>BCNH02000003.1:8677832-8703454 GCA_001662345.2 Metrosideros polymorpha var. glaberrima
ATTATTTCTCTTTCGGAAGCAGAAATTTTTTCTTGATTTACCAAACACATTTCTACTCAAGAAATCAACTTTTGGAACTGAAGTAAATAAATCAATTTCTAGCCAGAAGTTGATTTCTAGAACAAAATGGCTAGCATTCACCTCTTGTTTTTAGTTGATTTAACGAATTAGCCTTGAATTTTGGTAAACGTATATCGATGCTTGTCAACATAATTTTGAGAAATTCGACAAAAAAAATAATTTTGAGAAAATGCCACAAAAAATCTCAAACTATGTCCACTATAACACATTTACCTCAAACTTTTTTTTTGTAACATAAAAAAAACCTAAAACTATGTCTATTATACATTTACCCTAAACTTTTTCTTAAGACATAAAAAGCTCCAAACTTATACCTATATGACACCATCCGTCAAGGTTCCGTTAGATTATTTTTAGCCAAAACAACGTCGCAATACTGTTTACTTTCTAACATCCATGTAGGCAGATTTTAACATTTCTCATTGACAAAATTTTAATCGAAGTAAATATGTCATATATGTACAAGTTTGTGATTTTTTGGTGTCACTGAGAAAATTTTAGAGTAAATATGTCATAGTGGGCATAGTTTAGGGTTTTTTTTTTGGTGACTTTTGCCCTATTTTTTTTAAGACAATGGTGGTTCATGAATTGCTTTCGTATCTCAATTCACGACTTTATTGTACTTTGTAGTAAAAGAGTTAGAACTTAATTGATTGATTGCACCTTAAGGTATGATCAAGGACTTGATCGGATCAATTAAAAGGTTTAGAATTCAAATGCGTTTCGTACATAGAGCTCAGAACTTATGGCACAATCTTCTCAAAAGAGACACGACAGATTTTTACGCATGCTATCACATCTTATCAAAGTTTGCATCTCGAGAATCCATCGATACTACACTTAAGTGTGCTTTAAAACAACAAATGACTAACTGAACACATTATCTAAGTAGACAAAATTGGGCGAAAAATATTCATCCATTGTCCATTTTTGAACCGGGACCGTATAGGAAAATTAAGATTAGCTTTTTCCACTGGCATAGTGGCATGCCACAAGGAAAGCTTAAAAAAAAAAAAAATTGGACAGAGAAAGCATGAATCATGGGAGGTCTTACAAACATTGAAAAATGCATACTTCATGCCTTAACATCAGTTTCTTTCTTTGGTGTCTTTGGGAGAATTTCATCGTAATTTTGCCGTTACGCATCCGTCAATTGATAACGAGTCGTTTTTGGTCCGAGAATAGACAGTAGTAGTTTATCATCCAACGTTTGGATATCTGATATCTTCAATCCGACGGTCTACATCTTGATTGCATTGCAAAAGTTGAACTTCATCAATGGCCCTAGGACACTTTTTAACTTCGGTTTTTACTAAGAGCAAACTGTCTTTGGTCATGATCGATTAATTATCTGTGGATTTTCTTCGTTTTGGCGTGAATACTCTATCTTTGATAAGGAATCACTCAATTTAGTGTGCCAGAATTGATTAAGATATCTTGTGAGACGAGAAAATATTCAGTGATTTACGAGTACCACATCACTAGCTAATGTGGTAAGCATTTATCTTAATAGAGCCACTTACAATTTGACACTTGTCTCAAATATATAACTAAAGCATCTCTCCTCTTTACTCTCTCTTCCTCCTCCATCTAGCCACTGCCTTGCCCAAACTCCGCGCTTCCCTGAACCGTTGTTGTCGGCAACACGCCCAGCCCGACCACAGCCTCCGTTGTCTTTGTGGCCGACTCTGTCTTCCCAATTATAACCTCTATTTCGTCGTTTTTTTCTTTTTCTCACTTTGAGTCTAAAGTGCTGCCCATCATGACCTCGTTGTCAAGACTTGTGGCCATTGACGAGTCACTATCTGGAAGTTCATCTCTATTTGTGGTCTTTTTTTTTTTTGTCAAAATGAAATTTTCATTTCACATAAGTGAGAGGTATATAATTTCAAGATAAGACCAATCATACAGCATTACAATCTAGTGCAAATCTGAAAGATAAAACAACTTGATATAATCTGCATCAACCCTCTCCTTCCACAAGAACAGATTTGTCATAGTATCAATGCATAATCGGCGGCTAATCACCGAAACTCGTATCATCATCGATGATAAGTACACGCCGAAATCTTCATCTCTAGTAACTTACAGCTTTGTCAAAAGGTAGTGCGCGCCCAGGTTCAGCGTTCCCAGCACCATTACCGTACAAAGACAACAACAACAACACCAATAGGTTGAAAAAATCCAAATAACATCTTGTAAATCCCAAATTTATATTTAGATCGGGATAGAAGAACTTTCAAATTTAGATCAAACTTTAAATCGGGAGAGAAGAGCTACAAAGCAGATACAAATAATGAAATTACTTTCAGATAAACTCACTGTTGAATACTGTGAAAGAGGATCATTAGAGATTTACGAAGCGTTTGAAATGATGTCCACAAAATTACCGAAGAAGTCTTGAAGATTCTTGACGAAGAAAAGTAAGGAAATAGATAGAGATATAAAAAGAAAGATGGAAGAGGCTCCCTCGCGACTGTCTGCAAGGAGGAGGGCTTGGGGGTGGCGGCTGAAACCCTAAGGAAAGAGAGAGGGAGGGGGGGATGTTCGTGTTCTTTATTTGTGGTCTTAAATTGTAGATTTTGTGGTCGGCTTCATCAAGGGTCTTCGCCAAATTTGGAAGTTTTCGGCTCTGCCTTGTAACACAATCTCTGTGGGCGGCTCCGTCAAAAGCCGCGGTCGTCACGGCGGCCTCCGTCGAGCCAAGCAATTCCCTCAATTTTCCCATCAAGCTCGCGGTTTCAGTCGTATCATCCAAGCTAGATTTGGAGGCATGAGGGAGGTGCGACAACAAAGGCAGAGGTAGAAAACTCGTGCTGGGCGCAGCAACCATGGAGGGGCGATGGCCAATGGATGTTGCGACGGCTTCCGCAATGGAGATGGCCGAGCAGAATTCTCAAGTGGCTTGGCAAA
The DNA here is from genome assembly GCA_001662345.2 of Metrosideros polymorpha var. glaberrima. NCBI lineage: Eukaryota > Viridiplantae > Streptophyta > Magnoliopsida > Myrtales > Myrtaceae > Metrosideros > Metrosideros polymorpha. Next base: position 8,680,827 of record BCNH02000003.1, read on the forward strand.
CGGTTGTTTGATGGAGGAGCAGGCAGTGGCTAGATGGAGGAGGACAAAGAAAAATAAATTTCTTACCTCTTATTTTATTCAAGACGCGTGTTAAATTATAAATAGATCTATTTAAAAATATGCTCGCCACGTCAATTAATGACGTTAATTTTCGTAAGATAAAGAAGACAATTAATTTTCGCTAGAAATTCAAAAAAAAAATTTCTTGCTTTTCATTCAAATTCTCGTTCCCTCGCCGTCACATAAGGAGGGGATGAAATTTGATGAAAATTGGGAAAAATTTCTAGAATTTTGGTGAGATCAAGGACGAAGAAATTGAATTTTCTTTTATATATATATATATTCTTCGCAAGTTTCCTCACTCCCCCTTTGAAATTCAAAAGTGTGGAGGGGAGGGGCAACAGGTGTCTGCACAGATCGGACGGTCAACAGATTCTGGAATACCCTGCTCCCGAAGAAAGTAATCGAATCTAATGGAGGAGACAGCAGCGTCAGCTTAAAGCCACGTTCGACAAAACGACAGACAAAAAAAAAATATCCCACTCCTTTCTTCTTCGTTCCTCCTCCCCCATCGCTTTCCCTCCCTGTTAAAAACCCCACCTCAACCCCCCATCAAACCTACGCAGCTGTCTCTCCTCTCCCACTACGCTTCCCTGCTCCGAACCCATCCCTCTCTCTCCCCCTCTCTCTCTCTGCCACCCACCTAAGTCCCGACCCTCTTCGCAGTCGTCAATGGTGAGCTCGTTCGTTTGATCTTCTTCCCTTTTCATCGTCCCATTTTCTGCGCGTTCTTTGTTATTGATAGGTCGTTTTTTGTTAGCTGGGTCTTCTTGAATCTCGATTCTCTTTGTTGTTGTTCTCGAGCTTTTGGGTCCTGGTCGCGTGTTTTCTCTTTGGGGGGTTCTGGGGCTGAGCGATCTGGTTACGTGATCGCAAGTTTGGGTTTTGATCTCATCTTCTTCTTTTTTTGTAATTTGTTTCCCTTGCGTGTCTCTTGCAGGCTTTGCCGAATCAGCAGACCGTCGATTACCCGAGCTTCAAGCTCGTCATTGTCGGCGATGGAGGCACAGGTAATTGTCGCCGGTGTGCTCTGTTTTACTGGTTGTGATTTGAATTTGGTTCGAAGAAAGGGTGAGGATCATTCGTTGCTCTGTACACGTAACGGGGTGCATATGCTGTTGATATAATTTAGGGTTTACTCTAGTTATTTTACTGGTTGGGATCAGGAAAGTGCATCATGGGCGTGGTTATATACCTAGAGATAGAGGATTTACCATTTGAAGTAGCGAACAGTATCTTTTTACGCAATTTCTGGGGTTTTATCGGAAATCGAAAGGTGTCGCACATAAACGGTTTTGTGATCTTCTTCATTGGTCACGACATAGAAGCCATGAGGTGTATCTTTTCTTTCTAGTGTTTAGCAATGGATAGCAGGCTGAGCGTAGTCTATTCATTTGTGCAGGTAAAACAACTTTTGTGAAGAGACATCTTACTGGGGAGTTTGAAAAGAAATATGAGCGTAAGTGATGTGGAAAAGCCTGTTATTTTTATTTTTTGTTTTCATTAGATTATTATTTCGTTTTGTCTGTACTAATCTTCTGGTATTGTCCTTGTGCATAACAGCAACTATTGGCGTCGAAGTCCATCCTTTGGATTTCTTCACAAACTGCGGGAAAATCCGGTTTTACTGCTGGGATACTGCAGGGCAGGAGAAGTTTGGTGGTCTTAGAGATGGATATTAGTGAGTAAAGAGAGCTCCGTCTTAGAAGTTCCTTGCTTTTATATCAGTGGAAGGATTGTCAGTTTCCAGTTTATGTTCTTGTGAATTGAGTGATACTAGGGAGAAAAATGTAGTGTTGAGCTTGTAGTGGAACGATGCTTTAATTACGGGGTATCTATAATTTGATTGGTAGTTTATTTACTATCTGGGTTTTACTATGGATAACTATTATAACTCAATAGCGGTGCAGTCAATTGTTATTTGTAAAGTTGTGGATGAAGAAGCAAGTACTTTTGCAAAAAAATTCCCACAGTTGGTGAGGGGGTGTATATCTGTTTCATCGTCATCCTTATTCGTGATATTGTTAAAAGTTGGTATAATTTGTATGTCAGTTGTATCTGTTTAAATCTTATTTTGGAGAAAAAGGAGGAGGACCTTAAATGTTTTCAGATTGCGTGTTGTACTTAATGCTGGCTGTGGTAGAGTGGTCTTCTGGATGTGGTGATTTCTGTTATATACTTTTTAACCTTGCTTGTGGGAGGGGGAATCCCTCGGACTCTGGTGTCTATGTGTGTCGAAATTTCAAAACTTTTATTTGTTGTTCTGCAGCATTCATGGCCAGTGTGCAATTATCATGTTTGATGTCACTGCTCGATTGACATACAAGAATGTTCCTACATGGCATCGCGATCTCTGCAGGTAGAGCCGTAATGCCGGTGGCCTTATCATTTGTTTTCGTACTACAGTTTTTGATGGTGCTATATCTTGCTAATTACCCATAATCTTACAGGGTCTGTGAGAACATACCTATTGTTCTCTGTGGGAACAAGGTAGATGTGAAGAATAGGCAAGTTAAAGCAAAGCAGGTTACGTTCCACCGGAAGAAGAATTTGCAGTACTATGAAATTTCTGCAAAGAGCAACTACAACTTTGAGAAACCCTTCCTCTACCTCGCTAGAAAACTTGCTGGGTACTTGAGCGAAACGTGCAAATCCTGTTTGCAATAGTTGTTATGGTCTAGTAGCTAATCATTTGTTTTGGTAAACGCAGGGATCCAAACCTCCACTTTGTTGAGTCTCCTGCCCTTGCTCCTCCAGAAGTGCACATTGACTTGGCCGCACAGCAACTGTAAGAATCTTGGCCTCTATTATCTGCTTTAATTTGCGTAAATTTCTATTATAGCAATATAGTCATGCATCCTGGCCTCTCTCTTCTAGATTCACTTAATTGCATGGATAAATAATAATCATGCTTAAGAATGATACGGTGTGTATTAAAAAGCAGAAACTGTAGCGGGGGATTGCCTCTCCGATCTATCTGCTCTTCTTTTGTTGGGTTACGTAGATATTACTATTCTGTAGCTAGTTTGATAGTTCATAAACCCTTCCTCAACTGTCCATTGACCAATGGTGGTTTTTATTGTCTCCAACAGGCATGAGGCAGAACTCGCTCAAGCAGCTATTCAGCCACTTCCTGATGACGATGATGACGCCTTTGAGTAGAGGGTTGATGAACTGAAAGGTGTTTCAAGTTTTTGATAGTGCGTTTTATGCATCTTTGTGCTGTCTTGAATTGATCGGATGAACAGTAGAATAGGGTCATATCTCGGGACCATGGAATTCTGGTAGCTGGATACTCTCCTTTCTATTTTGCTTCGTTCCCCTCTGTTTCCTTCTGTTCTTTTCCTTCAGTTGCTGCTTTTCAAGTACGGTCTTGTTAACGAGAGTCCTATAATACCATTAGGAAGTCCTCTGCTTCTGGGCTATTGTATGGGTGTTTGGAGATACTTCTTTATTGAATCTTAAATGGCATTATATCTTTCTCCTTATAGTACTATTCAGGTTTCATTGCCTGACGTTGTGGCTTTGATGGAGTGATGCGTATGCCTCCCCAATGCACACACCCGAGTGATCTATGTCAAATCAGCCTATTTGGCTTGGGGTTTTCCAAAAACTTTATGATTTTCTATCACGAATATGAGTGACTAGTAGCATAGCAAAGTAACCAGGGTAAATCAGATTGGATGGTGAAGCTTCTGCATGGGCACTAAGAAAACATACAGTTTATCTGCAGCTCTAGCATTATGAAGACGCATTGAACACGAGATCTCTCAACTACACGATGTCAATATGCCACTTGACTGCTGTTTCTCCAATTGAGTTGCTTTTGGTCCCAACCGAGACTTTAGATGAAACAAGCAGGGAAACTTTTACTTGTGAAAAGGTTTTTCGATTAACTAGTTTTCTTGTCTTAGTTGAAATGGTCAGATCCACAAAGGTGTCTCTGCATTGAAGATCTTGTTATCTCAGGTTTAAATCTTGATTGCTATTGGGGGTTAAGCTATGAAACTGAATTTCGAATGGATTGGCGTGGTGGATTCAACTTGGTGTGCATAAGATGGTCCAAAATAGTTGAGTCTGTATTACCAAGTAACAGTCATACCCAGTTGTGACTTATAGTTGTCTGATGTGGACTCTCTTTTTTATAATGAATGATCCATAGACCCAAGTTCGATTCATGCCTTGTTCAGAACTCATATTTCGTGCTGGCTTTTCTTACTGAAAAAGATCACTCTGTTAAACCAGAACTCTTCGGCAAGGGTTGCAGTTGATCCTGGTGCAAGAACTTCTATAGCTTCCTGGCTTAGTGGTGTTAGCATTTCTCATCAATCTTAATCCTAGAGGAGAGACTACAAGCTTTGCTTGATCTGTCGCTTCACGGTTCTCTAGCAAAGAGTACATTCTGAAATTGCAAGTCAAAGGGTAATTCTTCAAAAATGTGACTTCACAAGTCGACATTCCAAGTGCTGCTTTGCCAAATGAGCTCGTCTACCACAGTAGTTGATGCAAGGTCATATCTTGGCAAATGAATGTGAGCTCCAGCTCCCTGCACATCAAGCTTAGTCATCAGAAGCGAAGACGTCTCAGCAAAACTATGCTTTATAGTCCATAGAGATTGATGCTGCTCTGACTTCAATGGGCATAAACATTGAGCTCAAACCAGGTTAAGTTGGAGAAGCACTAGGACATTGCCCATTACTGATTCATAGATAGTATTATCATGGAGAGAACTTTGTTCCACTTTATTGTTCTTGTTATAAGGCTGAGAAAGAAAAAAATATCAAGCATGGCCTCAGCTGTGTAGAGATGTTATGCTCTGAACGCAACATTCTTTTTCTAAATTAGATCAATGCCATATCCAGAAGACAAAAGTGCGTCCACAAGGACATCCTTTTTCATGGTTCCCTGCCTCAGTGTGCAGAGGTCTGGTTTTAGTTAGCTGCTCAAAAGTTTGGCTAAACAAAGGAACCTAGTTCACCAAATAAATCAAATCGAGTTACTCGGATTTGTAAAGTTCCTCTGGTTTTCCCCCCTTTAATATCATCCGATTTATACCTCCTCGTCTCACCTAATTGTGAATTCCACATGAGGATCGCATCGGATACGAGAGATTGTAAATATACATGAAGCTTACATGAATATTGCTAGAAGTGCAATAGGACAACATACTCTTATTCTAGTTGCTTATAATACATAAATCCTAGGTGGTTTTAGAATGCCTTATTTGTTTGCTTGACTTCCTAAAACTTGTGGTTGCAGGGAAAGCTAAATAAGGTACTTGGTGTAATCTAATCATGTCTCGGTCAATCACTGATAATTAGTTTGAATCGTGGGTTGGCATGTAGACATTGGACTGTGCGTATATATAGTTCTTGCTACGGCCCATATTTCGACCAAGTCATGTGAGCCCAGACCTGGTCTGTAACCCTAATTATGTAGTGGTCTTCTTGTTTCTCTGAATACTTCCAAACATCGCAGAATTTAAGGATCTTGACATAACAAAAGGTGTTTACGACCGTTACCTGAAATTCTAGTTGGGCTACAACGCCTTGTCACCCTCCAAAAGGTTCAATGATTGATGATTCAAAGAAACCTCCATTGGTACTTGCAAGGCAATGACAAGAAATAAAATGGGTTTGCAGTGTCATTTGTCTGGATGGCACCCATGGTGCTCATATGGTCTTGTCCTTGACCGGAGCAGCAAAAGTTGTACACTCTGCATAAATCTCCAACCGAACCCTACATTGAAATTGGCCTCATCACCAACACATGTGAAACCACATGACTCCTGTGTACTCGAGCCTCCGCGAGTACACACACCCACTTGCCTGTGTCCCCGGTCGGGCGATACAGACACTCCGCGTCGCCGACGGCCAGGCCCCGGGAGCTCCGACCGGGCCCCGAGCGTGCCTTGGAGTTGTCGTTATCAATGTCGGTTTGCCTATTCGAACTCTGGGGCACACCAGAACGGAAGTTCATTTCCCACTTATAAATCGTGTCCACATCAATCCAACTCGGAGTGGGGGCATGAGAGCTATGGCCTCTTGAGCCCCTCCATCCTCTCTCTGTCTCTTCTCTGTTGTGTATGCCCACAACATGTCCATGAAATGTGGGGTTGGGCTTAATAAGGACAGTGTCCAAATTTTCAGGGGCTCATCAGGCCCCATCCATTGGGGCAGTGGCAAGGAGTATTTCAATGCAAAAGAGGGACACTAATTTCATTGTCGGTGGGTGGTCGGATTAGGGTTTGAGAATGACTATTGTATATTTGACAATTCAATTCAGAAAAAAAAAGAGTGGAAAAAGACGAAATTTGAATAGTTTAATTAATTTCTTTTTCACAAGTTCATCTTCTGTTGCTGTTATCCAGAATTGGGGCTCTCTTTGCAACATGGCCCCTTCTGTCTTCCATCTTTTCCGGTGAAATGGCCAGTCATTCCTTGAAAAACATAAACCTCCCATTTATCTTTTTGGGTTTCTATTGGAAATTATTAAAGAAAAAAAAAAAGCAACAAATTTTCTTTTAGTTCCCTCAAAGTGCAAATCTTTTGAATATCAGGTGGTGCGGAAATGCATTCTTGTCACGAGGTTTTTGAATTTGCATGAAAAGTAATAAATAATTGTAACCTATGTCCTTTGGACACTCTCCTTGTCACATCTAAGTAGAAAAAATGCACGAAACACTTATGTGCGTGTATATATATATATTGATAGTGAGCCGACACATCAACATATATTCAACACAATTCTTGAGTTCGGAGAATTTAATCGAAACCCTTTCGTTGCATGAAAATGGTAACTGCTCATCTGCCCTCTAATGCAAGTTACAAGTTGGAATTGTTGGTGAAGAACGACATACCATCAAACTGAGGGGGGCTGTGTATGTATGCATACAACGGAGGTGATGGGGGGGTGACGATGACATGAAAACTCGGCCAACAGTGACAGAGGTCGCATCATCACATGGATTTGGTCATCAAGATGAAGATGGTGGTGGGGGTGGGAAAACCCTTATTCGTGCCTGCATATAGACATGCAAGATGCGCATGTATATGGTGTCACTTCGTTATCTGGAATTCAATGGGAAAGAAAATTATTGTGTTGATGTATCGGAGGGGGGAGATTTAAGATGGCGACCTCACATCACGTGGCCCATCATGCGAAGGGGTACGAAATTCGTGTAAGTGTTATGCAAAGGGTGGTGTAATGGCAGCCGGATTCATGTAAACTTGGAACAGGACATGTTGTGGGAAGAGAGCATGTGCTCCGAGCGTAAAAGGGAAGGATAGGGGGAAGCAGCTGTCGCTGTCTGTTCCAATATGTTTCTGCTGCTGCTGCTGCTGATTTTCTCTTTGTTATGATGATGATGATGATGATGATGATTATGTATCCTGCCAATGTTAAACGACACAACCATTGGTGAACCCTGAATTAATTGCCAGACCACACAGTGCTCTCTCTCTCTCTCTCTCTCTCTCTCTCTCATTGACAGACATATACTCCCACATTCATGACTTGCAGGCTTTAAGAATCAGTGTCTCTCCTTTACAATTGAGAGGTCAAGGGCCGCACACAAGTCATCATTTTTTTTTCTAGGAAATGGATGGCTTTGGCTTCACCTCCTCCGATCGTGTCATTGTAGATACAGTTGTGCATGCAGATGAGATTAATCATGACCGGAAAGAGTTCAAAGCAAAACTTAAGTGAAATGAACAAGATTGAAAGCCGTCCATCATTTTACATTTAATTCATGAATGGAGTGAGATCGTATGTGTATAAGGCCCTTGGAAATCTCGTATTGAAGTAATGTGGAATAAAACTTAAATACATAGGACTAGAATATAGTAGTTTTAGTCTTAGCATGGAGTGCTGGACAATTAAACATCAAAATGTGAGTAATTGAGCGCGGGGAGATGGGAAGGTCTCGTTGGATGAGCAGGCACACGAGAAAAGACAAGATTGTAAACGAGTCTATTATGGAGAAGGTAGGTGTTGTCCCATCGAGAATAAGACGAGAGAGAAAGTCGCTTGAGATGGATTTGTGACTTCTTTGGATGCGCCAACGAGGAGATGGGAACAAGGAATGGAAACAAGCATTAAAAGGGGGCAGGGGAAGATTTAGAAAGGAGTGAAAGACGACATGATAAGGAAAGGTATGGAGTAATTAGGGATCGGGATGGAGTAATGGGATTCATACAGCCGACCTCACTTAGTCGGATAAGACTTACAATTGTTGTTGTAGTTATTCTCTGGTTTTAATTTGCGAGATGGAAGAGATAGTGCAAGACTATTGTTGTTTGGTATACCAAAATTACATGAGGGAATTATTTAAAAAAATAATAATAACAAAGTGCCATAAATAGCCTCAATAGTTTTCCTAATTATTACATCATGATTCGTATTTTCATGAAATGATAAAAACAGTTACTGCAATGAGTTGTTGCTTGTTTAAGTTACTAACAAATAATAAATAAAACATTGATTTCCTTCTGAATAATCATCTGATAAGTTTGTCAACTTCAACTAGATATTTGGTATTTACTCCTTTGATCAGGTCCATTAGCTTGTAAAACTTTGAGAGCAGCCCCAAAATTTGTCACCACGACCCATTTGAGTCCTCAAAATTTAGTGTATTTAAATCCCTAAACTTATCACACTCTTCCATTTCAAACCCCTCCATTAGTCCCATTAGGTTGTAGTGGAAGGAAAATGTCATGTACTAGCTACTAATAAAAATAAGAATTACGAGGCAATTCCATTCACTTAAAGCTAACTGGTGGAATGAGTCAAATGCATCGAAGTTGTAAAGTTTACAATTCAAATGCATGAAATAAAAGTCTAAGGATTCAAATTTATGATCATGACAAGTTTTAAAATTTGGTCTATAGGCATCTCTAAAATGACAATGAGACCCACACCGATCTTACCAAAATATACAAATTTCCTTGCATACTTCATAAACTGTCATTGGTCTTGTTCATCATATTAATCTTCTTGGTATTTTAAGTTTCCAATCTGTAAGCCGGATACTCACATGTAGAGTTCACTTTCGCCATAAACCCCACAAAGAGCGCGCTCTCTCTCTCCTAATAAAGTGTTTGACATATCCTCCATTGCTATAGAATCAAAGCACTGCAATTTATCTCTCCTTTAGTTGAGGATCATGATATATGCTATAAAAACTCACCCAAAAGCCTAAGCTAATAGGTGAGAAGATATCACACACATATAAAAAGCATATAGAACATGTTGTGAAGGTCTCACATGCAAGCAGGATTAGGAGCGGCATGTAGAATTTGACTACGGCACGTAGAATTTGACCGATGTCGGTAGATGCACATATGTGAAAGGGATAACAAGGTCTATGATATCATGTTTGAAAAATCAACTCAAAAGCTTAAGTATTTAGGTTGGACTTTCTAAGCTAGAATATTTAAATATTAAATCTCACATCTTCATCTATTAGCTTAAGTTTTTTAAAAAAATTAGCGGGGATCTCACAAAATCTAACCTAGTACCTGAGTAGGAGGCCCTAAGTTCAAATCTTTCCATGTCTCTACTTGCCTTCTCAATTACATATTTCCACGCTTTAGTCTTAGGCCAAAATCTAGACTATGCGTGAGGGGCAATGTTAGAATATTCAAATATTAAACCACTCTTTCATCTATCAGTTTAAAACTTTCTGAATAGTTCAAGCTAAAGCCAAAGCCAATTTAAAGCTTGAGATAGTTGTTCCTCAAGAGAAGCATTGTACATCTTATGCAAGAATGACTTTCTATTTCAATCTTCATACAATCTTATCTCTCAAGTTTGTGTTGGCTTTGAATCACTTTCAAGTCCCAATTTTTACAAATTTGGGACAGGCATGTCTGAATCTAGCAATGTCCATATCCTATCAACTATGTCCAATGTGTGAGCATGTCCAACCCTCATATGGGCCCGGACTAATGTGCACCATGCAATCGGACGGTTGGAATCACATGGGCTTCGGATGGTGACTCAATGCCTAATTTTGCATAAATATTCTCACTCAAAACATTGGTCTTATGAAATTCATGAATACTTTGACACTCTAACATTAGTGACTATGATCTGGAGATTAAGCTATCAACATCAAGTATGGTTTATAATGCATATATACATATATATAGCGCTTGATATGATGAGCTTAGACAAAAGTTCTTCATGAGGAACATAGTCGATACATAACTCTTTCTTGTTTGATGTGATCCTCTCGTCGAGTACCGCTTTAATTGCTCGAGTTCTAACTTATGAATGTCTCGGCAAAGAGTGCTCTTTGACACTTTTGAACCATACCTAGGGTCCATTTGTTTTAAGAAAGCTATTTTCAGGGAATTGTCTTTCGACTTTTCGATGTTTGAATGACGGAAAACTAATTGGTATGCAGAAAACAATTTCCATGGACGGAAAACAACAAGTTTAGATTGGAGGAAAGTAACTTTCTTTTTTGGTAAGAAGGACATCATTTTCCCTAAACCTCCAAACATATAAAAACTAACCCATTTTCCTTGAAGATGATTTTCATGGAAAATATTTTCCTTTATTATGAAATTTTTAGTGAAACAAATGCATCCTGGGCTCCGTTTGTGTCATGAAAAATATATAATTTAGAAAATATTTTCCTAAAAATAATCGTTTGTATCACTTGAAATAATTGTTAGTCAATGAAAAATGTTTCATTATCTAGAATTCAATTCTAATTTTAAGACAAGAATAGACTAGATTATCTAACAATTTATGTCTAAATATTTTCATGAATGATGAATATTTTTTTTCGTTTCTTCGTTTTTTGTAAGCGATTATTTCTAGAAAAATATTTTCAAAATCATTCACTTTTCGTGAAACAAACACACTAAAGGAAATATTTCATTGGGGGGTTTGTAACAAAACCTAACTTTTTTCTTATAAATCACACAAATTCTAGAAGGGCACTTGGAAACGAGAATTACAAAGTCAACTATATTGCAAACGAGACAGCTCTACCTGAATAGACTAATTGCCAATAGAATAGTCACACAGTGCTTTCCACAACTTTACGGTGCAAATTGGGTCGATGTCGCTATTACGTACTCATCAACTTAATTATTCTGGCTTACGTCTTTGGAATTTTTTCTATATTACAAGAACTGTCCTGTCTTTTTTTTCAACTCAAAAGCCACGGAGACTGTAGATGAGAGACGACCCAACAACTTGCCCCAATTGAAAATATGGTTGTTTAATACCGTCCCTGTTCAAGCAAAGCTACAAGGGGTAAGCGCATTAGAAGTCTTCGGATAATTTGCGAAGTACGAATGTCATCTAGAAAATTTTAGGTGGGTCGGACCAATCTAAGTCTTGACTTCTGTTTGATTTTTCAATTTGTTTTAATCGAGTTGTTAGGTTAAGATCTCTAGACATTGGCGTTTTGTTCTTGTCAGCCGCACAGTTTCACTCTTCCCTCTCATTCCTTTGGCTGTTGGGAAAGACCGGTTCAACCCTTGTACGTTAGAACTTATGTGTCGCCGTCGCCGTCGTCTCGGCCTATATTTTCACGGATTTGCCGAATTGATGTGCCGTTGAATAATGCAGGACTGCCCCCAACTAACCCTTTTAAAAAAACTGAATTTGCCGAAGCACGACACCTTATTATATATAGTTCATAACCATCAAGGTTAATTAAACAACAAAAGTCTAAAATGCGTTGACTATTACATCCCATGATACATGTGGGGACTATAATGTTCGAGCGTCATCATCAAGGAGTAAGGGCATAATGGAACACAAATTTGAGATTCTTAAGAATCTGAACTGATGAACCTAAGTTTGCTATGCCAATTGATTTAATGGATCATTCGGGACCCCATTTTTAAAATCTTAATCTGTTATAAACTTATCAATGATGTTATCTTGACTATTTAATAATTACATGTTGTTTGGAAATTTGGTAACTAATTTTTGTTTTTTTGGTATCCCTTTTCGACAATCATGCTCTGGCCAGAACAACCTCGAGTTGACCCGACTCGATTCGACCGAGGCTCGTTTTTATTAGTGTCCACCCTACAAGTATGACCTGAAAAGCCATGTTCGGTTTGCTTAGGCCAAGCCAGAAACCCCTCTCTCGATGTCTAGCCTACCCATCTCTTTGACACTCCTAACCACAATAAGAATGTTTCGTGGCAGTTATCTTAGTCTAAATTTTCAATGTGACAGCATCATTCATAATTCAAAACGACCGTGGAAAAAAAGCTTAAGCTAAAGGTCAAGAAAAAACGAGATCCAATCACGACGGAAAGTCAATGCAACATAAGAATTATAACCATCTCATTCTCCTTCGAATTTATGTGCAGACTCTTCTTCTAAACTAAGTAAGGTTGTTGTAACCTGATAAACAACAGAATTTCAGATCGGATTTTTTCTGGGAAATAAAAAGTCAGCTCAAATCAATAACTCATTCCCCCTAATCCAAACCTTAAAAAAAAAAAAAAGGAAAAAAAGAAAGAAAGATAAAAGCACAAAGCTGGCGAGGGTAAAATGTGGAAAACCAAAAGGAGATCACATGCATCTGAAGGACAAAAAAAGTATAAAAAAAAAGTTATAAAATAAAATAAAGGAGGGAGAGAATATTAGAAGGCAGGCCTCTGGCTAGTGATTTGAGTACAAAGATAACAACTTCTGGCAGTGATAACTACTGCAAGCAAATCCGTACTTTATCTCGCCCCCCATACCCCCCCTCCCTCGTAAATCGGGGGCAGTGTTTTCGCCTTTTTCATTTTTAAATTCATTTTCTTAATTAATTTCATATCATTTTAATTTTTTAATTTTTTTTCCCTCCCCTCTCTCTCTCTCTCTCCGTGATACCTTCCCGAGATTTCCTTCGAAAATATCTCCCCAACGACGTTTTAATTTTCTTAAATTATTCAAATCGACGATCTCTTTCGTGTCTATTTTCTTTTTTTTATAATGTCTCTCTAGGACTAATTTCGTTGATTGAATAAATGAATCAAGAAAAGGCTCCCCTACATTTCGTGGCGCGTGTTTTGTCTCTTTGAAACCGGCCTTTGTCTCCATGTTTTGTCGCCCCCACCACGGCCACCGCCGTTCTTGATTTCTTCTCCGTGGAAGGATCGGAAAATCAAGAATCGACCCCGCCCCCCCTCCTCATTTCCCTCCTCCCACCCCTCTTGTTCTGATCTTTTGCTGTTGTTTTAACAACCTAGGATTCGTGATACATGCCGCGAGTGAAAATTCATTTTCAAAGCAAATTTCTCAGCAAGCGACATAAGTTCGCGCATTCTCCGTTTCTACTCATATATATATAATATAAATCTTTCATTTTGTTCTCGTTTCTTTGTGACGGCTGTCGAACATTATAGTATTATGCAATATGATACACAAGGCGGAATCGGTCTTTCCAAAAATGAAAAAAATTGAAAAAGAAAATTTAAAGAGGAGAAAAGAAAAGAAAGAAAAAGAAGAGGACTCTTGTGGTTACGAAGCGATGGGGGTTATGCACTGACGCAGAAGAGGACAAGGGAGCAACGAGAAACGAAAATGATTGGCTGACACGTGGCGGATCGCGATTTGACGTGGCTGCGGGGAGAAAAGGACAAAAGCGCAGCTGTTCAGGATCCGTCACACCGTTGATTGCGTGGACGAAAGCTCAGCATCCTCTCTCTCTCTCTTTCTCTCTCATCAAGCATTGGCCATTAGGCTCCTGTTGAACCAACACTATGCAGATGCATTGCACGATGATATGGCCAAGGAGCAGATGCATTCTGAAATCTTGTTTTCTCTGCTTCTTCTGCGATCACCTACCTAGCATTGATGTAACTACACGACCGGCCTCTCCGATCCCATTTGATCTCGACATATTTCGCTTCTTTTGGGGTTTACAATTTTTCTTAATTTCTTTCGAACCAAGGCGATTGGCAGGGATTGGCGAGGACGTCGTGCTTTGGAAGCACTTATCGGATCGGCATGGGAGAAGTTTTTAGAATGTGAGGAGGTGTCGGATCGAATTTCGCCAGATACTATAGTAGGCGACGGGAAATTCAATCTAAATATAGTGCCAATTGATGAATTGCAAAAGAGTGTGAAAGATAACAGAGTTCAAGACATAAAATAGATGGGGGAAAGATGATCGAAAAGCCAAAACATGTTGACAATCGATATTCTCGAAAAAGCTAGGGGAAACACAAATAACTCGAATCTTAGGTGATAAAGTAAATTTCATATGAGATAGATCTCGTAAGTCCTAAACGATATCAATTACCCGATTTAACATGATAAACAAATAAGATTTCGTGAGAGTATCTTGATAATCATGTTCGATATCTATAAAGTTATTTTGACATTCCTTTGTCTCGTTGCAGGTAGTAGATGACTTAAGTTGGGGAAAGGATTGACGAATAGCTGCAAGAATCATTCTTCTCCATTCACACGTATTCACCAATCAAGAACCTACAACATTGAGTTATATGGCAATTTCTCAAGCTTTTCACTTGTCAATCTCTAACGCAATTGTATCTTAAAATACCATGCTGTAATCGTCATGATTAACGATAAGATCTTACGGAATAGTATTCATGTGCTCAGCAAGATATGCTGGGGAATGTTAATTTGGTACAGCTAGCGAGGAGTGATCTCAAATTATTTGAAGGTGAAAGAGAATGGACTCTCTTCTTTCTTTTTGGATTAGTTGACTTAACCAATTCTTAAGTGGGGATGTCTCATTCATGTTAAGGAGATTTCAACCACCCCAGAAGTAATTGATTGGCATCATTGAATTTGCAAAACGATGGGGGGTCAAAATGGATTTGGCATTGAGTAGGCATGGATCGTTTTAAACTTTCACTTTCGTTTATTAGGTCAAAAGGCTCAAGAAATCTCTCTCTCTCTCTCTCTCTCGAAATGGGAAGTTTAGGTCAAGCATGCCATAAACGGAAGGACAGATATGGATTCATACATTCAAAAAGATTGACATAAAATATTGGGGGCATGATTGAATCTCTAGTTGTAGGATGAAGGTAGGGGGAGAGTGCTAATCACTCTTGGAGAAGATATGATATTGGAGAGGCAAAAGGGGATTTGCTATGGAATCATGTGTGCATATCCCATCTTTTGCTCTCCAACCTTGGTCTTCGCTAATGATATCTTTTCGTCACTTATGAAGCTTGTCCTGTTTCCTCTCGCCATATAAAAAAAATAAGAGATAGTTTTGGCCAAATCATGAGTCAATCATCTTTGCAACATAGGGGCCCTAAAAGTTCCAATTGATTATCGAGTCGTTGTCGGCCTCCATGATCATGGGGGTATGCCAGCAATCTACTCGCGCAAATTGTAATAGAATGTATTAATGTGGAAGCATAACTTTCTCCCAAGGTCTAGCTGTGGATGGTATACTTCGATAAAATGTTTACATACTAGTAATTCAGCTTAACAATCCTTTTATATTTTGTATACATGAACTAACTTATTTGAGGGCAAAGAAAGGGAAAAACAAAACTAACTAATTACTAGAAGTTAGGGATATCCAAATTATTTGAAATCGAGGTTCAAGTTGAAGGGGCTCGAGACTTTGCTCGTTCCGTAATACGACATTCTGGAGCTAGGTGAGGGAGGTCCAAGTAGAACATATATTAGCAATGCTAAGGAATTGAGTCCAAAATATGTCTGATACATAGTCTAATCAAATATTATGGTCTTTGCTTCGTAACAAGAAGAATACTCAACTTTCGCTTGCTCTTCATCATCATCAACCAATGAAGTCAAGACAAGCTTCACAATAAACTACCCCAAATATATTGAAAGAGTTGGCGAAGACAACATCGACTTTCTAAAATGATGGAAGAGTAGAGCTCAACATTTCATGATTCATCCCACCATGGCTCGTGACCTATAAAGCTCGCTGACGTCTATGGTGCTATTGGATTCCTATTTAGTGCTAGCCAACGGATTATGGTAGACAATAAATGTAGGTCGGCTACGAAAATCTAGAATGGTCTTCTATGGACATGATTGGTTATTGCTAAGAATTGAATCCAACCGAATGTGCCCAACATAAAGAAGAGGACGACCATGCTACTTTATCATCCAAGTCATGGTTAGGGACACTAGGGACACATTGGCGAACACACTGAACTTATTAGACATTCTCTTGGGTGTAATGTATTTTTAATCAGTATTAGAGAACTTGTAAGTCTAATTTGTGTTTCTCGAATTTGCAAATGTACTTGTATTTCATTTGTGTAACTGGATGAATGTTTTTGGATGATTTTCCTTATTTATTTTTTGAATTATTTTTAGTACTTAAAAATATATATAGCTAGAGTTGGCAACGGAGACAACATAAAAAAGAAATTCACCCAATCTGCCTATAAAGAGAACACCAATTTTGTATGAGACATTTAGAAATCACAACTTGGACCTTAGCAAGTCCTTAAAAGGCAACATATGGATACTCGTCTGGACTTCACGATCACCTAGATGTAAAACACTCAAAGGGTAGAATAGAGTTTCATTTTGCAAAGCAATATAAAAGGCTATTGAATTAACTGAACAGGCAAATACAAAAAGAATTCAAGTACAAATTGTAGGTCGCATCAACGGAAATTTTTTTTTGCATGTGTCGAATGGATCAGAGAAGGTAGGGTTCCTTTACAAACCATTCGAGCTAAAATTGATTATTGTCCTTATGGAGTTCGAATGGTCTATGGAGTATTAGGCATCCAAATTTGGATATTTGGGGAATAAGAATACTTTCCTTGTCTTTACTCTTTACACTATAATAATACTTTCCTTACCAGGGAAGGGCAAAAAAAAAATACTGTACCAATTGGGGGGATTTGGATGTGCGGCCACCGACACGTTAAAATAAGAAACGTATTCGTGGAGCCCACCGTCACTGCATGCAAACGAACAGACCACGAAGGCCCCAAGTGGAAGCATGCTTCCTCTTCTATGGTGTGGTGACCCTCGTAACCAACAATCGAGAATCCACAGGAGGCCCCCTGGTTACAAAGGTATGAGACACTCAGAAATCACAACTCACAAACCTGTCATGAATCAACATTCTCAAGTTCCAAAACCCTTACACTCTTCATATTATGCAATCCAACCAAACAACATATGGCCGGTCTGAACGTCAATGTACCTGAGTTGGGTAATCAACCGAGATAAAGAGGCACTGGTATATGTGAATTGTTCGCGATTAAAGAAATCCTGGATCTTGGACGTTTTGCTTTGGGTAGACAGTGTTGGCAAACTTTTGCATATAATCCAAACAACGGGATGAGACATTTGTGACGGTACAAAGAGTGCAATTGTGATCAAGAGGGGCGTGTGGGTAGGCTTGGACCGACCGGCGAAGCGTAGCTATGGAATACCAAAATACTTATACGTTGTGTTTTGAATGTGTTATGTACTGTTTTAATGAGGTTAAACTATTATTATAGCTTCATATCTTTACTTTTCATTAAATCCCGGCATTTATAAATACAACTTTTTTACTTTTTTTTTTTAATTTATCTAAAAGAAATTAAGTTTTAAGGTCCGAGCCAATGTTCCCGATGGCCATTGCTAAGCAAAATGCAATGTGTAAATATAAATAAAAGGGAGAAAGCCACACAAAACCCTAAATTATGTCCATTGTGACACATTTATCTTGAACTTTTTTTTTACATCAAAATTCCAAACTATACCCACTTTGACACATTTATTCTAAATTTTTCTTGTGACTTAAAAAAATCTTAAACTTGTATCTATGTGATATATTTACCCTCCGTCAATATTTCGTTCGATATTTTTCAGCCAAAATAAAATAGTTTTTATTTTACTTAAGTCACATGGGTGTCATATCAACACATGTTTGCTTTCTAGTGTCCGTGTAGGCACATTTTTAACGGTTCTCGTTAACAAACTTTGACGAAAGATAAATGTATATAAATATGAGATTTTTTGTGTTACAGAAAAAAGAAGAAGAAGAAGAACAAATGTGTCTCAATTGGTAGAGTTTAGATTTTGTGCGTTTTGTTTTAAATAAAAATTGTTGCAATCTCTCGAAAATATATAGTCAAACAAATGAGCGCAAAACACTTATCCATTCCCACTCTTTTCATTATATTTGTCTCCATCAATGGTATTTATTTACGTTATTTTGTACGGCACGGCTATGAAAATTACATGCCCATACCAATACTTGAAGAGTCAAGATCTGCCCACCCAAATGCTTTCGGCGGAGTGCCTCGTTGTTTGAATTTGGAGGTGACAAATTAAACCCTAATTACGCATTTGAAATTGAAATGATTGAAGATGGTACGTACTCTTGATGTTACCCCTTTTGATTTGACTGAGAAATTTCCTACAAATGGCAAAAGGGACTTTTGGCATGTATAGAGGATCTTTTCTTCTCGCTACAGCCTACATAGAATCTCTGTTCTTTTCCATCTTATCACGCAAAGAAAAGAGAAAAGTTACTCCTCCTAACGATTGTAGTGAAGAAGAAGAAGTTGTCTTCGTTAGGTTTGTTTTAGGTTCTCGACAAAGCCATAGATTCCAACTATTTTGGACATAGATGTCACTAACATTCCAAAGGTTAAACAGTCCCTCCATCTCTCGTGTGAAATTCTCGTTTGTTTTTTCTGCTTTTTCTTTTCTTTTCATGAAAAAATAGGATGAACATATTTTCTTTGAATTATAGAAACATCAACCGCAGGGATAAATTTTCTCTAGACACAAAGTGCATATATACATAGATTTTGGTTTTGTCTATCTAATGGTCTCCTAGCCCATAGAGTTAGAATAGTTGGTTGGAGGCACAAGGTGGAATTCCGGCTTAGGTTCTGGAGGCCATCCGTTCAAATCCTACCAGTCCCGTCGAACTACTTTGTGTCATGGCCAATTGCATAGGTTAAGGACATGCATAATAACCATTTTATTTATCTATTTATCTATTTTTATGTTCTTGGGAACAGGTTTGGATCAAAAGTCCATTTGGTAACGCAATTTTTATTTTATTTTATTATCAGGACAAATTTTTAGCCCATAAATAGGTTTCAAATAGAAATGAGAAATAAAAATCTTCTACTTCTCTATTTTTGGAATAAAAACAAAAATAAAAATTATTCTCATCGCTCATCCACTCTTTTCCTCCCACCTCTCCCTCTGCTCCTTCTAAACCTCTACCTTTCTCACCTTCCCCATCTCCATCGCTTTTTTCACTCCCTCTCAGTGCCATCCCTCGCTAAACTACTCAGCCCCAACCTCTTCCCCTCCCTCCCCTCTAATCGCAACTGGCTACCATCGCCCACCGCCAAAGAAAAATCCTTTTATTTATGTTCTAGGACAGTGAAAAAAGAGAGGAAAGATCTACTTATCTACCCTATTTCGCGACATGGGGAAAAAAATAATGTGGAAACAAAATTTTGAAAATAAAAATTTTGTATTGTAATCACACGAATTTCTATTCTCAAAAATAGAAAATTTATTTCATTATCAAATGCATTTCTTTGCTCAAAAACTCGTTCAAGGAATAAAAATAGAAAAATCTATTTATGGCCAGAAATTATTTCCAGAAATAGAATGGTTATCATTCACTCTCTAAATATCTTGACTTAATAATTTCATGAAGTTTGCAATGTGTTCTATGGGTTTTTAGGTAGCTAGACCTCTGTGTTCGTGCCCACATAAGTCTACTTCCCCAAATATGGGTATCGACCCAAATAGTGAAAAATCTTTCATCAAAAGTTGATTTTTGATTTTTATGAAATATGTTCGGTGGTGATTTTGGATAGAAACTCAATCAACATTACAATGAAGATGAATAGAAAATTTTAAGGTAAAAGACTAAATGATGGAAATTAAAAAGACAAAATATTAATAAACTGAGAAAAGTACATCGGGAATATGTGTTGTTGATGATCTCTCCATGGTTACATGCCACCATATACATAACCCCACTAATTACAATCATTCACTAGTAGTTATTATTCTAATTACCTCTTGCTTCAACACTCAGCCAAATTTTGGAATGGCCAAACCTTTGCTTGCTCAGTCGATGAACTTTGTTGAACAACTCTTAGCTACTTGTCGATGTTGATTTCATATAGCTCTCTACGATTATTCTTTGTAGATGTCGATATTTATGTCACACAATTGTCGATCATATAATGGCTTGCACTACTTCCATCTACTAGTCTTCCTCAATGGTCTATACTTCGTCGCTCCTCGATAGCTATATTGCATTTTTGTCGATGGCTACACATTATGGTCATCGATAGAGTGGTTTTGTAGTTTCCAATAACCCCACCATACAGTTTTCGATAATCATGCCGATCACATCAACCAAACTCAATTAACCGACTAAACCCATCGTATGTCAATTCAAAAGAGTAGGTTATTTTTTTGTGTAAACAAAATAGTTTCATAGATAAAGCATGCCTTTGTGATACATACATACATACATACATACATACATACATACATACATACATACATACATACATTTATTATAACCATTCGTAAGGGTCAAATGTTTGCTATATATAAATATATGGCAAATCCCTTGTTCAAATCACGATGTCTCTTATGTAGAATATCCTTGGAGTTCAAGCTTGCCATCATGTGCATGAAGCCTTAAAATGAATCACGTGGATGTGGAGGTAACGAATTGCAAGCATTAGCGAGGATAAATTGAATCTAAGATTCGAATACCACATTCTGTGAAGAAAAGTTTAAACCTAATATCCAATTATTTTTAAGGCAAATCTATAAGGACAGTGCAAAATTTATTACGATCAAGAGCGGAAATAAATCGTTTTTAAAAAAAATACATATGTTTGGGTATTCTTAATACATATAAAATCCACCATATACGGTAGACACGCATCGCTTAACCTCGCCCTAATAAAGGATCACACAAAATTTCTCCCTTCGACGTTGCGTAGATGACCCTCTTAATCAAATTTCAAACTCAAATGAACGACTCATTAGTCTTCTACGAGTGTTGCAGCACTTAATTTATTGTTCCTTCCACGGAACTACATATCCAGCGAGACCATCATTAATTAGTCTATCCAAAAAAAAGTTCCAATTACGAATTTATTTAAATGATCCAACACCTCCCTTCATGGAGTGTAGGGGTGAGGAAACTGGCCTGGATTGGATCGGGACCGGACTGGATTGGCCATTTGGTCCGGTCCTTCAAGGAACCGGTCCGGTCCCCAGTTCCTATAAGTAGGATCGGTGGCCGGGCAGTCCGGTTCCTGGTTACAGGGGTCATTAGACTGAATCGAACCGCTCGGCTCGGGCTGATCTCTATATAATATATAAACATGTATTTTTTTAAATTTTTTTAATTGGGATACTCAAATTGTATCGTTTTGTTTACTTTTAATAGTTAGATGTGTGCAAAAAAAGTTACTCATGCTTGAGGTAATTTTGAGATTGAGTTCTCTTTTCTGTATTTTCGGATTGAGTTCTAACATGTAGCATTTGGATCTCTATAAATGTTTTTTTTCCTTCTTATTGCAGTCTTTGGTTTGACGTCAATGGGTTAATTAGTAATTAGGTGTTCATTCCATCCTAACATTGCTTGTTAATAAATGGAAAAGCCTTTGCTTTTCTTGGTTTTGTTCTTCTTTTAGTTTCAAACTTCTTGGAACTTGGGATGAAACAATTGCTGAGGCGACATCTTATATTGTTATGTTTCCGTACTATTACAAATGTATTTGTTGGTTTAATATGTGATATGATTTATGACAAATCATTTGTTTAATGCAGAAATGCCTAAAAAATAAGAGGTTTTCTCATTCATGCGCTCCATCATGGACGAACGAAATTGTGTCATGCTATTAGGTAGTCGCAATAAGCTTTGTAGGTTTATTGTTTAACGCTCCCACTAGAATCGAACTAGACCACCGGTCCCGGTTCGGTCCTCGGTCCCGAAAATATGGGGACTAAGATCATCGGTCTGGTCCCAAGTTCCATATGGGGATCAGACCAACTCGAACAGTGCATACCCCTAATGGAGTGGATTGATGTTTTGAGAAAATTCTATTCATAAAAGTTGGATAAAAAAAACAGAGAAAACCAAAAGATTTTGAGATGACAACTCTACTTTGACATTAGAGTGGAGCTTTTCTGAATCTATATTTTCCTTATATATAAAAAAGCGTTTCTAAATCTCTTTTTCCCTTATATGTATAAGCAGATTTTCTTCTTCTTTCAATGTTTTGCATTTTATAATTTTCCATCTTCTTAGAATGTTCATCGGGCACTTAAATATAGGGGCCAGCATTGTCTTCACTCATTTATCTATTTAATGCCATGAACTAATTAATTAATGTTGCTAAAGAATTTCTGAAAAGCATTGTTAAATTGGTTTACTGAATAGTCAAATAGGACATGACCCTCGAATTGTATTCAAGAAATTTATGATTTATTTGCAGCCTCTCTTTTCCTTTTTAATTCTCTACAGAAATCACATGGCACAAAAGTAACAACATGGGCTGAAAAAGAAAAAGAAAAAGAAAAACAAGGAGGAAAAAAACATATGAAAATTGGCAAAGGCA
>BCNH02000003.1:8704549-8714700 GCA_001662345.2 Metrosideros polymorpha var. glaberrima
CCTTCCCCCAAATCTATCCCCTCTTTCATTTTTCTTTCCCCAAAAATCAGTCTAATATAAGTCGATGTACGTTTTGCAATTGGACGTTCAACGCACCATCTCCTTCTTTTCCTCTCCTGTTCTCACAAGCGGTTAAAGGGAGTGAGACGAGTATGTATGGACAGAGAGAAAGTAACAATTGAAGGCGAGAGAGAGAGAGAGAGAGAGAGAGAGAGAGAGAGGTGATTAAGCATGAGTGTTGTATGTGTTGTGGCTTTTGGCTTTGGCGTTATGTGTAAGGAGTAGAAAGAGCTGCGTTCGTAGGCCTTTGAACTGATTATCACATGTTATATAGTGTGTATGCTCAAATTATCTACATTCCATAAGTTCTGCAACAAAGAGTGGTATCATTCATGGTTAACAATATCTTTGTGATCACCTTTGAACAAGTCCATGGAAATCGCTGATCTTATTTATGTATCGGTTATGGAATGTTACTTGTTCTTACTTTATAAGTACACACGCAAGCCGATAGACTTGGAAATAAGTTATGTTGCTAAAGTCTGTTTATCAATTGTTCAATTTAATTTTGAATTGACTAATCGGTCTGTTCTGTCAGAATATGTAACGATAAGATCATACATAAATGTAACGATTATTATTGTTCAAACACCTACTTGCTTTTTTTTCCCTTTCTATTTAAGTGTCGGTTTGTTATGTCGGGATGTATAACGGCGTGGTTTCTTCGAACATCTTCCAAATTCATACGGCCACACCACGTAATCAAAATCCTCCTAAGCTATAAAATGACCAGCTGAAGTAGTGGCGAAATCCTTTGTTTCGGAAATTGTATTCACATTTTCATGTGACTATATGATCGACTAATCTACTTTACATTTGAAAACGAGAGACCAACAAGCCCAACACATTCCCACAGTTCACTTTCCTTTTGCCACTGACATATCGAATTTACATGATTAAAAAGTGGTCAAAGCTTGATTGGATCATTGGAAATTGGACACGACCTTACATTTATACCCGATAAAATCAAATTCCGATGAAAACTATGATTTGACCAAGGAATCAAGCAGGTCAACTTGTAGGAGAAAATGGGAGGTCCGAATGTGTCCTCCCAACCAACAAGTTATATCGGCAAAACCATCGGACAACAGATCTTGTCGAAAGTGATATTGATCCGTAATTAATCTTGAGGTGGATTTCAATATTTTTCAGTTTTACCCCTTGACTGGAAATAATCCCAATTAAATCCATAAAAAAAATTAATGCATGACCTGATATGAAAGGATCTCTTTATCCGTCAATTCATTAGATACTATGGAGTTTGCACAATCTCATACATGCTATATATGCACTGAAGAATTGGACAAGATGGTAGTTACTGTTGTTGCTTACATGTCTTTAAAGTACAAGGTAGCTAACGGTTTACGGAAAGACATCAGCTACTGCTAGAATAACTGTAATACAATAACTTTCATAGCTACGGCCTTTATACATGGAAAGATAAAATCCTCTATACAAAAAAAGATAAAATGAATTTGTCAGCTTTGGAAACTCTTGCTACACTTGCCAAGTGTACAAGAATTGCTTGACCAGTTTTTGATCTGATTGAGAGCAATTTTTGGAATCGCTTTGCTGTTGAGAGATATTTTCTCCAATATGTACATGGTATATAACCAAACAACCGATAGCTCTTTATTTCATAAGACAAGCTCGAGATGTAGCTCTTAACTTCAAAGTTTTACATAAAAAAGAAAATCAGTAATACTCATATACGCAATAAGGTGAATTAACCATATACTATTAAAAAATAGTCAAAATGGTGATGATTTTCCATGGGTATTCATTATAGATTCTAAAGTAACGTTAAACTATTCCACGAATTACAACAATATGGAATTCCTCTTCTATTAGCTCATGTTTTCCTTTTTGTATACAATTCAAATTCCTACTTTTGATGTATGAAAACAATCAATTTGAAATCATCTTGACTGAAATAGGCCAGGCTCCTCAACTTATTGTCTCTTGGAGAGAGCAGCATGGAGAAATTATTATTAAAAACTCCATTACGCGTCCCGTTTAGCGAGCGCGTGTTTATTAATGACTGATTATCGTGTAACATACCTCATTTGCTGTAACCAGCACAACACATGCACCCCCTAAAAAACAAATGGAATGTCCCACTTAATTATAAACTTATATGCCCAAGGAGTACATTCTATGTCGTTCTTTGAGGATAACCACATTCTTAATCATTAAAGTATGTACTTACTACTTTTATATGTAGAGAGACAGAAAGGGGGGGAGGGGGGTTATTAATTGGAAGATTACCTCATGATAATATCGAATCGAATCTCATATTATTACGGATTTTGCTAACAGGGTGTGTTCTTAGAGACATTCGTTAAATATTTTGTCATTTTCGAAACACTATCTTTCTCGCATTATGCATAATCATGCATTAAAATGGAAAAAAAAAATATATTTTTTATTTGATATGGCTAAAGAATACCGGAGAGCGCTTGTTAATAAGACTCGATAGCACAATGGAAACATATGATCCCGGGATATCGTGACCCTAAAACAAGGAAGCAATAAAAATTTTCCGGGAATAATGAAATCGCAATTTTCTTCCAAGATGGGAAGAGGACAAGGGCAAAATCGACCAAGATGGCCCAAGAAGAAAAGAAAAAAATATTAAAGAACCACCTAATTCGTTGACCCTTAGAATTCCAATGGCGGCCCCTACGGCGTTGCTCTTGCTACAAATAATACGAAAGGCCTCTCTCTCTCTCTCTCTCTCTCTCTCTCTCTCGCGTGGTTTTAAAAAGCGGAGACACTAACAAGTAGCCAAAGTTCTCAGTCATATAAGAGAACAAAAGTCACTCAACAGAAAGACACCCAACAAGAGAAAGAACGAAAGAAAGAAGAAGAAGAAGAAGAAGAAGAAGAAAAGAGACCCTCTCTCCCTCCCTCTCTCTCTCTCTCTCTCTCTCTGAACATGGAGGACGAGGCGTTCCGGTGGCTGAAGCTGGCGCTGATATGCGCGGCCCTGGCGGCGGCTGCACTGAGGATCGCGGCGGTGCTGTGGTGGAGGCCGCGGAGGATCGAGGACCACTTCTCGAGGCAAGGCATAAGAGGGCCGCCGTATCGGTTCTTCATCGGGAACGTGAAGGAGCTGGTGGGGATGATGATGAAGGCGTCGTCGCAGCCCATGGTGCCCCCCTTGTCCCACAACATCCTCCCCAGGGTCCTCTCCTTCTATCACCACTGGAAGAAGATTTACGGTACTCGCGAGTTCCTTTCATGCTTTGCATTAGCGAGAATGGTTCTTGGGATTTCGTGGTTTGGTCGAGCGTCTTCGCTTCGAAGGGCTCGACTTCTGGTGGGAAAGTGACTGCGAATGTACTTCGGTGCGACGATGTTCCTTTGGCCCCTTCGAGTTTTTTCTTCTCTTTTGGTGGCTTGCTGTTTGGTTCTTTCGAGTTCCCTCTATAGAGGGTACTTCTCTTAACGGCTTCTCAGTCTCTTCGCTCTCCTTTCTTTTCTTTTTCCTCCCTTTTTTTTTTATTTAAAATCTTTTTGGGTTTTGTGGGTCTCTCTGAGTTTTTGGTGTTCTTGATGTTGAAGTTGAGATTTTTGGACTGTTTTGGGTTCTCCTTCTATTAACGCTTCTTGCACCTCCCTTGCTTCCCCACCTCTCTCTCTCTCTCTCTCTATTTTCCGGCGTTGGGAATTTGCAAATTCAATTTCTTTTCCCTTTCCTTTTTCCCTTCTGTATTGTGTGCAATGAACTGTCATCTTTCCGTCTGAGGGCTGAGCTACGTTTTCTCGCTGGCTTCTCCTTGTCCACTTTCTCTTTTGTTTATCATGGAAGTTTGAATGTGACAATGAAGTCCCTTGTGTTTGTTAGTGACACTGTTCTTGAGTTGTCTTTCCTCTCTCTCTCTCTCTCTCTCTCTCTAACTCTCTGGGTGGTGGTGGTAGGGTCTACACTATCCATGCCCTCTGAATTTAATGGTTGTCGTGTAATCCTGCTCGTTCCTCTTTAAGCAAACTTCTCTCTTACTACTTGAGGCCTTGTGGTAGTTCCATCTTGGTGCAAGAAACCCTTTGGCCTTTGGCAGCTGTTTCCATCCGTTCTATAGTTTTTTTCCTCCCCTAACATGGAAATTCAATGCCACATTATCGCCGTCGTCGTCGTCATCATCGTCATCTCGTTGCACTAATGTTCCTCTCGTTTTCTGACATGACAACGCGATTCTGTATTTCGAAAAAAAAAAAAATCGCAGGGTCAACGTTCCTGGTGTGGTTCGGACCCACGGTTCGGCTCACGGTCTCGGACCCCGACCTGATCAGGGAGATCTTCACCTCCAAGCCGTCGGAAATATACGAGAAGAGCGAGTCGCACCCCCTCGTGAAGCAGCTCGAAGGCGACGGCCTCCTCAGCCTCAAGGGCGAGAAGTGGGCTCACCACCGCAAGATCATCCTCCCCACATTCTACATGGAGAATCTCAAAGTAAAAGCTCCCTCCCAGGAATCCCACATCCGCATCAAGAAACACTCAATTAGTCAATGCAGATCGATTTGACTTAGTGTCTTTCTTTGCCAATTTCATTTTTTGTGTGCAGTTGCTGGTGCCGGTGGTGGCGAGTAGCGTGACGAGCATGCTGGAGAAATGGGAGGCACTGATGTCCAAATCGGGTGAGGTCGAGATCGAGGTGTCGGAGTGGCTCCAGAACCTGACGGAGGACATCATCACCAGGACAGCATTCGGCATTAGCTACGAAGATGGCAAGGCCATCTTCAGGCTCCAAGCTCAGCAGATGGTCCTCGCGGCCGACGTTTTCCAGAAGGTCTTCATCCCAGGCTATAGGTAACAACAGAAGAACAGAAACCAATCAACCGATACCCATCATCGCCTACCTGTTGAATTCTTTTAGAACCGGCGTGTGCCGGGGCTCGGTCGGCGAAGAACCCGAAATTTATCCGATGCGTTGACTCACTTTCATTTGGTCTTCTTGGCAGGTTTTTGCCAACCAAGAGGAACATAGTCTCTTGGAAGCTGGACAGGGAAATAAGGAAGTCGCTCGTTAAGCTCATCGATCGCCGGAGAGAGGAGTCCGGCAGCGGCGGCGGGGGCGGCGACGCGGCGCTCGAGGGACGGAGCAGAAGCCAACCCAATGACCTGCTGGGGCTGATGATTCAGGCCTCGAACTCGTCGGACGCGGTCTCGGTGAACGACATCGTGGAGGAGTGCAAGGGCTTCTTCTTCGCCGGCAAGCACTCCACGTCGAACCTGCTGACGTGGACGACAGTCCTCCTGGCGATGCACCCGCAGTGGCAGGTCCGGGCACGTGACGAGGTCCTCAGGGTGTGCGGGTCACGTGACGTCCCCACCAAGGACGACCTTGTCAAGCTCAAGACGGTACTACGCTCGTCTCCTGTTTTTTTCCTTTCTTTTTGTATACCGAAAGACCCCTCCCCCCGCAACACTAATCACATTGAGATTCTATCCAGTTCATTGTTTATTTGTACACATTAAAAGCGTAAGTCGGTCATTTCGCCAACCTGACCTGCTCGTGCTCGTGGTCCTCCGTGCAGCTGACCATGATAGTGAACGAATCCCTGAGGCTATACCCGCCCATCGTGGCGATGATCCGGCGGGCAAGGGCGGATGCGGAGCTCGGCGGGTACAAGATCCCGCGCGGGACCGAGATCCTGATCCCGATCCTCGCCCTCCATCACGACCAGGCTGTATGGGGGAGCGACGCCAACGAGTTCAACCCGGCCCGGTTTGTGGACGGCGTGGCCCGGGTGGCGAGGCACCCCGGGGCATTCATCCCCTTCGGCTTGGGGCCTCGGAACTGCATCGGCCAGAACCTAGCCCTCTTGCAAGCCAAGCTGGCCCTGGCAATGATAATCCAACGGTTCTCATTCGATCTCGCGCCGAGCTACCGGCACGCGCCGACGGTGCTGATGCTTCTGTACCCGCAGCACGGTGCACCTATCATATTTAAACGGTCGACTGATACTCCGACCCCACAAGATCAACGGTTGTGAATCGAAGCTTGTCCTTAGTATATGTGATGAGGGATTTTTTTTTTGTATGTGTTGGTGTGGGGAATTGCTGGTGGGTGGAGTGGAGCGACCAACAATTTGTCCATGATTAAGTTTCGATAGTGCCATAGGGAGCGAAGAGGAAGGAAAAAAAAAAAGAAAGGAAAGGCGTTTTAGTACCCTCAAATTCTGACCCAATAGTCTT
Organism: Metrosideros polymorpha var. glaberrima; assembly: GCA_001662345.2. Classification (NCBI taxonomy): domain Eukaryota; kingdom Viridiplantae; phylum Streptophyta; class Magnoliopsida; order Myrtales; family Myrtaceae; genus Metrosideros; species Metrosideros polymorpha. The sequence continues at coordinate 8,710,812 of BCNH02000003.1, forward strand.
CCTTTTTTTAATTCTTTTTTCTTTTTTTATTAAAAGGGGCAAAAAAAAGAGAGAGGAAGAGAAAGGGGGTGCCTAATGGCATGTTGGATTTTTAATTAATTTTTTAGGTCTTAGGTAGGAATTTGCTAACGAATAGGATTAGCCCATCTCATATGTGTATGTAATGTATATTTTGCACAAGTACCCAGCATTTTTGTAATATTTGCATTTATGAACATGAAGTAAGATGCATTACCCAAGCCTCTCTCTCTCTCTCTCTCTCTCTGTGGCAAGCACAACATGTCTGGCAAGACATAATGCCACATACATCTTTTTTTTTAAATGCGAAATTAGTTGAAAAAAAATAGTTATATTACAAAGACTAGTACATTATGTGTGGTTGTAGTAATGGATATTAAGTGGCTTAAAGTAGAATTTATGCAATGATTTTTATCAGGCACTACTAAGAAGTAGTGCATTCTTTTTCAAGGTCTAGGCCTTGGGAAGGAGAAGGATACTTTGCATCGTCTAACTGCGAAAATCCATGTACATTTCAATCCTTCGAAGTATATTCATATGGACTCTAAGATGCTTTCTTTGGGAGATTGACCATAAAGTAAATGCAAAAATTAGTATGAAGGAATAGTTTGGATGGACGAAATACCAAATGAAGAGAAGGTAGAGGATCTCCTTCCAAGAAGCACCACCCTTCTCCTTTTGCAATACGAGGAACGATATTGTAGGAGTTGGTTTTCCTTTTAAATTGTGTATATATATACACACATGAAAAAAAACTCCGTACAAATTAGAATACCATTAATTTACTTTAGTATGCCGAATTATCATATTGGGTTTCCTCTCTCATCGACAAAGCTTGTTTACTTAGAAGATAATCGATACATATAATCGGTTGAAGAAATGATACTCACATATGAAGTCTTGTTATTGATTGATACGTATAATTAGTGAAATAAGTGATACATCGCTTGGGCGTGCACGAGTGAGGCTGCATATATGTCTGGAAGGTGAGGCCGTCCAGGCCTCCCTTTTGGCGTGTGTTGGATTTTGATATGCACTTTACCTTTGTCCTTTAATTCTGTGAGCCGGTCTTGCTGATTTTCTAGAACTTGTTCCTAATTTATCACTTATAAAAAAAAAAATGAAGTCTTGTTAATAAGTGCCTTTTGGGACCGACCATATATCTATATATATAAACAAAAAAACAAAAAAAACAAAGGGTCTATAGAGAACTAGTCAAGGTTACAAAACATAGCAAGAACACTTTTAATGGTACTTGGATGATATGCCTACATCAAATGGAAAATATTTACACTTCACGAAACAATTTTGACAAAGCTTAACGAGTACCTAATTACTCTTTGACATTTTCCTCGCATCGAATAGGTCTAATATATAGTTACAGATAATGTTTCCGATTAGTAGGTATATGAAATGTGAGTGAAAAGTACAAATATCATGTACATAGACATTGCATATGACTTTTCACTAGAGCTCATAGTGAAGATACGAGAATTCATATGTAATAGCCGCACCTAAATCGATTGAGATGGAGCATCGTGTAATGTTTTGATTTAATTGGCGCATGATAATTGTGACAATGATCACATAAATTTCTACTAGGTTCCGTGTCAAGAGAGAGGCAATGATCTTCATAATTGAATTTCTAACAATACAACGCACGTCTCTGCAAGTATTGGACCTCTCTATTCCATTCGAGCATGAACCATGTCACGAAACAAGGTACTTATCTAGGGTTTTTCCTCCTTAATTTATCTTTTAAGATATGAAAATGTAGTTTAACTCTCCAGTAAGGGTAACAAGCCCCATTGGAAACTAATGAAATCAGTTTAGAGAGTCTTGACTCTTGCTTAGTGTAATCTAAGTCTATAGTATCTACGAGTGCATGTGTTCGACACATTTTGGATGTACATGCGTGAATCATGTGTACGCATAGAATATATCTTTGTACCTTGGAAAGAAAGTAAATTCGAAAGGAGATGCAAGACATCGATGAACATCTTGAGTTATCTATAAGAGTTGAGTTTTGTTTGGTTACTTAGCTTTAAATCTGGCTATTGAGAATGCCCATGTCAAGAGCTATCGATATTCTCTCTCGGTAAAGGGTCGTCTCAATTCTCATGCCTACTAGTACGTACTTAATATAGACCATACCTATGTCAATAGAAACTAAAGAGTTTGCCATGTATGCTCCAGAGGAACTCGTAGTTACAAACCAGCAGGCCATTTTGGCACGACCACGACAGATTTGGGTAGTGACAACGAAAGGAGGTGTTACATTTCCTTGAAAACTGAAAAGTGAATTGTGCAAATGGTCCATCCAATGCCATATACCTATCTTAAGATGATTTGGACCAGGTCTGGTCCCTCCGTTCACTCCATTAAGAATGGACTATGTCAGTTAACTAACTATGAATCAGAACCTACGGAATTTAATGTGACAGACATGTTGATATATTATAGAAAAAAAAATCACACTTGAGAGAGCAATTAAATTGGATGTATGTAGTTTGGAAATCTTATATAATTCTTTTCCTGTAATTTCCTCTTTTCTTATCATAAATTTGAAACATTATATCTCCTCATTCATGCCAGCTTCTAATTCATCATTTTGCACACGAACAAGGAACATCTATTTCTTCATGTTATATTAACCTATTTAGACTAAGAAATATATGTCCACACAGCCAAAATGTTATGTATGTATGTTTATAACAGTCTTACGTGTGATATGGTAAGTATGATCACAATGTAGAAACGTGTTGAAAAGAATGGTTGTTTTTATAGGATTTATTGTGGATTTTCTCGAGATATGTTTTACCTTAATTAAATTGGACAAACAAAAGGATTGATCAATCTTCTAAACATTGTGTTAACTAGTTATATTGTCAATCCGAATGTTCCATTCACTTTGTTGGGTGGATTTAGGAGGCAGTTCTTTCTTCTTTTGCCTTTCTGCATTGGAAAAAAGCTTTTGTTTCTTCTTTACCTTTTACAATGTAAAAAAAAGAAGAAGCAATAATGAGCTTCCTTTCTACGAGAATTGGGACCTCTAAATGTATGCGATAGCCGTACATGGTGCAGTTACCTCCTTAAGACATGAACATATTATCAGTACCACTAGCATATCGGATTGCCCAGATCTGTTTTCCACCTTTTCTCTTGCCACCGAGTCTCGTTCGCAATCCCCCTCCCGAATGTCATGGCCGGCCTTCGATTCACGACATTTGGTATGACCCCAAATCCGGCATCAAGGGAGATCGGGCTGCCGTTTCGCGGCCTAGTCTGTCCTAGACTGGCACGCAGTGGGCGGCACAACAACGGCGATAGGGGCATAGCGTTCACGGAAAAGCATAGATGGACCGGAGGTGGTAGGGGGAGGGGGGGAGTGTATGGGGGAAATTTAGGCTTTTTAATGTATTTTCCTCCACAAGAGAGGGTAATTCGGTCATTTTAGTACAATTGTGCAGCTACCCCCTAAGTTTAGAGGATCTAAATTCTTTCTCTAATTATATAATGGTTTTAGTTTATACTGTGAATTTATAATTCCCACATACTAGCTACTTGGATGTATACCTTTGTGCATTTTGAAAGTTGTTTTTGAAAGCAGAATAAACTGAGATAAAATAATTTTGAGTTCAAGTGCAAACATGACATGCATATGATAGCTAATGTGTGGGAATCAAACTTTTTATACATGCAGCATAGATTATTATAAAATAAATCATGGACAACCACATCCAAAAACACTAACATCTCCCAAGGCATGAGATGTTCTTTGGAAGCAAAAGAAGGTGACTGCAATCCACCATGCAAAGCATCCTTTTTTTTTTTTAAATGAGCATGTCTCTTATCTTTTTTATGGGATTTT
>BCNH02000003.1:8723659-8735258 GCA_001662345.2 Metrosideros polymorpha var. glaberrima
TTTTTTTTTTTTTGTTGGGCTGATCTGGTGTCCCACCTGATAAAGGGAAAGATAAAATAGTTCTAGGGTTTTGCAAAGGTAAAGGAACAAAAAGGAAGAGAAAGAGTAGAGGAAGCTCTTCCCTCAATTAAAGGGTCACCGCCAATCTGCAAACTTGATCTTTCGGAGGTATTTCCTCTCCCTTGTTACCACGAAATTGATCATTTTTAAAGACAAATTATTTATGAATTATGGCAAAGAATCCTCGTAGAAGTCAAAAACTCTCTTCACTTGCCACTTTCCTTAATTGGCACCCTACCATAGAGATGCCCAAAATTAATAGGAAAAGAAAAAAAAAAACATTCATTGATACTATGTCAAACCCTCCCTGACAAAAAAAAAAAAACCCTCCCAGCATAACTACCGGATGACTCATTTAAAGGAAGTTCTCAAGGTATCTCTAATCCAATTAGGGTTAGGGACAAACATTAATGTGTGGGGCCCGAAATAATATTTTATTAATTAATTATGCGGTTGACTTGGTATAACCAACCAAATGCTTTGCCCAATTGATACGCAGTTTTAATCAATTTTTCATTTTAGAATAGGATTTTGCTAGGATAACAGTTTTTGGGTTACTATAAAAAATAACAACATGGCAAAAAAGTAGACAGTTATTCACACAGTAAATTAAGGATAATCATTTAATCATTTCTTTAGAATATTCAAACTGTCTTTAATATTAGTCAGCTTCTTCATATATTCGTGTTGCTTGCTATGACTACTACACAAACTACCTTCTTGTTAGGGCTGAGATGATGCAAGATCAAGCAAGGAAGGTAGAATAATTCCAAGGCAACAAAAGGAGTAGTGTTGGTCCCATCTCACTATTTAGGAATAATCTATTTTAAGGTGGATAAGCTCCTGACGTAAAATCAGAAATCGATCTTATGACCCGTCGTTCCGAAAAATTGAAATCAGGAACTGAACCAATTAATTCCTAGACTAAGCCGGTCCTAGGTGGGTGTCCGATTTGAACTAGGTCTTGTGCTCACCTCCAACTCTACTCCTTAGCATCCCCGAGTCCATCGTCGCTGCAAATGTTAATAATACATAAATAATTTCCCCATGGAAAGTGTTCCCATTATTTAAAGATCTGTATAATTTGTTACGAAATAGTAAAGAAAATAGCTTTTCGCACACGAAGTCAAAAGATCCGTGCAATTGGGTTTACAAAAAAAAAAGGTCGTAATCTCTATAAATGGATCGCATAGGTCCACGTGTCATTTCCATGCAACACGGGCACTATTAATTATTGTCCATAAACATTGGGAGATTAGGATGATTGATGTGGTTATAACAAACTTCAATTTAAAACTCTATTTGGTACATAATTTAGATGTTTAGGTATCGAATTTATTAGGTACTGGTAAAGAATATTACTTGCGTATATGCTTGGACGACAATTCCGAATGTTGCTTCGTGGGTTCTTCTTTTGGAAGACCTACTTTCAGTTATACATCAGAAACAAAAGAAAAATAAAGAGAGAATGAAAAAGAAAAAGAAAAAAAAAAAAAGAGGTTCTGTAATTCTGGATTTAATATTTGAAGAGAAACAGAGTTCTTATTTCTATTAAAACTTGGAAAGATTGGGCTAAATATGAAATAAACAAAAAAAAAAATGAAGAAATTGTTCGAAGTTTTTGGATCATTTATGAAACAATTCCTTTTTATCCTTTTGAGGGATCGGATCCACGCTCCTTAACGAAAGTTTAACTCACCACGTGCCCTCGCATGGCTGGAGGTCGAGCTCGGTTCCGGCCGGAATCAATGTTAGGGAGATCAAACTCGAATTCGGCAAAGAGTCAACGTCGGGGGAGGATGGAAGCAATAAAAAGATTTGCCCCAACCCAAGCAACTTTACATACTCGTGATATAATGGATACAAAGGTCTATGGCGACGGCCCCGGTGCCATAAGAAGTGAGACATATATTGCCTTCAAACGAGACGATCGATGCCGTCATGGGTAATTCCGCATCCTTTTTCTTTCTTTTTTTCTTTTTACTCTCAAGGAATTCATCTAAATCCATAAAATTCCCGATTGATGAAATATCCCCGCTAACCTAATAGACCGGGCAAAAAGAAGATAATCCCAGAGAGCCTAGCTAGAGTTCATCTTTGTCAGCCACTCATTTGTGTCGGCAAGACCCTCGGGACCCTTTTAATCTTACAACCCTTTGATTCTCGACACGAGAATTCATGGATTCATACGTGAGGCGTTCGAGTATTGTACACAGCACATTTCGACGTATGGGGTGGGGCAATAAACCGAAGGCTCGAGCTAAAAGTTCAAGAAAATTGTCTAAAAAGTTCTAAATATATTATACGGCGTCTAATTCGATCATAAACCTATCAATTTCGTCAATTTAATCATAAACATTTTGACAATTTGTCAATGTAGTTCTTTCAGTCAATTATCCAAATTAGGGGTGAGCATGGTAACCAACCACTAAGGACGGCTCCGAAAAATTAGAACTAAGAATCATCCGTTGGTTCCATGGACTCACTTGAAAATTGGACCAAGCGGTCCAGTTCCACCGGTAAATGATGGTCACAAGCACCGGTAAATGATGGTCAATGTTCTCCATTAAATTTCTTCCTCCTTTAAACAACCACGAGGTCAAAGGCACTCACAAACAATTGGCACAGTCACAAATAACACGACCTTAGTTGTTCCTTCAACAATGGAAAAAAAAAAACCAAAGAAAACCAAAGCTGACTTTGTCAAAGGAGAAACTGAGAGCAGCAAGACACTTGGTTCCTAAACTAGAGAGGGCTGAGTCCGAGTGGGCGGTTTCGCACTTGGAATCGGGAACCGGATCAGTACCCACCAGTTCTCTTATGAATCACTAGTTCTTGGGCAGTCCGGTCCGATTCCAGGCGGTCCTTAGTTTCTTTGCACACCTCTAATCCAAATAATAGATTTATGACTAAATAGGGAAAACTTCAAAAGGATTAAGATTGAATTGACACAATAAAAATGTTTAGGATTAAATTAGCAGATCGTCAAAAGGTTTAGGATGAAATTGACAAAATTAAAAGGTTAAGAATTAAATTTGCCACCATACAATATGTTTATAACTTTTTGGGCAATGATTCCCTAAAAGTTCTATATCTCACGTCTCTCCTCGATTCTTCTTCGATGCTTCGCACTGTTTATACAACAGGTCATGCAGCTCCGTCGATTTTCCAGGAGGGCGATTGCTTGGGAGTCACGGCCACGTTGCCCCCGTTTGTTAATAAGCAGACCGAGCAAAAACCCATGTTTTGTCAGAAAGAGGCTACGCAAAACCACGAGGTTATACGATTGAGAGTGAGTCAAATCCTGTTCCTGCGATCATGTTAGTAACCTGCTGTTCTATCTGTGGTTCAGTCGAGAGTTGAGAATGGTTTTTCTCACTGGCTTCAACCCCAAATTGCATGCCGAGAAGCATCGGTTTGCGATGAGTTGAAGTTCGTCCGCGTTTGAATTCTTAATGATCTCGATTGCCGATCGGGCGGACCGGTTACCCAAGGGCGGTCGATTCAAGATGGCACGAGCCTCGCGCTGCGTACTTTAACCTGAACTCGATTAGGCTTTTTCGGTCTGCCCGGACCTGGTTCGGACAAGCCTTTCCTCCAATAATCTTCTTTAGTATTGTTATTCACTCTTCAGCAAAAGAAGGCTAAAACGACCGGTTTTACTAAACGGGTTGAACATCGGATCTATCCAGATTGAAGTCTCGTATCAAATCCCGTTCTTTTCGATTCAGTTAACATGACAAGTCGTAACCATGACCCGTGACCTTGATCCCGAGTTAGATGTCTGAAAATTTACTAACCCTAGCTTGCTAATTGAATTTGATTTTCTCTCTGTATCCAAAAAAATAAAATAAAAAATGAACTGTTTAAATGCTAAAGGTAAGTGATCCCAAATGAAAAGCACCTGTGTCAGAATTAGAAGCCATTAACTCTTATTCTTCCATCCAAGTTTAATGCCTCGAAGACAATTAAGGTATATTGCCCACATAATCACTCTTATTATTTTTTTTCCAAGAAAGAGAAAAGAAGCAAACTAAATTCCACATGACCATATTTCTGTGTCCTTATCAATGAGAGCAAAGCCAGAGGGCAAGAGCGCAGAGAAAAAGAACAAGGGGGATGAGGTGAATAGCATTCTCTCCTGGTGACTTGAGGCGCGTACCGCTTTCCTTCTTGATCGAAACGGATGAGGGATGACGAAACAGCGGCAAGTCATCGGCGGACGGATTCCTCAGCCCTGAGAGGGCCGTCGACGCAGGCAACAAGTTGGCCAAGAACTCGTCTGAGTCCCGCGACAAGCTCGACTGTCTGTACATCCTTCTGGAGATGGGAAGACCAAGAGAACCCGGAACTCGGTTCAAAACCCTACCTACTCTTCGAAAATCGCCGTACTTTTATAGACGATAGGAGGCATAGGACTCGGGGCAATTCGGCAAACGTTAAGCTTCGGAAAAGCCTGAAGTAGAGGAGACGGGTGATGTAGCTTTCACGTGAAAAAGCAATTTTGGAGGAGAAAATGTGAGGTTTGACATGTGAAAATGTGGTGAGCTAAGCTAACCATCGATGTACAATGAGAGTAATGAGGGTGTCGGCGTATGTTGGAAGCTGCTTCCAGAGCAGTAAAGGCATGCACGTGCTCGTCATACATTAACTTCAACACACAAAAAGAACCTCCATAGCTGAGCATAATTTATTTGGATCTAAGCTTTGGAATTGCAACTGAGCAGAAGATGATTGATCCAATGTCATATGACCTTTCTCTCTACCAAGGGAGATCAGAACTAATACAACGTTCTCATTGAAAACTTGGAACTGTTTCAGGCACTAGGGTGCGTATGGTAACGTTTCTGTTCTCAAGAATAATTTCAGTGCAAAAATAGTTTTCTCTGATTCTATTCTCGAGAAGAGTTTCTGAGCAAAAAAACACGTTTGGTAGCTGTATAAAATTTCAATTCTCATAATAATAAAAAAGAACAGAAATACGTTTAGTACGACCCTAAAAATTTATATTCTCAATATTTTCCATTAATTATAAAAATATGCAGCAAGGGACCGACGGTGGACTCATGGGTGGCAATCGACGATAGAAAGAGTGATAAGAAAGAATGAGAGAAAGAAGTTGATTTTTTTTTTAAATGAACTTACTTCTTTTTTTCCCTAGAAATAAGAAGCAACCTTTTTTTTATTCTTATTTCTGTTCCCAAGAACAGAAATTGTTTCGGGAACAAAAAGTTACCAAACAAATTTCTATTTCAAATCTGTTCCCGAGAACAAAAGAATCAAGAATAAGATAATCTGGAGCTTTACCAAGCAGACCCTAAATATGTTCGACATTCTAAGCCATCTCCCAAGAAGCTCCTTAGCAGTAACAAAGCTCAAAATATGTATCAGTGCCATCTTTTTCTGATCATTTTTTAACATCTAAGCTACGAAATCGCAAGTCAAAAAACTTTTCATCAAATGGTTTCACCTTCACAACTGAATACTCAACAAATAAAATGCACACTTGAATAGAATAAAACATCTGTTCAAAACCCTCCTATATTTCTAAGTGGATTGCTTGTGCAAGTCTACCAGCTTCTGGGCAAAGTCTAACCCATCGATCATCTACCAGACTTCTCGTCACATCAGGTGAAGCTAAGAATCACACCCCTATAATATCTTGACCTCCTATGGCATCAGTTTATTACATAAGTCAAACAGGGTTTCGCTACTCGCTACACCATCATATCAATTACCAATGTATCGTGGCTGCAAATTTAGCCTCAGAATGAAGATCAACTAGCTAAACTAGTACATGTAGTTGGTAGTAGACTCTACTTAGTAGTCAATGCATGCAGTTCAAAATATTGCTCGCCGTGAAGATATTAGCTTGCAGAGCAAAAAAAAGATCCACGCCACATTTATAGTTTGTTTCCTCGGAGCAACAACCTATTTACAGATTCCACAAAAAGAAAATCACTGGAATTCTAGTAGGAGCATGCTTTCTCCCAAAACAATCATACATCGTTTAATCAAAGAGGTACAACAGTATGACTCGGAATATTGAGTGTCAAAAAAACAGCAAAACCCTCCAAAGAGAGCTTGTCGACCCAGAACCTGAGGACCTGTGCTCCAAAACACAGTAGGTTGCATGATCCCGAAACTCAGGCTCTGGAAAACCACAAGCAAACAATATTTTAGGGATGGCAAGGTCATAGTAGATCCGTATAAGCTCAGGCACCAACAGCTTTCTCGAATGAATGGAAGTGCTCAGAATACATACCTGTGGTTAAAGCTGAACCCAAATAACCATTTTGTAACTTTCATTGTCTCATTCAACATAAAACATTTTTCTGAAAGGCTGAAGCAGATCACCAGAGGGTTGCTTGACTCTGCCATCCAGCTCAACCTCCATTAATCGATGATTGTCCTTTGAACGGATCATAGCAAACGAAACATCAACATCATCCCCTTCAGAAACTGCAATGGTGGGATGTAATAGGAAAACCTGCACATGCAGAAGTACATGAGAAAGGGATGGTATGATTTAAGAATTAAGCAATCAAGACAAAATTGAAAATGATCGTTGCAGTTCTCATATATCATCTAACAGAGGCAAAACCTTGCGAAAACCATATTCAAGCATCTACGCAATGGATGGCAAAGCTCTCATAAAATGGCAAAAAGCTTGAAGAGAAGAACCATTATGGCTTAATTTAATGCTTTGCCTATGCACATTTAAGATGTTAAATTTTCCATTTACTGAGACATTAGTAGCTGATCCACTTAGTGGGATAAGGCTTAGTTTGTTGTTATTCTGCACATATTTGTCAGAGGAATACAACCTGCTGTCCCCAATGAGTGCCATTGTCCACGCTAGGTGCTGTAGTCAATTCAATCTCTTTTTGAGCTGGATCTTCCATTCTTCCCTGGGGGGTAACCAAAACAGGGAAGTTAGTCATAGCTCATACTTAAATGTCAGGGATGCACGAGTACCATCTTACCCGGAAATGGACATCAAACCATCCACTAAAACCACAAAGCCTTGTATTAAATTTTATTATTGATGAGAAATTTGATCTGACTTCTGCAATGTCATTCATGGTGGCAGTCAAACAGTCTATCTCCTTTACAGTGGCCGCTGTCCCTATAACTTGATTCGGATGAAGGTTGTTCCACAAGGAAGTCTGCATAATTTAGGTTTCTTTTCAATAGGCAAGACCAATATTATTTTAAATAAACGTGCACAAGGACAGAAACAAGTTGACATTCTTTATGCAACAAAAAAAGAACAGTAAAATAAAGAATTTGGCATCAGGATAAACTTTAACCCACTGAATTCCAGGCAACAACAAATGCCAACCAACAAGGCAATCAATTTTAATAACAATCACAATTCATGTCTCTATGAAGGTGGCCCATCTAGCGACTTAAGTATACAAGATTTGTATTCAGTACATGTCAGAAGAATGAATATCAGTAGAACAACGTTCGATTATCAATACCAATCAGTGTTCACCGGATGTGGGAGCATCATGTTCTATGGAACAACTTTCAAGGCCAACTCAGGTTTCATCGATTGATCCAACTCAATCATCACTTGTGCAAGAAAAATTTGACCACAACTTGATTTGATGGGTCCTAGGTTGGAGATGTCAATTCTCGGGTAGATGTCAAATCACAAGACTAGCCGTCGATTTCAAGGCTGCTGATCAACTACCAAGTGACTGCTGGTCGATTCCTACGGTTGCATGTCGATCTTCCAAGGTGGTTGTTTGACTTCCCAGACTAGAGGACAAATTGGGAGAATCAAGTCCTAGTTACTATGCATCTTAAAGGTGTTGTCAGTATCAATGAATCATAATGTGTCCATATAACTGTCCCAGAATTATTATTGTTAGCTAGATTCCGAGTCTTTATGTTTGTTTAGTCCCTAAACAAAGTTTATCTATAAATAGAGGAGTCATCTAACATGTAGAGGCAGACTTGAATTCGACAAATACATGAGATTTTGCTCCAGTGAGCAACTTTCTATTTTCGGTTCTTTATCCAATCCCTTTGGTGGTGAACCAAAAGTTCTTTATCCTATATTGGTGGCGTGTTCTTTTATGCCTAGGTGGTGAAATTCATATATCCCAACACTATTTTCACTCATACATGCTCCATTAAACCCCTTCCATCAACCATCTCTAGCAGACACTCTTCCATATACTTAGCCCAGAAAACACATTTAAAAATTACTCATTCCCATCACGCATCATCACCAAGCTGGAAAAGTGGATGAATTACTCAAAATGCTATACAAAGCAGAGTGAATAAAAGGGAGGAGAGGATTCAGTTTTATGCATAATACATGTCCCTGGAAATACAAGTACCAGTCATGCTCACATGGAGGCAGTCAGAATATGCTTTGAATGCATGTATACATGAAACAAACACATTGGACTGACGAATTTAATACATGCATAGTATTGCATGCTGTAGCACATGACCTCCCTGTTGAATTCATTTATGAGTGGATCTTCTTAGCATACATCCTAGTCTATAGCGCATGAATTTACTATGGAGTATAGCTATGATTGGACTCAGAACATGCTAAAGATGAAAGATGTGACATCCAAAGGACCAAAATTACATGGACAGACCTCGAGATACCATTTTTTCTGCTCTTCAGCAAATGGTTTGGTCAAGATACTCATATTGACACCATAGCAAGTCCTGGTATCCTCCAGAAAACAATGCCAGTCATCCATGGCTCCTGCGTAGTCATTCAATTTTTGATCCACCAACCCAGACCTGATAGGAGCCATCCACATTCGAGCATGGCTAGGATACCTGCCAAAATGGGAATAATTGGTCAGATAAGCAACGTCTATAGTCATCTTTGCGCGGGCGCGCGCGCACACACACACTAAAGCCCAAGGTTGTCAAATATTCACCAAATGCAGCACCTCTATCTGACCGTGCAGGACAAATGACAAGGACAGTGCTACAACAGTTTATCACCCAGTTTTAAGCCTCTTCTTTTCTAAAAGAAATATAGTATCGAGTAGTTAATATTGCGTCCATCTTCTCTTTTTTCCTATTCTTTCTGGTGCATGTGTACTACAATCAATAATCATGAGAGGGAGTGGTGGAATCACAATATGTGCAGTCACCATGGTAGCACCCTGGCTCTGCCACTGCAAGAGGATGGAAGCATACAAAGCACTCTTCTCTAATGCTTCATAGCACATTAAGCAAAGAACTGCTCATATACAACAGAATACACTAAATGGATGCTGAGCATATGGAAGAGAGCTTCTATATACATGCCACGTACTCTAGGCTTGGCAGCAGGTGCATGAAGCAATGTGCGGAAGTGGAAAGCAAAAGTCAGCGTGTGGAAGCAGAAAGCAACGTTGATTTTTCCAAAAACAGTTTGACATAGCCCTCAAATAAAACCATACATTTTGGGTTGAGTTCTTTTGTACTTCTAACAACTCAAACCAATTATAGTATGCACAGGCATGAATGTAAAATCCCAAAATCAACAGAAGACCTAAAGCAAGTAAAGCAAAGGCATGTGACAAGATGCATTTCAGTTTATATGAGGCTAGTTCTCCAAAATGAAGGTCATAAACCAAACAAAACTAAGAATGCCCAGACTGTCAGTTACATGTGTGGTTTCTACAATTCCAACCAGGGAAAAGTGTAAAAACTCAGATAAATAATGAAAGGGAAGAGGGTACAACAGCCTAGTACTGACTACTACTACTACTACCACCAAACAAGGGAAATGCTTTTTGCATGCAAGTCAAGCAATTTAACTACAATCCATTTGTATTTACCTAAAAAACTTACATCACTCCAGTTGGCTTCAGCCAGCGGTCACGCGCACATATCACTGAATCAAACATAGACTCACGCAGAAGGAAGTATCCCATCCATTCTGATATGATCACATCAACTGCCATCAAAGGGTTTTCATACTGTTATTAGGGATAACTAGGCATAACATATATTTACTTCAGACTTAAGATACATGGCATGAAAAACCAAGCATGAAGTCATATGATGCCAAGCTCTAACCTTTCTCAGGGAGACTAACATCCTCCATTGAACCCTCAATCACTTCGACAACATCCTGAAGGTTATTTGCTTTTACAAGAGCTTGGGCATGCTCTGACATCTTTGTCGCCTCAACTGCATAAACCTTCCTTGCACCAGCTTGTGCTGACCATATTGCAAGAATACCACTTCCTGTTCCTACATCCAGCACAGTCTTCTCGACAAATTCATATTGTCAGTGTTTATTCCAACATATAAAAAAATAAAAAAAAAAGAACTTCATATGTTTTCCAGTGCTGCTGCAGCTCATGATTAGAAGTAAGTACTTCAACACTCCTAAACTCTGCCCACAAGGTCAAGAAGAAACGCAAACAATCAAAATGTCATTAATTCATCTCGACAGTGTGAACAGATTCTTTCTTGCATATGTTAAATTGTACATCATTCATTCATTTTCCGCGAAACCAAAATCCTCTCAGACACATCAGAACTTAAAAGCACCAGCAAAAGCTTCACTTGACAACGAACTATGAATTCACTTCTTTCTTAACAAAGCAAACAATACTGCAGCAAAAGAACGCTAAAGTTTTAATCTTTCATCCACTAGTCATCCCCTAGTCATCCACAGGATCCAAAAAACATAAAAAAGACTCGACTTGACACGACCCACAACACAACTGAACCAATTACAGAACAATCAAAACAGCGAACACCCAAACAAGAATGGACCTAAAGCAGAGACATTTCCACAATTAAAGCCGGAAGACCGTACCTTTCCGAGGAAATGGTGCTTGTTCTCGAAGATGGCGTTGTAGTAAGCGTCCATGCGGACGCGATCGGAGAGCATCTCCTTCTGGTGGTAGAGGAAGGCGTAGGTGCAGAAGTAATTCGCAAAGTCGACACCCTTGTCCACCGCCGCGACGCCGCCGTAGGGGCCCGTACGGTCGCCGGCGGGGCCGTTCCCGAAGCTGCCCATGACTCGGAGAAATAAAGGTTGAGCTGAGGTTTTTCGGGAGGGTTTTAGGGCAACGTCGCTGCGATTGCGGTGGCAGGGCGGCGATGTCCCCCCCTCACGCAGTTAAAGTTCCACTTTCCTTTTCTTTTCTCTTTTATTTTTTGGACGATATATCTTAAACTTCATTTTACCACTAGTTACCTATGATTTCTTTTTCCAAAATAATTATTAGTTTCTAATTAAGAAAATGTTTCTAAAATATTAGTTGTTTTGTGCTGTACATAATCGATGGTTTTGAAATTAAATTAATTCAAATTAATTATTTAATCAATGCCGGAAAATATTCATTGAAATAATCATTTTTCGTAGGCTTAACTCAGGGTAACCATTAACCATTAAATCAGCATTTTGAAAAAAGAAAAACGTTTGGTTTATTAAAAGGACATTGGAGAAGCATACAATCAAACATAGATGTGATTTTTCTCAATTTATCAGATATTATTTTTGAACTTTTGTTTTGCCGATAAAATTACATACTTCTTCAATCGAATT
>BCNH02000003.1:8753253-8776318 GCA_001662345.2 Metrosideros polymorpha var. glaberrima
CCCCCCCCCATATAAACTTGTTGGTTTCGATTTATGGAAAACGTTTTTGTAGATTGATTAGCTTTTTGTCATCAAAATACCGAAAAGTCGAAAAAAAAATTTCGGTAAACAATTTTCTTCAGACAAATGGACCTAAGACATAAAATCAAAGACCCGCCATCTTTGAAATGGCACAGAGCCTATTAACGCTCAAACTGCATTGTCCACTTTGTCCATTTCATTGTTTCTATCGACATTTTTACAATCCAGAGAGAGAGAGAGAGAGAGAGAGCATGTCCATCAACAGCCCCCTGCCTCCAATAAAGCAATCATTAATCACACAATTGCGAGCAAGATGGACAAAAAAGCAGAAAAATTTGAAGTCAAACATACACGTTGGAAGGTGAACAAATTAAGGACTATTCCAATTGCAAGTACAAAACAAAAGTTGTGAGTTGCAAACCAATGGAAAATCACAAATGATGAATTGGCCATATCATTTCTCTTTGATTAAGCACAGTAAACAATGCTACAACCCCAGTTGCAGGGAAGCATCTTGTCCTCCCTTCATCTAGAAGGCACTCGGGTATCACTTCTGCATCTCTTTAACAAAAGCTACTTCTCCGCTTCCCGTCATAGGTGACAACAAGTGCTTTTCTTGTTCACTTTCGTCTATTTCAGTCGACTCGCAAGGAGTGGTGTTTGATAAAGATTCCGTTACTTCATCCTCTGGAGATTAAAAAGCATGAACAGCAATTACATCCAGGTCTTAATGCCCGGTGTGCAAATGATATTCATTAACGAGAGTGAGCGAAAAATGCAGAGAATCATTACCGGAACATTCACGGTACTCTGGCAACTGTTTAACTGTAGTTACTTGTAAGCTTTCTGGAAGCAGACAACTGCATAGAGCGCCTACAGATATAACACAAGGTGGTGATTGTCAACACTTTACAGCAGTTCCGTTTAAGAATTACAACAGTTTTTAGAGTGGTTCTATATAAAAATAATGGTAGTAAAAGAAAATTTCAAATATTTAAGGTTATACCAATCAATTCATCTAGAATTTTCCACACATATCATTTCATAAATTGGATATGCCACCAAAATACAAGGTAAGATGCACAAAATGCTAACAACAAAAAAT
This sequence comes from Metrosideros polymorpha var. glaberrima, assembly GCA_001662345.2. Classification (NCBI taxonomy): domain Eukaryota; kingdom Viridiplantae; phylum Streptophyta; class Magnoliopsida; order Myrtales; family Myrtaceae; genus Metrosideros; species Metrosideros polymorpha. The sequence goes on from BCNH02000003.1 coordinate 8,754,380, forward strand.
CACGTCAGTTCTTTGTACTGAATAGTCGTAGAGAAAGCTAGAAGAATTAGCATGCGATAAGTATATGTCTACCCCTGTGTGATGGATATAGCTAGTTTGTTTACACTGACATCAAGATAACCATATATTCGTAAATTTCAATTCACTTAACATGGGTAGGAAATGGACTTAAGCAATCAAGCTTCACTTCATTTTTCTGACTCGCCCATCTTATAAAAGGTCAAGTCAACCTATTTTTCAATCTTGCATGAAGGTGATTACACCGGAAAACTAAAACAAACAAGCTGAAAAGATTGAGAAGATGTAAACATCAGAAATTTCATGAACTTACCTAACCGAGCAAGCCTATTTACCCACCCAGGGATCTGTCTGCCCGTCAATCTCAACGAGACATCGTCTGTGAAATGATTACAGTTCTTGGAGATGAGGTGATATGTATCTCCGTGGTATTCTGATGCCATATTCTCAATAAATGTTCGAAATTCTGAGGGAGACATGTTAATGCGTCCCAAAGATATGGAAGTCCTATATAAGAAACCTGGGCAGCTCCTTGGTTCCACTTCAAAAACCCCACTAACTGGGAAGTCGTGGGCACCAAACCCATACTCTTTGCCATGAACTGTTCACGCACATCAATTGGGTGTTTCAGGTTATCGCGACAAATGAAGAAATAAGAATTCAGGAACAGAAAAGGGAAGTAGAAGAGAACTTCTATGAGCAACTTCTTGAATCGTTCTAACAGGGGTTTGGAGGCATAACAACATGTTAATAAGTACATCTGCAGTGATTTAAGCATTCAATTAATTTGAACGATGTGGCCCATTAAAAGAACGCAAGTTGCATAGTAACACCCGCTGACCCTACTATTGCTATTTGCTTATGTCTCACTAACAGAGAGCAAAATCCTCTAGGATCATCTCCAAGAAATTGCAAAAGAAGCCGAACCACTCAATGACATACAGGTTAGCCAGAGACGACAAGGTCATAACTTTCGACAGGGCCGCCTCCCTCTCACCGTGCCTTGACCCTTTGACCCCGAGGTTAATTTATCTGATGTCCAACCACAAGGTCCCAAGGAACAAACTCTACGTAAACAGTCAACAAGCATTCCTCAAGCCACAAAATTCAGTTGCATTCAGTAGTTCACGATGTCCACAAGTCTAGGAATTTAGGAACATTCAACTTCATCATGACCATTCTACGCACTGAATTTTCAGTTAGCATCAGATCATATCAGCGAACATCAAACCAAATCTCTCCCAAGTTCGAAACTTACATCAATAGAGAGTACAAATGCAACCCCCGCGGCACTTTCACCAACAAGAAAACCCGAGCTTTCAACACCACAGAGCTAATGCTCGAAAAATCACAAACACCCAGATCACAACAACTACAACAAAAAAACCCAACAAAGCCAGAACATCTCGAGCGACAGAGCAAGAAGCCATCAGCTCAAGCAAACTCACCTTCAATGCCCGAATGGAAGATGCCGAAACCGAACCAGCGGGTGTAATTATTGATGGGCGTGAGATCGTAGACATTCAACACCACCTGGTTCTCACATTCCGAGCCCGATCCGGAGGTGGTCTCCGCTCCCATTTTTTTGCTGTTGTTGGGTTTTCCTCCTTTAAATTCGAAAGAAACCCACAAAGATCAAGAACCCTAGATTCGTGTCGTTTGATCTCTTGACCAAAAGGGAAAGAAACAAAGATTCACAGCCTCCAAGATCTCTCTTCCGGCCGAAGAGAAAAGGTCTTGGAAGAATCTTGAGCGGAAAGGGAATAAAACCGACTACGATGAGAGAGGTGTCAAATAAAGAACACGGGCAGCTCTCTCTCTCTCTCTCTCTCTCTCTCTGACGGTTTGACCTTCAGGTTGAACGAAATGAAACATGGAATGGTCAGTAATATTTGGGCAGCGCAGGAGGATTAACCATATAATCAAAGCATGATCTGTCACTAGCTGTTGTCTGTAATGCAAAGACTTGCTTTCAGCTCATCATTTGGTGTGAAAATTTTCTTTTTAGTCCTCTTGCTTTTTGCACCAACTCAATTTTGGACATCATGCTTTCATGGTACAAGTTCGATTCGTGTACAATCTTCCGATGATGATTCGGATACAGGTATCATGCTTCTATCTTAATCCCGGTGGAATATGTCGTATACACATTTCTGCAGAACCCGTCTCACATTTTCGTTTATTTATGTTGAGGGAATTTGTTCTTCCAACACAGAAAGAAAATCATAAGTTTCAACTATCATTAGAGAATTGACCAATTTATTTTTTAAAAATAAAACTATCTTTATTATATGAAGTTAAACTCGATCAACGGACGGATCGGATTTGTTATTAAAAATTATAGTTGTCCTTCAAAATTTATCATGATTAGAACAATTTTAAATTTCCTATATGGAATTAACTTGGGCTGGACCGCATGGAAGTTTCAAGGCGGACGAGCCGAGTCTAAGAAATAAGTCATTTTGCCCTTGCAACGAATTTAGTCTAGTCGACTTGACAGGTGCCTGCTCGACGATGAGGTCTAATTAGAACAATGTTTGTCAAAAAAATATTTGGTCATGAATGTTTGTCAAATTATGTTGTTAGAGATTGAGCATATGGATAAAAGTTAGCACAAGCACACACCCTCTTTTGCATCTTTCTCAGTTTGCAAAATCAGAAATGATTAGCCAAATAAAACAATGAGCCAAACGGAACTTTTGTTATCACGGCATATCCATTTCTTCGTACCTTTTTTATTTTACTGTCCAGTCAAAACTTAAAGTACCATCCAAATTTTAGAAGTTATGAAAAGATTAGTGGAAATTCAACGGTGAATATTTGTATATTGTGAAAGTTTTGAGTATTTTCGATTATAAAAAAGTCGGTGATTCCATCATGAGATTCAGATCAAACAAAGAGTAAAAAGTAAAAGTCTATCTAGACATGCCCACTATATTATTATGTTTGATAACAAAGATTATATAGCATTAATTTCGAGACGCAGATTTTTTAACCAATCAAATGGGATCAAAATCTTCAAGTTAAATTCAAGTTTGAGCCCAAAGTTGATTTGGGTTAAGTGGACATTTTCACATTTTTGGTCAAGTGAGTGTATATTTAACTAATCAAGCGAAATGCCTAATCTAAATCAAGTTGATTTAATCTTGTCTATTAGATGAGCGCTTATTTATAATTTATGTTTGGAAGTTTTACATTAACACGTGTCTCCATCATTTGTCAAATTTTGATCTTTTCCTAATATTATTTTAATTAGGGGGATGTCCTTTACGAAAACATTTAGACATTTTCTTGAAAATATATCGTCGTCATTTTAAAAGAAAATAAGAAAATCTGTAATACTTGACACAATAATTAGTAAATACGGTGGCTGAGAGTACAGTACTCAGATAGACAGAAAAAAGAAGATTTTACACTAATCTAAGACTAACTAACGTTTGGTTCTCTACACATTTTCAACAATCGTCGACTGACATATAATTTATTCTTTTTTCTATCAAAAAATTTATTAAATATCTAAACTCTCTATTCTTGGATCTCGTTTTATTATTAATCTCATTTATTTCTCATCCATATTCATTTGATTTGTCAACATTCCCCCCATTTCATTTGTCATTATGCACTCCCACATTGTTGGAGCAAAAACTGATCTTTGAAATAGGCATACTTCTTTTGACCCAAAAAAGAAAAAATAGGCATACTTCTACTTACCTGTGTCCAAAAAGTACGGATATCTAATTCGCACCGATAAATTTCAATTGTTGGTAAATATCAAAATATTGTTGTTAAAAAAAAATGACTGACGATTTTTCTTTTCCAGGTAATTTCTCGGTGACATACTAACATTATTATGAACTACTATTTTTTATAACTTGTAGATAAGCAATTTTCATCTAACTTACCAACTTATATTTTGCAAGACTCACTGAACACTTCAAATTCACTAACTTAGCAACTTTTTAAGTTTAAGACCTGGTAATTTAGGGCCCGCATAACAAAATTTATGTTCCAGAAATAGGTTTGGAACAATCAGTTTAGTAACACGATTCCATTTTTCTATTTTTGAAACAAATTTCTATTCTAAAAATTCCAAATATAGGTTTGAAACAGAAATCAAAATTTAAAATTTTGCAACATTTTTTGAGACTTACAACTCTTTCTGAAATCGACAGCAGAGGGAAAAAAATCCGTTTTATTTTTATTTTTATCCATGGCAGTAGAATCAAGACCTACAATTTTCTTGCAAGTGCTCCATGGATCCATAACATTCAATCACATATCTGTATTAAAATGTCCTCGAAGTTCAACGTCAAATTAGAAAACTTTTGAATCAGTTGAATGAAGATTTGAGTCGATACTCGGTGTGATTATCAGAGCAAGAATCGGGCTAACTCTGTACCGATAGCTAAGAAGAGAGAGAGAGAGATCCCAAGAATGCATTATCAATTGCAATCTCAGCAAAAAAAAAAAAAAAATCGACAGTTTGACTCAAGGTCCGGCATGTTCATCTCACTACATATGGCCCCTGAAGAATGGATCATCGCATCACAGCGGTGACTGCAAAAATTAATTCACCGCTGTCGACAGATCCTAGAAAGGGTTTCTATTTTCATTACGGTCCTCTAAGACAGTGGACGGCAAAAACTACTCGACGTCCCAACATGCCCTGTTCTCGGTGTTCCTAAAGTTACTTAGTTACAACAAAAGAAACTGGAAGACCTATATATATCATCATTTTATGTTCATTGCAGCTGACATGGCTCGTAGCTCTTTCGCAATGTCTGAGAAGGATGGCCTTGAATTCACATCGGTGGACCAACATCTCTCCATCAGCGATCTCCACGCCGGGTCGCACCAACTCGGAATTTCAGGTCGCAGAGTTCCTTTGATAATACCGGCTGAAACATCGATAGGAGAGAGACAAAGTCAGAACACACTTTCCTTTGACAATGCTTACTCTGATCAATACCCTTATGAAATATCCAAGAAGGGTATTTAGAAAAACCCAAGTTACGGAAAATAAAGCGAAATTTACAGAGCATTCGGTCTCCAATTCTGCAACACAAGCTTTATTATGATATCGACATAACATGAGGAAGTGCAAAGAAAAGAGAGTGCCAGAAAGCAAAAGTTGCTGTCTCGGTGTTGCTGTAATATATTGAAAAAGCATAGAAGACCAAACAGAAAAAAAAAATGGCATTCTGGAACTAATGTTTAGGTGGCTCTATTTAAATTGGTAAAACACCTGATTTATGACAGATCAGAATTCTCAGTCTGGGATCATACCTATTATATCCTCCGAACGTAAGTTTGCATAGGGTTCTTCCCCGGTCAAAAGTTCCCACATGACTATTCCGAATGAGTAGACATCAACCTACATTGTCAGTACAATTTTCCCAAATTACAATGTTAAGAATGGGGCAAGGAATATGTTGGCATCAAGAGTTGTAAATTGTAATATAGTCCAACTAGTAAGATACCCTCTCTGTCACCATGTTATTCTTATTGTTGAAAAGTTCAGGAGCCATCCATGGCATTGTCCCTCGTACTCCACCAGAGACGAGCGTTTTCTGCTTGATTTTTGATAAGCCAAGATCACCAATCTGAGGAAGATTCACACTCACAGTTACACCTTACTCAAGTACAATGAAGGATTTGCAAATAAAGGCTCAGGCACTTAATAAACAGGGAATCTACAATGCGATTACATTATGAATGCGGGGACATCTAAGGTAACTGATTGATCACCTTACAAACTGGTCTCTGTGGGTCCCTCATATTCACGAGGAAATTATGAGATTTTAAATCGAAGTGAACAATGTTCTTCTCATGTAAGTATTCCATCCCAAAGGCTGCATCCATTGCTATAATCAGCCTCTTCCGGCGATCAATTGTCCTGTCATCCAGTAGAAACATAAGCAAGTATAAAATTTGGCCTTAAGTAATTAAATTCCATAACTGGCGAAATAGGACCTTTTCCCTCACAACAAAGATGAAACAATCATGTGAACTCTGATATTTCACAAATGGTTTTAGGTTGAGGAGATTTCTGAGGTACAACTAGCCACAGCTCATATCGCTATACAGAATATGTCTACCTCTTCAGCTTCTGTATTTCAGACTGAAGACCTTGCAGGGGAAGACAGTTGCTTTTTCCTTTCCTGCCGACATTCTCAACCACATATTTTATTTCATCCCTCTTAATGAGCATGGAGTTGGACCAACTTCTTTATTTTAGTCAGTATTCTATAGGCATATGCTGCCTGCTTTAATTCGGGAATAACTTGGTTCGGGGAACTTTAGATTAGAACAGTGTTAGAGGATGGTCCATGACTTCACAGAGAATGTCGACGACTCTATAATCAACTGAATAAGCCAACTTATTGCCACAATGGACAGTAACACGATAATAAACTTGCCAGAATACACACAGTGACAGGCCAATGCAAGGTTACTCTCTGCAACAATACTTAAAATCCTTATGATCTTGGTGATAATTCACAAAGTTCAGAATTCCAGGATGTCAAGGCAACTAAACCAAACCAACTGGTTTTAATACTGATTACATGGGAATCCACAAAAAGCAAAAGGTAGCAGCAGCATTAGGTCAGGTACTTAAATTTCCAACTTCAAATGATCGACATTAAACTTATTGGTTTATCTGCTTATGATATTAAGTTCCACAGATTTATACCTATCTTTCTTTCGCAAGACTTGCTTGAGGGAGCCATTGACCATATACTCTGTCACAGTTGCCAAACTTGTAACTGGCCCATCCGAAACTACTCCATAAAATGCCACTATATTTGGATGGTGAAGCTGGCCCAGCAAGTGAGCTTCCTTCCAAAAGTCAGCAACCTGGACAACATTATAACGACATTGACAATTAGAGAAGATCTTTTCATTCAATAGCCTTTTTTTTTCCAAGTATAAGTTCATTTCTCATGTCAGACCATGAAGCTGAACCAGCATGTTTATAAAATAGTAATAAAACGAGTTTACTAATCTGTCTAGTAAATAGGTTGCCCCAGTGGTGAGGGAGGGAATGGGGTGGGGAAAAAGCTTTCAGACAAGAAGATTGGATCACTGCAACCAGAACAACGCCCATATAACACCAATTAACTTTGTGAGACAGAGTCTTAAACGTATATATCCTCCATGAAGAATGTGCACTCAATGCGAAGGGAAGGCTCAAAGTAAGCTGGTGATAGAGGAGGATGGGCGTTGGTGCAGGCAGATGCCCAGAATGCAAACGAGAAACAAGTGCTTTGCATGAGAACTGTATCCGATCTTTCTGACGTGTGTTGATTTAGCTAAGAGGCTTAAAGACATTGTTCTCTAGTATAGGAAGAGGTTTGAATGCAGCTGCATATTAGGTGTAAAGATGATGAACAATAAATGAAATGTATCTTATCAACAGAAAAAGAATATGAATATACAGAGTGATCCTGAACCATTTACAAACTGAAATCAACAAGTTACTGGTTCTACATTGCATTTTGACAACTTGCAGGAGTATGCAAGGTCCCCAGATAGAAATTTAAAATTACAACAGGAAGTTAAAGCACAATTATGGATGCACTATGACTCATCTACAATCTACTGCCAGTGAACAGTGAATACGTAAAAAAATGACTCAATTAAAATCAAGTTTCAGATCATTTATTAGGATACACTCCATAAATGATAAAGTTAAACAGGTTACACAGGTGAATCTTGAGTTATGTGAGTTAAATCGTATACTATCCTGACATGCAAAAGTGATTCGTATAACCTATACTGTCTTCATGCCTTTCTGTGTTGCTTTATAAACTGACACATTTGATGTGTTTCAATACTTAAGCAAGCGAGGGTGCAATAAAATGCATGACTGAAGTTGCAAAAGTTTCAAACAAGAGACACTAAACAGTAAGGGTGGCAGTTCCAGGGAAGAACCACTTCAATGGAGTCAAATGATCATGGAAAAGAATCCTTTCAATTTGATTTGCTACCTCAAATGAGCATTCTTTTCGTCAGTAGTACCTCAAATAAGCATTTAGTTAATCATTAGGGAACAAGAGTATATTCTGTAGGGCTTAGGCCCCAATTTATACAAAAAGGAGGAGATACTTTGACAAGACATCAGTTGGAAGATCTTATTATGATAGAGAAGGCAGCTCAAATCAAAAGGAAAACCATACATAGAATTCTCTAACAGTTAGGTTTGCATAAAAATATTTGGTGGACGATAAAAAGTTTGAAAAGCAATGATTTTAATAGTGACTAAAGGTGGTATGTAACCACAACAAATCTGCCATTCTACCATGTAACCAAACATTTAAGATGTGACATTTAAATGTCGCAACTGGGAGAAGTTACCAGACGATCTTCCCGAGCAGCACCGTCTGTGAAGCAACAAGATTTTAGCCTCTTAATCGCAACATCAGATCCCCTCCACTTCCCATAGTATACAGTTCCATATGTACCTGATCCCAGTTCTTTTATACATTCTATATCTGTAGTTTTAATCGTCTGCAGAGAAAATGGAAACCTTCAATCCTTCTGGCATTGGAAGGGAAGGCAACAAAGCAACATTGAAATATTACCTGCAGCCCTTGAGAAGCGAGGTGTGCATAAAATGCAGTCAAGTCCATCGAGATGCTGCCAATTACCTTAGAACACTTGGGACTTCCTTTAAACTTGTCCTGTCAGAGGAAAGGCTCATGGTGAGTGAAGTCAATGGTAATATCATATGCTTTAAGAAACTTTCACTCGCTAATTCCTTGAGCAAATGGGAAAGTATCCTCGAGTATTACCTTGCCATCAATGCTTAAACCTGATGAAAGTTCCTCCAGATTATCTTCATAAACAAGATTTTTTTCCACCTTAGGGACAGCCACTGAAGACGAATCAGATTGAACTCCATTTGATTCATCAAGTTGTGGACCCGTGCTAAACTCCATCAGATCTATAGACTTGGTTTTTGGCTTAGTCAAAGCATTAGAAATGTCACTAGTTGCACGAGAAGAATGTGCGGATAGTTCCACTTCTTTGGATGACGATAATGAGAGGTTATGTAATGACAGATCAACTGATGATGAAATGTTATTATTATGGCTTGACAAGTTAATCACCGTTGATCTACTGGGAAACTTGCCATTGCATCTCATGCCTATGCTGTCACTACATTTGCTGTCACTTGGCAAGAGACATACGTTGGAACTTTCCAAAGGGTCCATAGGAAGTGATTTCTTGTGTGCGTTAGAATCACATTTTGACCTATTAAGGAAATTCTCAGGGGAGGTTTGATGTATTACAGCGTTCTTATACTCATTTAATGCAGATTGGACATCTTCTTGAGCATTCATCACCTCTAGGCATGTTGATGGACATAATGAATCATGATGCACAGCTGGCTTCCCATCTACACCTGCAGAGATGCCCCGATAAGCTGGATTGCATTCCATAAACTTTGCATTTGCAGATAGTAAGGTTGGATGATCACCATGAGCATAAATGCAAGGATTTTCACGATTCGAAGAGGAGTTCATCAAACTCACACTTCCATTCGACAAACAGTTATAAAATCCGGTCCATGCCTTGTGCTCTGCCTGATGTGATCTAGTTAACTGCACCTGCTCTGACATGTTAGAAATAGGCTTGAGACCAGGATAACTTTTTCCAAGCGAGAGCCGCCGTTCAGCTTTAATGGCTAGATGGCTCTCCATCTCAGCTGGATCACAGCGATGATTTCGAACATGATATGGATGAACCCTCTGATATCTTGCATCAGATGCACCAGATCTGTGGCTGCGGTTACTGCTCTGCATTGCTCCCCATGCCCTGCCAGCCAAAGCTGAAGGCTCTTGAGCATGACTTCTTCCGGCGAGTGGATTGGTGCAAGGTGATGGTACAATGTTTTCCCTGTTCAAATGACTTTGCAACCCCGCCTCGATCCTTCTCAAGTTTTTTGGAGCATCAACACTATCACCCTTCAAAACCACTGCAGGATTGCCCCGTTGCGTTGGATCCTGACGTATTCTAATAGAGTGACTCGAGCATCCTTTGCAGATCCCCAACTCATGGCTACATTTCTGAGACAAAATCTGTGCAGGTAGATACGTTTGCACCGGAAGATTCCCGTTTCTTGGAGTTAGAGGGCGTGGGCGTGCTATCCAAAATTGAACAAGGTTATGATGACTCTCACTGCCCGGACAATGCGTGCCCGCTTTTATATGGTCCAACATGTCCATTGCGGCCTGGGGTCCAGAAGCCAAATCAGTATGTGACTGACCATACTTTTCGCGCCCCCGGCAAGCAGAAAATTCCATCTTTGTACTTGAAACATCTCGAACATTATTGTAAACAGCCAACTTTTTCACGAGAATTGGCTCGTTCCACCCCATATTCCTAACAGGATCATCAGGAAATCCCGTCCCGGCAACACCAGTCACCGGACTCTTAACAAACGCGCAACCAACCCAGCTGCCGCGAAATCGGGCCTCCTGATCTTTTTGGCCCTCGAATCCACAACCATTGAAACCCTCCAACCCTCCCCTACCCGAAAACTCATTCTCTCCGCACACACCCCTCCGCGCATCACGATCCTTCCCGCGCCCACCGTCTCCACGACCTTTACCATCACTACCGTCGCTAAAAACAAAGACCCAGAGCCTCGCGTGCTTACCGTGCGCCTCGAGCTTATCGTGCTCCTCGATCATGCACCTGACGTCGTCGTCGGAGGCGACCGAGACCAGGGGCGCGTCGCCGCCGGCGTCGGAGAGCTGGTACTTGAGGGAGAAGCCGGAGGGAATGCGGGGGCAAAGATCGGCGATCTTGGACGCAAGCCGGGAGAAGGAGACGTTGCGGTCGACGGAGACGATGCGGGTCTCGCCCCCGACGTAGCGGAGGTTGCCGGAGGGCGGGCGGGGTTGGAGGGCGCCATTGAAGCTGCAGACGAGCTTGAACTTTCTTGACGGGTTGATGGCGGTGGTGGCGGTGGAGGGTTTCTTCCGGAGGCGAGAGAGAGACGGAGGTTCTTTCATGGAGAGAGAGAGAGAGAGTGTTGAGGGTGGCAAGAGAGAGAGAGAGAGAGAGAAGTGAGAGATTATAGTTGCGAGTAGAGTGGATAGTGATGGCTTTGGGGGGCTTGGGTTTACATGTGGATTTAATTGAAAATACGTCACGAGCCTAAGCCGGCATAGAAAATCTCGATCTAAAAAAGGAAGTTTCCTAACTTAAGCACGTTTTTTAAATTTTAATCTATTTCTAATTTATATCATAAGCGAATTTTCTTCGTGAAAAAATATCCGCGTGAGGCAATTTATTCATGAATTACATCTTGAAATGATTCGAGAATCTCGACACCATATATATCTTAATATGTGAGATCAAAAGATTATTTCAATTGTAGTTCGGTGAGGCTGGAAAAGCATCAAAAGTATTTGAGTTAGTCGAATGTGCTTGCAATCTCTCGTTTTGCCGCTCGATCGGTAGTAAAATCCCATTCCGCCGCTTTTCTCGTGGACCACACGGATTAAATCACGTAAATTTGAAATATGATTTTCCTTGCATGTTTATACTTTAGAGTTCGTTACGAGCAGCACCTTAAACGAGGCTAAGCAAAACTCATATTTGTCCTTTAGTCCATTATGTGGGAAAAAACAATTCGTGCAAATATTATAAAATATGATGGAGTGGCGTCATTAATTAATTTACTAAAAGCATATGCTAACTTGCGCGCCTAAGTTCCATGCATGAACATCAAACCAAAGTGAAGGACAATGGAAATCGACGGGTGTCTCTGAGATATTCAATAAATTATAAAATAATAATCTATTTATTACTTAGAGTTATATACGTTATGTATTTTGAGAATTTAAATAGCTTTATCAAAATATGCTCGATAAATATCTCGAATTTTTTATTAGCAGTTGTAGGTGCTTATTTGGTGGAGCGGTAGAATTATTGGTTCAAAACCAAGCAAATTGCTTTTACATATGACTTTTTTCAAATTTAAATAATTTTTTGATGTACTAAAAACCAAGGAAAAAATAGTATGCACGTCAAAATGGTTTCTTAATCGGCTAAATCAAAATGGTTTACTCAAAGAATAGCCAAATAATCAAATAAACTATTTCTTGTGAATACTACAACAAACCCTCCAAATCAAATAGGGGTGAGCATGGTTCCCAGTTCTTACTCGGAACCTGAGAACTGTACCAGTGAGAACTTGTCGGTTTCAGGTTCCAATATATGCACAGTAGTATCTAAGTTTCAAAAATTAAGAAACCTATTTCAACGAGTAAGTTCCAGTTCTAAGTAGGTGGAACCTGAAACAAATTTTTGTGTTTTTATTGGTCTATGTCTTCATGCGATTCTACGGTATTCCATGATGTCCGATAGTGTATAATCTAAAACCACTAATCTGAGCTTCCATTTCTGGCGATATTTATAACTAAGACTTTTAATTTGTTAATGTTTCATATTCTTCATGTGTCTAAATATAAATTTGAGTCAATGAATTGTAGCAGCAAGTGGTGATAATTAAATATATGCTTCAATGTAATCGTCCAATTAATAATACTAGTGGAACTTGGAACCTGTGACATGGTAGGTTCTAGGTTCCGATCCTGGAACCTGTTATAGGTTAGGTTCCAGTATCTAGGGTAGGTTCCAGGTTTTAAAAAATGAAGACCATGTTTCGATTGGTAAATTTCAGGTTTCAGGTTCCATCTGAAATCTGTACGGAATTTGAAACCGCTCATCCCTAAAATCCAATATGAGATCTGGGTAGTATGAATTTCACCGCATGTTGATCTCCTTGTCGGCATCGGCTCCTACAACCTAACAACATTTCCCGTATTTGACGAACGTTTTGGTCCATTCCTGCTCGCTTTTTCATCCTAAGATCTGTCGAAAGCCACACTTCTACATCGTCTTTTCATCAAATTATTAAGTTCCACACATCTACATCGTCTTTCTCTCTATAGGATCTAAAATTGCTGCTAGTTAAGCTCCACTGCATCAAATTATTAAGGTCCCTTTAACTAAAATTTTGGTTTCGACTTTTTCATGATTTCCTAGAATTTTTGCGATTCTCATAAATGCGACATCAGCAATTTTTTTGCTTAGAAATAAATCAAAGAAAATAGGTCTAAGACTAACAACTTCTTGTATAAGTTAAAACGGTGTGAAGCCATTGATGGAGATTCCATCCATGAGAAGCGGTTCTATTATTGTCTATTTCCACTGTAGAGTATCATTCCTTGCAAGCGGTGCTAAGAAAATGCCACGTGTTTATATTGAGAACTACCGTATTTATACATTAAATTTTCGCTTAACTTCTAATTAACATTATTGGTATCGATGTGGATTTGAGTATAAAATAAAATCATGACCAAGATCTTACTTTTTTTTTATAACCAAACATAGATGGGTGTTTATTCGGATCCACTCACGAGAGAATTATCCTCCCGATTTCTAGAAAGGAAAAAAAAATAATTGAGGCGATAAAGTCGAAAAAGTATAAATAAAAATATAGCCTCATCTCAATACCATTCCTCATATCATTAAGCATAAATTAAATTCCGTAGTTATCGAACTCATTTAATATAGTTAACTATTTTATTGGAATATTTTTTCAGCCATCATCAATCTTAGGGAAATAAAAAAAAAAAAAAGGAATGTGCACTTTAAGGTCGGCATGTTGGGCGCAATTTGGCATTCGAGCCAGAAAAAGAGAAGAAAAGCCAGATAACTTCACAATCAAGTTTGGTATTCTCGTGCTGACGCGGACCACTAAATCCCACCTGAAAACCACAAAAGCCTATACAAGTGGAGAGTGAGCCTCTTTGGTTGGGGAATTGGGCCCCACTTCCGACCACAAACGCGGCGGCACGTGGTGGTGATGAGCCGGGACCCATCTCTTAGCCGCCGCCGCCTCCGGCGGCGGTCCCCGGGTCAAGCCAAGCCGTGGGTCCCGGGTCAGAGTCAGCACGTGGACTAACGGGACGATTGATTTGTACACCAATTGGTGGTTTTCTCTATTGCTGAGGTTGTGAATCGTGACGGATACGTGTCGTGTCTCCTTGTAAGATCATCTTCTTATTCTTTTGATGAGAATTTAAAAGAGAGCAACAATTGATTATAGCTGATATTTTAAATATCTATTATAATCATCTTCTTATTTCTTTGATTATGTATTTAAAAGTGTGCAGTGTTATCCTTACTCATGATCAAGGGGAGAAAGGGCAGTTGGTAATGTAATTAATTTGGATATATCGAGAAAAGGAAAAGAGAAATAAAATTTTAAATTGTCCTTCCTACTCCTAAAAAAAATAAAATTGGGCTGTTTAGTTCACTTTCTTTCCACATCATCCATTTTCTTTCCCTTCGCCTCTTTCCGAAACAAAGTACATTTGTGGACGACTTGCAAATGTAAACTTGTCCAACATATAGAGCCCCAAAAGCAATGCTAAGACATACTAATCAATCAGGCTACGTTTGGTAACCAGGATAAAAGTCGAGATATTATAAAATTTATCATATCTCATGTTTGGTTCCTGCCCAAAATAGAATAAAATCGGATATAACCTTGCTTCTGCTTCGCGTGCATGAGGAAATGAGCCAAGATGGAGTCCAAGGGGGCGTTTGAAATCAATTCTGTTCCATAATTTTGATTTTGAAAGAGAATGAGAAATTATATTTATCAAACGCATCCTTATTCTACTTTTGCTTTTGGCAAATTTACCAAACGGCGCTCGAGGATCGGTGGTTGGCGGCGGCCAGCGACAGCCCATCGCCTGGTCACCAGCGACTGACTACTGACGACCGATAGCTAGCAATCGGCGGCGGCTGGTTGCCCTCAACCAGAGGCGACAGCGGGCAGCGACCGGTGAGCGACGGTGGTAGTGGTCGGCAATCGACGGTGACGGCGAGAGGCGGGTGGCGGCGACGGCTTACGAGCATGAGAAGGAAAATGAGAAGTGAAAAAAAAAAAAAATCACTTTTGACAAGAATTGATTCTAGACCTTAGAAAATCACTTTTCTACCAAACACAATTTTCATTCAGAAGTAAAAAACTGCTTAAAAGTCATTCTTTACCAAGCACATTTCTACTCTAAAATTACTTCTGGAGTAGAATTAAAAATTATGAAGGGTTATCAAATGTACCCCAAGTGCCTCCCATGTGCAACCGCGGGTTCTCCACCATCCCTAGGCCTCCGAAGGACGAATTCTTTACCCGCGAAAGGATCGTGAGCGCGTCCCGCCTCGTGAACAAGTCCTTCTAATGTTTCAATTCGGGTAGATTGCGTTTTGTGTTTTCGCAATCGGGTCTTTTCAAATTGGGAATATAGCAAGTTGTTTTGGGTTTCTTATGGTGAGCGAATTGGTTTTGCTTGGTCCCTTCGATGGAAATTGGTTGATATTGAACTAAGGTTGCAACTGCAGTCTGTTTGACAGTTGAAGGGTTTAAGATCAATGCGCTCAGAAGAGTATTTAGGGAGAGAATGCTCTTTTATTATTCTTGTGTTGGATTTGTGGAATGATACAAACGAGAAGGAAGAGACCTATATATACTTGAGCCCCTCTATTACAACGGTACGTCTTCTCTTATCTAATGATGGATATCCTATCTCATTGCAGATGGTGGATATCAAGGCTAGATAATAATTCGTTAGCTTTAAAAATGTCAAAAGAATTAGGTTCAGATTTATCTCAAAAGTACCTAATCTTAGCTTCATTATTTTTCATATTGAAAATACATCTCGAATCTCAATTATTGTTTAATCTTTGGGGGCCTATAAATTGGTACATTTGTGACAAATTTACTTAAAACTAATTTTTTGATCGCCATAAACCCAAAATTGGTACACCTGTAATAAATTTACCCCAAATTATTTTTTTGACCACAAAAAATCCCAAACTAGTACACTTGTGATAAATTTACCCAAAACTTAGTTTTTCTTAAAAAAAATTAAAAAAACTTAGTTGACGTTTTTTTTTTTTTTAATTAGCTCATTTTCTAGCGATATGATTCGGTTCATCTTCTGGTAAATTTGTCATAGACATACCTGTTTGAGGTTATTGGTGGTCAAAAAATTAGTTTGGTGTAAATTTGTCACATGTGTACTAATTTGAGATTTTTTGTGGTAATAACCCTTCAATTATTAGATGAGCATTTAAGTTATACGTCTGAAATATTATTGATAATTACTTGGTCAAAACAAGAAAAGCTCATTTTTCTTTCTCGAGTAAAAGTTTAGGACTTCGATTGCGTACCTGGCCTCATCAACATAGGTTGTGGAGAAATTTTTTTTAAAAAAAGCACTTTATATTTTCTGGGTTATGCTTGATACACTAGTATTGGTTAATAGACTCACCGACTTCACCTGCTAATTGCGAGCGATAGCATATCCCATCGTGCCATTCTTGCCTTTTGGCTTGATCATTTAGAGGTAAAACATTCCCGACACGATAGGAGAAGAAGCTTCGAATCCGGCATGCCTCGGCAGACTTGATTCAAAATTGATGTGAAATGACATGTTTTTACTTAGTTTTCGTGAGAACCATTATTCAAGTACGTCGAAATAATTTTGTAGCAACACTAAATGTTACTGATAGCGGACACAAACCCGAATAGCCAGCCTTATGCTTGTGGACCGGGCTGCTTGGCGAGCAGCCTATAACTCGAGCTTGCTCGGGGCAAAAATGTTGCCCTTTGAGCATGGGTCAGCATCAAAATTTACAAATTGATTAAGCCGGATGGGCTTGGGAAAAAGGCTCTCTACCCTCAACTTAGGCCTGATCATCTTCCGAAATCTTGTTGGATTCACCCAAGCTCGCCCATAGATCACCTCTAGCCCTAACGTTTCAAAAATTAAGGGTGCATTCGATAACTTGTCAGAATTTTTAATTCTGTACCAGAAATAATTCTGGAACAGAAATGCGTTTGGTAAAAAATAACTTTTGAAGAGTTTTTTACTTTTGAATGAGAATTGTGTTTGGTAAAGAAGTGATTCTCTAGAGCCAGAATCAATTCTTACCAGAAGTGATTCTTTTCTATTTTCACTTGTCATTTTTCTTCTCACGCTTGTAGACCGTCGCCGGTCGCGGCTGGTCATTGGTCCCCGTCAGTCGCCAATCCCCGGGTGTCACTACCGTTCACTCGCTGCAGCCAGTCGCCGTCGAGTGCCGGTAGGTGGGCGGTCGCCGGCCACGGCCAGTTGCCAGTCCTCGTCAGTCACCGATCCTCAAACGTCGTTTGGTAAACTTACCAAAAGCAGAAGGAGAATGATGATGCGTTTGGTAAACATAATTTCTCATTCGCTGCTAGAATAGAATCAATTCTTGCAAGAATAAAAAATTCTTGTAATAATGGATTTCAAACGGGCCCTAAATCGACATAGCTTTAGTAATAATGTGATATTCATTTACAGCAATAACATGTAGCAATCTAGGGTAAATTTTCTCGAGACACTTCAAAAAAACTAGTTTTTGGAATCGAACCATAACAATATCAGTAGTTCGGGTGGCAGACACCGCAAGGAAGTGAATTATCTAATGAGGCAAAGCATGACATTTTCGGATCAAAGAGGCCGGGGCCTGGGTCGGGCGCACCCAGTCGTGTTTAAATCAGCAGATTGGGCACGTCGGAGTTTGGCTACGACACAAACCGGTGCAACAGTTCTGCACAGATGGTAGTAAAATGCATCCTTTTTTAATTTCTAGTGTCGTGAGCGCACCAACCCTGCGACAATTCTAAACACTTTTCCGTGCATTTGGGTGCTTACTTGCCTAAAAAGCGGGTCAAACCATTGGCCTAAATTACTGACAAAATTGGGAAAAATTACTGACAAAATTGGGAAAAATTATCCAAAAAGTCATAAACCTATTCCACTTTTACCAATTCAGTCATAAAATTGTTAATTTTGCCAATTAAATCCTAAACCTTTTTACATTTTGCCAATTGAGTTAATCAAGTCAATCTTGACCGAATTTCGTTAACATGGACGTTGGTTGTCCTACGTGGCACGATCGAAGTTGACGTGGATAATTTTTAATAATATTTTACTATTTTTTCCTTTTTTTTCCTTCTTTCCCTTCTTCCTCCAGTCGGTCGCCGAGTGTCAGCAACGGTCGACGATTGGCGGAGGGGAAGACCGGTGATGCTTGTGAGCCTCGCTCGGCCCTAGTGAGGCTCGGCCTTGCAAAGCCTAGCCATGGCGAGGTGAACCTCGCTGGCCTTCCCCTCTATCGATCGTTGGCTGTTGTCGACGCTTGATTGGAGGAAGAAGAAAAAAAAAGAAAGAAAAGAAAAAGGAAAGAAAAGAAAAAGAAATAAAAAATTATTAAAAATTGTCAACATTAGCGAAATCCGGCCAAAATTGACTAGATGGACGCAATTGGCAAACTGTGGAAATGTTTAGGACTCAATTGGCAAAATTAAAATATTTAGGACTGAATTGATAAAAGTGTAATAGGTTTAAAACTTTTTGGACAATTTTCCCGACATAATTGGTACTTACGAGATCGTTACGGAACAACTATTGCCCATCTGAACTAAAGCTCCGTCTAATTTAATCACTAAAGTTTAGGAAAGGTCAACCATGAAATATAGCCAGAGCGTAGCCATTCATGACTAATGGTTGGTCGTGTCGATGCCTTTTTCTTCAAGGTGCCCAAGTCATTTCCGTACATCCATGACATTGCTGTGAAATGAAAATGGGACGGTACAAGAGCGAAGCTCGAGCACAACAATATTGCGAGACATGTCTAGGAGCGAAACTCGAGCATATAAGACTCATTGTCTTGTGAGTAAAGTGATAGCACTAGCTCTAATACCATGTTGAAAAGTGCGAAAGCTTCAACTATTAAGGCACGTGTAAACAAAGAGCCCTACAATAATTGTTGTCAAGCGACGCGGGGGCGATAGCTCAACAAAACTTCCCGGGTATGCATGCATGCATCATCTGATTATTCGTATTAATTAAAAAGAATGAAAGTTCAGTGAAATGTAGCATTCTATAGAGATGTTCCATGCCTGAGTTGCGAACTCGAGACCTCGTCGTTTATCAATCACTTGCGAGGAGAATGAAGAGCCTTCAATCGTCGACACCATTCCAGCTTGATCCAGAAAACCTCGAGTAGGACTGTGGCGGCCAAGGAACGAGTCACCCCCTTCGAGAAGACGAAAATGGTCCACGAAGAGAAAAGACAGGAAATTTTGGGTGCAATTTGATAATTCTTTAGAATTTTTAATTTTACTCCAGAATTACTTATGGAGTAGAAATGTATTTGGTAAATAATTACTTTTGGAGCAATTTTTTACTTTTAAATAAAAATTGTGTTTGGTAAAAGAAATGATTCTTTAGGGATAAAAGTAATTTTTTTATATTTTCACTTCTCATTTTTCTTATCCTTTTTTTCTCACGCTCGTAGGCCGCCGCCGCTCCCGTCGCCGGCTGCCGTCGTCACTGATCATTGACCACTACTGCTGGTCATCGATTCTCGATTCCCATTGATGGATTTGTATTGTTGGCCGCTGGTTGCCCGCCGCTGTCGATCGTCGGTCTCCGTCGGTGGATTTGTATCGTTGATCGCTGATTATCGATCCCCGTCAGTAGGTTTGTATTGTCAGTTGCCAGTCGCCGTTTGGTAAATTTGTCGAAAGTAAAAGTAGAATGATGGTACATTTGGTAATTATTTTAAAAATTTATATTTTAATTTTTTCAAAATTGATTATGGCATGAATCAATTCTTGCGGAAAGTTAAATTCTGGAAAGAAAAGAAAACAAACCACCATTCTCTTCTGGCAAGTCTTCTCGTTCGTGTTCTTGCGTTGAACTGCGGTAACCCAGTTGACTTTCATCGCCTATTCAGATGTTACTTCTCGCCACTCCACTCTTCTTGTTTTGCGTTCTTACGTTGAAATTTTTCAGCAATGGCCGCGGCGGCCTCGCCCTCTCTCCTCAGAAACCTGGGGAAGCTCCGTTCTTTCCTCTTCTTTTGCTCCTTCTCGCTCTGTTCGTCTGCGACAGCAACCGACACGCTCTCGCCTGGTCTGGACATCAGCGGCAACAAGACCTTAGTCTCGCCTAACCAAGTGTTCGAGCTCGGATTCTTCAAGACCGGCGGGTCCTCCTCCGCCAACTACTACCTGGGCATTTGGTTCCGGGACGACCCGTACCGGAAACCCATCTGGGTCGCCAACAGACAGTACCCGATGGTGGATCCCTCGGGCGGTCTCGCCATCAGGTACGATGGGAATTTGGTGATCACCGACAAGAGGCAGATTCCGGTGTTGGTCAATTATGGGATGCTTGCCGCTGGTAACAGCACGCATGCCACGCTTCTTGATTCTGGGAATTTCGTTCTTGTGGAGGGAGAGAGCGAGAGAGTTGTCTGGGAAAGCTTCTTTTATCCAAGTGACACGTTCGTGCCTGGGATGAGACTTGGGTGGTTCAATCTAGGGACAGACAAGTCGAGGGATCAATACCTGGTCTCGTGGCAGACCCCATCTGTTCCGTCCACTGGTTCTTTCGCTCTCGCCATGAACGAGAATAACCGGACCCAGCTCCGGGTATGGCACTTCAATGTCTCACGGTTGATCGGGTATAGGGACGGCCACAGATTCAGGTTCCTCTACAACAGCTCGCTGGATGACTACAACTTCAGTTATGTGACTGGCAGTGATGAGATATATGTCACTTTCGCTAATAGGAGGAATGATAGCATCTCCTGGCTAGTGATTACACCTACGGGGGAAATTCAAGCTTTCACTATGATCGGGAAGGAGATATCGATGGTTTATAGTCCGATTTGTGACAATTCTTCCTCTTCCAGCACGACTGAGTGCTTCATCCAGCAGCCATCGTCTTGCGGCGACGGGAATAACTTTTCCAAGATAGAAGGGGTGATGCCGAATCCTACTGTGTTCAATGACTCAGACCGTTTGGGTATTAGCGACTGCGACATCATGTGCAGAACCAATTGCTCTTGCACTGGTTTTGCTCCCTATCGTGATGACGGGACTGGATGCGTGTTTTATTATGAGGACATTAGCTCCATTCTGGACCACATTGGCCAAGGGAATGCCACTTTATTCATCCGCGGGAATGCTACCGAAACAGCCGATCAACATCCGAGGAGATCGGGTAGGCCTCATCATAGTTCTTGAAAGAGTGTAGAATCTCAAAATCATGTCAAGATTCCAATCCCATAATTTTGTTTGCATATCGGCGTTAGCTTTTATCATACATTCATCATTAAGCATTCGTGTTTCTGTTTAAAAGTTATCATTTTATCCCCTTATTTTTCCGCATCGCTGCCAGAACAGAAAAATGAGATGGTTCTATTTTCAGGTTCTCGGACCAAGAGGCTGCTCTGGTTGATTGGATTCATTCCTGCAGTTATGTTGGTAATATCTGTGGCAATTTCCATCTCAAGAGGGAAACGTTTCACCTGTCTAGGTACTGATTAAGATCTAAGCCTGAACAAATTCATAAGATAATTGTCTTCTTAGCCTAAATAGTTTGTTTGATTCTCAAGTAGCAAGGTGGAAGGAGAATCGGACCAGCACAAAGCAAAGTTTGGAGCTGTTTCTACGACAACTGGGTTCAGCACGAGGTCACAGCAACAGCGCTGGTAGACTCGATTCTGTCAGAAAGAGGGATCACAATCTCCCGATTCTTAGTTTCTCTTGTGTCGCAACATCTACAAATAATTTCTCCCCTGCTAATGAACTTGGAGAGGGTGGTTTTGGGCCTGTTTACAAGGTAGTTTGCCCACCAAAGAACACTTATTTTCGGTTCATTTTGTGTCTCTTCATTTGAAGCAGTGTTACGAAGTCCTGACTCTCATTATGATGGGAAGCTTGATTCTTCAACATTCCTCTGAAAAACTTTTGCAGGGCATATTGCTGGGGCATGAATTTGCAGT
>BCNH02000003.1:8776437-8792140 GCA_001662345.2 Metrosideros polymorpha var. glaberrima
GAACTTGGAGAGGGTGGTTTTGGGCCTGTTTACAAGGTAGTTTGCCCACCAAAGAACACTTATTTTCGGTTCATTTTGTGTCTCTTCATTTGAAGCAGTGTTACGAAGTCCTGACTCTCATTATGATGGGAAGCTTGATTCTTCAACATTCCTCTGAAAAACTTTTGCAGGGCATATTGCTGGGGCATGAATTTGCAGTCAAAAGACTTTCTAGGAAATCTGGACAAGGAATAGAGGAGTTCAAAAACGAGGTTCAATTAATATCCAAGCTTCAACACAGGAATCTCGTGAAGTTGTTGGGCTGCTGCATAGAAAGGGAGGAAAAGATTTTAATCTACGAATACATGGCAAACAAAAGCTTGGATTCCTTTCTTTTCGGTATGTAACTGGACCATGGCCTTGCCTTCATCGATTTATCGTCCCACATTCATTTTTTCAGTCACTCATGAGATAAATTACAGATCCTAACAAGAAGCAACTGCTGGACTGGAGGAGACGAGTTTCTATAATTGAAGGGATAGCTCAAGGGCTTCTTTACTTACACAAGTATTCTAGGTTAAGGATCATACATCGGGACTTGAAAACCAGCAACATATTGCTAGATGATGACATGAACCCAAAGATATCAGATTTCGGGATGGCAAGAATTTTTGGGGAGAACGAAGCAAGGGCGAGGACGAATAAAGTTGTGGGAACCTAGTAAGTCGCTTGCATGCACGCGTAAACTTTGATGCCCCATGTCCCCTGATATGTTTTAACTGTGTTCGTTCCTTTGAGCAGCGGTTATATGTCCCCAGAGTATGCTGTACATGGACTTTTCTCCACGAAGTCTGATGTATTCAGCTTTGGAGTCATTATGCTCGAAATCATTAGCGGCCGAAGAAACACAACTTTCACTAATCTAGATCGCTCTCTAAACCTGCTTGGATATGTAAGTGATCGCATGCTTCTTACGATCTCATATCCAAATCTCCTAACACTTAGCTTTCCAATGGAAGTACTGAACTAGTCCTTAAAAACTGTCTGCATTTAGGCTTGGGAGCTCTGGAATAGCAACCAAGGCATAGAGTTTATTGATCCGGTGGTGGCCGACACATCGTCGAGTGGCAAACTGTTGCTGTGCCTCCACATTGCTTTGCTGTGCGTGCAAGAACACCCAGAAGATAGACCCTCGGCGTCAGATGTCGTTAATGCATTAAGCAACGAAAATGCGGATCTGCCCCCGCCCAAGAAGCCAGCATTCTCAGTCCATACGAGTTATTGTAATTCACCTCATCAGCAAGATCGTTCGACTAATGATATAAGCTATTCTGTCGTAGAAGCTAGATAGCAACTGCAGATACCACGTCAACAGCTCCCGCAGCTATGATATTCTGTTAATTTTTGAATATTCAGTCAAGAATTTGCATGGAAAGTGAGATCAGATCATTCTTTTATATATCTCAGGTAAAATTTTCTGAAGATTCTTTTATCTGTCAAGTGAGTAGACAGATTCCTGATTATTTTGTACTGTAATCCTGAATTTCATTAGCTTCTTCTCAGCCTCATATTGGCTGAGTTTTACCTTTAATCTTCAGAGATCATGAATTTATTGAATGATCCATGTGCATACGTTCGGATCAAACTAAATGGAAAATTACTTCCTCTTGTTTTTGCATTCAATGCCAGTTACAAATTTTAACTGCTAAGATTCTAAAAGAAATTGTCCTTCTCCTTTTTTTTTTCCCCTTTTCTTTTGAGCCTAATATCCTAAAAAAACCCAACTTTAGATTCAGTCCTAATTCCATCCTAAAGTTTTTTTTTTCCCATAAAAAAGTCAAACTTTTGGTCTAGTTCCAATTCCACTCTACACTTTTTTTTTTGTCCCATAAAAACTTCAAACTTTAGGTATTGTTTCAATTCTACCGTTCAGTCTCAATTTCACCTTAAATTTTTTTAGTCTCATTAAAAACCACCAACTTTTACATGAGTCACAATTCTGCACCTGTTAACATTCGTTCAAAATTTCTTGTCGATGATCGAGAGATAGAAAACTCCCGAACACAAGTGGTTCGAGCGCTAGCTCTCCGATCGGGAGAGATGAAATACTCCATAGCACAAAAGATTGAAGACCAAGTGCAAAATTGAAGATCCCCGAGCAATATAAAAGGAAGACTCTCTTAATAATAAGAGCAATTGAAGAAAGACAACTCTAATTGCTCTAGTTTTTACCCAAATTTTAGATCAAGATAAAATTGATTTTTTCAAAAGCAAAAACCAACATAATCTACTATTCTAATGACTTGATAATTTCATCGTAATATCTTAAACAGTTGGCTAAGAGATTTAGAAGGTAGACAAGCACAATAAGGGTCACTTGCAGGCCATTTAGTCACGTTTTTATAAATATGTTTTTCTGAAGTACAAATACAATTTTTCACCTGAATTTTTTTTTTGTCATGATAACAATGGAGATGACCGAAATCACATACTTTAATCTTACAATCTATACACGCTAGATAAAAATTTTTGTCATGAAGTAGCACCTATTAATATGTTAGTTTTATGGGTTGGTACTTGACAATTTAAATCTAGCACCGTTTGGTTTGAAAACTCAAATTTGTGCGTGCATATTAAAATCTTATGCAAATCTTATAGTGGATACATGCAATGGCATCGACGCGAGGTTATGATAAAGCAAAACCCTAACGAGCTCCTGATTCTTAACACATATGTACTATACATTATACGAGCTTGACGTAATACTAGTCAAAGTTTGAGCCGAACTTGACATGAAACGCAACTCGAGCATCTCTCACTCCCGACAGAGATATCGAATCAAACTCGGATTGTCCAATTCTTAGACCTAGTTAAGGCCAAAGTTTTGAATAAGTCTCCTCATTGATGACATCAAATGTCATTCTATTTTCACGTTCTTCCAAGAAGTTACTAGGATAGAGGAATTATATAATTATTTGGGTATTTGAATAATTGATCAGTCAAATACCAAACTTGGTCAGAGTCGGTGGAGAACAGTCGCTGCAACACAATTTGCTCAGGTCAACTCTCATTTTCCAAGCTATGGAATGGTCAAGAAAGGAATGAATGACTTTTAAAGAACCATTTCCCACTAACTTTACTCTTTATTTAGATATCTCATTCTGACTAAGCTGGTCAAGCACAGCTTCCTTAGTGGATATGAGAGTGAGTTGAGAAAGCGATAGTCAAACTGACAATTCTCATTTTCATCATTTGAGGCATAAAAAAACTACCGATTATTACTTTTCGTTTATGATAACTCCAGATTAGTTGTACGGCGGACTGCTTATCCAAGCACTTTTCAGTGCTTTGGATGTTCATTAGCCTACAAAGCGGGTCAAATCATTGGCCTAAATTACTAATATAGTCCGTACCTACTATGATGTAGTGGTGGCAAAATGAGTCATGAATTCATATTTGAATTCATATTTATGGTTTGTCTTAAATATAAAATATGAGTTAAAATAGGTCTAATAAAGTAAAGCCCAATTAAGAATGGATTCCAATGGGTTTGCAAAAGACCCAACTCCAACCCATTTAATCAAATAGCAATACCCTCCTATGCCTGTGCCTGGGTGTTTAGCGGCCATGCATGGCTATCTAGTTCTCACGCCCAAGTCACTAACACCCTACTCGAGTCCATCGAGATTGCACCAAGTTCCTCGGTGGCTAGGTCTAGGTCCACAAAGACCGGGCCTAGTCTCTTGAGGCTAAGCTTGAGACTCGGTGCCTGTGCTTAGGTCCCCGGTGGTCATGCATGGGTACTCGACTCCTTGGCCAAGTCACTAGCACTTGGCTTGGGTCCATCGAGGCCGGGGCTCAAGTTAGGGCTGAGACCTATGTGCTCTTGCCTGGGTCCATGGAGGCTAGGCCGGAGTCTATAGATGGCAAACTCAAGTCTCTTGAGGTCGGGCCTCGGTCCTTGAGGCTCAGTGCTTGAATCCTTGGTAGTCATGATTGGGTACTCCTCTCCCTCGTCCAAGTACTGGCGCTTGCCCTCCAAGTCCAATGAGGCAAATCTCAGTTTCTTGGTAGCCAAGTTCGAGTCCATGGAGGTCAGGCACGAGTCCCTTGAGGTTGAGCCTGAGCACCTTTCTCATGCTTGTGGCTAGGTCTCTCGTGCTTAGGGCCTCGGTGATCCTGCTTGAGTACATGGCTCTCGTGCTTAAGTTGCTGGCGCCCAGCCTAAGTCCATCTTGATCGGGCCCGATTCCTCGGTAGCCGGCCTAGGTCCACAGTGGCTTGGCCTAGGTCCCTCGAGGTCGGGCATGAGACCTCATTGCTCATGCCTAAGTCCTTGGTGGCATGCTTGGGTACATGACTTCCACGCCCAAGTCATTGGCAGCTGACCCGACACCATTGAGACTGGTCTGATTCCATTGAGGCTGAGCCCAACTCCTCAATGACTAGGCCCATGGAGGCCAGGCCCGAGTCCCTCGAGGTCGGGCCTAGGTCCATGGAGGCCAAGCCTAAGTCCTCGATTCTCGTGGCCAGGTCCACTAATGCTAATCCTAGGTCCACATATGACTTGAGCACCTAAGCTCCCTCACCAACTTGGGGAGCCAATTTTTGGAGCTGTACATTCTTTAAATGTAACAAATTAAGGAGAAAATTTGCTAAGGATAGTTGCTTAGGTTGGGTCGAATATGGGTTGCTAAAATTGCATTGTCTAAAAATGAGTCCATATGGTTAAATGGGTCAATTTGGATCAGAACATTTTCAACTTGACTCAAACCCAACCCGACTCACCCGTTTGATAGATCATTGTAGAACAAGTATTGCTCATCTGGACTAGAGCTCGAGCTAATACAACCACTAAAGTCTAGCAAAGTCAACCATGAAATGTAACTAAAGTGTTGCCATTCATGACTCATGGATTGTCGTGTCAATGCCCCTACTTCAAGGTGCCTAAGTCATTTGAGCTAGGGGTGAGCACCGGACCCTGCTCAACCGGTTTAACTAGGGAACGGAATCAAACTGGCCTGAAGTGAAAAGTTCAAGGCCAGATCAAGGGAGAACCGGTTCGGTTCTCGATTTCGGACACCTAGAACCGCCCTAGGTCCAATTTAGTTCCTGATTCCAAGGTCAAAATCGTCAGTTCTACTTGAGAACTGGTTCTTGATCCGGGGACCTGAAGTTGAGTCAGTTTCGGTTCTATGCCGAAACCGACTATTTCAGTTCCAAAGAGTCACAGAGGTCGATTATGGTTCTAGGCCGGTAACTGGATTGAGAATCAGCCCACCTTAAAGCCAATCACTCATTATTTCAGCATATCAAAATGGGATGATACCAGAGCGAAACTCGAACGTAATAATAATGTGAGATACGTTCGGGAGACGCTATTTAATGGGAACATCGACTCGAAGTGATTAAGTTCAGGATACTTTAGGGACTGGCCAAAGAAAAGTAGGAGTTCACCTATTTCCTCGTGAAGGTCTTAACTGGGGTGATGCAACTAAAACATTTCTCTTTTGTCTTTATCTGGGCATCCTCGTGAACTCGAGACCTCGTTGCTTATCAATCGTCGGCATGATTCCAACTTGGAGGAGGGAAAGGGAAAGACGGAAACTTCTCTTCTGGCAACTCTTCTAGTCTGTGTTCTTGCGTTGAACCGCTGTAACCCAGTTGACTTTCATCGCCTATTCAGATGTTACTTCTCGCCACTCTTCTTGTTTTGCGTTCTTACGTTGAACTTTTCCAGCAATGGCCGCGGCTGCCTCGTCCTCTCTCCCAAGAAACTTGGGGAAGCTCTGTCCTTTCCTCTTCTTTTGTTCCTTCTCGCTCTGTTCGTCTGCGACAGCAACCGACACGCTCTTGCCTGGTCAGGACATCAGTGGCAACGACACCTTGATATCGCCTAACCAAGTGTTCGAGCTCGGATTCTTCGAGACCGGCGGGTCCTCCTCCGCCAACTACTACCTGGGCATTTGGTTCCGGGACGACCCGTACCGGAAACCCATCTGGGTCGCCAACAGAGGGTACCCGATGGTGGATCCCTGGGGCGTTCTCGCCATCAGGTACGATGGGAATTTGGTGATCACCGACAGGAGGCAGATTCCGGTGTTGGTCAATTCTGTGATGCTTGCCACTGGTAACAGCACGCATGCCACGCTTCTTGATTCTGGCAATTTCGTTCTTGTGGAGGGAGAGAGCGAGAGCAAGAGCGTTGTCTGGGAAAGCTTCCTTTATCCATGTGACACGTTCTTGCCTGGGATGAGACTTGGGTGGTTCAATTTAGGGACAGACAAGTTGAGGGAACCGTACCTGGTCTCCTGGCAGACCCCATCTGTTCCTTCCACCGGTTCTTTCGTTCTCGGCCTGAATAAGAATAACCGGACCGAGCTCCGGGTGTGGCACTCCGAGGTCTCGCGGGAGATCGGGTATTGGGACGGCAGCAGATTCAGGTTCCTCTACAACAGCTCGCTGGATGACTACAATTTCAGTTATGTGACCGGCAGGGATGAGATATACTTTACTTTTGCTAATAGGAGGAATGATAGCATCTCCTGGTTTGTGTTGACCCCTTCGGGGGAAATTCAAGCTTTCACTATGATCGGGAAGGAGATATCGATGGTGTATAGTCCAATTTGCGAGAATACTTCCTCTTCCAGTGCGGCTGACTGCTTCATCGAGCAGCCATCGTCTTGCGGCGACGGGAATAACTTTTCTAAGATAGAAGGGGCGGTGCCGAATCCTACTGTGTTCAATGAATCAGATCGTCTCGGTATTAGCGACTGCGACATCATGTGCAGAACCAATTGCTCTTGCACTGGTTTTGCTCCTTATCGTGATGACGGGACTGGATGCGTGTTTTATTATGAGGACATTAGCTCTATTCTAGACCACATTGGCCAAGGGAATGCCACTATATTCATCCGCGGGAATGTTACCGAAACAGCCGATCAAGATCCGAGGAGATTGGGTAGGCCTCATCTTAGTTCTTGAAAATCTCAAAATCATGTCAAGAAAACAGCAAATAGTTCTGACCCATAATTTTCCTCTTGCCTGGCTGAAGTAGATTTTTATGTTTGCACATTGGCGTTAATTTTTCTCGTATGTACATCATCAAGCGTTCATCTTTCTGTTTAAAAGTTATCATGGCACACCCCCTTATTTTTTTCAAATCACTCCCGGCGCAGAAAAATGAGATGGTTCTATTTTCAGGTTCTCGGAACAAGAGGCTGCTCTGGGTGATTGGAATCATTCCTGCGGTTGTATTGGTAATTTCTGTGGCAATTTTCATCTCAAGAGGGAAATGTTCCACCTGTCTAGGTACTGATTAAGATCTAAGCCTGAACAAATTCATAAGATAGTTGTCTTCTTAGCCTAAATAGTTTGTTTGATTCTCAAGTAGCAAGGTGGAAGGAGAATCGGACCAGCACAAATCAAAGTTTGGAGCTGTTTCTACGACAACTGGGTTCAGCACGAGGTCACAGCAACAGCACCGGTAGACTCGATTCTGTCAGAAAGAGGGATCACGAGCTCCCGATTCTTAGTTTCTCTTGTGTCGCAACATCTACAAATAATTTCTCCCCTGCTAATGAACTTGGAGAGGGTGGTTTTGGGCCTGTTTACAAGGTAGTTTGCCCACCAAAGAACACTTATTTTCGGTTCATTTTGTGTCTCTTCATTTGAAGCAGTGTTACGAAGTCCTGACTCTCATTATGATGGGAAGCTTGATTCTTCAACATTCCTCTGAAAAACTTTTGCAGGGCATATTGCTGGGGCATGAATTTGCAGTCAAAAGACTTTCTAGGAAATCTGGACAAGGAATAGAGGAGTTCAAAAACGAGGTTCAATTGATATCCAAGCTTCAACACAGGAATCTCGTTAAGTTGTTGGGCTGTTGCATAGAAAGGGAGGAAAAGATTTTGATCTACGAATACATGGCAAACAAAAGCTTGGATTCCTTTCTTTTCGGTATGTAACCGGACCATGGCATTGCCTTCATCGATTTATCATCCTACATTCATTTTTTCGGTCACTCATGAGATAAATTGCAGATCGTAACAAGAAGCAACTGCTGGACTGGAGGAAAAGAGTTTCTATAATTGAAGGGATAGCTCAAGGGCTTCTTTACTTGCACAAGTATTCTAGGTTAAGGATCATACATCGAGACTTAAAAACCAGCAACATATTGCTAGATGACAACATGAACCCAAAAATTTCAGATTTTGGGATGGCAAGAATTTTTGGGGAGAATGAAGCAAGGGCAAGGACGAATAAAGTTGTGGGAACCTAGTAAGTCTCTCTCATAAACATGTGAACTTCGATGCCACATGTTTTCTGATATGTTTGAACGGTTTTCCCTTTTTTGTTGTTGTGAGCAGCGGCTATATGTCTCCAGAGTACGCGGTACATGGGTTTTTCTCTACGAAGTCTGATGTATTCAGCTTTGGAGTCATCATGCTCGAAATCCTTAGTGGCCAAAGAAACACAACTTTCGCCAATCTAGATCACTCTCTAAACCTGCTTGGATATGTAAGTGATCGCATTCTTCTTATGAGTCTCATATCCAAATCTCCTATCACTTTGCTTCCTGATTGAGGTTCTGAACTGGTCCTTAAAAACTGTCTGCATATAGTCTTGGGAGCTCTGGAGTAGCGACCGAGGCATAGAGTTGATTGATCCAGTGGTGGCCGACACATCGTTGATTGGCAAACTGTTGCTATGCCTCCACATTGCTTTGCTGTGTGTGCAAGAACGCCCAGAAGATAGACCCTCGGTGTCAGATGTCGTTACTGCATTAAGCAACGAAAATGCAGATCTGCCCCCGCCAAAGAAGCCGGCGTTCTCAGTCCATGTGAGTTATTGTAATCCACCTCATCAGCAAGATCGTTCAACTAATGATATAAGCTATTCTGTCATAGACGCTAGATAGCAACTGTAGATACCATGTCAACAGGTTCCGCAGCTTTTTTTTTTTTTGGTACGGTAAGTAGTATATTGACTTTCCAAAGAGCAAATTACAGGAAGACCAACCGACGAGACAAACCTCGTACGCAGCTATTGTATTCTATTAATTTGTGAATATTCTCAGTCAAGAATTCACATGTAAAGCGAGATTAGATCATTCTCTTAATTATCTCAGCTAAAATTTTCTGAAGATTCTTTTGTCTGTCAGATAGACAGGATCCTGATTATTTTGCGTGGTGATCCTGAATTTTATTAGCTTCTTTGGATGAGTTTTTCCTATAATCCTCAGACATCATGAATTTGCATTCAATGCCGGTCACAATATTTAGCTACTAAAACTGTATAAAAGATTCCCTTTTCTTTTGGGCTTAATATGCTAGTGATATACATTTTGCATAAACAGCAAACTGGATCTTTAATCTTTAAGGAGTGAACCATGATACAGTCAAACTAAAGAGAGTCGAGCCTCTAACCAGCACGTACTATGCTTTAATGATTGTGGAATTTCTTCGGTCAATCACTTGGAGGTAAATCTAAACATTTCTTGAAGCAGTAAGTTCTCCTAAACGGTCGGTTTCCCTATGGTGGAAAGAAACTTAATTCTCGAGAGAATAGTCTCCAGTTGTCGATAATATCTCAGATGACATTTTCTAATTTCCACTATGGAGCAATCTTGTTCTACCGATGCTGGTGCCTGATTTTGGAATCCATTTCTACTGTAAAACTGAGTTTCTGTTTGATAAGCAATAGAGCTTCTCTCATTGCAAAAGCCTTTGTATCACTAATACAGAGTTTGTTATTCAAGCTTAGTACCTTTTCCGAAATACTGCAGCTGCTCTGCTTTGGACTTTCTGGTTCCTCACTTGCGACTTTCCTCCATTGATCATTTCTTAACTATCTGCTGCTCATTCCCGAGTTCTGATGACTGACTAATATATACTCTTACGAAATTTGATTGCTTCTTCCACTACTCATTTATCAGAATTAGAAGCTTTCCTCTCAAAAGGTGTTCTCCTGTTCTTTGAAAAGATTCCTGCTTTTGCCACTAATGGGTCAATCGATCGTACTGAGCATCAAATCTTGAAAAGCCATAGGATGTACATCCGAGATAAGAGCTTCAATAGAAAGAGCTGTGACAGGGTGAGCATTTTTGTTGATACCCATGTTAAGTGAATTGATAGGAAACTCGCACTAGGCAAGAAAGGTCAATTGTCCAACAAAAGTGTTGGGCAAGTCTGCCAATTGATGCAAGTTGAAACAGTCCTAAAACTGCATTGAACTTGGATTAATTACGCTCACAGACAAGGGAGTAGTGGGCAATTGGCAAGATCTCAAGGAACCTAGCAATAGAAGTCTTACTCTGAACGCAGCAGGAGAAATAGAGGAGGTTTTGTGGGGACACAGAGACTGGCAAATTTAAAAACGACAGTAGTTTTATTCTTCTTTTACCTTGTAGTGGGTCTTGGAAAGTACATTACATTGAGGGAAGAGGCAAGTCCTTCCTCTTTTGGCTCGAAGTCAGATTGCTTCAAAATTTGGAATTGTCTTAGGATTGACTTTGGCCATTCCTACAGATAACACCACGTTTGAAAAAGCTATACAATCCTCATGGTATCACCTGCTTACGTTTGCTGCTTTGGCAGTCGACCCAGTTCGATATCACTTTTACATTGTATATCAATCCAGTATTTTTTAATCATGTTGAGGATCAGCATAATCCCCTGCATATAAGGTTTCAGAAAATAATCTCTCTTGAAGGATGATTTCTTGGCAATAAGCATGCTCCGAACGATAAGTTTAAAGAAGCGCAGACTCTCATTTGACTTCTTTTACCCGCATTACGTGTGCATGCACAAGGTGAGCTTTTTGATCCTCCTCCAGAGACTCCCTGTCAATTTCAACCCCGGTTGGCTTTATAATACACCACGAAGGTCATTTTCCGACAACAATGCTTTAAGAAATCCACTAGAATTCACAGCATGAACTAAATCAGGAGTTTGTTCCTTGTACTGATTAACCATAGTGACAAAAATGAAATGGAACAATTAGCTTAAAGATGGTGCTTTCTAGTCAAAAAAAGAAAAAAAGAGCTGTGCTCCCCTTTTTCCTCCCTTCTCTGTGAATAATGAAATGAAATTTTGTGATCTAGAAACAGTTTGATTAGGGACGATTCCTCCGTACAAAAAGAATTGCCTTGCTACCTCGCTTCCATGACGGAATAGGTTATATCATTCAATGAGCAACCTTGCTGCTCTTGCCCACTGCAATACCTTTCACGCGAAGAATAGGCCGCCTGTTTCGGTGAAGGCAGATTGGCACTCTCATTAGTTAGCATTGAAACAACATACGACATGTTTGGTCTGTCTTCTGGTTGCTCTTGTATGCACAATAGCGCAATGTGTAGGGACAGAGAGAATTCTCTTGCAGAAGACGGATCAGCTGATACAGGGTCCATCAACTCAATGCCTCGACCAGAGGACCACAATTCCCAAGCCTAAGCAATTGACTTTTCTTGGTCAGCTCCCAGATAATGTAAGAAAGATATTAGGCTATTTGTACATGCAATTTGTAATCCTGGGCAAAAAACTTACATATCCTAGTAGGTTTAGAGTACGATCGGAATGAGTGAACGTTGTATTCTTTCTACCACTAATGATCTCCAGCATGATCACTCCAAAGCTGAATACATCAGACTTTGTAGAGAAAAAGCCGTGAACAGCATACTCCGAAGACATATAACCACTGCATTAGAACAATTAATTAGCCAATCGGAGGAAATACATGAGGAATTTATGTTTATTCGTATCTTAAGAGACTTACTATGTCCCGACAACCCTGGTGGTCTTTGCCCGCACTTCATTCTCCCCGAAAATTCTCGCCAACCCAAAGTCTGATATTTTCGGGTTCATGTCTTTATCCAACAAGATGTTACTGCTTTTCAGATCGCGGTGGATGATCTTTAATCTGGAATGTTGGTGCAGATAAAGAAGTCCTTGAGCTATTCCTTGGATTATAAACACGTGTGTCTTCCACTCCAGCGGTGGCTTCTTGTTAGGATCTGTATAGTTATTCTTCAGTAAATCACAAAGGGCACTTGACATATAGCATCAACTAATCAAAAGAAGTTAGATCATCACGTACTGAAAAGAAAGGAATCCAAGCTTTTGTTAGCCATGTACTCATAGATCAAGATGTTTTCTTCTCTTTCAATGCAGCAACCGAGCACCCTGACAAGGTTCCGGTGCTGGAGCTTGGAAACTAACTGAACCTCATTTTTGAACTCCTCTAGCCCTTGTCTAGACTTCCTAGAAAGTCGCTTCACTGCAATTTCATGCCCCAACAACATACCCTGCATCAAACACTCGTTCCATTTAGTATAATACATTGAATGTCTGATACTGCAACCACACATCATCTTAAATTCAAGGTTTTTACTCAAGAAGAAGGATCGAAACAGTGAGAAGAAAAAGTACTGGCATTGATCCATGATTGACGAATAACCTTATAAACAGGCCCGAAACCACCCTTGCCTAGTTCATTGGCAGGAGAAAAATTATCCGTGGCTGCTGACACACAAGAAAAGCTGAGAATTGGCAGCTCATGATCTCTCTTTCTGACAGATTTGAGTTTACTAGAGAGGCTGTCTTGAGTTTTCGCTGAGTCATCAGTACCCATTTGGTTTAGGAACAACTCTAGGCTTCTTTTTGCATTTGTGTCTTGCTCGCGCCATGCTGCTCTCAGGAATCAAGCAATACAGTGAGAAATGAGTCCAAAAGAAAAACAAAAAGAGCCAATTTGTTTTTGCTTATGAGTAGATTCAGTACCTATGCAGGTGTGACTTTTCCATCTTGAGATAATGCCAAAAGCTGAAACGATAAATACAACTAGCGGAATCGTTATTATCAGCCAGAGCAGCCTCTTTTTCCAAGGACCTGAAAATGAAACTGAATCATCACATGTTCAAAGCGACACCCATATACATGTTGAAGTCACTTTTTTTCAAAGGTTTGATTCTATTACAGTTGGTGGATCAAGCTAGTCATAGAATTTAATGTTTGATAGATAATGTGTAATGGAGGCAAAAAATATGGGGGTGTCAGCATCAATATTCTATAAGTCATTTACCAATTTAGGCCAACCTATCAAGAAAAATGCAAGTAAATGAGCTTATAGTTCTTTCTTAAGAGGTTAATATGGTAACTTGGAAGTTGAGGATAAATCAGAAGATTCCTCCAGATTAACATCATGTAATAAATCACGAATCCTACCGCTATTCCTTGGAGACCGATGAGCGGGTTGGTGATATTCCCGCGGACAAACATGGTGGTATTCCCTCGGCCAGTTTCATCCACAGTGAACTCTACATCTCCATAGTAAAATTGACATCCACTGCCGTCCTCATGATAAGAAGCAAAAGCAGCACACGAGCAATTACTCCTGCATTTTATATCGCAGTCACTAATGCCTAGACTATCAGATTCATCGTAAGTGATAGGATTTGGCATGGACCCTTCTATCCTGGAAAAGTTATTCCCAACTCCGCAAAATGGTGGATTCTCGATATAGCAGTTGGCCGCACTGTTAGAGGGAGCATCTGCACTAATTGGACTATAAGCTAACGAAATTTCCTTCCCAATCATCGTGAAAACCTGAATTTCTCTTGATGGGGCCATTACAAACCAGGACCAACTATTATTTTTCTTAGCAGTAAAACTTAAGTAAATCTCAGTAGTGCTAGACACGAAATTGAAAATTGTAATCTTCGAGCGAGCTGTTAAACAGGAACCTGAATCTCCGACCGTCATAATACCCTATTAGTCTTGAGAAACCCCAGCAGTTTCATGCCGGGCAGGAATGTGTCTGATGGATAATAAAAGCTTTCCCAGACAGTGCTCACTCCTTCCATAAGGACAAAATTGCCAGAATCAAGTAATGTGGCATTTGTGTTATTACTAGTAGCCAACATCACAGCATTGACCAAGAACTGCACGTTCCTCCTATCGGAAATCACCGAGTTTCCATCATTCCTGACGGAGAGAACACAGTAAGAATCAAGAAGCGGGTAATCTCGATTTGCGACCCAGACCGGTTTCTTGTAAGGATCATCCTTGAACCAGATGGCCAAGTAGTAGTTGCTTGAGGAAGACCCACCAGTCCTAAAGAATCCTAGTTCAAACACCTCATTGGATGACACTAAAGTCTTGTTGTCTGTCAAGTCCTGACCAGGTACAAGAATCCTTGTTGCCTCAGACAGCCATAACAAACAGCTAATGAAGATGAGAAGAGTACAGGACTTGCCCAATTTCTTTCAAAGGGAAGACAAAGTTGTGGTAGCCATTGAAGAGAACTCTAATTCTCTGAAAAGTCGGGTGATGGTTGAGTTTTGTAAATTGGAATGGATCATTTGTCACTAGTCTTTCGAAATGTGTGTGTGTGTGTGAGAGAGAGAGAGAGAGAGAGAGAGAGAGCGAGAGCGGAGTGGAAGAGTCAAATTATAATGGTTCAACAATAGCATTCCCATTGCCCAATTGGAAAAACCATGGTCAACTCAATCAAAGTCATCGTCTTCAAAGAAACAAAAAGTCACCACAATTCCTCCTGGTATGATCTTATCTTCACTTCTGTGGGCCGAAACGTCCATAAAATTGATTCCTACGATTTTCTGGTACGACAAAGTAAGCAAAATTGGTCAGCAAAAAACCAAATTTTTTTTTTATTTATGGTATATACATATGCATTCTTTTTTCGGACAATTATGCATACTTTGAGTTACCAAAAATTGACTTGCACTTCTCAGTAAACCTTAAATTTCGCATCGGCCACTGTATCCTGCAGACAGCCTCCTCCTAACCACCAATAAGCTTGTAGAAAAGCGCTTGTCTAATCTTGATTTCTCACAAGAGCGCACATAGAACATGACTGCCTAGTCTTAATTTTGTTCTGGCAGAAGGAGAGAGCACTGTTCTCATGATATTCACTATTTCCTCGTATATCGAATCCGGCAAGTTCGAGTCTAAGAGTCACCACAATGCTTTTCACATTGCCTTGTTCAGTTGTTCGAGATTTAAGATGGTTGCCAAAGTCTTGCCACCAAGTTCAGCAAACCTCGAAGGCTACGCTGAAGAAGAAAGTAGTGATCGCGTCACCATGGCTTTTGTGCCTCAGAAACCAAGTCAGTTTCAACACCCTTGTCGGCTTCTAAGGAACCCACGTTTCGATTCACAGTATAAAATGAATCAGGAGTTTGTTCCTATCTACTGATTCACCACACCGAGGAAAATCGGAACAGAACAAAAAATTGGAACAATTAGCTGAATAATTGTGCTCTATAAACAGTTCAATGACACATAAGTTTTATGTACATCAAGAATTGTATCTTCCAATCTGACTGCTACCTCGCGTCCACCACGGAATAGGTTATCTCAGTTGATGAGCAGTCTTGCTGCTCTTGTGAACCACAATGCGCTACATGTGAAGAAAGTGCTTGATGTTTGGGTGACGGCAAATTGGAACTCTGGGTAAAGTACATCAGAAGTGCCAAAAGTTGTTTACGGATATCATTTTAGTACCAAAAGTTTTCGCTAGCTAACTTAAATGTCAAAATCGAAAAAAAAAAGATTAATGCCACCGGTGAGATATTCCGGCCAAAAAATTATATTGAATTTTTAATTAAAAAATTTCCGCATCACCTTTTCTTCTTTTTTCCCCCCAATTTTCTTAATTTCTTTTCTGAAAAAATAAGCTAAAAAAAAAAGAGGGGGGGGGGGGG
>BCNH02000003.1:8794729-8816845 GCA_001662345.2 Metrosideros polymorpha var. glaberrima
TTAATTATTATTTAATTTTCTTTTTTTTTTTCTTTCCTTTTTCTTCTTCAACCAGTCGCTGGCCACGGCGACGGCTAGCGAGGTCGAGCTTGGGCCTCGTTGGATCTGCGAGGTGGAGCCTTGCCCAAGGCTGGCGAGCTCGTCCCTTGCCTATGGCCGGTCGTTATGGCTAGCGACCAGCTGAGAAAAAAGAAAAGAGAAAAGAGAAAAGAGAGAGAGAGAGAGAGAGAGAGAGAAAAGAGAAGAGAAGAAAAAAGAAAAAAGAAAAAAGAAAAAAGAAAAAAGAAAAAAGAAAAAGAAAAAAATCATTAAAAATTCGAAATTTTCAATTTTTTTTTATTATAAGAACAACTTTTCCCGTACACGACCTTTATGGACCTGGGCTTGAGTGTCGAGACTAGAGCTCGAGCATGGGGGATCCAAGCATTGCCTCTAAGGACCCAAGCTCGGGTGTTGGAGCTTTGGGCACGGCACTAGGGCTGAGGCCTGGCCTCGATGGGCTCAACGTGGGCGTTAGGGGCCTGGGCCCAAGCGTCGAAGACCTAGTCCTAAACACTTGGGACCTGGGAGCCAGCGTTGGGGTTCCCATGTCCTAGCGTAGAGTTTTCGATTCAAGTGTCGATACCTAGTCATATTTTTGAAAATGTTTTTCAATTTTTCAAAAAGAAAATCATTTTCCTAAATTTAAGCATATGTTTTCCATTGATTAGGAAAACATTTTCCATTGACTCATTTTCCTAAGCGAACCAAATGCCGGAAAATAAGAAAAATGTTTTTCGCGAAACAAACAGAGCCTTATGTAAAGACCAACAGCAGAAGATCGAAAACATACTTTTGCTAATCTTCATAGATCTCCTAAGGTATACAAACCTCAATTGATTCATTGTGTCCTCGTTCTGCCGAGTCAGTGCAGAGTGTAACTTAGATTTGGAAGAAAGTGTTAGAGATACCGTTGCCGCTTATTGATATGATGAAGATATTATTGGCACCGATTGATGTTGTATGTTTATCCCTAATTGATTTTCTGAAATACTGTACATCAGGGGATCGGTTTATTCCTTTTTCTGTATATTCCTTTCCTAGATTGTTTAGACTCTTGTACTACAAATATGGATGTATTCATACGTTTTCATATGAGAAAGCAGTACAGTTTTCCTCCCTTTAGCTTTCCATCAATTCATTTTCTGACATGGTATCAGAGCTACTCTATTCAACCTAGCTTCCGCTTTACCATCTTCGTTTTTTTTCACACCAAACCTTCGAAATTTCCTTTCACTCAAAGAATTGATTATGCCAAAGAACCAAGCCTCAAAGTCTGGAGACGCCCAAGATCCAGAATTATTTTCTAACATCCAACGAGTGGATGATTTACCTTCAAATGAAGGTCTGATACAAGGAGAAAACCAGGCGGAGCAGCAGGATCAAACACAGTCCAATGGAGGACAACAGGTTCCTATTCAGCCTAATCCAGGGTAATTCTGTCCCAACCCATATATTCAATGGTTCCCGGTAGTCCAACCTATTCCAAGCCAGGCGAATCAAACAATTCCGGTCTACCATGAGAACAGTGGACCGGAGGGAGATACATCGCCCAATACCGAGCCTAATCTGGGATCTGGACCAGGTTGGCCCTATTTGAACCAAAATGGTTCTGGTACTTCTGGTTTCGGGGCAAGTCCATACCCGACCTATGCACCTGGTTACTTTCCGTTCACAGGTATCGCCGGTGGCCGACTTGAACCTGGAGATCCGCTGTACACCTCTACCGCTGACGGACCAGAGCTCCGTCTCATCACACAGCAACTCTCGGGGCCCGACAACTACTCCGTTTGGTCACGAGAGCTCCGACGGGCTCTAATCACAAAATATAAGGAGGGATTCATTGATGGCAGCATTCCTATTCCGACCGACGAGCGATTTGCACGACACTGGAGGAAATGTAATCAACTCGTTCGGACATGGATTGGTAACTGTCTCACCCCGGAGGTCGCCGCCGGACTACCTCCGACCGAAGACGCGAAGGGATTTTGGGAAAACATACAGGAAATGTATGGCAAGCTCGATAGGGCCAAAATTTTCGGCATAACTCAGGCTCTATCGGAGCTAAAACAAGGAAATCTTTCAATTTCCACTGTCTTTAACAAACTTTCGGCACTATGGAATGAGTTAGAAATGGTCGAAGAAAAGTTGGAGGGACCCGATGCGACTCTAGCCCAATACAGAGCAATCAAGGAAAGAGAGAAGGTAACTCGATTTCTGCTTATCTTGAATGAGGGTTATTTACCTTTTCGCAGCCAAATCCTCGCCATGGAGCCCGTCCCCTCGCTCGGTCGGATATATCAGCTCGCAGTACAGGAAGAATCGCAACGCCTGGCCTCCTCTGAATACTTGAAGATCGGAGATCGCGTAGTCCTCGCAGCCAAGGCGACACCGGAACAACGACAGCTCGCGGGGAGGTCCAGCCATGGCGGATCCAGAACCTCGCTCGCGGCGTTAGGGTTCTTGGGCGAAGAAGAAGACTTGATGTTCTCTAAATCGAACGGGCTGGATATATTCTCTTCATTGGACGGCTCAGGGCCCACGCGGTCCTTAATTCAAGCAAACGGCCATGATTAGGTCATGGGATCAGGTGGCCCAAATTATTCCGCACGATCGGATGGTGCCGGTCTCATTCTCGCAGCTCCCATGTCAGAAAGTGCATATAGTGCAACGTCAATGCCTGCATGGAGGGGATCCAAAAGCCATAATTCTACCACGTCCTCAAACAAATCACAAAATTTCAACAAGGGCAAAAGTAAATTTTGTGATTATTGCAAACGGCCTCATCATACTCGGGAAAATTGTTGGAAATTGCATGAAAAACCGACAGAAAGAAAGGAACGAGATATCTCCATTGCGGCACATGCCAAAATTCAGCAGCCTATCAATAATGATCAATTCCAGCAAATCATGAGAGCTTTAAGTCAATTGGGAACACAGGATAAAACAGCAGGTTATGCAGGTACATCTCATTGCTTAAGCTCTATTTCCACTAAAGCATGGATTATTGATTCAGGTGCTAGTGACCACATAGTCTGCAATGAATGTTTCCTTTCTGATATTCGTGAATCATCCCCTCAAACCTACGTACGTCTCCCAAATGGTGATGATACTTTTGTCACTAAAGTTGGCAATGTTTCTCTCAATCAATCCATCATTTTAAAAAACGTCCTGCTTATCCCCGATTTTCAATTTAATCTCATTTCAGTCTCCAAACTTTGTGAAGACAATTCCTGTCGAGTCGTTTTCGATTCTGACATTTGCCTTTTTCAGGCCCTTTCGATTGGGAAACTGATGGGCTTGGGTAAAATCCACGAGGGACTCTATTTTTGGGTCACACTTCCCAAAAATTATGATGTTTTATCTTTTCCCTTAAATAAGGGCATTTCGTGTAATGCCAATATCAATAATAATACTTTGTCTCATCAACGTTTAGGCCATAGTGCCTCTTTTCCTCATCCGAAATGTCCAATTTGTCCTCTAGCTAAGCAATCTCGATTGCCTTTTTCACAAAGCACCTCACGTGCCAATTCAGCTTTTTCTCTCTTACACATGGACATCTGGGGACCATATCACACACCACATCGTGATGGATCTCGTTTTTTCCTCACAATTGTGGATGACCATACTCGCGCGACCTGGATTTTTCTGATGCAATCCAAGGCTCAAGTCTTTTCTCATGTTAGGAACTTCCTCACCTTAATTAAAAATCAGTTCCATAAATATGTGCAACGTATTCGAACTGACAATGCCCGTGAATTCTTTAATCATGAGTGTTCTTCTCTATTTATTTCAAATGGCATCCTTCATAAGAGCTCCTGTGTTTACACGCCCCAACAAAACGGGGTTGTCGAGAGAAAACATCGTCATCTTTTAGAGGTTGCTCGTGCTATTAAATACCAAGCTTCCATTCCTGAAACATTCTGGGGAGATTGTGTGGTTACAGCAGCCTACTTAATCAATCGGATGCCGACTCGGATACTAAATGGATGAACTCCTTTCGAGCTACTCTTTGGCAAAAGACCGGACCTCCGTCACCTCCGTGTCTTTGGATGCTTATGTTATGTGCCTACTGTGGGCCCTCGGGACAAATTGGGTCCCCGTGCCCTTAAATGCATATTTATGGGATACCCTACTCTTCAGAAGGGATATAGGGTTCTTGATCCATCGATTGGGCGATTTTTCATTAGTAGGGATGTTGTCTTTCATGAAGATACTTTTCCTTTTCAAGATGAGGCACAGAGACAAGAACCCATCAATCACCGTCCATTCTTAAGTGAGGAGGATTTATCACCTTCTCAGCTCGTTATGGTTCCCTATATGGCACTTCCTACATCAAGAATTACCCCCAGTTCGTCATTGGAAATAATTGGGGAGAAACCAATATTAGAGGATTCCATGGCCTCTTCATCACAGCCTGTGGATCATACCTCTCATGTACCACTCGATGTTGATCCGTCTGATGTCATCCTCCTCGACGTTCAGGTCGTGCAACACGACCCCCTGCATGGACGAAGGAATATATATGTTCTGCCTCGAACTCTTCGGGTACACACTATCCCATCTCCTCTTATGTTAGCTTTGCTCGTCTATCCCCAGAGCACATGTGCTGCATTAGTAGAATATCTGAGGAACAGGAACCGTCTTCGTACAACGAGGCCGTCAAAGATTCCCGTTGGCAACAAGCTATGGCGGATGAGCTCCGAGCTCTAATGGAGAATAAGACCTGGGATTTCGTTCCTTTACCACCCCATCGACGGGCCATTGGGTGTAAGTGGGTATACAAAATCAAATACAAGGCAGATGGTTCCGTTAAGCGCTATAAGGCAAGACTAGTAGCAAAGGAATTCACTCAGCGGGAAGGCTTCGATTATCAAGAGACTTTTTCACCAGGAGCAAAGGAAGTCATTGTTCGTTCTTTTCTTTCCATTGCTGCTCTACGTGATTGGCCTTTACATCAGATGGATGTTCACAATGCTTTTCTTCATGGAGATTTAGAAGAGGAAATCTATATGGATCTTCCACTGGGTTTACGCAGACAGGGGGAGAATCGAGTATGTCGTCTCCGCAAATCCCTGTATGGACTTAAACAGGTTTCTCGTCAATGGTATGCTAAATTTACCAATGCACTCACAGCTGCCAAATTCAAGCAATCAAGACACGACTATGCCTTGTTCACATGGAGTCGAGGTACATCATATGTTTACCTACTAATATATGTTGATGATATACTTATTATGGGGAATGATGAATCTGCCATCAAGGAATTTAAGAAATACCTGCACTTCACTTTTCACATTAAAGATTTGGGATCTCCCAAATATTTTCTCGAGATTGAAATTGCACGATCAGATAAAGGAATTTGTCTTAGTCAACGCAAATTTGTCCTAGAAATCATATCAGAAGCAAGATTGTCAGGTTCCAAACCAGCCGTCATTCCAATTGAGCAAAATGCCAAGCTAACGACAGCTGAGTATGATAAGGGATTGTCACCAATGAATGAGGATCCTTTACTCAAAGATCCCTCTGCATATCAAAGACTTGTTGGGAAACTTATCTATCTCACCATGACTAGACCAGATATATGCTATGCGGTACAAATTCTCAGTCAGTTTATGCATCAGCCAAAACAGTCCCACATGAATGCTGCGTTGAAAGTAGTGAAGTACTTGAAAGGATGTCCGGGATTGGGAATACTACTGTCTCGGGACAACAATATGGAAATGACAGCATATTGTGACACAGATTATGCTACTTGCCTTATGAGTAGAAAATCGGTCACAGGATTCTGTGTCAAATTGGGAAACTCACTACTCTCATGGAAGACAAAGAAACAATCAACTGTTTCATTATCATCCGCTAAAGCAGAATATCGAGCAATGGCAAAGACTGGATGTGAAATTGTCTGGATAAGGGGATTACTTGGAGATCTCGGTGTATGGGTAAAGGAACCAACAACTCTGTTTTGTGATAATGATGCAGCGCTTAAACTTTCAGTGAACCCAGTTTTTCATGAAAGAACGAAGCATATAGAGGTCGATTGTCATTTCATCAAAGACAAGATCCAGGATGGAGTGATCAAGACAAAAGGAATAAGTACAACAGAGCAACCTGCAGACATCTTCACCAAACCTTTGTGTCAAAGGCAACATACGTATCTACTAAGCAAGCTAGGCGTTCTCGATGTGTACAGACCACCAGCTTGAGGGGGAGTGTTAGAGATACCGTTGCCGCTTATTGATATGATGAAGATATTATTGGCACTGATTGATGTTGTATGTTTATCCCTAATTGATTTTCTGAAATACTG
This sequence comes from Metrosideros polymorpha var. glaberrima, assembly GCA_001662345.2. Classification (NCBI taxonomy): domain Eukaryota; kingdom Viridiplantae; phylum Streptophyta; class Magnoliopsida; order Myrtales; family Myrtaceae; genus Metrosideros; species Metrosideros polymorpha. The sequence goes on from BCNH02000003.1 coordinate 8,801,079, forward strand.
TACATCAGGGGATCGGTTTATTCCTTTTTCTGTATATTCCTTTCCTAGATTGTTTAGACTCTTGTACATATTTGTATTCATACGTTTTCATATGAGAAAGCAGTACAGTTTTCCTCCCTTTAGCTTTCCATCAATTCATTTTCTGACAGAAAGTGCTTCTAAGATAACTAACTAGTCTTGAACTATAAAATTTAAAATACAAGTGCTTGCAAAGCTTTAACCATTAATTACTTTTTTGCAAAACAGTGGGGATGAGCAAAAGGAGCAGTTGGACTCTGCGAACACCAAAGTCGGCCCGAGTCCAAATTCGTATCAAAATGGCCTCTATTGGATATGTACAATCCCCTTGGTGGTTTCAACGAATTTCTGGTGCTGTCGTATAATCTGAATGTAATTTCACGAAGGATAACTGGATTTTGATCAAGAAGTTGAATGACTTGGTGGACAATTATATGAAGCAACTGGAGTTTATGTGCAAAATTAGGCCTCCCGATCCAATTAACTGATCCCGTTCCTCCGAGTGGTGTGAGCCCATATCCCGCCGGTCCCATTGGCATGGAATGTGGAACCAAAAGGTGGAAGATCTAGATGAAAAAATTGACAAGCTGGAAGATCTTATAAGGGGAAAAACTAGGACCTGGTTATTAGAATGGAGATGTCAATGTATGAATGAGTTAGCAAATGGAGATTCCATTGCTAACAGTGCGAGCTCAATCTAGTCTTGAGTGAAATTGGGTCCTGCCAAGTAGTTTGAGCAAGCGATCCTAGTCCAACCTTAGACATAGCTGTGCCACTCGATGACGGTGGAGTCTCGTGCTATGTCAAGCAAAACCGCACAAGATGTGAACTTCCACGGGAAACAAGTTGTCCTTATTGGGCTGGGCAATTCCCCAAAAGGCCCCGCCGTCGGGGCATAAGTGCCCCCTTGCTGCCCATGTGTGAGGGGGCTGTCTTAGCCTTTCATGTCCAGGACCTGTTCCGCACCCATAGTTTGTGATCGGACTCCTCAACAGTGTATTTGTTGAAGGGATAAGTGTGCTTCAAGTTCCAAAACTTATAATGAAAGTGTAATTGAGTCCTTAAATTTTTAAAATATGCAATCAAATCCTAAAATTTATCAAGTTGGTATAATCAAGTCCTTTCGTTAATATCGTCAACTTAGCTAATGGAAAATGCTGACGTGGCATTTAAAAATTATTTTCTCTCTCTTACGTGGCATTTTTTTATTATTAATTTCTTCTCAATTTTTATTTAATTAGATATTTTTGTCATAATTTAAATTAGAATGAAAAAACAAAAAAAACTGAAATATTATTTAAAAAAAAACACAAAAATGGAAGGAAAAAGAACAAGCAGGGGGCTTGCAAGTGGGGTGCTGCTGCTGCTCATCGTCGAAGGGGCCGGCAATGGGCGAGGGTGGCTGGCTCGCTAGCCCCAGGAGAGGACTCGCCGGCCCCAAGCAATGGCCGGTGAGGCTCACCCAAGTTTGGCGATGCCGGCTGTTGCCAGGGGTCAGCGACTCTTGCCAGACCTGGGTGAGGCCTTGCCGGCCCCAGGTGAGGGCCGACGAAGGTGAAGTTCCTCCTTCATTCGGCAAAGAAGACCAACTCCATCGCTACCAACCCATGCCCTACTTGTTCGTGCACACTCGTGACTCATGTTTCGACTCCTAGCGAGGGTTATTGGCCGTTGCCCGAGGCCGGCGAGGCCTCGCCTAGGGCTGGCGAGCCGGCCACCCTTGTCATCGGCCCCTCTGGCGATGAGTGGCAGCGATGGCAACGGCGACGGCATTCCACTCGCAAGCCCCCTGGCTGTTCCTTTTCTTCCACTTTTGTGTTTTTTTAAAATAAAATTTCAGCTTTTTTGTTTTTCAATCTAATTTAAATTCGGAAAAATATCTAATTAAATAAAAATTGAAAAATTAATTTTAAAAAATGCCATGTAGGAGAGAGAAAATCATTTTTAAATGCCACGTCAGCATTTTCCTTTAGTCAAGTTGACGGTGTTAACGGAAGGACTTGATTGCACCAACTTGAAGAGTTTTATGTCCAGTTTGTGAATCCGTTCAGGATTTGTTCCACTTCCCTTATTGGGTCCAGTTTATGAATCCCTCACAACAAAATTTTCTCTCTCTGACCTCTTCTTTCTCTGATTGACTTATATAAGGCGTCAATTGACTTACTTTGCTGGTATTAAAAGACATGTACTAATTCTAAAGTCAATGGCAACATCCAACCGAAGTTGATCGAGGACTTCGATCTTCTGAAGAAGCCGCGCTAGAACTAGTACGCCTTCGCCTGCGCCATCGTGGCCTCGATCGGCTCCGTTTTTGCTCGGTTATGGTTAGTTCTCTGATGTTGCTTCACAACATTGGAGGCACCGTGAGAGACAGAGCACTAATCATAACCGAGCATAACCGAGGTGACCGAGGTCATGATAGCGCAGGCAAAGGCCTACTTATTTCGGCGCGCTTCATTGGAGGATTGAGAAGTCCTTGATCGACTTCGGTTGGACGTTGTCGTTGACTTTGGAATCACTACATATGTCTTTTTGTACCTGCAATGTAAGTCAATTGGCACATTATGTAAGTCAATCAGTGACGTAAAGTTGCAAGAGAAACTAGTGATAGGCTGAAACAACAAAAGAAGGCATACCAAAAAAAAAGAAAGATGACAAATGATACAAGAGAAATTAAAATTCTCGCTATAAAATGAAAAACAAACAAACAAACAAACAAACTTACATTGATCAATTCTTCGTGACCTTCTAAGCATATTGGCTAGCATGATTAACTGTTCACCTATCGGTCCTTCCAAATCTTCACGCCTCCTTTGCTTATATCAGACTTGTTCTCTTTCTATCAGGTCCATCTAGCTTTTATCAACCTTTAAGCACCATACCAAATTTACCATTGATAGTGGCAAGACATCCCTTACTTCAACACTATTTAGGACATCATTAGTCCGGGTCTTTTCATCGCATCATTTGGTGAGTTCGTCGCAGTTGATGTGAGCAATTGTCTATATCAGCAGAAACTGCCTTAATATCAACAATCCAAATTTCTCACTTGGAGAAGAGGACCCATTCGTATTAATAATTTGATTTAGACTCAAATTGAAGTCTAAAGACCAGTTACAATGACTGAAATTCGATATAAAGGCTATGGATTTGAATTAAGGAAGCTTTGGTGGACAAGAAATCAAGAAGACAACAAATGCAGCACACCACCATTAATGCTCTTGCTTGTCTCCAGCCATTAATTGCATCTCCAACGGCTCCTTCAATCATTTGGAGGCTTTCCAACGTTCAAATTGAAGATGGAGAGTCTATATAAACAATTCAAGGCAAGTTGGAAGAAGGCGGAAGAGGAGTGTGCATTCAACGTTGAAAACTACTTGATGTTGTCTTGTCTTTCGTGCCGTTGTCTTAATCCATTCGAATTTCTCTCTTTCTACAGAGTTGCTTCCACTTATAATTTGTGAATTTAGAGGTGTACAAGTGTGTAAGCTGTGAGTGTGAGTTGATAAAGAGATCTATCAAGTTTTGAGGGAGAAATGACTCAGGTTTTTTTTTTTTTTTGTATGAAAGGTTGGGTGATGGTTTTGTGAATTGGAATGTTTCATGTGTCACGTCTTTGAGAGAGAGAGAGAGAGAGAGAAGAGTCAAATAATAATGGTTCAATAATACCATTCCCAAGTGGAAAATCGATGGTCAACATGAATGGTAAGAAAAAATCTGAGATCAGCTTCTTAATCAAAGGCATCGTCTTTAAAGAAGAACAGAAAGTGATCAGCAAATGTCCATAACATTGATTTCCCCTATTTTCTGGTATGACCAAGTGAAAAAGAACTACTTTTTATATCCTGCATATACATACATTCTTTTTCAGACAATAATGCATACTTTGATTTACAAAAATAACTTGCTTCGATGAACTTTAAATTTCGTAGCCACCACTGTATCCTCCGGACCGCCACCTCCTAACCACCAATAAGCTTGTAGGAGAGCGCTTGTCTAATCTTGATTTCTTAGAAGGACACACACGGAACATGATTGTCTAGTCTTGATTTTGTTCTGGTGGATGGAGAGAGCACTGTTGTCATGATAATTCACTGTTTCCTCAGAAAACCAAATCCAGTAAGTTTGAGTCAAGAGTCATGACATGCTTATCAAGTTCCCTTGCTCAGTTGTCTGAGATTTAAGACGGTCGCCTGTCTTGCCACCAAGTTCAGCAAACCATGAAGGTGAAGCTGAAGAAGAAAGGAGCGATCGCGTTACCGTGGCTTTTGCGCCTCAGAAACCAAGTCGGTTTCAACACCCTTGTTGGCTTCATAAGAAAGGTCTCTGTCAGATTAACAATGCTTCAAAGAACCCATGTTTCAAATCACAGCATAAGATGAATCAGGAGTTTGTTTCTATCTACTGATTCACCCCACTGACGAAAATTGGAACAGAACAAAATATTGGAACAATTAGCTGAATGACGGTGCTCTATAAACAGTTCTATGACAGAGAAAGTTCTGTACACCAAGAATTTATCTTCGAATTGGACCGCTACCTCGCATCCACGGAGGAATAGGTTATCTCAGTTGACAAGCAATCTTGGTGCTCTTGTGAACCACAATACCCTACATGTGAAGAAAACGCTGCCCGTTTCGGTGAAGGCAGATTGGAGCTCTCATTACTTAGCATTGAAACAACATCTGACATGTTTGGTCTATCTTTTGGACGCTCTTGCACGCACAACAGCGAAATGTGTAGGCACAGAGAAAATTCTCTTACGGAAGAAGGTTCAGTTGATACAAGGTCCATTAACTCAACCCCTTGTCCAGATTGCCACAATTCCCAAGCCTAAACAAATACAACATTTTGTAGTCAGCTCACAGATTGTGTAAAGAAGAGTTTCAGGCTATTTGTATATGTACTTCATGCCGCCGGGCTAAACACTGCAACTTACGTATCCTAGCAGGTTTAGAGAGCGATCCAAATGAGTGAAGGTTGTGTTCTTTCTGCCACTAATGATCTCCAGCATAATCACTCCGAAGCTGAATACATCAGACTTAGTAGAGAAAAGGCCGTGCACAGCATACTCTGGAGACATATAACCACTGCACTAAAACAATTAAGTAGCCATTTGGGAAAAATACATGAGGAACACATGTTTTTTTATGACTTAAGAGACTTACTATGTCCCAACGACCCTAGTGGTCTTTGCCCGCACTTGATTTTCTCTGAAAATTCTTGCCATCCCAAAGTCAGCTATTTTCGGGTTCATGTCTTTATCCAACAAGATGTTGCTGGTCTTCAGATCGCGATGGATGATCCTTAATCTAGAATACTGGTGCAGATAAAGAAGTCCTTGAGCTATTCCTTGGATGATAAACACACGTCTCTTCCACCCCAGTAGCGGCTTCTTGTGAGGATCTGTACCGATATTATTCAGTCTAAATCACGAAGGACACAAGATTGATAGCCTCAATTAATCAGAAAAGTTATATGACCTACCAAAAAGAAAGGAATCCAAGCTTTTGTTAGCCATGTACTCGTAGATCAATATTTTTTCTTCTCTCTCGATGCAACAACCCAGCAACCTGACAAGATTCCTGTGCTGGAGCTTCGAAACTAACTGAACCTCATTCTTGAACTCCTCTATCCCTTGCCCGGACTTCCTAGAAAGTCGCTTCACAGCAATTTCATGCCCCAACAACGAACCCTACATTAAAAACTAGGGCCATTTACTCTAAGATATTGCATGTCGGAAAGTGCACTTAGATTAGGAAATTCCATGTTTCTACTTGAGAAGAAAAGGATCAAAACAACGAGAAGAAAAAGTTTTCGCATTGAAGTACTGATCGACGAATAACCTTGTAAACAGGCCCAAAACCACCCTCGCCTAGTTCATTTGCTGGAGAAAAATTATCCGTGGCCATTGACACACACGAGAAGCTGAGTATCGGTAGCTCATGATCTCTCTTTCTGAGAGATGTGAGTTTACTAGTGCGGCTGTCTCGATTTTCCACTGAGACATCAGACCCCAGTTGGATCAGGAACAACTCCAGGCTCCTTTTCGTGTTTCTTTCTCTCTCATTCCATGCTGCTTCAAGAATCAAGCACTTTAGTGAGAAACGAGTCAAAGAAAGAAAACCAATATTTTTGCTCACGAGTAGATTCAGTACCTATGCAAGTGTGATTTTTACATCTTGAGATAACAACGGAAGCTGAAACGACGAGTACAGCTAGGGAAATAATTATTATCAGCTAGAGCAGCCTCCTTTTCCAATGACCTGAAGATGAGACTGAATCATCACACATTCAAGGCAAAACCCATATGACATACTATAATCGAATCGAAACTTTTTTCTAAGGTTTCATTCCATTACAATTGGTGGATCAATCTAGTCGTGGATTTCGATAGATATATATGTGACTAATGGGGGCCAAAAGTACCGGATGTAAGCATCGCCATTTTATGAGTCTTTTACTTATTTTGGCCAAGCTATTCAACGAAATTGCAAATAATGATCTTGTATTTCTTGTTTTAGATCCATGCAGATTAACATTATGAAATAAGTTGCCGAACCTACTGGAATTCCTTGGAAGTCGGTAAGCTGTTTCAGTGAAATTCCTGCGAACAAACATGGTGGTGTTCTGTTGGCCAGTTTCACCAGCAGTGAACTCTATATTTCCGTAGTAAAACTGACATCCAGTGCCGTCATCACGATACGAATTGAAAGCAGTGCAGGAGCAATTACTCCGGCACATTATTTCGCAGTCACTAATGCCCAGACCATCGGATTCATTGAAAGCACTAGGATTTGGCATCGACCCTACTAACCTTGAAAAGTTATTACCATCTGCACATAAGGGCGGCTTCTCGATATAACAGTTGATCACATTATTAGATGAAGTATTTGCACATATCGTACTATACACTACCGATATTTCCTTCCCAATCTTTGAGAAAGCCTGAATTTCCCCTGATGGGGCTATAACGAACCAGGAAAAACTATCATTTCCCTTAGTAGCAAAAGTTAAGTAAATCTCAGTAATGCTAGACACAAAAGTGAAATTGTAGTCATCGAACGAGCTGTTGAGCAAGAACCTGAATCTCTGACCATCATAGTATCCGATCAGTCGAAAAACCTCGTCGCGGTGCTGTTGGCGTGAGCTGGAATTCCCTAATTTGTAGGGATTTTATTTTTCCTCCTGATTTGTAGAGGATTCTATTTTCCTATTTTATAGAGGCTTGACTTGTAGAAGAAGTCCGTCTGATTTGTATATATATGAGATGTACATACTTGGTGAAATACAAAAAGAAAAGAAAAAGAAAAAAGAGGGTGAGGTGTTTGATCGAGGACGTAGGCACATTGCCGAACCTCGTTAAATCGTGTGTTCTTTATTCTCTTTTTAACATGGTATCAGAGCCTAGGGTTTGCTCCTTGTGAGTATTGTACGTTAATCCTCGATTACGGCGGTCCCGCTCGAGGATTGACTTCGTCTCGTGCCGGCCGACTTCGTCTCGCCCAATCTTCTTCATCTTCCTCACGATTGACCTCAGATCCATGGCGGATCAGAACCCTACAGGAGCAGTGATTCCCCACCAAAATCAAGGGGGGAATTCGACCACGGAAGCGTTTTTGGAGAATCTGACCACCAGATTGACTCAGATTTTGACTCAGAACCAGAATCCTCCAACACCAACACCGCATAATGATTCGGTTTCATCTCATATTGCAATTAAATTGAATGGAACCAACTATGGATTATGGTCTCAGGTTGTCGAGATGTACATCACAGGCAAAGACAAGCTGGGATACATCAATGGAGACCTTCCGGAGCCTTCACCTACAGACCCTCAGTTTCGGAAGTGGAAAATCGAAAACTCGACAATGAAAGGATGGCTGATCAATTCCATGGATCTGGCGTTGATTGGCAATTTTATCCGATTCCCAACCGTGAAAACAGTTTGGGATTCGGTGGCTACTACGTTTTTCGACGGCACCGATGCTTCCCAGGTGTATGATTTGAAGCGCCGAGTTGCTCAGCTGAAACAGGTAGGGGGCCCGACCAAAAAATACTACAATGATCTTCAAGGATTGTGGAGGGAGATAGACTTTCGCCGTCCGAACCCTATGGTGTGTTCTGTAGATATTGAGAGATACAATCTTGCAATTCAAGAAGATAGGGTGTACCTCTTTCTTGATGGCCTGGATGATCGTTTAGATAAAGTTCGGGTTGATGTTCTTCAGATGCAGCCGTTTCCCACAGTCGAACAAGCTTATGCTCGTGTTCGACGGGAAGATATGCGTCAATCTGTTATGTTGACAAATACTGAGGCCACACACGATGTTGCTACAATGGTGTCGCGTGGCAACAAGTTCGGTTTCAGGGCCACCCAGGAGAACCCGACACTGCAGATAGCAAAACCAGGGAATTTGCCAAGGCAAGCAAGTGGGCGATACAACACAGTTCCGAAACAGAAAATTCTTCCGGTTGGGGGTTGCTCTCATTGTGGGAATACGAAGCATACCCAAGAGACCTGCTTTAAACTCCATGGATATCCTGATTGGTGGAAGGAGCTTAAGGCTCGGAAGCAGATAGAAGGAGAAACTAAGAGTGGTAAAGAGAAAGCGACTCCAGTCTTGGGAGAATCTCAGTTGTCCTTGGTGCCGCAGGTTGAACAACAAAGTAAGATAGATACGACTGGTGAAGGTAATCCTATTCTTGCTTTAGTTACATCCTGCCAGGATGGCTGTAGCCAATGGGTCATAGACTTAGGAGCTACGGACCACATGACTTTTACTGCAGATGATTTTATCAGTACTACAGAACCTAGACGCCGAAGCATTTCAAATGCTAACGGAGTCTCGTATCCAGTGACAGGGGCGAGAGTTGTTGATATTTCTCATACCTTCACCTTGCCGAATACACTCCTTGTTCCATCATTATCGACAAAATTAATTTCTATTGGACAGGTTACAGAAGAATTAAATTGTGCTGTTTTAATGTATCCGCATTTCTGCCTATTTCCGAATGTCCTTACGAAGGAGATAATTGGACGTGGTACTAAGAAAGGGGGACTGTATTACATGGATGATTTCAGTTCTGGTAGTGCACATCAGGTCCGAGGATCATCCAAGAGTAAGGAGGCACAACTATGGCTATGGCATCGGCGGTTGGGGCATCCATCTTTTGGTTACATGAGAAAGTTATTTCCTGAGTTGTTTACAGATTTACATAATTCAGTTTTTAATTGTCAGACTTGCATTTTGGCGAAAAGCCATCGTGTGCCATTTCCGATTAGTTTAAATAAAAGTGAAATTCCTTTCTCTTTGGTTCATTCTGATGTGTGGGGTGCATCTCCTATTGCCGCTGTTTCGGGGTGTCGTTGGTTTGTTATTTTTGTTGATGATTGCACTTGAATGACGTGGCTTTATTCGTTAAAGACTAAAGATGAAGTAGCCAATGTGTTTAAGAATTTTCAAACTATGGTGCAAACACAGTTTGGTGGAAAGATACAAATTTTACAGAGTGATAATGGTGGGGAGTACATTAATCAATAGCTTAATAAGTATTTTTTGCAGCATGGTTTAATCCATGAAACTTCATGTTTGCAGACACTCCAACAGAATGGGGTTGCAGAGAGGAAGAATCGGCATATTCTGGAGACCGCCCGTGCCTTGTTGATTGAGAACAGTGTTCCCCACCGTTTTTGGAATAATGTTGTTGCCACGGCGGTGCACCTTATTAACCGAATGCCATCGAAAGTTTTGAATTTTCAGACACCACTACAGGCCCTCTCGGCGCATGTACCATTACCGTCGGTCTTGACTATACCACCCAAGACGTTTGGCTGCGTCGCTTTTGTCCATATTCCTAAAACTCAATGCACAAAGCTTGAACCGTGTGCTGTGCGGTGTGTGTTTTTGGGATATGGAGTGCATCAGAAGGGCTACCGCTGTTACAACCCATTGACACAACGGACACGTGTTACTATGGATGTTACTTTCCTTGAGATAGATTCTTTTTTTCGAGTATCCAATTCTCCCTTCCAGGAGAAGATACAGGCAGAAAGGCAGAATTGGTAGGAGGTTAGTGGTAGTACAGTGTCAGGAGGTGGAATACATATTGGTGGTTCGATATTGCCGACTTTGACTTTGTCACCACAGGCGGAACCAGAGGAGCAGGCTGTGTCAACATCGGTTGATGTTGAAAAGGATCCGATAGAAGGAGACCAGGCTCTACAAGAGCAGAGTTTGCAAGAACAGTTTTCCCCATCTTCTTTAGTACCCAACCCGATTCTTGAGGACATTCCTGAGGTAAATTCTCATAATACATCATGTTTATATGATGACCCTAATGTTTCTATTAGATATAAGCTACCTGATAGGAAAAATCGAGGCAAACCTCCAAATCGATACTCCCCAGATGGTGAAGGGAAGAAGAAATCTGCATATCCCATTGCCAATTATGTCTCGACGGAAAAATTGACTGAACCATTGAAAGCATTTGTTTCAAATGTATCATCGGTCCATATCCCAGATGGAGTACAGGATGCCTTGGGAGATCCAAAGTGGATTCTGGCTATGAAAGAAGAGATTGAGGCACTAGAAAAGAACAATACTTGGAGGTTAGTAGAACTACCTGCAGGGAAGAAGACTGTGGGATGCAAATGGGTCTATACCATCAAGTACAAAGCAGACGGATCGATTGAGAGGTATAAGGCGAGATTGGTAGCAAAAGGATTTACACAGACGTATGGGGTAGATTTCCAGGAAACTTTTTCTCCTGTTGCTAAGCTTAACACAGTTCGGGTCTTGTTGTCCCTTGCAGCAAACCTGGATTGGCCTTTACATCTTCTGCCAGGGTATAGTTGTTCTTCGCAATCGGGACTAGTTTGTAAGTTGGAGCGATCGCTGTATGGCTTGAAACAGTCTCCTTGAGCATGGTTTGGTCGGTTCAGTTTGGCAATGAAGAGGTATGGGTATGTCCAGAGTGATTCTGATCACACTTTGTTCCTGAGACGACATCAAGGAAAGGTAACTGCATTAATTATTTATGTGGATGATATGATAATCACAGGGGATGACGTGGAAGAAATTACAGAACTAAAAAAGAAACTCTCTAGGGAGTTTGAGATGAAAAAACTTGGTGAGTTGAAGTACTTTTTAGGAATAGAAGTTGCGAGATCTAAAGAGGGTATTTCTTTGTCTCAAAGAAAGTATGTTTTGGACTTGCTAGCCGAAGTAGGAATGTTGGATTGCAAGCCGGCAAACACACCGATTGTTCAGAATCACAGACTTGGAGAGTATTCTGATCAGGTGCCTACAAATAAAGAAAGATATCAAAGGTTAGTTGGCAAACTAATTTATTTGTCGCATACACGTCCTGATATTGCCTATGCAGTGAGTGTTGTAAGTCAGTTTATGCACGCTCCGAGTGAAGACCATATGGATGGTGTAATGCGAATCCTTCGATATTTAAAGGGAGCTTCGGGGAGAGGGCTTCAGTTTCAGAAGAGTGGGCATCTTAAGATTGAAGGTTTTACTGACGCAGATTGGGCTGGAAGTGTGTCAGATAGAAAATCAACTTCAGGGTATTTTACCTTCGTGGGAGGGAATTTGGTTACTTGGAGGAGCAAAAAGCAAAAAGTAGTAGCTCTCTCAAATGCGGAGGCAAAGTTTAGAGAAATGGCTAAGGGACTGTGCGAACTCCTATGGCTTCGAAAACTGATGACAGAACTCGGTTTTGCTCCTGTGTCTGAAATGGAGTTGTTTTGTGATAACAAAGCAGCTATCGCTATCTCTCACAATCCTATCCAACACGATTGTACCAAACATGTTGAGGTGGATCATCACTTCATTAAGCAGAACTTGGATTCCAAAGTGATTCAGTTTCCATTCGTGAAATCCGAAGATCAACTAGCAAATATCTTAACGAAGGTTGTTTCAAGCAGGACGTTCTACAACTCACTAAACGAGTTGGGCATGCAAAATATCTACGCGCCAACTTGAGGGGGAGTGTTGGCGTGAGCTGGAATTCCCTAATTTGTAGAGATTTTATTTTTCCTCCTGATTTGTAGAGGATTCTATTTTCCTATTTTACAGAGGCTTGACTTGTAGAAGAAGTCCGTCTGATTTGTATATATATGAGATGTACATACTTGGTGAAATACAAAAGAAAAGAAAAAGAAAAGAGATGGTGAGGTGTTTGATCGAGGACGTAGGCACATTGCCGAACCTCATTAAATCGTGTGTTCTTTATTCTCTTTTTAACAGGTGCCACACTCCAAGTTGGGTCTTATCCTTTTCTAGAAGAGCAAGAATGAAGGAACCAATGGAGAGAACAGATGGACTCTGCCGCGAAACAAGGTACTGGTTCCTCATTTTACCAGTGCCTGTATTAAAAAACCCAAGTTTCATGCCGGGTAGGAACGTGTCTGATGGATAGTAAAAGCCTTCCCAAACCGTGCTATCGCCTTCCATCAGAACAAAATTGCCAGAATCAAGCAATATGGCGCTTGTGCTATTACTAGTAGATAACATCTCAGCATTGACTATATGCTAAATCTGCCTATTATCAGAAATCACCAAGTTCCCGTCGTTACTGATGGAGAGAACACCAGAAGAATCAAGAAGCGGGTATCCTCGATTCGCGACCCAAATCGGTTTCTTGCAAGGATCATCCTTGAACCAAATGCCCAAGTAGTAGTTGCTTGCGAAAGACCCGCCAGTCCTGAAGAATCCTAGCTCAAACACTTCATTGGATGAGACCAAAGTCTTGTTGTCCCTCAAGTCCTGACCAAGCACAAGAATGTTCGTGGCCTCAGATAGCCGCAACAAACAGCTAAAGAAGATCATCAGAAGAACATTGGACTTGCTGAACTTCTTTGAGTGGGAAGACAAAGTTGTAGCTGCCATCGAAGAGAAAAATCTCATTTTCTGAAAAGTTTTGTGGTCAAACATTCTCTGAAAAGTGGGGTGATGCTTGAATTTGGAAAACTGCAATGTATCATTTATCATTAGGCTTTGAATGAGAGAGAGAGAGAGAGGTGAGAATGCGTGATTAACGATCTAACCTAGAGAGAGAGAGAGAGAGGCAAGAATGCGTGATTAACAATCTAACCTGTTCCACTATTGAAGCGAGGTAGCATTCGATTGTTATTTGTTACTCAAACTGTTTCTGAAAAAAAAAAAAAAGAGCAGAAATTTTATGCATGAGTTGCATTTAAAGGGGAAAATAACACAAATGATCTTTGAACTTTGATCAAATATGAAATGTGATCCCTGAATTTTTAATTTATTCAATGTGATTCTTGGACTTTAACCTAATGTGTAATGTGGTCCCTGAAATTTTAATTTGTTTAATATCGTCCACAAACTTTTGGTACATATTCAATTTAATCTCTGGTTATTCAATGTTGTCCCTGATCTTAAATTAATAAAATGATTATATTAAACATTTTCATATAGTTCAGAAGCTACATTGAACATGTACCACATTGAATAAATTAAAAATTCATAAACTGCATTAAACATTAAGTTAAAGTTCACGAACCATATTGAACAAATAAAAAATTCAGAGACTATATTATATATTAGGTTAAAATTTAGGGACTATATCATTATTCCTGTTTAAAACGTGAATTGATTGACATTGACTATGTATCACAAGGACAATAGTAATGATAATTGACTTGACTTTGGGGAGTGCCGTTAGTTGACCTTCATTACAAGCATCAAAGAAAGCGAGGCCAGCTTCTATCTGCGTTCATACCAGCTAAATCAAATAAGTTGTGCCGGGTCGCCGTACTGGGGCTGAGTCGGGTCAATTAATCTCTCGGTTTGGACAAATCCTCGGGTCGGGCTTTGGGGGAGGAGATTCCAATGTGAGCTCCCAATGGGCCTCATTGCAGGGTTGGAATTCCTTGGGCCTCCTTTGGGCCTATGCTGGACTCGGCCCATACCAACATTTTGCATTTAATAGAATATCATTGTCCGAGAATTTGTTTAAAAGGAGAATAATACCCGAGCCAATTTGTCCTCCATGTCGACAGCACCCAGAAACCATCGTGCATTTCTTTCTTCTTTGCTGCAGGACAGAAGAAGTATGGCTACACCTTGAATTAAACTTACAAATTTCGAATCAGGGTCTTAATTGAATGGAAGAGTGGTTTTTTCAACGCGGAAATTCGAAGCCGAACTCGCCTCCACCAGATTCTCTAGCTGAGAATTCTCCGGAACATGTGGAAATTGAGAAATCACTTTGTTTTCAGGCACCAACGTCTAAATCCGACATGGGTGGTGGAATCTGATCACGAACTGAGCCCAATTTGTGCTTAACATATGATAATTGGCCTTTGATAAGTTCACCAACGGATCGCGATCTGCTAGCTTGCGATTCGCAAAATCTTATCACCGAATGTGAGCTTCAGTTAGCCCCGTTTCAAGAACACCCAAACCGCACACTGTTTTAGAGAAGCCAACCAAGCAGCAGATTGAGTCGCCAAAGTCAACAAGCGAAAACCTCTTCCTCGTAATTGGCTTTCTAATCTCCACACGAGTTTTGTGGGACCTCAATTGTTTCGAGGCTCATTTGTCATGTGCTCATTGACTTACTTGAAGTAGTGAAAACAGTATGTTTCCAATGAAAAAATGAAAGAAAGAATATCAACAGAATTTCAATTTATGTAAAAGCCCACTGGCAATTAATGATTGTGATTAATCGGTCCACAACAGATTGCATTTTGAGGATCACTCTAAATATGTAGTGCATATAGGGCCATACGATGCACATGGTTTTAGGACAGTAGTGTCCTAAACCGGCGGCCTAATAGAGTCATATGAAAACAACATAGGAAATAGGCCAACTCTGTTATGGATTGCTATGTTCAGAGTGAAACTTATGGCACTTGAACGGATAAATTGTATGTTGACGAGCAAGTCCTTAAAAGGCTTAAGAATGAACTAGGGGAAGTACTTCTTAGGGGTGAGAGATCCCGTAAGTATACATCCGTATTCCCATCTCCCGAGAAGAAAAATATAGGGGAATTGACGATGTAGGGCGTATGGATACCAACACGTTATAATAAAGAACGCATCCAGGCAGCTCGCTAGGTACGTAACCCAACACCCATCATTCGTCATCTTCTTCAATGCTACGGTTTTCTCAGCTCCATTCCACGATCCTATCCACTTTATCTGGATGAAGGAACTGCAATCTACCATCCCAATTCAGCATTGCTCTCTTGCAGTTCAGGGATGTCAGTTTGCTTTGCACATTTTGAAGCTCAATATTTGTGAAAATACTCTGCCACAAGCTGTGATCCGAAGCTTAGTTCCAAACCAAGTTTCGTTTTTTCCATATGTCGCGACCTAAATTTTGAGTATAGGTAGGTCCATAGGTTTAGGGGTATTGCCAAAAAGGCGGGCCGATTGACCTATCGATTTAGACGCGGGCCCTCCCAAGCCCATACCTCGCGCGACATTCCGAAAAAAAATTCAATTTGAGGTTCGATTACTCCTAAAAAGAAATCTATGTTCGGGAAAAGGAGTCGCCACTAGCCTATTAAGGTCGACTAGAAACCAATCGAGACGTAGGAGAGTCGTCTCGATTCCTACGCAACCAGAGATCTAGGATCGGGGACTTGATTACGCTAATTACTTAATTAGCGCCCTTTCGGTACCTAAATTTAATCACTTGCCATTAAAATGTCCAATCAATCTTTTCAATTTTCTTTTCCTAATGATCTATCCTATCCAGGCTAA
>BCNH02000003.1:8843515-8875612 GCA_001662345.2 Metrosideros polymorpha var. glaberrima
ATTTATTTTCACCCACTATATTTTATTAGAGAATGATGGAAGGGGAAAAAAAATAAAAAATAAAAGAATTTAAAAAAGAGAGGAAAATAATAAAACTAAGCAAACGTAAAGGTCGCTGATTGAAGCTCTGAAGAGGTTTGAGTTGAGGAGAGAGAATGTAATTGAGGTAGAGACCGATTACGTTGAAGTTGTGGATGAACTGCTGGGGAAGACGCACGTGCAATAGGAGTTGGCTCTGCTGATGGAAGGGGCCCAAATCCGGATGGCCCGATTTAAATCCATTTCATTGGCCCATTGCTTTTGATCCACAAACAAAATGGCTGATTGGATTGCAAAGGCCTATTGCTCAAACTCCCTTTCTTCATTTTGGGTAGCTATTCTCCCAACCTTTTTGGGACCTTTTATGTTTGGACACCCCTATGTTAGGTATTTTGTTTAAGAACTCGTGAATTTCAATGAATTTCGAGATTTTCCGACAAAAAAAAAAAAACACAGAGGTCTAATTGGGTGGTCCAACTATATCAAGATTGTGTTGTATTTGCATTTATTAATTTCTTTTTCTTCTTTGGCTCACCAACTTTGGTCTCTATGGTCATGAATTCAATGACCCATCAGGGAACAATTCCCTTGGACCACCCATTTCAATGGCCTCTTGAATTATAAATGTTCCCCACATCCACACAATGTGCGTTAGGGTGTGTGAGAGAGATATTCTGAATGCATGTATAATGTAAATGAAGCTAACAAAAACCCTTGAGGGAGTAGACAGCATTGATTTGTGCCAAAAGGAACATTAAATGACGACTAACACAAAGATACATTTATTTGTTCTCTTCCCTGGGAAAATTAAAGCAAAAAAGTGGCATTTTGTGGAGAAATCAAATGGGCTTCTTGAAGCTTTTCTCCCCTTAAATTGCAGCACCTGAGAAGGAAAAATAATCTGCATCATTGACCAACATTAAAAGGGCAAGCATACCTTATAATCTATAGCTAAATAATAGCAACAAAAGAAAAGAGGAACAGAAGATGACAGATTCGATTAGCCTTACCATACTCCCTTGGTGTCTTGCATTTGTAGCATCCAGTCCTGCTGGCATAGTTGTGCACTCCACATCCATATCTGTGAAACCCAAATCACATTTCTTTAGATAAAATTAACTATAAAAATGAAAAAAACTAGGATAGTGAATGGAAGAATATTAGAAGAAGTTACATTACATTGTTAGGTAATAGAAAATTCTAGTCCTTCTAATAAATTTTTAAGGGAAGGATGGAATTAAATTCCCAAAATAATTTGCTATGGCTCATGACCTACAGATGAAAATGATCTTAATCAACGCAACAGCACTGGAGAGTGTTGGACTCACGTATTGCAAATCCAGTCACCAGTTTTCCACCCCGGGGGAACACCTATCTCTGGTCTGTATTCTCCGCCACTACTGCCGGCATAATCATTCTTGAGTGCACCGCACCTGTAACAATTCGATCGGCTCGCGTAGTTGTGAGCTCCACAGTTCATTGCATTGCAATACCAGTCTCCAGCCAAGACTTCTGTTCGGTTGTACATGAGGTATGTTGAGACGTCGGGACCTCCAAGCTTGGGGTAACCGCATCGTTGGCATGCCTCTCGCTTCTTGAAGTTCTGGTGCTGGCAAGCGCCGCACAACCAGTCTCCTCCGGACCAGCTCATTCTCTGTCTTCGTTGTGAAATAGGAAACAAATTCAGCCTCAGCAACTTGATGTTATGAGCTACAATAGGAACTAAGAAGATAATGTTGAAATGAACACTAATATTTGTGGAGTTTTTTGGTCTATTTTTATTAACAAAAGCTAGGAGTTAGGTGACTCAGACTATCTCCAATTTTAGAAAATATGTATATTGCTGATGAGATAACATGCTGAAACTGCGTTCTCTTGCAGACTAGCCTCTTTAAGGTCATATTGTTGATCATCCTGATGTTCTTGTCTTCTATTCTATATGGGTAACATTGTTTAGCTCCAAACCCACAGCAGTTGTTTCCTAACATGGAAGTTAAAGCTAGTATATGATGAGTTGTTTGTAATATATCTCTAAGCCCTAGAAATGACTCCAAAACTCGAACTTCAAACAATGTGGAACAAAAGTAATTACGGGATAGTGAAGCTAACCTTGATGGAAATGGCAGAGTCTTGGAGCAAGAAACCAACAAAGAACAGCAAAAATCTGCTTATGTTCTGCTGTGTTTGAGTACGAGAGAGAGCCAAATGCGGTTGGTGGTTTTGAAGTTTGGGTTTGGGGACCCTATATATACACTTTGTGATTGGCCTCGTGTGGGTCCCCCTTGTATTTCTTTTTGGCCTTCTTTTTTTCCAATGTGTGGATTTCTTCTCAGATGGTTCGCTAAAGATGATAGGATTCCAAAAGTAGCAAAAGAAGAACTTCTGCAACATTTAGATAAAACCTTCCCTTGACTCCTAATGTTCCTTTCATTGTTCTTGGGGAAGGTTGATTTCATCTCTAAGCTAAGTGCATGCATGACAAATTCTTATCCCAAGTGAAATTCCAACCATGCCGTTTCTTTTTACATGATTCCCTCATGCCTTAGGCAAAGAGTTTGATGATCCTACTAAACATTGCACTTTACATACACCCTCTACTAAAAATTGGACGAATCGCATTCGCTCCTAGCAAGTCGCATCAAAGAATATCCACCCTGTAGGCGATTTATGGTGGTGCCGATGGAGGCGTGGCGTTGGCACTTGTGCAGAGGCTCACGCCATAGGGTTAGCAGATAAAGAGAGATATGCGAGGTTTTGTTCAATATGATCAATCATAAGTTAACTTGACAGGTGGAAAAATATAATTGGAGCATAGATGGGCCAAAGCATAATTGGGTAGGGGTGTTAGAACTGAACCGAACTAAACTGAAAATCGAACCAAACTGAAATAGATTTTTGGTTCAGTTCGTAATTGGTTCGGTTCGCTATTCGGTTCGATTTTTTTGAAAAACCGAACCAAACCGAACCATTGACACCCCTATAACTAGGTGGTTCCAACTCTCTACCCTCTACAGGAAGGCACGGGGGTCCGGTGGAGCCACCTCGGTGAGGGTCTAAAGGGGGCGCTGCCCCCTGAACGTCAGAGGGTTTTTATAGTTTA
Source organism: Metrosideros polymorpha var. glaberrima (assembly GCA_001662345.2). Classification (NCBI taxonomy): domain Eukaryota; kingdom Viridiplantae; phylum Streptophyta; class Magnoliopsida; order Myrtales; family Myrtaceae; genus Metrosideros; species Metrosideros polymorpha. The sequence goes on from BCNH02000003.1 coordinate 8,846,655, forward strand.
AGCTCATATTTTATTGGTAGTTTGGGCATGACCCATAAATAGCTACTATTTATATGTACTCTCTTTCTCTTATAATTGATTGATGCAATTGAGGGGTACGAGGTGCTAATTATAATAGAATCATCTACTTGATGTAGTATAAGTTTAAGGATGAACCATGATAAAATCTTGTATCTCAATTTCTCTTTTTTAACTTTTACTCTCTATCGTTGTGATTGTGTGCCTAAACCTAACAAAAAGCAAATATGATATATATTCAAGATTAGGAATCCTCCCTTTATTACCACCTTGTGATCAAAAGTAAATAATATAGAGCTTATTACTTCCGATTTCAATTAAATTCCCTATCTAGCACGTCCCCAAGCCAATTTCGGCCTTAATGTAGATTTAACGGGCTCAATTTGACCTTCCATTTTATTGGTCCAGAAAATTTAATTAGGCTTAGAACCCCCCTTGCTTAAGTCCAATAGCACCAAACTAATTATAATACAATTTATGTGGGCTTATCAAATTAAAATGTTCCTAATACGCAAAATGCAAATTGATGATATATTTATATAGGGGTCTGGATCAATTCCTAATTTTCTTATTCAATGAACGACTAAATAAGGTCACCAAAATTTAGGTATTAACAAAGCAAAACCGTATACCAAAAAGACCAAATTGTTCCTCTTTAAAAGTTTATTTTAGCATCCTGTTTAAGGTTTAGGTGGTTCGATTTTTAGTTGGCTTTGAGTATTGTAGGTGGATGTGAGAATTTAGGATTTGGGGATGGACATTTTTGGAAAGAAAATGACATTTTCATAAATAAAGAGACAAAGGTAATTTATGTGAAGGTATAAAGTGGTTTTCAAGGTAAAACACAAGTATTTGGTAAAGTAGAGGCATGTAAGTGGTCATTGGGTAAAAGGTGAGACATGTTTTTTTATTTTCTTCTCCTATACTAATCACCATCTAAGTACATCTTTGCTACTATGTCTAGGATTTCATTCACGTCTTCATTTCCTGCATTTATAATACTCCCATCTATTCAATTGTTTGTCCAAAAAGAAATATCCTTTTATAACCATCTTAAATTTTATTTCGAGCTCAATTATTTCACATAATCTTAGTAGAGCGTAAACTGGTTTTACATGTGAGACTCAGGATGTAGACGTAACCACACACTAAGAACAACACCAATAGTGAAGGCAATGGAAAAACATAATCAATTTCAATAGGAATTGAAGTGTCACAACAATAACATTTTTTTGTTCAAAGAGCGCGTGACTTACTCAACCCAAAACAATATTCCCAATGCATAAATCAAGTGTAAGATTCATTATGGCTGCTTCACTCACACGTTTAAAATCCATGTCACGTGTTGGAATGTTAAAATGTGACCATTGATGTGTTGTTTTCTTAATTATGGGTCACTTTCTTATTATTCCTTTGTCTTCGTGACCTTCAAATACATTCGAATCGAGGTCCTATCTGGTGCAATATGGTTTAGGACTAGATAAAAAATTGTTCTTTCAGAACTTACTTCATTGGTCTGAGGAATCTGGCAGGACCCAAGTCGATTTCTTTTCTGTGTTTTTTATTCTTTTTTGGGGTTCATTTTTATCCTCCCGTACGAAAATAATGAATTTTATCATAACCGGAGAGGTTAAGGCGAATTTTGCTCTTGGAGAACCGGATTCCAAGTACCATGTTTTTGCTATGTCGGGTTGATAGGTCAGTGGCTGAGGACTAAAAGCTGATTAATTAAGAACATAATCGAGATCGAACATTCTAATCGTAGCCGAAATCTGAGACCCCTTGACTGGACAAGATCGTTTTCCATGCAAAACGGAAAGCGTATGGCGAAAGATTGTTGAGATAGGTTTGGAATCGTGGAAAAGGGAGAGAAATAGAAGCAAACAGATGCAGGACGGAAGCGGTAAGCCATGCATGATTTGAGAATCGTAGAAAGGGGAGATAAAAGGAATAGCAAAAAAGGGAAGGAAATCAGATAAATGATAGAGGAAAAAAGGGGAAGAAATGCCAAAACTCAGTAATAACTCGATGATCGCAATCTCAATTCATACAAAAGCAAACTAAAGTAATCATTAACACCGATATATACAAGGTTAATACCACGAAAAAATCCGAACTGATATATTTATAACAAATTTAACGCAAACTAATTTTTTGACTTTGTTACACCTATGACAAATTACCACCAAAAACTCCAAATTAGTACACTTGTGATAAATTTACTCTCTATTAGTTTTCGTTAAATTGAGTCAATACTACGAAAAATCACAAACTTGTATACATGTGACAAACGGAGGGTAAAACGCCAGATTGGTATATCCGTTAATTGCCACATGTCATCCACTCAGCAATTTGACGGTAAAATTTAACGGAGAATAACAAAGAGTAAATTTATCTCAGGTATACTAGTTTGAGGTTTTTTGTAATAAAAAAAATTAGCTTAGGGTAAATATGTTATTGGTATATTAATTTGGGATTTTTCGTGGTATTAACCCATATATATACTGTAATTGGTGAACTTAGTTTCTCAATCGGATAACTATCAAAAAAGAAATATTTTCAACTAAAATCTTAATGAGCTGAAGATATGTGTAAAGAAAAGAAAACTAATTAAATACACATGTGGTCATACATACATAACTAACATGAATATACACTGGCTGTACCAATTTGGGATTTTTCGTGGTATTAATTGGATAACCATAAAAAAAAGAAATATTATCAACTAAAATCTTAATGAGCTGAAGATATATGTAAAGAAAAGAAAACTAATTAAAAGTGTAATCTCGATGTAATTGTAGTTGTTCATCGATTCTCAAACTTGGACAGACTACTTAAAAAAGATGTGGTCTTCACAGCAACTTTTAGTGGTTCGTGGATCATCACAAGGGTTTGTGGTTAATTGAAATATCCTAAGATATTAATCTGACCTCGACATCTTGCGTGAGCAGATACCTTGTGCTTAGGTCACTCTTTGGCGTGCCCTTATTACTTCTTATTTGATCCATAAAGTCAAGACAATCAAGTCATATGTAAGTTTTAGCAAGTGTTTCATACTAGATAATGTGACAACTTATGTGGCATGTCAACTTCTAGTGGTCCAAGGATCACATGGGTACGTGGTATAAATGCTAATGACATAAAGATGACCTTCGGTTCTTGCATGAGCAGATACCCTCGTGCTCAGGATGCTCCTGGACTCATTACTTTAGGCTCCGTCTTGGTTCCTCGTCAGCAAAGCCCAAGGAAGGAAATTAAAAGTTTTGAACTACAAATTTGAACATACTTACACGGTGTATATTCATGTTATTTATGTATGTATGACCACGTGCGTATTTAAGTAGATGCACATGGGATTATGATGAGGTGACGGTGCCGTCAGTCTTCCAAATGTAACGGTGGCTTCTCCATCTTCAATTCTCCAAGTTGAATGATCTAAGTAGATTTGTTTCTTAAAATAACAATTAATGCTGTCTCAGCGCATGCTTTGAATTGCACCGTTTCCTAACCTAATGGTACTGTTAGGCTAGCAATTTTCATGTGTGTGTGCGCGTCGGTTTTTGTACTTCATGCGATTCGCACAAGTGTGACACATGCCACACGAGGTAAGTGTACGCACGCACGCACGCCCAAAACATAATCTTATCGTTCACACTCGGATGAGGTGACACATGGCTTTTTGAAGAAACTATTAGATCTTTCTTCGACGATCACATCGCAATCCATCTGCGTCAATAGAAGACGGTAGCAACAGAGAAAAGAAATAAGTGGGACACGAGAGCAATGCGAGAGAGCTTGGGCGTGGGTCTAATTGGTATAGGATTCCACTCTTGTGTAACACTCTCGAACAACGTAAATGCTCCGTTTATTTTGTGAAAAATGAATAATTTAGAAAATATTTTCCTAACAACGATCGTTTATATCGCTTACAAGAATGAATGAACAAAAAATATTTTCATCATCCACAATAATGGAAACGGTTTCAATTAATTAATTATTTCAAGCGATATAAGCGGTTATTTTTAGAAAATATTTTTTAAATTGTTTATTTTTCGCAAAACAAATGGGGCCAAAATATCGGAGAATTCTATTAGGTCGAGAGTCGAGACACTCCTCCACATGACAGAGCTTAATCAAGTGCTCCTTCTAAGGACCCTGTCCACTGCATCGCATGTGCCATGCGGGTGCTACCAAGTCTTGCTAGGGCGATGACTTGGGAAGGTGATATCTGGTGGGGTTGGTCGTAAGATAATGCTGACACGGCCCTATTTGTACGTGTGACATAATCTTTTCAGGAGTTTGATATAAAGAGATTCCTTAACGATTCTGCAGTTTCCTATTAATTATTTATTCTTTGCCAAACCTCGATTTGATCACAACTCTTTTGAAGAACAGATTCTGTTTTCTACAGAAGGAAAGATTCTGTTTTCTACCCATCCAATGTGAAAAGGGCTCCTGAAAGTCCGAACTCGTGGAGGTATATCTAAACCCACCATTGAGAGACAGCTTACGAAGTTACTTTTCAAACTATGTTGGCCAATTTAACATTATAATGATTGTTGGGATCACGCAGTAGAAATTCGATACCTTCATATGAGAATATCATCAAGAGGCAGCCTAAATTCGAACTTGTCAACATATCCAGTTGGACTCATTTTCACTCAAACTATTAAGCTAATTAATTATAAACAAGTTATGATATATTAACTACTCTACACACACACCACTTTTTCGATGTGAGAATTCTTTTAACATAATTCATTCGTACATCTCTACAATCTCCCCCTAACGTGAGGACCACAACAACAAGATTGTGCACCTTTACCCCAGTTCTCTTTGCTAGACCGAACCATGAAGGCTGCCTAGGAATCGTGCCGATCACGAGATTCCTCTTTGAGATATTTACCAAACACCGATACACATTGGGAGTGGACTGCCAATCAACCATCGGCTTTTATTCTATTTTCTTGAGAGTGTGCAACAAAAATCTGATAGCTTCACTTAGGGAGATCACTAAGCGGAAGCCTAAATTTGACCTTGTTAACATACCCTAAACACACATTCACTTAAAAGCTTAAACAAATGAGTTATGGGTCAATTAGAATATATTAACTACTCTACATCCACAATTCTCTTAAGTAAAACTTTTTTAAGACAGATCACACGTGCATCTCAACAATGATAAACTAAAAGCACCTATGGTCGGTCGAATGACATATTAATCTCCCCCCTCTCTAAGGTTTTTGGCTAATTGGTTGACATTGTAGTTCAAACATGGACAACTTGGGCAGATGCATGGAACTTAGAATTAATTCTCTATTGCTTTCGAGGCGAAGAAGGTAAAAGAAATTAAGAAAAAGAAGAACTATGTCTATGTCTAGGGGAATATGCCACCAAATGGAAGCTCAGCTTCCAATGGAAACCAAAAGCTTTTTGGAATAATCATATCGTGAGACTCATAAAAACGTGAATTGCCCTTGTCATAAAAAAAAAATTCCCATTTTCCGTTGCTTAAGGTTTCTGGCGCCTTCAATCCCTATTAAGACAACAAGCCTGCAGAGATCATGAATGATTGAGGTTCCTAGGTGGGTGCACAAACGAAAAATTATCGAGATCGCGAAGGGTAAAAAGGAGGAATATTCAAAAGCAACGGCCATTTTTCTCGAGTTTTGAGATGTGGATTCTGGGTGTATAATTGATGAGAGATGTGGGAGAGCTTGTCTCTCTTTAGCGGATGGTCACACATGAGAGAATAAAGGGAGGGGGGGCCTTGGGTCTGAGGTTTTTCACGAGGAATATTCACTATGTTTGGCTGCAAAATATGAAAATGATGAGCGAGATTCCACCTTATCAAACCCTAGTCAACGCCAGCATCTTCTCCTTCCATGCACTTACGTGGACTCGATTGAATTCGCCATGTCAGCAATTGTGGACCCTAATCGACCCTATATTTAAGACACTGGAAAGACACCATCGAATTAGAAAATTACAACTTGCCATCATAGGAATAAACGGTTTAAATTTATTGGGACGCCTTATAATAACATTCCTATAGACAGAATATCGATCCCCACTCATCTAATCTAGTCTATCATTATGGGCAATCTTCGTTCTCCTTGGGTTGTCAGCCACCACTTGCCAAACCATTCATCTTTCAACGCACGATAAACAATTGGCCCGCATCATTCCAAGCCTATAATTAGCAACTTGCCAGGTCAAGTTGATTTGAGAGGATCATCACTCTTGGCAAATAATAAATTGTAATAACTTGCGTCGATTTTTCAACTTTTAACTGACAATATATCAAAATTGGTCTAATAATGGTTAATCCAAAAGAAAGATTGGCTGCCAGCTTCAAAGAGTGCCATATGCTCCGCGTCAGTTCGCCGCATTCTCTTTGAGCATATAAAGATCGCTTCTTACAGTTTTCTCTTTTGTTTTTCGAAAAGAATAAGGGAAGATTGGACTTTGGATTTGCCGGTCAAAACCTCAACTTTTGTTTGATTTTTCTCTCCATGAAACGACACTCACAATCTTGTTTCTACACGTGGCACCAGCTGGTGGGCCCCTAGGGAATTTTAAGGAGGCACCTCTCCCCTTCCCCCAAAGATTTTTACACTTGTCAGCCTTTCAGAGAGCAAGACAGTCCACATCACCAATCTTAATAATCGTAATTTATTATATTCACCACATTTTACTGGGGATAAATAAATGAACAATAATTATATTCATAATTTTAATATGCTCATATATATACAGATGCACATGTATGCAATGAGGAAAAGAGAGAGAGAGAGAGAGAGAGAGAGAGAGAGAGAGAGAGAGAGAGAGATTGCCTATCCTGGATATGAATCTGAGAATGGAATTTGAATTATTGCTGAAAAGTTATTGAAAGATGGACGAAAAGAATTTGGCGATGGACGTGCATTATAAGGAATTTATTCCCCCCCTCCCCAAAGTTGTGTAAAATTTCACTTGTTCAAACCTTTTTAACCTGACCCACCACAAAAATGAAGACACGCACCCCTGAAGAACTTGCTCAGGGAAGGTATATCTGCACATCAAGTTGATATGTTGCTGTTGATGAGGCAAATTACATGTTGCCCCTCAAGTTTTTATAGCTGTTGCAAACTGTGCCCAGATGTTTTAATTTTGCAATTTGCCCCCTGAATTTTAGAAATTGGTTGCCATAGGTACCCTAGCGTTGGCTCCAACCTAATTTTGCTTCAAGCCATGATCACGTGACAAACGCATGATTAATGAGGACCAATTTGTCATATAAGTGTATACATATAAAAAAAAAAAAAGTAGAAGAATAACTCAGAATATACTATATGTGAGAGCATTTGACTAAAGTTCCAATTTGAATTTGAACAAATTCAACACCAAACGTACATTGACAAATAGTTTTGAAATATAATTTTGAATAGTCCCTACATTATATAGAAGATATTTAACTAATTTGCCTTTCATAGCTAATTACGTGTAGTCACTTGGTAGAATATGTGATAAAAAAATCAGCTGGAGTCAACGCTAGGGGAAACATCGCCACCAATTTAAAAAAGTTAGGTGGCAAATCGTAAAAATCGAAATGCCTGAGGGTCAACTTGCCATGATCTCAAAAACTTGAGAATGGAATTCTCCCTCGTTGATGATGATGGAGAAGTTACATGGGAATAATTTCTGTGTGTGACCTATGCATGTGAACATCCATCTTTGCCCTTTCCACACCTAGGGTCCAATGTAAATGTCAATGAGAGATAAATAGAAGCAAAAAATAGAAAACGAAAGGCAAAAAAGAGGGGCGAAAAGTAACAAATTAATATTCTTTGTCCGCCCAACTTGGGTAAATAACATCGCCCCCTCATAACACCTGGCTGGAACTGGATAATGGGAACCGGGAATAATGTCTTCACTTGATGCTCTTAGGAGATTCCCCTCAAAAAAATTATGTGAAATAAAAAAATAAAATCATCCGTGAAAAATGCCTGAGCGATGATATATTTTTGTCCGAAGTTCTTGTCCTCTCAAACTTCTTGCAACATGACAAGTAAGAGGAAATGTCCTCTAATAGCTTGATTCATGAATGGGCAGAGAGTTGGGACCACCCAGTTCTGCTTTGGCCCATCTATGTTCCAATTATATTGAACAAATCATGCATATCTCTCTTTATCTGCTAATCCTATGGCATGAGCCTTGGCACTTGTGCAAACGCCACGCCTCCATCGGCCGCCACCATCAATCGCCTCTAGGGTGGATTTTTTTTTATGCGTCCTGTTATTAGCGAATGCGATTTGTCCAATTTTTAATAGAGGGTATATGTAAAGTGCGATGTTATGTAGGATCATCGAACTCTTTGCCTAATGCAGGAGGGAATCCTGTAAAAAGAAAGGACATGGGTGGAATTTCAATTGGGAGAAGAATTTGTGAGGCATGCACTTAGCTTAGAGATGAAACCAGCCTTCCCCAAGAACAATGAAGGAACATTAGGAGTCAAGAGAAGGTTTATCTAGATGTTGCAGAAGTTCTTCTTTTGCTACTTTTGGAATCCTATCATCTCTAAGAAAACAATTGGGAAGAAATCCACACATTGGAAAAAAAAAAAAAAAAGAAGGCCAAAAAGAAATGCAGGGGGGACCCACATGAGGCCAATCACAAAGCGTATATATAGGGTCGCCAAAGCTAAACTTCAAAACCACCAACCGCATTTGGCTATCTCTCGTACTCAGACACAGCAGAACAGAAGTAGATTTTGCTGTTCTTTGCTGGTTTCTTGCTCCAAGACTGCAATTTCCATCAAGGTTAGCTTCACTATCCTGTCATTACTTTTGTTCCACATTGGTTGAAGTTTGAGTTTTGGAGTCATTTCTAGGGCTTGGAAATTTATCACAAACAACTCATCATATACTAGCTCTAGCTTCCATGTTAGAAAACAACTGCTGTGGGTTTGGAAATAAACAGTAGTTACCCATACAGAATAGAAGACAATAACATCAGGATGATCAACAATATGACCTTATCTAGAAATTGAAGAGGCTAGTCTGCAAGAAAATGCAGTTTCAGCTGTTTTCTCATCAGCAATATACATATTTCATAAAATTGGAGATAGTCTGAGTCACTTAATTCCTAGCTTTTATTAATAGAAATGGACAAAAAAACTCCACAAATATTAATGTTCACTTCATCATTATCTTCTTAGTTCCTATTGTAGCTCATAAAATCAAGTTGCTGAAGCTGAATTTGTTTCCTATCTCGCAATGAAGACAGAGAATGAGCTGGTCTGGAGGAGACTGGTTGTGCGGCGCTTGCCAGCACCAGAACTTCAAGAAGCGAGAGACATGCCAACGATGCGGTTATCCCAAGTTCGGAGGTCCCGATGTCTCAACATACCTCATGTACAACCGAACAGAAGTCTTGGCTGGAGATTGGTATTGCAGTGCAATGAACTGTGGAGCTCACAACTACGCGAGCCGATCGAACTGTTACAGGTGCGGTGTGCTCAAGAATGATTATGCCAGCAGTTGTGGCGGAGGATACAGACCAGAGACAGGTGCTCCTCCGGGATGGAAAACTGGCGACTGGATTTGCAATAGGTGAGTCCAATGCTCTCCAGTGCTGCTGCGTTGATTAAGATCATTTTCATCTGTAGCTCACGAGCCACAGAAAATTATTTTGGGAATTTAATTCCATCCTTCCCTTAGAAATTTATTAGAAGGACAAGAATTTTCTAATACCTAACAATGTAATGTAACTTCTTCTAATATTCTTCCATTTGATATCCAAGTTTTATTCATTTTTATAGTTAATTTTATCTAAAGAAATGTGATTTGGGTTTCACAGATATGGGTGTGGAGTGCACAACTATGCCAGCAGGACTGAATGCTACAGATGCAAGACACCAAGGGACTAGGGTAAGGCTAATCGAATCTGTCATCTTATGTTCCTCTTTTCTTTTGTTGCTATCAATTAGCTATAGATTATAAGGCATGCCTGCCCTTTTAATGTCGGTCAATGATGCAGATTATCTTTCCTTCTCAGGTGCTGCAATTTAAGGGGGAGAAAAGCTTCAAGAACCCCCTTTGATTACTCCACAAAATGCCACATTTTTGCTTTATTTTTCCCAGGGAAGAGAACACATAAATGTATCTTTGTGTTAGTCTTCATTTAAAGTCCCTTTTGGCACAAATCAATGCTGTCTACTCCCTCAAGGGTTTTCGCTAGCTTCATTTACATTATGCAGGCATTTTTTCAGAATATCTCTCTCGCACACAACATATGCGCACCCGCACTAACACACATTGTGTGGATGTGGGGATCATCTATAATTCAAGAGGCCATTGAAATGGGTGGTCCAAGGGAATTGTTTTCGGATGGGTCATTGAATCCATGACTACAGAGACCAAAGTTGGTGAGCCAAAGAGGAAAAAAAAAAAATGCAAATACAGCACAAAATCTTGATATAGTTGGACCACCCCATTTAGACCTTTAGAGTCAACCAATATAAGGAACTGGAAAACTATTGAAAGGAAAGGACCCAAAAACAAATAAAATAAATAAAGACTCACTGATTTCTCTGGGTAGTTCACTTCAAAGTTCAAAGGGGAGGGGCTTGCCTTTGCAGCAATAATTTTATGATACCTTTAGGCATCAAATCCTATAAAGAAATGAATTGAGAGAGAGAGAGAGAGAGAGAGAGAGAGAGAGAGAGAGGAAGATCCAGATAAGAACCTGATGCTCTCTTTGCTTTAGGGTTTGCATGGATGTATGTAAGTAGACGCAATGCCCAATGCGCACCACATAAGTTCAAAGTGTGAGTCGAGTCAAATCTCAGCTTTTATTTCTTGCAGCCATTCACGTCTCTTAGCACATCACAGCTATATAATATACTTAAATGCATAAAGCTTATTCACTTAGCATGCTACGTGTTGTTGCACCTTCTTTGGCCAGATGATTTTTGCTAGGAAAATTTGCGTGGCATCTCTTGCACCGTTGCCAAAGATTCATCACCATATCCAAAAGGAGAACAGGAAAAAGAAAAAGGAAATTGTCTACACTGAATGATGTGCTGGACATTATAATTAGTAGTGTAAAAATTGGTGGAGGCACGTGCCTTTTTTTTTTTTTTTTTAATCCTTCATTGGAACCCAATCTGAGATGAGTTATGATTAGCTGCTACCATCCTACAGTGTTAATGATGCTAAGTAGTTCTAATTGGCGAGCAAACATGTGATCATGTGAATTGAAATTCGGTGATAACGCAAATCACAATTCAAAATAACTCGTAGCACGCACATAGACGCATATGCATGAATTCCAACATATAAAAAGTTTCAATTTTCAATTCATTAAAAGCAATTATCCATTTTTAAAATAGAAATAGAACTATTAGATAGACTAACTAACAAATTCTAACCAAGTCATAATTAAGCTAGGAAACGAGACACCTATAAAACCGGAAATAAATCATCTAAGATAATATCTTGAAATTCCTAAGATATCATCTAAATTTAAATATAAAAAATATATAAAAGATGTCCTCCATCATTTACACAAAAAATTCAATTTAAAGCCCAAGTTTGTAGACTTGTGTGTCTCATCTCGGGCAATCACTCAGTGTATGTGGACCGGGGGGACTGCACAATTAATGGGATTTAGTCGGAGGCTCAAAGAACCCTGGACCCCTATTGATATAAAAATAAATAAATACTACTAGAGATGTCTAAATTACTAAAAAAATGTGTTGAAATATGTTTATGGATATCATAAAGTTCCTTGTTAGAGATATTATTAATATTATATTTTTGGGATATTATTTGATATTTCGTTATTTCCTATGATAGCTAGTTTCCTTATTAGATTAAGATAGCTAATTTCTTTGTTAAATTACTTCCTTTTCCATAAATATTGTTTTGGTGCTGATACCCCTTGATTGTAACACATTAAAAGGTCAAGCAAATTGAAAAAAGGGAAAAATCCTTATTGATCCTCTGTCTGTCTCTTTGAATATCCTAGAATGTTTAATGGTATCAGAGTTATCAAGGAAGAAACACAAAACAAAATCCTAGCTTTATGTTTCTTCTTACCGTCGATCTTAAAATAAATAAATAAAAAATGACAGTGGTCTCTCCATCATCGTTCCAACCCTGACACTAGGACCAACACTGTTTGTCGTTCAAAGTCCTTTGTTTTTCGCCCACCATTCTTCATCCTTGACATCCTTGAGAGGAGACACAACAGGTCATCTTCAATAGTAGCCCTATCATGCTCTACTTGTCGCGGTTTCAGATCTTCTCTGGTTGTCTCCGACTCTCCGAGACCAGCTCTATCTCGTGAGTCATTGGTCTCTCCATTGTCGTCAGGGGGAGTTATCGTCTCCCGCGGTCTCATCAGTGTTGTCGCCGGCATTCTTGTACTGGTGAAGCTTACCATATGTTGAGCTTCTGTGTTCTCTAGCTTTTCTCTACTGATACCCGGTTGAATAATAATCAATAGTCACTAACCTTTCTTATCATTTCTCCAATGACACGGAACAATATACTGTGTCTCTTGCGGATTTTCTTTCATGACCACATAACTTGCCACTTCAACACAATATATATAGCATTTAAATGCAAAATGCATACATGTATTTCATTTCAATGATCTCCTTAGCCGAGCCATTTCTTTTTTATCCAATGACAAACCAATATATTTACATAGAAATCAAGCAATGTAATTTTTTTCTATTTACGCGCACATATATAGTGACCAAGTGGCAAATGTGAACTTATGAAATGTAAAATGAAAAATATATCCAGCAGCGATTGTGTTTGAGTTATGTAATATAAAAACACTCTAATTATAAGAATTTAACAGACTGTCAAAAGAAATTAGAATTATTCTCTTACATAGTCGAAATGAGATTTTAGATAATGTCCTAAATAAGGACGAAACCTATCTTAATGCCTGAAAGTTGAATAGGGTTCCAACCAGGGAGAGTAGGCCATTCGACAAGTTCATTCCAGATCTGGTCTTGGGTAATTTCATTTTACTAGAGAATGCATAACCAGTTGGCTAAAACTGTCCCTAGGCTCGTAGGTTCTAACACAAGGTTAGACTTTTAGTTTTTTAGTATTGGTGTTTCCTTCTATTCGAATTGTCCCGAAGTCAATAATCAGAGTTAGCAGAAAATTAAGTCAGATTATTCTTAAATAATAGGCGTGAAATGTGTGCGAAGACAAACCTACATATATCTTGTAACTACCTTGCACACACAATTACACTATTGTTAGAAGGAAAATTAGAGCATACACCATCAGTGTACGAAAATTTTACACAAACAGTCTTATCCATCTTTAATTGAGAATTATAACTTTTCACTCTCTCAAATCAGTAGCATATAAGGCCACTTATGTAAAAAAAATTTACATTGGTGTGTTATAATTACTCGTATTAAAGACATCAATTAAGATAGAAACTTATCGAAAGAACGATAAGGAAAAACAAAAGGATGTGCCCTTTTGCATGATAGAAAAACCACAGCAAATTACTATCTATTGGATAATTATGAGGTCCATTATCAGTGTAACAGTTTTTCAAACACATGGATGAAAGATACATATATAGTTATGTAACCGAATTCATCCACATGTCGGATATTCAATGGTGACTGCGTTAGAAAATTCTTACATTAATAGCGGATCTGATAAAAATTCTTTTTTTAAATCAATCAACCGACAAGTTATTACAGAATTCTCAATGACAAATTCAAGTTTCGTATAAACAGCATCTTTTCATGAAACTTTGCAGTAAAGCCATAAGCTATCTAATGTATGAAAATCATGAACTGGAAACAAGTATGCAAAAAGTGGCCATTGAAAAACCTTCAAGGTCTATTTATAGAAAATTACTGCAACCACCGAGCCAGAGAAATATGAAAACCACCCCAAGCAAAAGTGCTCGAGAATACGTAAGCGTCGATATTTTCTTATCAACAGGCTGTGACAGCAATGGTGCAGCAGGCTATGCAATTTATTTGACTAGACAGCCGTGTTTTGAGACCAAGATAGAGCTTATTAAGACACTTAACTGTGTCGCTGCTGGGAAGGTGAACATGTGAAATCAAACTCTATTGCAGCTTATGTTCATGAGCTATCTGTCTTTATTTTGTGGTTTCTATAGCTAGTCTTGTTATGCAGATAAATGTCGAAATTGAGAGAGCGCGATTGATCAAGAAAATTGCAAAAATAAAGGAAGAACAGGGTGCTGATTTGATGCACGAAATTGGGGTAACTGGAAGTTGACCTCTATGGTCACTGATCGTGTGATTGGTTTTTTCGGGTCCAACATCTTATCGCTTTGAATCGCAGGTAGAAACTTTTGGAGCAATGGCAAAGACGGAGAAAATTGCCTTTTACGCTTGAACTAATATGGGTTTCTTGTATTGCTTGTAGCTGTTTATGTGCTAGTACTATGATTGGTTTTCTGATCGATGGTTTTTCAGGTTCGTTTTGGCTTAGATTGCCAGGATTGCACAGACCCCTTCCAGGAAGATCAGCCCTTGAGCGTTTGATCCAAAGAGGAGAAGAAGCCCAAAGAAGGAGAAAATAATTGTGGAAGAAGCGCCAGCTGATATTTCGTCCCTTCTGGAGTAGAAACGGATATTCTATGAACTCAAGATTAGGGTTTTGCTGTTTCTATCGTTGTGTCTACTATCTTTTTAACTAAGAACATTTCACCAACCAAGCGCTACCTGGTATTTAGGTTGTGGTACAAATAATTAAAAATTCGCTTTTAAAAAAAGAAAAACAAAAGAAAATAATAAAAACAAAAAACAAAAGGAATGTGAAGGAGTGTAGAGAGGAAAGAGAAGAGAAAATGACCTTACCCAAATAAAAAAAAGAGAAGAGAAAATGATTTCCTCTTTTCAAGAAGAGAAAATCATTTTCCCCACTTTTGAAGGTATTTTTTCCATTGAGGGAAAATGTTTTCCTTGAACCAAACGGCGAAAAATGCGGAAAACATTTTTTTGGAAGTTGTTTTCCGCGAAACGAACGGAGCCTTAGTTCTTTGATCCTATGCAGTCATGCCTTCTTAATGCCAATTCAGAAAATAAAAATCTCTCAGAAATTCCCAAATTCAGGAACCATCTTTGAATTGTTCTAGGTAATTGATTGCACATCTTCTTCCAAAATCCCAATAATCTGCCATAGAATTTGGTTGACTGTGCCTTTGGTTTTTTTTTTTTTTTTTTAACGCTGGTTGCTGCTGAAGCAATTGGTCGCAATGGAAACTATATAATGGACTGCTCTTAAATTGTTGCCCGAGAATAGTGCGAGGACTAGAATTATAATCGAATAAAGTATAAGGACCAAAAGTGAAATTCCCCAAGACTACATGATCAAAAATGTAATTCTGTCTTAAACTCCCTATCAATTATATAAAATTACTATGCATTCGAGATCAACTTTAATGGGTAATATGGTAGGTATAGGTAACGAGTAATGTCATAGATACCAAGACTTCTTACTAATTTATGTGTAGTACACGATGCGTTACTTTTTTTTATTTGCTTGTATGAGTAAGCCCATCACGAAATGTACGGGTCCAATTTTTTCAAACAGATAATCAAAATTTGACTCGTCACTTTAGTAAACATGTTTTAATAAAAAGTCTTAGCACATCTAGTCAGCCATTCACTTATGGCAGTCTCTTGTTTCTTCACATCAGCTCAAGCTTTTCAAGCATTTTGATTGCATGTCATCATGATCTTTATTTGTGGCAGTCATAATCACTGAATGGTGCATTTTTGTCCCTGTTTTGCTCTAAGAGTTCTGCATAGAGTATGAAATGAATTACGACGAAAACTATCTCAATGATTTAATTTGAATTTATCGGCATACAGTAATCTCACAGCCATGTAGTTGCAAGATCACTCAAATGGGTTGCTCGTGATGCGATTTTGAGAGCAAGCTAAAGTTCTTTTATCTTAAGGGATTAAGGATGGATTTAGTTCGGCATTTCCAATGAGCTTTCAGCCTCCAAAACTTCTTGAGAAAATGCTGGGGTATTTGGTAAATAACTTTTGGCCAAATTCTGGCCTGAGGAATGCTGAAAGCCCAATGCTGGAGATTTTTTTATGTCAAGTTGTGTCGTCGCCATCCATCGAAATATCAATCTATCAGTATGCGAGATTATTTTTCATTACTGCTTTTAACTGATTGCTACATCTTGAAATTATCTTTATAATTATACCGGCGCGTTAAGTACGAATTTTCGTTCTGTTGCGGCAGAATATAGTTTCCAGATGCTGAATATATGTTTGTTCTTATGTCGGAGGAAATGATGAGTATATCAAATCCATCACTGAATATTCATCAAAAGCTTGACCATCGGTCCAGTTTATATGTCTAAATCCTTACTTTGCTTAACATATTTGTGGATGACATTAAGCTTGCATATTACAAGAGCGAAATTCCTCTTACCTCTGCACAAATTTTTCAACCGAGAGAGCTATGGCTTCTTCTGTTTCCTAAAAAGAATAAGCTTCACCCTGCTCATGCAGGTTTTCTCCGTTTAGATTTGGCCCACTCTATCGCCGACCTTGCCAACGCGTCCATGGGGTCGATGGACTTCTTCAGAAGAGGATCATCGTGGGGCAGAAGACACTGCATTTCCTCGGAAGCGAGGACTACGGTGTTTGCAGCCCTGATTAGCAGGACTTGGATCGCTATTCTTAAGAGGTTTCGCGCCCCTTCGATGTCCTTCCTGCGCAATGCTTCGATTGCGGGAATGTAAATGTGGTCCATGGTTGCTTTGTCGGGCAGCACGACTTCGAAGCCCTTGAGCATAGGAATAGAAATATGATTCAGAGAGTAGGTGATATATTCACCATCTGAATCCCCATAGAATCAGTTGAAATTCAATCAACCGCAAGAGCCAAATTACATCCCCAAGTGAGAGAACATTTTCCTAGTGAGTAATATTCAGACCTCAACATGAACCATAATCCAGATCAGTAGAATTCCATTGTAAGTGTTTTGAGTCCTAGGACTAACACAGGATATCAATGACTAATTAGAAAACTATCTGTGCCTGTAAGGAAAGTATAAGCCTAAATGATATGAACGTTTACCATAGTCGTATCTCGTATGAGATTATGCAGAAAAGGATCTAGTACAGCTTTTTATTTCTAGAATCAATTGCATTCTATGACAGTCATTTGCGCTAAGACACTCCTCTTTGAATGCCACTCGGAGAGAATTTTCTCCTTAAGCCATTTTCCAACACATTCAGAACCAGAGGAGAGTAAAGAGTGTGTTATATACCTGCCTCTGAAGATGCTCCTGATAAAAGCCACTTGTCAAAACGATGTCCGTCCCAAGCAGCCCGATCCGTGCATCACTTCCAGCTTCAAGCGGCTTCAACTTGGCCCTCTTGAGCTCCCTCGCGACGCATTCGCCCACGTGAAGGAATGGCAAGGCACACCCTCTGGATACCTCCTCGTGCCACACATGACACAAGTGACAAGGCATGACCACACACCCAGCTCCCGCGTCCTCCAGAAATGCTCTCTTTCTCCGCAAGTTTTCGACTATTGCATCTTCATTCAACTCCAATCGAACATTTCTTCCGCGTGAAGAGTGGAATGGGATACAAAGGGAAAGGTCTTTGTTTAAAGCCGGGTCGCTGCAGACCACGAAAGGGACACTTTCTTCCCCACCCTTGGTGCTCCATAAGACAAGCTTCTCCAAGAAAATTAGCGTAGATAGCACATATGGTCCTCCAATTATGCCGACAGTATTTCCACCGCCAAGCAGAGGATTTGGGAGAGGGTGTCTTCGTGGAGCAGAACTAGACCCTGAAAAATTTCTTCCTTCGGGTGGATTTCCTCCAGCATCTTTTGGTGCCGGAACCGACGACAATTTTTTACCTTCAGACTGATTTGGCTCCATCATGCACCGAGTCCTAATCTTGTTCACACTGTCCGTACAGACTGGCCAACTATTTGTTCTGTGGAAGGACATTCCGAAGCTTCCTTCCAACATCTCCAATGACCACATAAAGTTGATCAACTTCTTGGTAAGCGGCTCTGTTCAGAATCCAAACTTCCAACCTGAATAAGCTAAAATCTCTCCGAGCTTGAAACTATCCATCTAGAAAGCTTTGCCATCAAATGCTCGTGGGGTTGAAAGAACTTATACAATGCTTGAAAAGATCTCCAAAATCCCAATACGAGGTACCTGCTCCAAAGGCGATTCAGCTAGCGCTTTCTGCGCTGCTTTAACGGCTTCACTCACTTTAACATATAAATCGCTAGATGCAAAAGAAAACTCTCACAGGTCCAGAATGAAAAAACTGTTGCTGAGCAATTATGTTGCAGATAGACGGCGAAGAGCCAATATATCTGCTGTCGGAGGTATATGTCCAATCTTTGTAATGTTCAGGCGACATGAATATCGGTGGGACCGGCAGCATCCTCTAAGATTTCACCAGAGCATCATTAACGACCGTTGATAGTTATGTCCATGACCTTGGCCTGAATTATTGCATCCTTGTCTGACATGTTGATAGGGAACTCTGTAAAGCAGGAGATAGGAAGTAGACAAGAACTGAGAATAGACGGGTGAGACTTTCAGATCTATTTAGCCTCCAAAAGATCAAAAACAAAGCAAGAACTTGCTATGGTCCATAGCTCATTAAAGAACATATAATAATTACTTCTTTAGCTCTTTTACACTACTCTTGCATTAGAAATCATCAGTTAACAACTTAGAGTGTTGCCGAGAAATGGTGGGATTTTGTCTAATCAGATGCCACGCACCTCGGACACCACCAGGGCTCAAAATCCAGGAAGCGCAAAACCCGGGAATTTTCTTTTCAGGACCTGGGTCCCATGAGGACCGAATAGATAAAAAAAAAAAACAATTGATTTTATGGGTTCCACGCGATCCTCGCACGTGATCTTGCAAAATCAACGATTGTGATACATTTGTCCCGCCGGATCCCCACCAGAGCAAGAATCTGCCAATGAGACCTCATTTCTTGCTTTTTCCCATGCGATTACTTAAATATCTCAAAAACAATTGTTGCTGTGTTCTGATGTTTTTCCTCTCCCGGACTGACGTTGACGCTGTCTGATGCAAGCAAATCTATTATTATTACCACACCTAGACCAGACAAATGTGGACAGCCGGCCACTTGACACGCGACAAGTGGCGGGTCTCCACTTTGTTCTACAATCCAAGCCATTGGTTCGTACTAAAATTATTGGGAGCCTTCCTTACAACTTCAAGAACGGATGGGAACACAAGCCAATGAGGCAGAGGCACATAGGTAATCCATTCAACATCTCAAGATTAGCTAGGCTAGGCTGCAAATCAGCTTCTTTGTTTGTACTTGTGATATAATTGGCACTTCGTGTGCAATGGCCAACCCCACCTAAGCTGACGTGCCTGTAATTATCACTTTAGCACAACCCTTCATCTTCTTGATTAGAGGGGAAATGAAAATATTTATTCACCTTTGGCTACTTCATAAGGCAGAGATCCTCATGAATAATAGTCTCAAGAAGTGGCATTTTTCCTTCTCATCCTAGACATGAGATTTACATCTCGAGAAGCGTGAGATATTATGTTCGCATTTAGCTTGAAGGAGTCCATTATTACTAAGCAAAGATTTAGTGATTTAGCGACTCCCGACAAATCCACTAATCGTACGGTGAGAGTGGTTGGTCCATGTGGGACAACATCCTCTAGTACTTCGACTTACTAAATTGACACCAAGTATTAAAAATCTCTTGTATGGATCATGATTCATGAAGCAGATGCCATCACAACCGTCATATTTTTTAGGATCTATATGGTCAATGATTATATCGACGCGGTCCATCTTGGATGGGGTCTTTGCAAATATTTGCCCTAACTAGCTCTTGAATTCCACAATGAAAGAAAATGGCAGCGTGCCGCTTCTACAGCCTCCTAATAGAGCTTAAAATCATTTGTAAATGATGTTCCTAGGAGTGGCTCAGCTGTTACATTATAAGCTGATCTGGTTCTTTAATCAATGATAAGTGACAGCCAAATTACTTGGCCATTCACGACATGCCACATTAAGGCAACAAAGAAGGCATTTAAATCATACTTTTTTGGCCTAGACAACATAGAAGTTGACTTTTTAAACATGGCAATGAGTGATCCCGTTGACAATTTCTAATACGAATTAATACATTCATGGAGATAACTATCGAAAAACTCCGAAATGATGATGATTAGGACTTACTCGAAACACATCATTCTTTATCATAATCAACATCGATGCATAAAGTTTGTAATAACAAGACTTGACAGGAAATCTTGACCCAATTAGAGACGTGACCTGTTTTTCCTACGATCTTATTATTTACATAATGCAAAATCGATCAAAAGTCCCATTTAGGCCGCTCCCCATCATAGAAGAACCTTGTGGAGAAGCCCTTAGGCTTTCGGGATATTGGGTTCTCGCTCTCGATTTTGTCTTTACTAACTCAATAGTCACAACTCATCAATGCCAGCGATGCGCGTATGTTGCTCCTCGAGTTAAACGCTACCGTTTTCTAACGAGAAGTAGCGCGAGTCTCGCGGATTTGAAAAATGTAATCTTGTAAATGGAAAAGAATTGATATTTTGTGGAAATAATCTCTGCAGCCTAAATTCACCAGTTCTTTTGGGCTTACCCGCGTGGACTCTTCGATGGGCCCTCAATTGGGCTGACCGGCCCAAATACAGTTAAGTCAAGCCCAAACTAGAAATTTCTCTGAGTTTGATTTCTTCCTAATACGATTGGGCCCACAAAGCACACCCAATGAGTCACCTCCACGTGGCAGGACCTAGCGAAGTTCGACTCCCTCGGAAAATTCCAAAAACCCTGACTCGGGCAACTCCAGTTCGGTTCTGCACTTCGCTTTTTCTCCTTTCCTCCGAGCTCGAAGAAGGAAAAAATGGCTTCGATTTTTCTCCAGAAACTTGCTCGGTCCGCGCCGATCGCAGTCGCCGACACGTATCGGCGCCACTCGAAGTCGAGCTCCGGTGGCTTCCGCATTCCCGTCGGGGCGATCGCCGCCGTCTCCGGAGGCCTGTCCTGCTTCTACTTCGCCTCGTCTCCGAACGTGGTACTCTATTCCTCCTCCTGCTGAATATCTGGGCGTTTCTTTTCACGTTAATTATCTGCTGCGATAATGTGTGTACTTGTGAGTTTGTGATGTGGAGAATTGTATCGATTGCTAGTTTGAGGGATTGAGAAAAGGATTTGAGATGTTGCCGACGCGATGTGTAGCTGCCTCTGTGTTTTGGCTTTGAATTCGGTTGCGACGGGCTAGTTTGATTGCTGACATTTGAGCAGATGGTGGCAAATGGGACCTCTCCAGGATGTGAGATTTTGTGAGGCGGATGTCGAGTTGGTCCAGTTTTTCATGGCTGCGAGGTTATTTTGGCGATTCGGCTTGATTTTTTTCCTGCAATAGCTAGTGTAGGGTCATGCATCCTTTGGTTTCCGGTATCTTATCCCCATCACTGGCATTCACCATTTTATCGGAGATGCTGCATATAAGATCGTACTGGGGCTTAGGCACGCTACATTGGACTGATGGTATGAATCGTTGGGTGTAAAATGTTTGAACCTTTTCCTTGAGCTCTTGACCGCTCAGTTCTCCATTGTGGTCAATTATGTACTTTATGTACTTCTTTTCCCTGGTTGCTTGGTATTTCATGTTTCTCTCTGTCACAGGCTCATCTAGACCAAATAAATGAAGACACGGGCTCAAAAATTGGTGAGTCTATCTGACCCTTCTGAAAAGCCATTTAGTATCGTTCGTGTGTATGATTTCTGACCTGAGTTTCTGGCTGAACTATGACTAAGATGCTAAATTAGACAATCTTGTTTAAGTCAGTCTCATTCGTCCCGACTTTCCTTATTAACTTCACTGGTGTTGATGTTCAGACATTCAAGCAGCTGACTGTCTTAGATATACTTAATCAATTTGCGCTCACTGGGACTTTTTTCCAATGTATTTCAGCTCTAAATCCAGATAAATGGATTGAATTTAAATTGCAAGACACAGCAAGGGTTAGCCACAACACTCAGCTATTCAGGTACTTGCACTTCAGTTTTTCTTTCTATCTTTCATTAGTTGAAGAAAAATGGATTTTATACTACCATAAGAACCGATCTTCTTGCATAAAAATTTGTTCTATTTAAGTTGGTAATTTCATGACTTTGCTTTAGAGAAAATATGCATGTCCTTGCATATGGACATAATACACAAGTATCCTTATTGTTTTGTTAGATGCTCCCATGGACCACTATAATTGGCCCGTGATACCTCACTGCAATATTTCCCATATTTACTGGAGATAGCTAATACAGTTTGTTTTCATGATGTAGGTTTTCATTTGATCCGAATGCCAAGTTAGGTTTACACGTTGCTTCATGCATATTGACGAGGTACTTCTAATGTTCATAAGAAGTGATCTTGTATGCATGAACTATGAACTTTTTTGAGGAGGTTGCTCTTCAAAGTTGAAAGATAGCTCCCTCGACATGGTACTTCTCATTCATCATCTTGATGGTGTTTTCATGATTGCAGAGCTCCAATGGGACAAGATGCTGAAGGGAAGACAAAATATGTTGTTCGCCCGTGAGTAATCTTCTTGGATTAAAAAGTCCTAAGCATAGTTCTTTTCATCAATCCCTCTTTTACCCTTTGCATATGAATGACATATAGCTCCCTGCTAAAAATTATGCACAGACAATGCTTTCAATCAAGCCATATTGTTGATTGCCAATTCCATCCTACAAAGAGCGAGTTGTACAATGTCCTTCCTATCACTAATTTTGATTGATTTTATGCTCAAATCAAGTGCTCAAACTTTTACATATTCTTGAACACCTTTTTGCTCATATTACAGTTGACTTTATAGTACAATACTAGTACTCTCTCGGCTGGTTTTGGTACTAATATGTAAACATACATGTAGAACAAGCTAATGATTATGTTGGTTTGATTTTCTTTTGTGCATGAGCAACCCATTTTTCGTAGAAGAGAGGAATGTATGTATCCATACACTATCTTCTCGAAACTGTCAACTTTGAATAATCTCGTAATTTATGCTGGTATGTCTATACTTCGGAAATATTTCATTGGAGATCCTATGGTTCTTTTTAATACATTTGAGAGGGGACCCTCTGAAAACTTTCATTAAAGCCTATGATAGAACTCCTCAGTTTTCAAAGTTTGTGGTCCATTAGTTGCTCGAAAGGACTTCATAGACATAAAATTACTCTACTCAAGACGCTGCTCATTTCAAAATTGAAGGTGGTTTGGGATCAAAACTGAACTTTAGATGCATCTTCTGGTGGACTTAGATCTTTGTCTTTTGCTATTTTTTCCATTCATGTTCAATGAACTATATTCATTTGTATAATTCAATTGGCTGAGATGCATGGTGAAGTCGGCGGCTAGTCATATATATTTATACTCCTTTTGCCCTAGAGTGAATGGCTTCTGTTGCTTCTTGCTACGCAAACCTCGCTTCTCTAGAAGAAACCTTTTTTTATGATTGACAGAAACAAGCAAGAACTGTAATTTTTTTCCCATAGTGACTTCATAATCCTATGGCCTCATCACTTTCTCTTTATTCCCGTCTTGACTTTTTATACATATTCGAATTTGCTTATGCATAGGTATACGCCTATATCGGATCCTGATGCTAAGGGGTACTTTGACTTATTAATTAAGGTAATGTTAACTTTTTGTCTCTCAACCTTGTTATCTATCCTTGCTTCCTTGGTCTCTATTTCCCCTATATACTAATATAATGTGTGCAATAAACTGTTTTAGGTGTATCCAGAAGGTAAAATGAGCCAGCATTTTGCTATATTAAAGCCTGGTGATGTAGTTGAAGTTAAAGGGTAAAGACTGCTTTAAAAGTTTCTAACAATAATTTGATAACATATTCATTACTAGATTCTGTTTGCTGCAGGCCCATTGAAAAGTTTAAATATAACCCCAACATGAAGAAACACATCGGAATGGTAAGATTGGTTAGGTGAACCCTTTTGTCTTTGTAGTTGAGATCATAAATATGAATATACCCATATGCATTTCGTAGCTTAGTACTGACTTGCATGGAGCAGCATTGTGCAATTAACGCATCTGAAGGATCATTATTTATTTAGTTTTTTGGCCAGTAAAAGATCATTGTTTGATGCTCCTTACTTATTAGATTGCAGGAGGCACTGGCATAACACCGATGCTTCAGGTAATAGATGCCATACTGAAGAACCCTGATGACAATACTCAGGTGAGGATTGTCTTCTTTTTTGTTGCATGTCTCTGTTCTTATTGTGTTTGATATCTGATTATTCTCTTGATGATGCTAATAATTACATAATTTGAGTATTTTCTTCATATATGAGATTGCCAAGCAGCAAGGATATTGCTGTTTGTGTGTCGCTATGTGGGAAGTGATTTGTATTATTGTTCAAGATCCTTTGGTTGGTGCTTCATGTAAAAACTTACTCTTGTAAAGCTTATGCGATATAGAGATAATTTTATTCCTCAAAAAGAAATAAGTCCTTTACCTCTCAAAATACTTTTTCCATTCACCAAATAATACTCCTATAAACATTTTCCCTTGTAACATATATAGGGACATTTGAGTGGCTTAGGTTGATGTTCTCCGTTTGAAGTGTCATATGATTGAGATGTGTGCACTCCTGCATATTGGACATTTTCATTTTGTTTCTTAAGTATATTATCCTCTTGTGGAACATGTGCAAAGTTCCAACTTATCCAGCCTCTTTATTGCAATAGGTGTCCCTGCTATGTGCTAATGTCTCTCCAGATGACATATTGTTGAAACAGAAACTTGACATACTTGCAGCCAGCCACCCAAATCTAAAGGTGTCGGATCTCAATTTTTTTAGTGTGATGCTGTCAGCACTAATTTATTCTGCAACTCCATTTTAACCATTCATAAATTGTCTGTTTACCCTTGTGACTAATCTAGATATTCTATACGGTGGATAATCCTACAAAGAATTGGAAAGGAGGTAAAGGCTACATATCAAAGGATATGGTCGTCAAGGGCTTGCCAGCTCCAAGTGAGGACACTCTTATACTTGTAAGTGTTCAATTTACCATCCTGAGTCCAACTTTTTACAAAGCCAAAATACCTGCCCAACTGCAGCTCTCCACATAGAATTCTTAATTATCTAAGGCACCTAGCAACACAACACACACACACATGTGCCCATAACAAATATGATGATATTTGGATTACCATGCCAGTGTTTGAATTGCTAATGACATACTAGCTAAGTGTTTGAATGTGCCGTAGTTTGAAATTTACTTGGTTGTTTTTAGGGTTAATACCACAAAAACCCCCCAAACTGGTACACCTGTGACAAATTTACCCCAAAATAATTTTTTGACCACCAAATCCCCAAACTAGTACACTTGTGACAAATTTACTCCAAACTAATTTTTTGACCACCAAAAATCCCAAATCGGTACACCTATGACAAATTTACCCTCCGTTAATTTATGTTAAATTGGGTTAATACTACGAAAAACCCAAACTGATACACCTGTGACAAATAGAGGGTAAAAACCCGAAACTGGTACACCCGTCAATTGTCACGTGTCATCCAATTCAACAATTTGACAGTAAAATTTAACAGAAACTAACAAATGGTAAATTTGAGACAAGTGTATCAGTTTAGGGTTTTTGGTGGTCAAAAATTAGTTTGGGGTTCGTGGTATTAACCCTTGTTTTTATTAGGAATTGCTGTTTGTGAAATTACTATTTAACAGCATTAGGCAATCAGCTGGATACACTTTGTCTTTGACATTGCACCATGACAATTGTTAAGATCAAGGTGTGATTGGAATTGAAACAAGATCATACGGTTGACATGAGTTTGCTCAAATCACTCTCATACTCGTGCCACCAAAGTGTTCTCTCCATTTTTTTCTGCATGGGTTGATGGAAGTGTCGTGTATGTGAGCTTAGAAATATATTAGATTGGCTATCTAATTCTTTTCTGTTCTTGGACTCTCTGATTAAGGGAACATCTGTCCTAAGTCAAGTACTTAGGCATGACTTTTTGCTATTGCTTCTTATTCGGTGTGGTGGTTATTTACCGATCCTTTACATGTTTTGTTCACCTAGGGTTGCCACGAGTAAATTTCTCTATACGTTGACCTCTAGCTAGGAAATGGGTTATCTGTACATTTGGTAGACAAATAGTTTAGCCTGAATTTGTCCTGATTCTGTCATCATCTGCTGATAAGATGGGTAGAGAGAGTTTAGTATTTTACTGATTTGATTGTACTTTATCAGGTCTGTGGTCCTCCTGGAATGATGAAACATATTTCTGGTGATAAGGCCAAAGACCGTTCACAAGGCGAGGTAACAGCACTATCTCCCATTTCCTCATGGTATAGGATTTTTAGTTACTTCCATTCATAATTTTTCTGCTAATGTTTTCTGTTTTCAGCTCACTGGGATACTGAAGGAACTTGGTTATTCTGAGCAGATGGTGTACAAGTTTTAGTGCTCGTCACAATTTTGCATCTCAATCATGCTCTATGTGCAAGAAGATTATGTGCAATTAATAATTCACCCTAGTATAGACTGAACATGAGATTGGATATCATCTGCATGGGAAATGCTAAATGCCTCATGGTGACAGCTTCTGCTGATTTTAGGAAGCTGAGTCCCCTTCACAAAAGTGCACATTCATGGCAACTGATGAAATAAAATGAAGCACGCACTTTGATTGTGCTTCCGGAGTGTAAATTTTTCTGACAGAGGTACATGATACATTTCAATCCATGTAAAGATATTGGCGAAATTTTTAGTCAACTTCAATTTTTGGGTGCAAATGTGGTACTGATATGATGCATGCTGAAATAAAGACAGAAGCTTTTGGTATATACCGCTTGGTGCTTGGGTTGTAGAATCAGTCATATCATAGCATGGAAGATACATGACTCTCCCATCTTTTTTGAGGGGTTTAGCATGCCTCAACCTTTCTTTGATCTGAGTGGTTGTAATATTGAACCCGGTCTAGATAATCATGTCTCTTATGCGAAATGGTCTCCGTTCCTTTCGTCCTTAGTTGCTCGTGTCTCTTAAATATTGTGAAAGGGAAAAGTTATCTTGTATTATTCAGTTAAGAAGTATTTATACATTGATAATAAGCAATAAACCAAATCCTAAGAGACCTAGGAGTCCTAAAGACCAATATACCCTTTATACTTCTAACACAACCCCTCAAGTTAGAGCATAAATATTAGTCATGCCCAACTTGTTACAAATGTATTTTATCCTTCCATTACCCAATGGTTTAGTAAAAATGTCTACAAGTTGTTCACCAGTTCTAATCTGACTAGGAAGAATAACTCTACTCTGCATCTTTTCTCGAATAAAATGACAGTCAATTTCAATATGTTTTATTCTCTCATGAAACACGAGGTTGGAAGATATATGCTCCGTAGCTTTATTATTGCAACATAAAGGCATAGGAACTGGAGCTTTGAAGCTTAACTCAATTAATAATTGCTGAATCCACACTAATTCACATGTTACTTGTGTCATGGCTCTATATTTTGACTCAGCACTGGAGCGAGCAACAACGCTTTGTTTCTTACTTTTCCATGACACCAGATTTCCTCCAACCAAGATATAATAGCCAGTGGTTGATCTCCTATCATCTGAAGATCCTGCTCAATCAACATCAGAAAATCCTTCAACTCTGCTATGGCTATGGTTTTGATAAACAATTCCTTTCCTTGGAGTCTTCTTCAAGTACCTTAAAATCCGAATTACTGCATCCTAGTGAGATGTACAAGGAGAAGATAGAAACTGACTTACCACACTAACTAGTCAAGTAACTGTGAGGTAATTTAGTTTGCCTACCAATCTTTTGTATTTCTCGAGATTATCAAAAAGCTCTCCTCCCTCAACAACCGATTTAACCCATTGTTCCATGGGTGAATCAAGAGGCCTTGATCCCAGCACACCTGTCTCAGTGAGTAAATCCAAGACATATTTTCGCTATGATAGAACAATACCTTTCTGTGACTATACTACCTCAATTCCTAAGAAATACTTCAATTTTCCTAAGTGATTAGTTTGAAAATGCTTCTAAAGATAGATCTTTAACTCAGCTATACCAACCAAGTCATCTCTCGTAATGCTAATATCATCTACATATACAATCAAAAATAGCTTACCTTCTCCTGAATGTCTGTAAAAGAGAAAGTGATCATTGCCACATCTAGACAGTCCAAAAGAAAGTACAGTTTTAGAAAATCTTCCAAATTACGCCCTTGGAGACTATTTCTAACCATATAATGATTTTTTTAAATTTGCAAACTAGTTCTCTAGACTCTCCTTGAGCAACAAACCTCGGAGGTTGCTCCATATAAACTTCTTCACAAAGAGTACCATGCAAAAAAGCATTTTTGACATCAAGCTGAAATAATGCCAATTATAGGTGGCATCAAGAATAATCAAAATACGAACAGAAGTAAACTTGGCAATAGGAGAGATACTGCTCGTTTAATGACTTGAGGTGGATAAGGGGGTGCATGGTAACCATTCTGGAGTAGAATTTCTACTCCAGAATGGCTTTTGAAATAGAAATGCGTTTGTTAACGCATTTTCACTTTTCTATTTCTGGAATACTTTTTCACTTCTAGAGTAGAAACGCGTTTGTTAAAACTACTTCTTTTTTTTTTGTTCCAGAATGAGTTTTCTACTCCATAATGAGTTTTGAAGCCAAAAAAAGAAGTAACTTTTTTTTACTTCTTTGGAGAAAGAATGACTTCTAGCTTCTTTTCTAGACCGCTAAAACCTTTTGCATTTGTACCAATTCAATCTATTTGGTCGACCGGTGCTGACATGACGTGGCAC
>BCNH02000003.1:8875846-8899227 GCA_001662345.2 Metrosideros polymorpha var. glaberrima
AAAAAAATTTCTTGTTTTACCAAACGCATTTTTACTCCAGAAATCAATTTCTGGAGTAGAAGTAGAAAAATCAACTTCTAGTCAGAAGTTGATTTCTGGAGTAGAATGGTTACCATTCACCCCCTAACTAACACGATGTAATTTACCAAGTTGGCACGACTCATAATCTAAACTAGAAAGAGACTTAAAACTAGAATCCAATTTCTAAAGACTGTGTAAGGAAGGATGACCAAGATGACAGTGAATCTGATGTAGGGAGGTAACACTAAAGCATGCAAAGGAAGTTGCGTCTTCAAGCACATATATTCCTCCTTCCTCACGTCCTTTATCAATCGTCTTCTTCGTAGCCAGATCCTAAAAAACACAAAAATCAGGATAGAATGTTACTAAACACTGAAAGGTTTTGGTTAACTTACTAACAGACATGAGATTAAACGAAAATTGTGGAACATAAAGCACTGAGGACAATGGTAATGAAGGAGTTGGATGAACTATGTCAACTACTATAACATGTGTAGACGAGCCATTTGCTATTGTAACTTTGGATGAAGATGGAGTAAGAGAGGAAAATATATCCGAAAGACCTGACATGTGTTCAGAAGCCCCTGAATCAATGATACAAGGACGATAAGTAGCTGAAAGACACGCGGTAGCATTACCTGTCTGTACCAAAGTAGCAATGGAAGAAGTAGGCCGTGAAATCTGAGACTGATTGTACTGAGAAAATCCCACTTTAGATATAACCACTACCTTATTGTCAGAAGACTAAAGAAAAGAGTCACTACCAAAAGTAGTATTAGCAAATTGTTGCTGTTGCCATGATCTCCCATGTAACTTGTAACAAAATTTCTGAATATGACTAGGCTTGCCACAATAATGACAAGTCTGTGCTGCCCCTAAGCCATCAGTAGATAGGTAAGATTGTCCATAAAGATTATGCTGGCCTTGACTTCTCCCTATTTCTGTGCCTCGTCCTCCCCCTCGACTACCACATCCATTATGTCCTCCACGATTTCCTCCATCATTCCTACTCCCACTACTAGTTCAAGACTGGGACACAAGTGCTGAATTACCCGTCACAGATGTGGGTTCATGAGAAGATTCACGAGATACTCAAAGAACTCGAGCGAACGTATTTGTGAGAGATGCAACAGTCTCTCTTCCAAGAATTTGAGACCTAATAGCTTTATATTTAGGACTAAGAGCTCCTAGGAATCCTATTATAGCCAATTGTTCTATTTGAAGTTACATTTGCTTAACATTGGCTGAAATAGGGAGAATGGCATTCAATTCCTCATACATCCTTTTAAAATCAGCAAAAAACTGCATAAGAGAACGCCCCTTCTTTTCACATCGATTAAATTCCTACAATAGTTCATAAATCCATGACAAATTATTTTGGCCTGAATATAATACATCAAAATACTCCAACAATTTTTTGACTGTGTCAATATGAGTCACTAGATTAACTATATTTCTCTCCATAGAGTTTAGCATCTGACCAAGAATACATGCATCAGTAACTTCCCAATTTTCATCATCTTGGGGCTTACGTTTAGTTAAGTGTCTATGTTGATTCCTACCTGTCAATGTAAGCTTCACAATTTTCTTCCATTGGTGGAAGTTAGCACCACCCTCAAGCTTATTATCAGTAAGTCGATTAAACGAAGAGAAAATCACCTCAATTATCACAGCATTCTTCATCCCAGAACTCTCAACTTTACTTGTAACAAGATCACTCATTCTTCAATAGTACTAGAAAAAATTCTCACAATATTAGTCTTAAAATAACCAAAACAAAAAAAAAAACCCCCAAAAATTGACTACCAGAATGCACTAAAGTATTATCCCCAAAAATTGTCTATATCATCTAGAATATTCTGTTCGAGCAAACCCACTGACCTGACCTTTCCCACTTTACTTCTTCGCAGACTCTCACGCTTCCATCAGTGGTTCACTCGATTAAAAGAAGAAATCCATGTGATAATGCTGCAAAGCTGGAGGCTACCGACGCCGAATCTAGGCATACCTACCTAGGTGGCATAGGACGACGCCAGAACTAGGCTCGCTGGCCTAGGCAAAGCTGGGCGATGCCCCCAACGAAGTTGGAAGACGTCGGGCGGCGTCGGATATGAGCAAAACTAGGCTCACCGGCCTAGGCGACACCCTTGCCATGCTGAACGACGCCGGATCTAAGCTCGCCGAGTCTGGGCGATGCTAAATCAGGAGATTTTGAGGGTGGCTAGTGGTGGACAGCGGCGGTGAGTGGCTAATCTAATGTTTATGGTTTTAATTAGACTCTGATGCCATGTAAAAGGGAAAAGTTATTTTGTATTATTCAATTAAGAAGTATTTATACATTGATAATAAGCAATAAACCAAATCCTAAGAGATCTAGGAGTCCTAAAGACCAATATACCCTTTATACTTCTAACAAATATGTAGGATTCTCTTTGCCGCTCAAATTAATATCGGACAAGAACGAAGGTTAAGGAGAATGAAGGTGACTAGTTTCTATTGATGTTTCTCGAATTTCTCAAATACATTCAGGGGTTTCGTAGGTTAATATCTCGTCTTTATGATGAAAATCGAAGGATGATAGTTGTTTTTGATTCGGTCTTTCCACTTCTCCGCAGAGTTCAGGTTGCATGTGGTCCAGAACGTGACATTCGTAGGCCTCTTTCCTTTCTACTCCCTACTTCTATTTGCCCATATTGCTCTGCTGCTGCTCCTTTTGCATTAACAGCTACCCCCATGCATCCCAGCCATAATTCATTAAGGTTGCATGGACACCGGATTATGTGTATGCCGTCCTCCTTTAGGTAATCCGGAGAAAAAGCCGAATAAGCCCTCTCGGCCACGATTTCGAATTCCCACATACGTTCGTCAATTTCACAAGGTGTTGAATTGTCCGTGGCATTGGTCCGGCGAGTGTCAAACGTATGACAACTCTTCATTTGCTGCAATTCTGATCTAACGATGCCGTGATGATGAGTTTGCCCAAAAGAGGAATATCTACAGTGGAAACGAAAGAGCGCACCCGATGGAAAGAAACTACTTCCTATTGTAAATGACCAGGATCGTCGACCTTGATCGTCGACCTTGATCGCCGCTTTTCACCCTTTTTTACTTCAGTGAAAATAAGAAGAACAAATAGTGCAGTAAGCATGTGATGTTCTCTGCATGCCATGTGATTTTCGAAAAGCTCATAGCCGTGGGAGAAAGCCGGAGTCGTTGCGTTTCAGGAAACAAGTAGCAGCTCAAGACATCATCTGTTCACGTGGAATCCGCACCCTTCAAGTATCTTGTTGTCGATAAGACACGTTAGATGATATTTTCCCATTAGCGTAGGCCCGTAGGGTACTACGCACGAGATGATTGTACCTTTGTTTTGGTGGCACGGGAAAATCGCACGAGATTATTGTACCTTTATTTTTCACATTGTATGTTATGTACGCGCACTACACTAGTCTGTGTATATAAATCCTATATTTTGACTTATGGGGAATTTAAATTTATGAAAATAAGAAATATTACCATAAAAGTCCTCGGCCTATTGCATTTATGCCAATTCAGTCATAAACTTTTCAATTTTACCAATTTAATCCTAAACAATTTTAACCGAAAATCGCTAACATGAACGTCAGCCCGTCTTACGTGGTACAGCCAGTGATAATGTGGACATTTTAAATAATTTTTTTGTTTCTTTTTTTTTTCTCTTTACTTCTTTTGTTTTTTTACTAACCCTTGTCGGGACTGGGTGAGGGTGTCACAGCCCTCACCCAATGCTCTCGCTATGGCCGATGATGGCCTAGGCGAGGGTCGCGACGCCCAGATAAGGCAAGGGTTGAACCCTTGCCCGGATCTGGTGAGGGTTGTCTAGCGAACTTTGCCAGCCTCAATCAAAATATAGCTTTTGAAATAAGTTTCGAATTAGTGGATGCTGCCAAAGGGAGTGGCGATGCCCAAAAATAAAATATAAAAGTAAAGAGAAAAAAATTATTAAAAAAATATCCACGTACGACTGCCAGCCACCATGCCACGTATGACGGCCGGCATCCACGTCAGCGATTTTCAGCCAAAATTGACCAAATGAACTCAATTGGTAAAATGTAAAAAGGTTTAAAACTAAATTGAAGTTTAGGACTGAATTGGTATAAGTGCAATAGGTTAAGACTTTTTGAAATTGGAAAATTCCAAACTATGCTCATTGTGACACATTTACCATGAATTTTTTTTTAATATCAAAAACCTCAAATTATGCACACTGTGACACATTTATCTTAAACTTTTGCCTGTGACATGACAAATGCCAAACTTGTACTTCTATAGCACATTTACCCCCATTAAGGTTCTTCAAATGATTTTTCAAACAAAATATCGTCGTTTTTATTTCACTTAAGCCACGTGAGTGCCATGTCAATACCGTTTGTATGTATGCAGATTTTTAACGGTGCTCATTAACGAAATCTTGATAAAAGGTGAATATGTCACACATGTACAAGTTTTGAATTGTTTGGTGTCATAGAAAAAAATTATGGTAAATATATCACATGAAGCATAATTTGAGGGTTTTTAGTGACTTTTGCCCTTGATAATTTCCCCCAAAATAAGGATAGATGCGTGTATATTAACACATTTTTATCAGATGTGGTTGAGAAATGGAAACTTAGATAAATTCCAAAAGAACTTTAAAAAAGTGCTTGTGTGTGTTGAATGTTGATTAATGACCAAAGAAAAAGGGAGAGGCGGTGTTCGCCTTTTCTAGATACAAAATCTTTTCAAAATGCGTTATTATATATGATCGTTAATCTTAATAATGATAATTTATTTCATTCAGCGCCTTAAAACTAGATTTAGCGAAATCACGTAGATCTTCGACTATGGGGTACATGCACACGCGTGTGAGTGAGCACGTACGTTTCAACTATTTGTCTTATCTCGTCGAGTTAGGCCATTTAAGCTTAATCATTTTTATAAAATTAAAGAAAAAAGAAACATAAGCTAACTCATTTTTTTAAATAAGTAATTATGGTCGGAAGTAATCAAATTGAATCTCTATTATATCCTTAAAAGAAAATTATGTTGTTCTATTTAGCGTATGCAACTCGAATTTTCAAATATTCCTTCTTGTTGGCGTATAAAAGTACCACTTGTTTCGCTAGAAATTAGTGAAATGCCTTCCATCAAAGGTTGATTTTTGGCTTTTTGCGAATCGGTTTTAGTGGTGATGCAGATGGGATTTGAATTACGTAACAAGGATCGAGAATAACTAAATCTTAAAGGAAAAGAAACTGAGAAAATACACTGGCTTTTGTTGATGACTGTGCCCCTCTACAATCCGAACACTAACTTTTATTTAGGCTACTAAAAAGCATAATTAATCGTAAACAATTAATATTTTGATCGACGGTTACAGCTGTGTCTCCATAATTTTAGGCCCCACGATCACACGTCGGCATCTTTCACAACGATCACAACTTCTCAAGTGCCATTGAACATAACCGTCGATCTATATCTTCGCTATGTTCTCTTTCTTCATTTCCTATGTCTAGCACATAGTCAAATTTCTCAAGTGATAATGATCGACCAATCGCCATCGCTTGTCAACGGCTTTACACCACAGTCGTCGTCGATAAGTCATCGTGGTCATCGACAAGTATTTCCATTATTAGTAACTTACCGACAACCAATTCATGTACTTCACACGAAGCTTTTTACTCATCTAGATCAGTTGCCATATCGAAGATTCGGCCATTTTCTAGCATGAAACTATAACCACGCATACCGACCATTTGAAACCCAGTGACGGTAGATTGAGAAAATAATAAACTTTATTTACACCTTTTTGAGGTGAATAAATTGTAAGCCTGGAAAGAGAAAAATATAACCAAAAAAAGGGAAAAATTAAAAAAATGAAAAAAAAAAACACAAACTACAAAAATGCCCCATTGTAAAAATAAATAAATAAATAAAAACCGAGAAAAGCAAAAACGTCCGTTCGTTTCGTCGATGATCAGCGACCGAAGTGCTCCTCTCTCTCTCTCTCTCCTCTTGTCATCGTCGCAACCATCCGCCATGGAAGTTCTCTGATCAGAAGGTACACCGCACTGCTACTGCCACCTTCATCAAGGTTCTGTAGACATCCACCGGTGCAGTCGTCGGCCGGCTCTCGGCCGATTCCGGTCTTCTTCTTTCCAGAATGGGCGACGAGACGCAGAAGCGGAACACCGATTGCGTCTTCTTCCTGGCCTCGCCTCTCACCTGCAAGAAGGTTAGTCGAACGCGAGTCGATCTTCCCCGCCGTGATTTCTCGCTGATCGCATTGTGCGCGTACTCGCGGTTCTCCCTCCCGATTGACGTGAAACCTTTTGCCTCCGTTCTTTCCTTGCTTTGGATGCGTTGCTGCGCTGGCGAGAGTCTGTACTGTTGATGTGCGCTTGCTTCTAGGGTTTCTTTTACATGAATTGAGTAGTTGATGTTCGAGTTGGAGTGGATGACGCCGTAGTGTTTTGTGTATTCTCTGTTCTTCTCAGTGAGTCGATGTTGTTGTTATGCGCGTTCATTTGTAAGCTCTTTCGAAAGGGGGGGTTTTAGTTGTTACTATGATGAGCGCCTGGAGGGATTGGGCGTACCGTGCTGTAGTCTTCAGAAGATCGGGCTCTGGTTTCGAGTGGTGTGGCTGTTACTTCTTCACGTTTGTTGCCTGAGAGTTAGCTTTGTTTTCTGTAAGTTGTTCCTGTAGTGATATAATGTTGCTTTCCATTTTCAGGGGCTTGATTGCGAGTACCGTCATAATGAAATCGCGAGGCTGAACCCAAGGAATTGCTGGTATTGGTTAGCTGGAAACTGTCTTAACCCTACTTGTGGCTTCCGACATCCTGTAAGCTCATTTTCTTTTGGTTTATTTCTTTTAAGGAAACATTCGTCATCCCTTTCTAAGTTATCATGCTGGAAATTCTTGGCAATTCTAGTTAACAATACGATTTTGCGCAGTTTTATATGTTGAGCCTAGCTCTATGAAATTTGTGATATCGTTTTGTCATCTGCTATAATATTGTGGAAGTGAAGCAAGGTTTTTGCAAAAAATACGTTCTGATGTACGCCTTCTGATTTGATGCTGTGATTCATCAGAGAGAGTTTAAAATGGTCGAGATTTTGCATAGACATCTCTTCGTAAGTGGGCGATCACAGGTGAACAGATGCTTTTCAGAACTCTAGGGTTGTCGTGCTATCTTTTCTGTCATTTTATCTTCTTTAGGTAACAACAGAGAGTTAGACTTGGTTAACACATTTACATGTTCGTATCCGTCACCTGTACCCTATATGGTCTTATCAAACTCAGGTAAATGGTCAAGCCAAATCCAAATCGTTAAATTTGGTTATAAACCATAACAGAGGATATGATCCCTGATAACTACACGGACCAAACTGATACAGAATTTAAATTGAGGTAGCAAATTATATGTTACTTGTGAATGAAATCGTAAAGGAGTTCTTTAGGTATTGGCTCAATTGAACATCGGGGAGTACTATTGTACCTAATGTTGTATTTTTGGCTGCTGCTTCTGCAATATTTGAGAATTAGAAATCCATAATAAATGATGGGTTGGACAAGAGATATGTTTGTGGCACTACAGCAGCATATATTAACTCCTACAGTAGTTTTATGCTATTATAATTATATGAATGGTTTTCATTCCTTTTCCTTGCAGTTCTGAGGTAAACTTGTCTTGTGTTTATGATGGGGACTTAAGGGAAGCTTTCCTAACTGCTTTTAGTACTTGACTTAGTACTGTAACTTATGCTGTTGGTTGTTGCTGCTTTTGCAGCCACATGATACACATGCGGAAGTATCATCTGAGTTACTTAGGGAACCTGCAAATAAGATCAGCACTCCTTGTTACTTTTATTATAATGGGTTCTGCAACAAAGGTGACAGTTGTACCTATTGTCATGGATCTGACTGTGGTAGACGTGCTGTGGAATCTTCAAAAGAAACACTGAAAGTAAACAATGCTCCGTCCTTAGAGAAGAAGGCATTCACTATGGATGGGCACGATGCCAATTTATCTTCATATAAAGAATCTAAAAGGACAAAAGTGACACTTTCAGAATGGAAGATTACTGATGGAGATGATTCTGCATCAGCACCACTGGAGGAACATCTCAACTTGTCGGGAACTTCCCCAGCAGCAGGGAGTTTGAGTTGTCTATATAAGGAAGATATCCAAAATGTATTGATTCAAGATGGTGTACAGCCAAATGACTCTCCTCAGGTTTCCATGTCTGCTTGTGAGGAAGATGCTGAAACTGGGTCTGAACATATGCGAACTGCAGAAGGTCTTACTCAAAGCAGGTCACATAGGTACCCTGATCATGGTTCAGAGGGACAAGTGGAAGGCCATGTCGTGAGAGAGGGATACTGGAAATCGCATGTCCTGGTGAATGGTGGATCCAAGAGCTTGGCCGTCCAGGGTAATCAAAAGTGTTTCCTGAAACTTGATCCACAGTATAGGCATTTCGATAGCAATGTCTCTGATTATGATTTGGATGTTTCAGCTGAGCATGAGCCCATGTACCCTGATGCAGAAAATTTATGTGAATATGAAACACATGATTCTGACAATGACTTGCATTTTGACTGTAGTTCTAATGATGTCCGAAGTTTATCTGTTCGGTTTAGGGAGACTGACTCAGATGTTATGTTCTTATGTGAAAGAGAGATGCCTCATATGGAACTCACACATGATGACCGCTATGATATGGATCTCTGTAGGCCCCTTAGGAAAAACAGTACAATTGATTCATTTTCCCGTTTACCGAGAAGGCATGGCTCATTTCATCTGGGTGTTGATAGAAGGGAAAGGCTTGTGCTGGGTCGGAGGATGCATGGAAGATTAGCATTAGCGGGGAAGAATGCCACCGAATCATTTCGAGACAAAGAAAAGTTTCTTGATGGCTTTAGAAGGCATGGTTGGCTCAGGCACAGAGAAATGGATAAGTTTAGGACACACTATAAGGAGAAAAGGCTGCCTAAAGGTTGGTCTCATAGAACCAAAGCTTCAAGAAAACCACTTTCAAGGTGGCGGCAATCTGCTGTGGACTCTGCTTCTTTTACCAGTCCCAAGACTCTTGCACAGATCAAACAAGATAAGAGGAGAGCTAAAGAGATTCGAGTTCAGTCGGGTGGGTATTCTGATAAAAAGTTGGCGGCAGATTTCGAGGGGCCTAAACCTCTGAGTGAACTTCTCAAGGACAAAGGAAATGTCAATTCAGAGATGTAACATAGAAATAATGCTCATTTTGAAAAAGAAAAAAAGAAGAAATTGCAATCACTTGATGGAACAAGCTGAACATCTTGAGGTGTCTTTTGGCATGCCAAGCATGATACCCCTACCATTCTTTTTTTATCTTTTATATGGTTCTCTTTCATAATAAACTGGAAGTAGAAGAATGACGATATTGCGTCGGTTGTTCTAGATGTTCTGTGCATTGCTGTGATTCCGAGGTTGCTGTGAAAGATGAATGAGAACCCTTACTACTTTTTTTGGTAGGTGAAAGGTTGGGGAAATGGTCTTTAGGTGAAGCATTCAGCAGCTCAACCCGGTTATTTACCAGATCTTGCATGCAGCGCTCATCGGGAATTGTTTATTTGCTTTCAAGTGTCTCGTCTCTGTATACAATTTGCCTCTAGGTAACATACATCTATTGAGCTTACTCGTATTGATAGGATATATATATTGATGACGGTGTTCGACTTCCTTTGATGGCTATATCGCTTTGCCAGTACGTGTGCTCGTTCAAATGAGAATTTCACTGTGAGGGATTGTTCATTGAATCGTCCAACTTAGATATCTGTATGAGCATCTAAAGGCCGTTCCTGAAAAAGAGAAAATTACACCAAAACCTTATATTTAGAATGGTAAATCTTTAATGGATTGATGCAAGACTAGGTTTCTCTCTGTCTATCTCCAGACGGTACTAGTGCTAAATTCTTGATCGAGTTTACCGGGTCAAAGCTAGGAATGTCAAACTGTCTCCCATTGGTAAATTGCTCGTCTGCTTGCTTAAGGGTAGGTTTGATTCAGCATTCTCAAAGAGCTTTTAGTCTTCAAAGTTTCTTGAGAAAATGCTGGGATATTTGGTAAGCAGTTTTTGATCAAATTTTGGCATTGAAAATGCTGAAAGCCTAATGCTAGCCAATATTAGGCTTTTCAACATTCTCGAAACTGAACCAAACCCATCTTAAGTCAGAACATTCAGTGCACATTCCACATAAGAGAAAAGGCGAAGGAACCATTCGATTGTTTTTGTCCGGATACGAACTACCAAGGAAAGAATATGCAGAATATTATCTTTGTGATCTCAACCAGTGATGTGACTGGCAGCAATGCCTGACAAAGCTCTTAGCTCTTGTTTTCAGCTTCCTTGAGACTAATAAAAAGAGGCTATCTAGTGCATATAGATCATTTAAGAAATTGAAATAGAAAAGAGAGAGAGAGATCCTACATTTGGGAGAGAGAAGCTTTTGACTTGTGGTTTTGGGTGGAAACAATTTGAGGTATGCTTCATGTCACAAGTCACAAATTTTGCTATCAGATGATGGGATCCATATATAAGCAGCGCTTGTGACTCCATCTTCAACTAGCTAGTCATTATATTTATAGATATATTTTGAAGATTTATGCAAACTGGGTCTTAAGTCAACGGATCGGAATGCAAGTGATGAAACTTTAAATGATTTCATACTTTCTCTTTTTGATAATCGTGATTTCATATCTTCATTCCCAAGGCATGTCGCAAGATTAATCGAATTATATTACTTGCCTAAAGTCGAAAAAAAGGAAAAAAAAAAATCCTCTTTTCTAAACAATTATATAATTTCCTGAAAAGAAGGATGATCAATGATGCCATCTAACTGTC
This sequence comes from Metrosideros polymorpha var. glaberrima, assembly GCA_001662345.2. Taxonomy (NCBI): domain Eukaryota; kingdom Viridiplantae; phylum Streptophyta; class Magnoliopsida; order Myrtales; family Myrtaceae; genus Metrosideros; species Metrosideros polymorpha. Next base: position 8,886,773 of record BCNH02000003.1, read on the forward strand.
GGGAGACACGAAAAAAAAAATGTTTCTTGTCCATCCAATAAAAGAAAAGGCAGGGTTTTGATTGCGCAATCTTAAACTTAAAATAAGTATTTTGCTATTATGGTATTGTCAAAATGGGGTGAGGGATCACTCATCAAATACAGGGATTATTAATGCGTGCAAAGTTTATCATCTTCCTCATGTTCTTCATTTGTCATTTTGTTTTTATCATCTATTTGCATGCATTATAAGAAAAATACAAATCGCCCTAGTTTGACCCCAAATCCTCTCTCTGAAGAATGCTCTGAACCTCACACATCCACACACACACACAGAGGCAGGGATGGCTGGTTTGCAAAGGTCTGCAAAATCATTCAGGAGACAAGGATCATCGGGTCTGGTGTGGGATGACAAGTTCTTGTCCGGAGATCCCTCGAACCAAACGAGGCCTAACCATCAACAAGTCAACCGGAAAGCCGACCGCCACAGAGAGCTGCGGCCATCCCAGAGCACCGGATCAATCGAGCAGAACCGATCCAACGGCGGACAGCCCTTCCGTGCCGTCAAGGTCGAGTCGCCACTGCTGGACCCGCCATCACCGAGGGTCTCCCGCTGCGGACTTTGTGGCATTTTTGGCAAGCCAGGCTCGGTCCATCAGTCAAACTCGAGAAACAAGAAGCACAAATCATAGAACTGCTATGCACATGCTTTGAACCATACATAAGTGAGTTTCTTGCATCTCCATTTGTGTAGTTCTGCCTAAGAGCGTGCTTAAATTCCTCAGGACATGAGCTTGAGGCATCGAGAGGAGAGCATAAGGTTTTGCGACGCACGAAGACGATAGAGATGTCTAGGTTTCGCACTTGGACCGGGCCGTATATTTGTGTATATCGATGTTTTCATTACACTTTAATTACAATCTCAAGTTTCACAAGTTGTGGGTATTCTTCATATGCCTACCGTGTTCACCGGTGAAATCTCCCTAACGTTTTTCCATTCCTATATTGATTATTATCAATCTCGTCGAACCGTGTAGAGGACCACGCACTGAAGATCTTTGTACAATCGAACTTAAAGCCATCATAGTTGCTAGTGCAGTCTTTTGCATGAAATATTAGTTTTCGGTCTCTCTTCTGATAGGCAAGTACTTCGAGAACTTCGGGATGATTAATGGACGCTTTTGCTGATTTTCTGCCGATCTATCGATACTTATGGTGAAGCATACATACTTAAATCAAGCTCCAGAATGAGTTTAAATTCAGTTTGAACAGGAAAACATTCTGTTTCATGTCCTGCACAAATCTATGACTTTTGTCGGTCCGTGCATGAGATGAAACGTAATTAATGTATCAATAATTATGTCAGGGAAATCAAGATTTGGTTGAGAGAGAATTCTGGCATTCTCATTAAACATACTGTTAATGGCGATACTACCAACTAAAACAATCGACAAGAATCCGAGAAACGTCCCAAGACAAAGCATTCGGTGCTGTCGTTTTTGTAATTGCTGGTCTCTCTCTCTCTCTCTCTCTTATGTTTAAGTCGTTTTAATGACATCAACCTCTGCTTGTGATTTGCATTATCCAGTTCATCAGCATTTTGATAGCTCCGACTGTACTTGGATGTTTTCCTTGTCGAAGAGTCGTCCAAATTGTCGTATTACTCTTCAATGCTTTGCTTATTTAAGGGGGAGAATTACTAAAAGAAAGTACAAAATCTATTGCATTTGTGCCAAAGTCTTCAACCTTTTGACAATTTGTCAATTGAGTCATTCCAATCAATTTTGGTTAAGAATCGCTGACGTGGATATCGGTCATCCTACATGGTTCAATCAACTGACGTAGACAATTTTAATATATTTTTTTAAAAATCTAAATTTATTCTTTTTCTTTTTCTTTCTTTCTTTCCCTTCCTTTCCTTTTTTTTTTCCAAGCCTAGCGTGGGCCACGGCCCTCGCCGAATGCGACCCTCACCCAATGGCCGAGGAGGGCCACTGGCCCTCTCCTGCAACCAACAAGGTCTTTGCAACCCTCCCCTAGTGACCGACAAGGGTTAGCCTGCGACCCTTGCTAGACTTTGTAAGAAAAAAAAAGGAAATAAAAAAATTTATAAAAACAATAATTTTCTTTAAAAATTGTCAACGTATGTCGTTTTACGTGGCATTGCAGGTGTCCACATCGGCGATTTTCGGCCAAAATTGGTTGGAATGACTAATTGGCAAATTGTCAAAAGGTTTAGCACTAAATTAATCAAATTAAAAAGTTTAGGAATGATTGGCACAAACACAATAGATTCAGCACTTTTTTTCGGTAATTTTCCTTATTTAAGTTGTTAATTAGTGAACAAGAACGCAGCAGAGTGGGTTGTGGGGGGGGGGTGTTCTAGGATCCATCGAGGGGACCGATCCACCGTCGTAACCGTGTCTTGTACAAATACATTTTGTTTGCAATTCCTAAACCGAGAGCGTCGTGACAACAAGCAATGAGAAAGTTCTCAACGAACCATTCAGATCACACTATTCGTGATTTCATGAAATGTTCAAGTAAAGCATATCATGTAATCTCATGGTTATGGTGTTAAATTCAGGTCTCTCGCTAATCGGTTCCCCTTAATCATCTATCTTAGATAGAGACATCATATTATGTTATGTAATGTTCTTAAATTGCGTGGCCTGCGGAACTTGCCATACGTTTAAATCGTACTTAAACAACAGAGATCATCGGATTTCTGGCCGTAAATTTTGTCTATTCTATACACACAGCTTCGCAATCTCCCCGTCCGATTCGTTTGGTTCAAGCAAGGCCCAAGCTTGCATTATGGGATCGGAGGGAGCAAAACTGGTAAGTCACATAAATAATGGCTGGTCAGTTTATATAAGAGAACAGACCAAAAAAAAAAAGTTCTAAGAGACAAAAGTTGATAAGTTTAAAATAACCAAATATATGTTGGCACATAATTCAAATTAAAGCCGGTAACCCAAAGTTTGTTGTAATTCAATTAGAGAAAAGTTGGTAAGTCGCTCAAATAAAGATTGATAAATTCATATAAGAGTTGATAAATTTAAGGCGTTGATAAGAAAGACAAATGAAAGTTCGTAAATTAATAAAGAAGAAGTTGGCAATTTGCTTGTTATAAAAAAAGGGTTGGTAATTTTATAGAAGTGTCGATAACTTATTAAGAAGTTATAGGGAAATCAAATGATCGGTAAATTCTTACCAACATTTTTTCTAGCATTTACTAACACTTTCAGAAATTTGCCGATAATCAAATGGAAGAGTAACATCGTCCCGACAATTTATTTATTTATCGTCCTCATCCCAAGTGATTGTGTAGGTTTTGAACTTGAGAATTCAAGTTCTTGAAGTGTAAAACTCTTGATCTTTTCACCAACTTTCGAGAAGCCCTTGGGTTATGATATTGCATTTGAGATCTCGTACGAACTTTTTGCGGATCGGGATGCGTTTTACTTCTTGGAGAATTTGATGCACCTGACCTCGATTTAAACACCATCCTCGTCTTTGAAGATCAATCATGCATGCTTTGTAGACAAGGGGAAAAAATAATGCAGCAATCGTCGGACTCGAGTCCGAAAGTAACAGAAGTTCAAAAAACCAAAAGCACACGTACACAAATGAATGAACGAATTGATCCTGCAAAAAGAACAACTCCTGATCTCTCCATCATGCATGAAAACCGTAGCCCGATTCATCTCATACGGCGTCGCACACAGCTCGATGAGTCTGCGGCTGATGCTGCTCAGTAAGTTTGTACTGCCGCTCCCGCTCCACATCGTTGCCGGTCACTAGCGAGCGCCCTCGAATGGCATCTCCGTCGTCGAGCGCGACCACCGGGATGTTCTCGCAGTTGCAGATCTCGATCATCAAACCGTCGGGGTCGTGGAAGAAGAGTTGATTGACGGCAATGCGGCCTTCCACCACTCGGCCGTTCACGTACTCTATCTTCATCTCCCTCAGCTTCTTCTCCACAGTTTCCATGCTTTCGCACTGCTAATGAAAAAGCACTGGTAAGAATTTCGCTATATCGACATTACTGTCTCACTTTTAGTTGCTGTAAGCTTTGGATGTAAACTGTAGGTCATGAGATGTACATTTTCACAGGTAAGTTGATTATCCATGCTTTGGACAAGCTAGATAACTAGCAATGTCTGCGATACTCCAGATTCAAAAGGGAAAAAAGATAGATGACCTGGAAAGAAATGTGTCTGTCTTTGGGATTGATTCGACCGACTTTCGGCATCCCATCTGGGTCCTCAGATTTGATCAGATGAATGCCGATTCCGTAATTGAATAGCCTGCATTTACAAGGTGGAAAGGAGAAAAGAAAACATCAGTCATCACATCCTAAACCCTATCAAGACGACAGCATCGTCACAAAGAAAAATGTGCGGTGCTTGCTCTTCACTTCTCATTCAACCCTTGTTTCAAAAGACAATGCAGCTCCGTTCTCATCGCATCGACATCACGATACGTACCAAGCGCCGTCGAAGTCGAAGGAACCAGGCCTCTGAATGGGAACAAAACCGAGGACGTCGCAATAGAAGTCGATAGACTCTTCGACCGACCGGCACTGCATCGAAATGTGATTCAAGCACTTCAAATGCAGAGGATTCTTCTCACTGATCATTTCCGTAAACATCTCTCCTTCCCCCTCTCTGCAACGACGACGATGCAAGCCAAAAACTCCAAGAACTCGAAAATCCAAGATGCGAAAAAGCTTCAACAGCTTAACTTCGTGATGAATTTAGGGAATGTGGAGAGAGATTGTAAGCTGGAGAGAACATATTAGAGTTCAGGCCGTGGTTGGAGGGTATATATATGGACCTGGAGATGCAAGACAGAGAAGCGAAAAGGTGCACGCGTGCAATACAACACACACGTGGGGTATTTATCCATAACACGTAGGTTCCACGTTGGCGGATTTCCATCGATGGGCTTAGGGGGGGGCGACTTCGTAGTACAATGATAATGTTGCGGACACGAAATACATTGCTTGAGAGTCACTCGTAAGGTGGTGCTGTTGACAAATGAATCACGGTCTCAGCTATTGCACACCAGCAGACGACAGGGAGCGACCGATTATGCTTCCCAGGCAGGTTCTTATTCACTGACGTGCATGATCTACGCACATCGTACCCTTGAAGATGCTCTAACATCCACCTTGCTCCATCGATCGTGCGGTTGGATGTTCATTCGTTTGCGTGGATGACGCGGCAGACGGGGTGAATCGCGCTGTGAAAAATACGTGAAACCTTGCATTATTCTTTCCTCTCCGCGCGACCCAATTCATTTCCGGCTGTCTTTTGTACGAGACTAGTTTAATTGTAATGGAATTCTACAGAACAACTTCTCGGAATCGTATTTCATATCGGATATAGCATAGATTCCACCATCTTCCGATAGAAACAATCGGTTTTGCGCGAGACCCGACGTACGTTTCATTATTTCTCAATACGAGGGTTCCGTTCCAGTCCGTCGGAAGGAGTCCCGGAAAGGACGTACAGTTTCTTTCGGCACGAGGCATAATGTTAGGCTCGCAACGAGTTGCACGATGCAGATTCTTCCCGAGAGAGGAATTCAAGGCTGAAAAGCATGGAAGTCTTGGAAATACAGCAAGAGTCGCACTGCTTTAAGAATGCTTTGTTATTTCACAGAGAAGGCATGCAAGTAACGCGGTGGCTCTCTCTCGGTCGTGATCCGCCGTCCAAAAGAGAACGTGTTTATTATATAGCTGGTCAAAAAGCACGATCCATTTCGAACGACGGTAATCATTATGCTGATCTTTAAACGATAGGCGCCCTCAAATGAGTTCCTTCTTTTTCTAGGTTCATCCCTTTTAGGGCAGCCGTGGTCAAAGTTTGACCGATGTCTGTAATTTAACTCCAAATAATCGGTAGACAGTCCGACATCAACCTGAGTCCCCAAGCTTGTGCGCTTTGCACGATTTCATCCTCGTGCATCTTTTGTAGGGTAGACCTAATGAATGGGCAGGGGCTAGGTCTATTGTCGAGAATGGAAGTTCTTCTAATGCCCTTTGTAAAAAAAAACCTATAAATTTTTTAATAGAAGATTGATTGGGCCTTGGCTAGCCCGGTTGAAGAAGGTGATCACTCGTTCAGGCCTGCTATTCTCGCCTTCGAATTAACCGGGCCCAAGCGAGCCCAATGAGTCGTCTCGCTTTGGATCGCCTCTAGTTTAGACAGAGCTACGAAATGATACAGATGGGAGTGTCTCGCGGTAGAAAGCCAGAGGTCATGGAATTGAAAGAATAAGCAAAGACAAATGTATTACTTAGAATAGTGGTTTTAAAAACGAAAGTAATTAGATTGCTTAATGGAACGCGGTTGAACGGGGGTAAAAAAATTGGCTAGAAAAGTGGAGCGGAGACACGACCGACTCCCCGATTGAGTCATCCGATTAATTGTTCCAGTTTTCAAAACGCTATATTTAGGGTGCACATGACAATCATTTTACTTCTCCGTTTCTATTCCATAAACATTTCTGGAATAATTTTGGAATAAAAATCTGTTTAGTAACGCAATTTCATTTTTCTATTTCTGGAACAAATTTTTAGTTCAGAAATAGTTTTGAATAGAAATGAGAAGTAAAAAAATTTTTACTTCTCTATTTTTGGAATAGAAATGAAAATAAGAACTTCCTCTCTCTCTTCATGGTTCGCTCTCCTCTCTCTCCTGGCTTCTCATTGCCTTCGCCTGCTACCCACCTTCCATCCACCGGTCACCCCCAACTGCCCATTCGCCGCTGCCTATTCGCCTTCACCAGCCACCAGTGTTGCCACAGCCACTATCGAGGAAATATAAATTTTATCATATTATCAAATGAATTTCTGTTTCAGGAACATAAATTTTGTGTTATTATCAAACCCATATTTTGTCTCAGAAACTTGTCTAGAAATCAAAAAAATAGAAAAATCAATTTCTAGCCAAGAATTGATTTTTAGAACATAATGGTTATCATTTACGCCCTTAGTCTTTGAACTTGCCCTAGTTTTCCAATGTGTGGCTCTCGAACTCATGATCTATACTCATCTTGTCCTTAAACTTTTAAAATATTTCCAATCGAATCACTCCCGTCTCCGATTCCAACAAAGTGAAGCCAACATACCTATCGATGCCTACCAGAGAGTACGACGTAGAAAAGACCGGTGCCATTGGAGACCACATCAACCAAACAGCAGGCCGAGTAATTCTCGCGGTGAATGGTAGTGCACCGCCGGCGGCATTGGAATCAAGGGCTGATCCTCATGCGGGCCGTGAATCATGCAGTGAATATCCTACTCTAATCGAACATGTTGCCGATTTAATAGTGAATATCCTTTTTTCTAGAAAAACCCTATTGGTAGACCTTACAAAGATCCATTCCTCATTTTTCTCCCAAGCGCTACGACATAGTACTTTCTAAAATAAAATTTGAGGATCAGTTAAAGAGACAAATGAATATTTCCAGACATCATTATAAATTTTGGAAAATTTGCACAGTCAAGAAGAAAGAAATGAATAGATATAACAGATCAAGGAGGTCATTTTCCCGCTTCCTACATTACATCTACATCTACATCTACATCTGCTGCATGTGATTGACTTTAAAGGACAAAAATAGTTGGTGCCGTATAGCAAACTTTATCGTGACAAGTATTTAATGCATTCTATATATATGTAGACATCTATATAATGCAAAATAATTACTAGAGGTCACTCATAGAGACAATGATTTTTCCTTAGAGAAAGTTACCAAAAAAGTCCTAAACATATTGCATTTGTGCCAATTTAGTTATAAACTTTTCAATTACGTCAATTGAGTCCTAAACATTTTCACATTTTGCCAATTGAGTCCATCCAACTAATTTTGATCGAAAATCACTAACGTAGACACCGATCGTCCTACATAACACGATCGGCATTAACGTAAGGAATTTTTAATGATATTTTAATATTTTTTCAAATTTTTTTCTTTTTTTCAAATTTTTCTTTTCTTTTCTTCTGCTTTTCTTCTTTATTTTACTATAGCCAGCGAAAGTCGTCGAGCCCTTACCAACCACTAGGCAAGGCCAAGCTCACCATGGCCTCACCCAAATATTTCATAGAGACATAATGATTTTTCTTTAGCATGCCACTTGCCAGACATATCTATCAAAATACATTATAACATACTCTCCTTAAAGTGTTGTCTCTAAGTGGGCCACTTAAAATTGTTTCTGCGCAAGAATGGTCTTCTCGGCATTGTAAGATAAGATTTTGGTACTTTCTCCACAAGAATGGCCGCCAAGCAGATGCAAATCGGCAAATTTTTATGCATCTAAGGTAATATTATCTGCAGCATAAACCAGCATTTATTAGAAGTATAATGAGGGTGCATTTGTTTTTTATTTTCTTCCAAAATTCAACTACTAACAAGAATTAATTCTGGCCAAAAGTGATTTTGGAAGAGAATGAGAAACAAAATTTTGAAATGTTATCAAACGTGCTATCATTCTATTTCTGCTTCTGTCAAGTTGCTAAATGGCGACGGTTGCCGGCGACCGATGGTGGCGGCCGGCGACGAGCGTGAGAAGAAAAGGAGAAGGAAAATAAGAAGTAAAAATGAGAAAGAATCACTTCTAAAGAATCACTTTTGACTCTAGAGAATCACTTTTTTTACCAAATACAGTTTTCCTTCAGAAGTAGAAAATTGCTAATTCTTTACCAAATGAATTAGAAATTCTTGATGGTTATCAGACGCACCTTTAAGTTATTTATAGACGTATTATTTCTGCCCCACGGCAAATATATATGTATATGTATGTGTGTATCAATCTTGTCTGAGTCGGCATTAACAGTGGAGCGAATCACGGCTGACCAATTCAATTCCTGAGATCTCCATTTCAAGAGTAAATGCAGAGCGGCATCAACTTTGTCCTATTTCCTTTCTGTTATTTTCATATTTTTGGTTTTTTGTGGATTAGAAGTGACTGATTCAGAAAATTATCCATTCAAAACCCACGAACACGTCCTGGACAAGGTCAAAGCACTCAAGGCCCTTCAGCCTTTGATCTGTACAGGTGAAACCTACAGTACAAGAGGAATGTTGAAGAGGAAGCCAAAGAAATAAAAAAAAAATTAAGGGTACGTTTGTTTCAAAAAAATAAATGATTTCGAAAATAATTTTTAGAAATAATCGTTTGTATTACTTATAAAAATAAATTAATGAAAAATATTTTTCTTCGTACATGAAAATATTTAGATATAAATTAATATCAATAATGAAAACATTTTCATTGATTAATTATTTTAAGAAATACTAACGATCATTTTTAAGAAAACATTTTTCAAATCATTCATTTTTCGCGAAACTAAGCAGAACCTGAGTCACCTTGTAAGCTAATTAACTTCTTTTACCGATTGTCTTTTGATTCCTTTGAACTTAGAGAAAATTATTTATTCATTTGATATGACGAGAGAGATTAAATCAAGGAAAAGAAAGTTCAATATATGTGGGAGATTGACCTAATTTGTTGAGCAAGAGATCATGCATGGTACATCCACGTACTTTTCTGTATATTTCGCTGGATATATTTAATTAATATTTGGTTAAAGAATTAGATTTCTCTTCCTTTCCATTGTCGCTTTTAGCATAAAAAAATAAAAATAGCTCCACGAGGAACACGACCATATTTTGTCCCCAAAGTTGGGGAAGACATCTTTCATCGAACTGATTTTATTGCAATTCTTGCACAAAAATCATAAAACGGTGAAATTGACTCCAGCCCTAAAATTGATTAGAGAGCACGATGTATATAAGACTGGGATATCACATTCTTTTAATTAAACACAGTTTTTTTACACGAACCGATTAAATTACCCTCGATCATAAGATTTAATTCAATATTTCCTAATCTCAATCTCAATCTCTCTCTCTCTCTCTCTCTCTCTCTCTCTCTCTCTCTCCTAAGTGAACTGACTTAAAATTGGTCAATCAACTTAAAATTGGTGGGTTTAAACCACACACAAAAAGTGTGGCAATAGCCCCACCCAAGACAAGTGTTTTCTAGTAATTATGTAGATCTCACTATAATTAATTAGGATTAACTTGATCGTGAAAATTGAGTTTCAAGTTTAAAAAATAATTTCCCAATTATAAGTAGGGAGTTGCTTTGGAGAGGATAAATGGCATTTTGATGGGTGCTCTCAATTAAAATGGCTCCTCACATGTGTTTGTTTAGCTGAGTGAACCGATGGAGTTAAGCAAAACTACTAGAGAATAGAACAACAATTAGCCAACTGCTAGAGAATAGAACGACAATTAGCCAAATGGATTTATTTTGCCCTTATGTAATTTGTTTTCTTTCTAAAAACTTGTATACAAATGGAAATTAAGCGTATTTAATCACATAAATGGGGCATCTAATCCATGAATTATGCATACATGATAGAGAAATATTTAAATATCCCTTTTCGTCGTTAATTATCGTGAATGATTTGTCTCTAATAACCGTAATCTTGAATGTAATTTAGTTGCCACATTTATTTGTTTGTATGGTCAGCCATAAAATTGCACTCAAGAACAGTTGTTGTCGGGTCAGTTTCAGATTACCTCATATTTGTTGGCCTCATTTGCAATTACTTTCCGATTTATAAAAGTAGGACGAACGATGACTTGAAGGAAAATTAGAAGGATCCAAAAGAATGGAGACAGGAAGGTCATTGCTCAAACACCGTCCAACGTGGGCGACTTAGTTTGTGGGACAAAAGAAGGAAAAAAATCTCACATTTGACATGCAGACAAGCCAATGCATGCAAAGAGACTCTAATTTGTCACGATATCTCCCGTAATTTCTGCTTGAAATTCGCTTGATTGGAGCTGAAACTGTAATAAACAAATCGATGGATAAATAAACTGAGAGTTGAATTGTGCTTCTCCACCATTTTTGTTGTGAAATAAAGTAATTTTTTTTCTTTTTTTGCATTTCTAATTTTCTTGGTCTCTAAGTACGACACACGTGCATTAGAATTCTAACTTATACTTTTCTCCATTGACTTCATACCAGGGAACTTCACTATCACGAAGATGGGGATTTGAATGGCTTGCCAATTTCCACCTTATACTAAAAAAACCTAATGACCCACAAACTTATTTTTGTGTTTTCACCTCATATGTGAAAAGAAGGATTAGGGTAGGATTTGATGAAATAGGATGAGAACTCCCCTCCCGATTGCTTATATCCTTTCTCGTTTTTTTTTTATAGGAAAATATTGGATACAATGACAAGAGATACAATCATATCCAATCCATAGAGTAAAATTTTGGTGGGACCACTGCCAACTACTCTAAAAGCTTAAGCTATTAGATGAAGGCGTGGTTTAATATTTAATTACTCTAACACTCCCTCTCACGCTTAGTCTGGTCTTTTCACCTAATATTAAGCATGGACATATTTAATTTAGGGAGGCAAATGGGGCCTAGTAAGATTTAACTCAGGACATCCGACTCTAATATCGAGTGAGATTTTGGTGGGACCACTGCCAACTGCTCTAAAAGCTTAAACTATTAAATGAATGCGTGGTTTAATATTTAATTATTCTAACACATAGAATGTTTGATGCGGCTAGATTAGGATTGAAAGAAAAAATTCAAACAATTGTAATTCAACCACAAGGTAATGGTTGTATGAGAGTAACGACTACAACACTTTTGCCACCATCAATTTGATGGTAGCTTAAAGAGTGAAACTTTTCCTCATATTTATAAACTGACCACATGTCCTTTCCATAACCGATGTGAGATAAACCCCAATAATCTCTCTCTCACACATCAGGCTCAGGTCAAAGCATCAATAACCTAGGTGATCTTGAACCTTTCTCACCCCAAAAGCTAGCTCAAATTGATCTTTGTTGATAACCATTAGCAACATTGTGGGGCAAATAATTCCTTCAAGAACGTGAACACACATCTCAAAGTCTGATTCCATTTCTAAATTTCGATAATATTTTCCCAACATTAATCACATAAATGAGGCATCTAATACATGAATTACGCATACGTGATAGAGAAATATTTAAATATCGCTTTTCATCATTAATTATCGTGTAACGATTATTCTATAATAACCGCAATCTCAAATGCAATTTACTTGCCACATTTTTTTGTTTATATGGTCAACCCTAAAATTGCAGTCAAGAACAGTTGTTGTCGGGTCAATTTCAGATCACCTCATATTTGTTGGCCTCATTTGCAATTACTTTCCGATTTATAAAAGTAGGACGAGCGATGACTTGAAGAAAAATTAGAAGGAACCAAAAGAATGGAGACAGGAAGGTCACCGCTAAATCACCGTCCAACGTGGGTGACTTATTTTGTGGGACAAAAGAAGGAAAAAAAACTCACATTTGACATGCAGACAAGCCAATGCATGCAAAGAAACCCTAATTTGTCACAATATCTCACGTAATTTCTGCTTGAAAT
>BCNH02000003.1:8899437-8914129 GCA_001662345.2 Metrosideros polymorpha var. glaberrima
CCACCTTATACTAAAAAAACCTAATGGCCCACAAACTTATTTTTGTGTTTTCAACTCATATGTTAAGAGAAGGATTAGGGTAGAATTTGATGAAATAGGATGAGAACTCCCCTCCTGATTGCTTATATCCTATCTTGTTTTTTTTTTTTTGGGAAAATATTGGATACAACGACGAGAGATACGGTCATATCCAATCCATAGAATGTTTGATGCACCTAGGTTAGGATTGAAAGAGAAAATTCAAATAATTGTAATTCAACCGCAAGGTAGTGGTTGTATGAGGGCTCGCATGAAAATCATTCTTGCCAGAATTTTTTATCCTGGCAAGAATTAATTCTGGTAAGAATCAATTCTAGCAGAGAATGAGAAATTATATTTACCAAACACATCCTCATTCTATTTCTGCTTTTGACAAGTTTAACAAACGGTGACAGGCGTTCGACGGCGGGCGACAGCGTCTAGCGGCGAGTGTTCGGCGACCGGCAACGAAGGTCGACGTCGGCAACCGACATCCAACGACCGGGGCTGGCAATCGGCATCTGGCGACCGAGGCCAGCGGGCAGCGGCGGGTGGCGGTCGACGACGACGGGCCGCCGGCAGTGGCCTACAAGCGTGAGAAGGAAAATGAGAAGTGAAAATAGAAAAGAATCACTTTTTGCAATAATTGATTCTAGATCTAGAGAATAACTTCTTTACTAAACACAAATCTCATTCAAAAGTAGAAAACTGTTTCAGAAGTCATTCTTTACCAAACACATTTCTGTTCCAGAATCACTTTTGGAGCAAAATTAAAAATTCTAACAGGTTATCAAATGCATCCTAAAAGTAACTGACCACCGTCCCTTGCACAACTGAGGTAAGATAAATCCCAATAATCTCTCCCTCACACATCAAACTTAGGTCAAAGCATCAATAACCTATATGATCTTGGACCTTTCTCACTCCCAAAAGTTAGCTCAAAGTGTGAAACTTTCTTTCGCATTTATAAACTAACCACATGTCCTTTCTATAATCGATGTGGGATAAACCCCAAGAAATTACTCTTGTATACTACGGTGTCTATGCTTGTAAATCACTATGGACATAAAACAAATTGATACATTTATAATAAAATAAAATAAAAACCATACATTACCCTATTGAAGGTTTGATGCTCACCAAAGGTTCCAAATCCATGACTAAGTCATGGTCTAATTACTAATTTAGCCCCATCCTCATTGGCCAAAATCTATTCCATGTCAATGAAAAACACATAAATATGTACACTCTAGTTCAAGTTATCCTATTCATCCACACATATTACTAACCTTCATAACATAAAGATTATCATGAGAATTGAATTCTCGTCGATCCTATTCATTTCTTAACGCGAAATTATTCAATTCCGAGAATGGTCTACGTATGTTACTTCACTTGGACAGTTAACTTTCCCGTCAAACTAGCTCAAATCAAATCGAAGTTGCTAACCTAATAGGTGGTTTCAAGGTTGTGATGGGTTTTACCCAACTTCCCTAGACAAAATGTCGCATCATGAGCTGATATTCCTTGTACTATATAATAAAATAATACAGCAACAACATTACTACAATAGAATAACTGAAAATCAACTTTCATGTCATGATTCATTCAATAAATATTGGAGGAACAAAAGCAAAAATGGGGAGAGCAATTGATGGGATGGGCAGGTGGTTATCATCATCCAATCACTGCAATTGATTTCACAAAGAAGTCCCACAGAGCTCCCCCACTAATCCCAGATTAGCGATCATCGAAGGAGTGACCGAAAAAATTACGAAAATACCCTGTTTGCTGGGATCGAACAAAGTACTGCCTCACTTTTATGTGGTGGGTATAGACATATTAGAAAGAAACAGGATTAAATTAGATAATCCAATACTGCCACGCATTATCTCTTAATTAAGTACATTTTTTAAAAGTCGTTAATTTAAATTGGCGAAATTGGGTTCTTTGGAATGCTTCGAGCAATCACTCTATTTGGAATGCCCATGATGTGTTCATTTCAAATTAAATGACCTTGAGTTGAATTGTTAATTATCTCCCTATTAAAAATTGGGAAGACCGACCAATTATTTTTAATTTGACCAGTCAGACCTAAATTGGTTGATAGCTGCGTGAAGACATAGTCGAAAGACTTTTGTTGATTAGTGAGATGTAGGTTAGACCAGCTACATTACTCACTAATATATGTTGGGGGAGTTTTGAGCTGTGAAATTACAATTAAGGAGTTGTAGGAGCTTAATCATTGTAACCGAGTGAAGCCTTAGAGCCTATTTGGTATAATTTTTCTGACAGAACCGTGAAAAACGAGCGTTATGGCTTTTTTATAAAGGTATTTGGTAGAGATATTACATATGCAAAATCTCCACCCTTGCAATAACTGACGATAGCTTCTGGAATGCTGTCTCATCCGATTTTGAGAGGCTGCAACTTTCAAATATGTAAAGGACTATAAAAAAAAACTGCTTAATAAGCTGAAATGACAGCTCTATGGTGTAAAATTAAGGGAAAATGAATTGCTTCGAAGGTAAAACGAGGCAAAAGGAAAATAGAAGTGAGTAAAAGCATAAAATTGGAGTAAAATCTATTTTGAGAACGATAAAAATTTGCTCATTTCGATGCGAATGAAAGAGCTCTTTCAATTTGGCTAATTATGGCATTGGAGCTTACTGCACCTCGCATTACCTTGGGGTTATACTCGCACCCTTAGTTAATATGGATGATGGCTCCAATCCAACACGCAGTGCGACGATGGCTCGTGCGAGTTCAATTCAATCTAAATCGATTTCTCAGAGACCTTAATTCGATTACTTTTCATTTCAATCTTCTCTTCATGCTTAACTATGAAATATGCCTCTAGTTAGAGAGCTTCGGTGCCATATTTTCCCGTACTATTTAATTGTTCGCCTGATCAATTTCTTCCTCAAAACTCCCCTTTGGCCGACGGCTTGAAGGGCTCAATCCACCCGCAGTTAGAAACTAGAAGGGGGGTAAATTGAAATGGAAAGAAATCTAGGGGGGGCAAAAGTGAAGCAAAGGACAACTAGAAGTGGCAAAATCGGGAATTCCCCCTCGTCGAACTGAGCTTTATTAAATCCTTTCCCTCTTTTCCACAGCACAATCAATAAAAGAAAGAAAACGATAAAGGGAATCTGCAGTTTTGACGTTTGACTCCCCCTCTTCTTTTTTTCCCACTTTGGTTCTTGAGTTTTCTCCACTTTCTTCCCCTCAACTCAACCAGACAAGCCTAATCTTGCGATCCAGACCTGCGATCTGCTCTTCATCATTTGTCCAATAAGCCACCAACCCAAGTGTCCTTTCCCTTTCGCCTCCTCTCTCTCTCTCTCTCTCTCTCTCTCTGTAGTGGTTTAGGTTTGCTCCTCTGTGTCTCTTGCCTACGTTTTCTTGAAAAAACTTGCCCTCTTGTGCTTGGTAGGTTGTGCCGTTGAGGAGGTGTGTGATGGGCCCTCAAATCCACTAGAGAGGATTTTAATGGTGAAAGGAGGTCTCTTTTTCCCTCACCTTCTCTGCTTTTTCTTTGCACCCCCATTTTCTTGCTGTCTCCCAATTCCGGGTTCTGGGTTTCTTTCTTTCTGCTCCTCTTTTCCTCTTCTCTTGTGAAGATTAAGATTTGGGGGGGTTTTGGTTTGGTCGCTTCCTCTTGAGTCATTGTTTGTGGAGCATTTCCGACGTCTGTGGTTGTAGTCTTGGAGGTGGGTTTCGTCGCTGTCTCTTTGAATCGACTTTTGTCGACCGTGGATTGGTGTACTCTGCGTCTGCAGGGAGCATAGATTCCGAGAGAGCTTTTAGTTGGTTTCTTGTTCTTCAGTTTACAAGGTTGGTGTTGGAGAAATTAGGAGCCTTTCTGGTGCTCTAGAAGGTCAACGACGTCGATCTTTCATCTTCTCTTATTGTACTTGGAGTCAAATGTGGAATTGGGGGAATGGTGAAAGCTCAGTTTCTTGGTTAGCTGTTTTCAACGCAATTGCCCGTGTTCCTTGTTTGAATGAAGGACTGTGAAGAAGGAGCTTGAGATTGGAGAAAGATTGTGAGAGTTTCTGGTGTGGGGGGTTTTAAATCATGAGAAGAGATATGGATAGGGTGATCCAACCTCCTTTGGTAAGTATTTTGTTCTTATTTTTCATCATTCTCTCAGCTATTTTTTTTGGTCGTACTTTAAGCACGATCGTTTCTTTGTTAATTGTATCAACACAAATTTATGCATACTTCAAAAAGTTTGATGCATTTTGGGGTTGTTTTGCAAGATGTAGTGATTCGCCTTTCTCATGTTTGTGGGAGCTTCATTGCAAGCTCTCTGTCTCTGGTTGCTGCAGCAGTTCACTGAGTGAAGCTACTTGAGCCCTTGAAGTTGTTCAAGATGTAGGATTGTGAATTTTAATGCAATGATTTGTAATGTGATTTTCATGTGTAGTGGGTGCGGTCTGCTGCTGTTGACTGGAGTGTCCTTGGAAAACTAAAATAGAAATTGTTGACTGAGTGAATAGCTTGTACGTTGTCCAACTTGTCTTGGAGATTATGCTGTTTTCTTGCCTAGTTTGGTTGTTGATAGAAACTTATGTCGAAATGGAAGTTCATGAATTTTCAAGTCGCCTGAGAAGCAAGATGATTCCTAAATCTGATCCTGATATTCTTCATCACCACAATTTATAAAAGAGTCACGTTTTGCTGAACTCTGTCATCATCTTTTAGGAGCTCTAGTCTTTCTTCTCTTTGAAAGATGCCCAATTTTCTCCTTCCAAGGGGTGACTCTTACTATGCTACTGCTTCCTGAAAAACGTTGGTGACAGCATAAAGGTAGGGTACATGGTAATATATTGCATATGTTGGACACTCATTTAACAGTTTTATAAGAATTTGGAAAGGGTTATTTCAGAAGAGTCACTTCTGGTTTTCTTCTTGAGTAACTGTGGGAATGTCATGTCTATCATCTTTTCTGATAACTTGATCTTAATTTGATATAGTAGATTATGCATACTGGTTTTGGATGTTGTGTGCATTTCATAATGCATATAGACAAATGATCTAGAACTTCTTTCCTATAACTTAGAGTGGCTGAACATGTTAATGACTATTCATCAGCATGTATTCAGGTTGATTCGACAGCATGTCTATGTAGAGTGGATGCAAGCCTCAAAACTGTTGCTGGGGCCAAAAGGTACGTACCTGGAACAAAGCTCTGTCTCCAGCCTGACATCAAACCATCAATTCATCCAACAAGGAGCAAGCCCGCACGAGGAGATAGAAGCCGGAATCAATCACCTCTACTTCCAGGCCTACCCGATGATCTGGCCATCGCGTGCCTCATTAGGGTACCACGAGTGGAACACTGTAAGCTCCGCCTAGTCTGCAAAAAATGGTATAAGCTTCTTTCGGGTAACTTCTTTTACTCCTTGCGTAAGAGCCTCGGAATTGCAGAGGAATGGGTATACGTAATCAAGAGAGACCGAGATGGGAAGATCTCATGGCATGCTTTTGATCCCATATATCAGCTCTGGCAGCCTCTCCCTCCAGTGCCAAAGGAATACTCGGAAGCTCTAGGTTTCGGATGTGCAGTCCTAAGTGGGTGCCACCTTTACTTATTCGGTGGCAAAGACCCTTTGAAAGGCTCGATGAGACGAGTGGTTTTTTACAGTGCGAGGACAAATAAATGGCACCGTGCCCCTGATATGCTTCGGAGACGGCATTTCTTTGGTTCATGTGTCATAAACAACTGCTTGTACGTAGCTGGTGGTGAGAACGAGGGTGTTCACCGTACGATGAGGTCAGCGGAGGTATATGATCCCAACAGAAACCGTTGGTCCTTCATTTCAGAGATGAGCACGGCCATGGTGCCATTCATTGGCGTCGTTTACGAGGGAAAGTGGTATCTGAAGGGGCTCGGGTCACACCGGCAGGTTCTTAGCGAGGTCTACCAACCGGAGACAGATAGCTGGTTCCCGGTGTATGATGGAATGATCGCCGGCTGGAGAAACCCCAGTGTCTCCTTCAATGGGGACCTCTATGCTTTGGATTGCAAGGACGGATGCAAATTGAGGGTTTACGATGAAGTGACGGATTCTTGGAGTAAGCACATTGACAGTAAGATGCATTTGGGAAATTCGCAGGCTCTAGAGGCGGCTGCACTCGTTCCCCTCAATGGGAAACTGTGCGTCATCAGAAACAACATGAGCATTTCTGTCGTCAATGTTTCGAAATCTGATGGTGGCAGGGGTGCGACTGCTGAACATTTGTGGGAAACTATAGCAGGAAAAAGCCAATTAAGGACCATGGTCACAAATCTCTGGTCTAACCTCGCGGGGAGGAACCGCCTGAAAAGTCACATTGTTCACTGCCAGGTTCTTCAAGCCTAGACACTGTACACTAAACTCAGTTCCATGGTTATGTATTTTCTGAAATTTCTTGCAAGCGGCGATATAGAACTGCATCCAGATGAGGCCAAAAGCTTGTCAAAATCAGATTTGACGATGTTAAGTGGATGCAGAATCCAAATCAAAGCTCAAACGTCCCATTTTAGAGTCGCTATATATTTGCGCGGATGTTTACCTTTCAGGGCTTGGACAAGAAATTTTGGAAGATACATGGCTGGCTTTGGGTAGAGATGGGGATCAAGTGATGAAACCTCAACTGTAGCTTGTTCTACTTTCGGGTTTTGCTTTGTAGACCTTGTTTATGTTAGCTATTCAACACTGGTTATTAAATATGCTGTGAACTGGTTTGACCTGATCGTCAAAAGCAGTCCGGAGCCCTGTGTATATGGTTCGTGGAGTGCATTCTGGAGATCTCCACCCTCTTTTAACTCTTGTCAGTGGAATAAGCAAACGGAGCCTTAAAAGTCTCGGAACAGAGTTGCACCTGCTTGCTCTCTTGGCATCTGAGGCTTGAGGACCACTTTGCCGTCGTCTTTCCACATCTGTGATATATAAGAAACCCCGGTGTTAGGTCACCTGAGTAAAAATAGTTGGGTATAGCATCCCCGTGACTTTTGATCTTTGCCAAAACTTTCTAGGAAATTATCGTGACGTCCCAAGATGTTCTGTCTCAGCTGTTCAATCTTCTCGAATGCCTTTCACGTTTATTGTTTCGGTTGGCAATACTAGACTTAATCCAGCATGGTTCAAAGGATCGATAGTGCGATGCATATACATTGAGAAGATGGTTTCTGCTTGATGCTATTTAATGTGTATATTCCATAGTTCCCGAAGCAATGCCCACTGGTTCTCGGGCAACGTAGTAAGTTTGTCACGTTTAAAGATGTAGGTGTCGGTCCTCAACAATTTCCTAGTAGATTCAGCAAAAGTCCATAGCAAAGATTTTCAATTGCAGCTTACCGAAACATTAACGACGCGACAGTTCAAAAGAAAGGGAACAAAAGAGAGTAAATCGTTATTTGTGCTTGAAGATGGTGAGTTGAACATCGTCGACATCTTTACTAGGGAAAAAGAATAGGGGACAAATAAGGCTACAACAGGACTGCAACTGCATACGACACCACGTCCCAAATTTTCTAGCAGCCTCTTTCAAGGTGTATTTCTAGTGTCCTGCATTACAGTATTGAGTCCTAAATGTGTTTAAAAACTATCCAAAGGGATTCTACAGACAGATGGCTAAGGGGTGGACATACAAACACACAAACACCCCCGGCTCAAGATCCTGTCAGGTAGCTTTTGGCCAATGAGATGGAACTCTGCTTCTGCTTTTTGAATTCGTTGTACCGCAGAAAGAAATATTCCATGTAATTGAAATCGATGGGCGACATCTTTGCCTGTAGGATCATCAGCTCTTATGTAAGCATACTCGAGAGATCATGCACGACATCGATGGAGATTTCAGTACATGAAAATAGTCGGTAGTACCTGGATTAGTCCCCATAATGCCCACAATAGGTGCGATGCCAACATGTACGTGTTGCTCTCGATGTACAAAGCTTCGAGATCTTTATCAGACACCTATCAAGAAAGAAGCACATTATTTAAACGGTGAGATTGCGACAGCGGAATAAGGAACTGACAGGTAAAGCAACCAGCCAATTTCAAATGCTATGGCAGCGGCATTAGTATATGGAACAACCGAGCAGGAACAGTGACTAAATGAGAACCTACTATGAGGCTATGACATAAGCAAGCAATAAAATGCCATCTGCTATAGATTCCATCTCATCAACTTGAGAGTTGACTAAAAGCACATTAGACAGTAATTGAATATGAAGCATCGGTGACATGACATGTATACAACACCGTCTGCTTGATGACCAAGTAAACAAGATCCCCTAGGCATTTCTTTTATTTTATTTTTCTGGTTCTGACATGGGATTACACCTGCAACTGGAGAACAGTTAATTCCAAATGAAGTTAATCGACATAATTCGAGATCGTTGTGCCAGCCCCTCTACAAATCATAAGCATGATTATGGTTATTGGAAATGATAAAGAATGAAATGCATGAGCTCATCCTGAGATACCTCCTGCGATTTGTCTGGCATCAGATAGTGCCTGAAGAAATGATACTGTTCATCTGTACTTGGGTACCTGCAAAATGTACCAACATAAGTCACATAAGATCAACTCATACAATTGTTATGACATGGAAAGGCAAAGGTTGAGGAACATACAAACTGTAGTCACATTCATAGCCTGCATATTCATTGAAGTGATTTCCAATGTCAAACCCTCTGTAATTGTATGACCCATACTCAAAATCAATGAAGTAGAGTTTCCCTGAAAAGTGAGCAAAAATAACCAGAAAAGTTAATACAATGAAAGAAAGGAAAAGTAAGTGTGAGAAAGTACAAGCCACAAGCGAGCATGTAATGCATGTGTCTCAATGTGACCAGTCCGCTTGGGCATGCTAATTGCTCACGGAGTTACAGTTAGATCAAGAGAACATGAAGCAAACAAAAGATATATTGGAATAGGAGGAAAAACTAAATGTTTCAGAAAATGACTGTTTGGTTCATGCCAGTCAAGAACGGAGATGAAAGAATGAAATATAGAATTTATCACCCTACGAAACAATGTGTACCTTCCTCATCATTGAGCATTAAATTGCCACAGAGCAAGTCATTATGAGCAAACACCACAGGAGCATTAAGAAGGCCAGTTAATTCCTGTTTCCACCATCAAGCAGCAGATTTCATCACGTAAGAGCACAAGAGTCTGTTCTATTTATGTATAATATACTATTCAATGTGGATAAAGTGAATTAACACTTGTAAACACTGTGGGGAATACTAATTTTTGCTCTTAAAGGCAATTTTCCCAAAAAGCATAAAACGGACAAGAAATTCTCAGGAACTCGTGTGACGATTCCGGAGCATTAGAGTACCTCACATCCTAGCACAAACTGACATATAGCAACATACATGGTAATCCCGCTTTCTGACATCCTCCTTCCAAGGAATTTAGTTAGATTGTTCAATTTAACCGACGTGCAACAACAAAACTTCATCTACATGTGTGCTATCAGAAAATAATTACTCCTCTAGGTGTCAACACTGCATGGTATTGTGTGAAAGCAAGTGAGAAACCCCTGACATGACATACTAAGACCTCTAAGTAAGTTGTACATCGTATATGCATTGCAATATTAAGTGGTAGGTAATTTCAGGCATACTTCTTGGCAGACCATATAGACATTTTTAAAAGAGCTTGACTGAAAATATCAGAGGTCATTGATGTAGTAGTTATCCCACAGCAAATATCATGTAAGAGTTAGGATATCCAGAAAAAATGCTTAACAAAGGTATTTACCTTTAGCTCAAGAAGTTCATCGTGAATTTCCTTAAAGGATATTGTCTCGTACTTCCTTTGCTTTTCATTGTCATCAAACTTGAGATCAGATGCTACATCAGAAAAGATGGCACAAGCAAGACGCAAAAAAAAACATTAAGGTAAAGGCATTTTGTGGAAAGAAACATTTAATAGAGTGCAAAGGTGAAATAAGAGTTAGTTTTTTGTAAAGTTATAAAGAAAAGAGAAAGCAAACTGCTAAAGAGGGATAACCTTTCTCGAAAAACTTGAATATATCATTCCATAGTTGAGGTTCTTTAGAACCTGGAATTTCCACCTGATGGAATTTGTGCAGCTGCTTAGCAATTTCAGCTACCAGCTTTGGTTTTCTCATATCTGTCACATTAGCCAGGAAATATAAATTGAACATGAAGTCAAGCAACAAGCTATAGGTGGGACCCATTAAAGATACACAGGTAATATGTTATCAGACTTCATGGGAGCTCATATGTTATCACCAGGATAAGATGTTCTGATAAGTTTATTTTAAGAAAATGGAGTTATCAATCCTATAGCTACACATTTAAAAGAATCAGCACAAAACTCACATAAAGTTGGGATATCCAAAGTCAAACAGATTTTACAATTGAATTACATTTCAAAGTGGCTACAACAAAGACCCCAACTCAGGAAAAGAAAAAAAAAAAAAATGCAAACAAACAAATTTGAAAAGACTGAACCAGGAAACAACAAACTTTCTCATGTTAGTCTGAAGGGCTGAGCAGACAGGTATTTATACAAGATGACTATCCCCTTCTGAATGCCTTAAATTGAAAGATGGTCATTGAGATTTTTTAAACCATTTCAGACCTGTGGAACTGTGAACATTTCATAGCTGAAGTGCCTAAAGTATACATTATGAAGCAATATTCATTTTCTTACCTACCGTTACTTTCTAGAGCAATTTTCCGAAATCCACAACATCATCTGGAATTCTCTAGTATGCTGAACAATAAATCCATACCTTCAGGAGTGAGTGTACGAGCATTTATAAATGACTGAACCATGCCATTCCCAAAAACTGCAAGCAACTTCGCACCAAATCCTGCAGCCGAAAGGTACTTGATAGCCTAAAACAAATGCGTTAAGCAATTATAAAGCAGAGTACAGACTTGAAGGCCGTCATTACACACAGAAGTAAATGAGCACCACAAGTATTAGAAGCATTTTTCTTTTCCCAAGTCTGTTGAAGAAACTGGGGCATCCGTCATAGCAGTCCTAAAGACAAAATGGTAACGAATGTGCCAAATCACTGTGGAAGCAGTTCATGAGTTTGTCTAGCGATAATTACTTGTGTAAGTGGTTCAAGAAATTGTATGTGATTCATTCATCTACATTGATCTCACAAGTTAGCATCATAATCATCACATTTCTTAAACTAGTTATTGACAAACACCATATAAGCAACAAAATGGATCCCTTGAACCATATAAGTCATTTCGACACTATCTCAACAAGTTTCAGCTCTAGATTCTATCAGCTTGCATTTGCATGATTACAGCGTGTCTGGGTTCGGGCGAGGTGCATCCAACCGTGTCCTTGGAAAACTTAAGAGAGATATATTGCTGTAACAGATGCCAAATTCTACTCTTGCATCTATGGAAGTTAAGAAGAACCTTATGAATCCCAAAGAGATCAACAAGGAAAAAACTTAACTAAAGATAATTCTACATGGTGGAATACTGAGATTACAGAATTCTCTATTAAAGCACTCAGGGAAACAAGCCCAGTAAACTAGAAAACAAGGAAGAAGGAATTGATCAACCGACAATTGTTAACATGCTACACAGTTATTCGGAATAAAGACTCACGTGGAATTCTCTTTCGCGATCAATGACATACTCGGTGTTAGGCCCGTATAATCTGACGGTAATAGATTCCACATTTCCGCTTTCTTCTTTCACAGACACCTTCAACACTGCACCAAATTCTGAATAAGACCCCGACTAAGGATAAACTCGAAAACCAGTCGCAGCTAATCATCCATCCCTATCAGCAAACCTTGCCTACGATCGCGACATGCGCCCTACCATGGATTCGTCGACACATCCTACTTACTATCGCACCACAGCTGGTGATCAGAACTCACATAGATTCGTGATGCCGCCGGACACGGTCTCCACGGCGAAACGAGAATCGTCGAGCTTCGACCACGCCGCGAACAAATCCTTGCAGAGCTCTCTGCTCAAGCAAATCAACGCAACCTCAAGCTCACACAAAAAGAGAAAAAACGAAAGAGAAACAACGATCGCCGCAACGAGAAGAAAACGAACGGAAACGCGTCCAAGTCCCGCGAGAACCGAATCAGAGGCTCAAGGCCTCCGATTCCTCCGAAACCAAACCCTAAGCTAACGAATTCGCGACGGTCAACGGGAATGCGAGAGCCAGCGGGAGGGACGCACATGACGCGAGGGGACATCTCGGGGAGAGAGAGGGAAGTGTCGACGGCGAGAGGGGAGGAGGGGATGGCGGGGCCGCGGCTGTCCCTGGCTTCTCCGGCGACCTCCATGGCGTTCCAGATGTTCGCAACTCCCATTGGCGATCGCTCGTGCGTCGGTGATTCTCCGAGCTCGGGGCCTTCGTTGTTCTGGGAACAGGTGGTGTGTATTCGGGATTTGAAGGTCAAAATGGTTGAAAAATGGGGGAAGCGTTGTTGCGAATTATTAGGGAAAGCTTTGGCTTGCGTGACCAATTAATGATATTATTAATTAGGGAAAAAGCCGCAAAAATCTTAAATTATGTCAACTGCAATATATTTACTCTATTTTTTTTTTTTGTGATGCAAAAAACCGTAAATTTGTATCATGTGACACATTTACCGAGCCCCTCATAAATTTGTTCTTGAGTCAATCTTCTCAATATTTATTGGCTCGAGGCTCTTGATTTTATGGATCGGTATTGATGCTTTATTACATTGCCTTTTATGAGATAACTCATAAACCTTACATATATTGGGATCCTATAGCGTTGATATTCTTCTTCTTTCTTTCTCTCAACATTTATTTGCATACTTTTTTTATATCATAATCCGATTGATTTTTTTTATTTATGCAAGAACGATTTCAGTTTCTACAGATAATGTGAAACGATGAGTTGGTTATTAATTCCCAAACTTGTATTAATGTGACATACTTATCCCAACTTTAAACTTGTATCCATGTGACACATTTACCTCAAAATGGTCATATGAGTATAAGTTTAGGGTTTTTGATATCACAAAAATATAATTTAGGGTAACTGTGTCATATGAGTATAAGTTTGATGTTTTTTGTGTCACAAAAAAAAGCTTAGAGTAAATGTGTCACACGGATATAAGTTTGTGGTATTTGATGTCACAAAAAAGTTTAGGGTAAATCTTTGATTGTTTTTTCCTTCTTCTTTTTTTGGTTTGTGTGTTTCTTTTAAATATTTTTTTTCTAAAAAAAGTTGGAAAACCCACGTGGTTTATTTTTGCTAAAATGTAAACCACATTGTTCATAAATTTTTACTATTTAAAATTTAGTAACTACTACAACAATATTATGTCGGTATAATTATTTTTTCCCGAACACAATTGATTGTCAAAAGATAATTTATTTATTTTCACCAATCAAAGAGTCGAATAAACGAGAAAAGAATTATATAGTAACGCTCCGTTTGTTTCGTGGTGATTTTTTTTAGGGAAAAATTTTTCCGGCATTCAATTCGCTTAAAAGAATGAGTTAACGGAAAATGTATTCTTAAATTCATAAAAATGATTTTCTTTTTAAAAAATCAGATATCATTTTTTTCAAATGACCAAACATCGACACTTAGACCAAAGAATTCGTGCTTAGACACATAATCCAACAACCGTTCCGAGGTCCTTGGCAATGGAAAAATATTCTCCATAAATGTCAAATTTTTCGTGAAACAAACAAAATCTAACTTTATCGACCATGACCTTAGTGGATTCCTAATTAAAGTTGCCATGCAATGATGCTTATGCTATCTTAAGCATAAAATATATCCCTTGGGCCCTACGAAACATCATCGATGATGAAGAAAGATAGTGAAATTGAGCGATGACCTTGTTTATTCGCCCCCTTGTCATATAAGATAATACCCTGATTTTTGTATCTCGTTACTTTATGGGAGATGACGAGAAAATTAAGCTTTCTCTTCTTCTTCTTGCTAATGTATATCGGTGTAGAGAGTTTTTAACTCTTTATCACAATTTTAAAAGTATCATTCTTATCTATTCAAAATGCATTTACAAGTAAAATGTCCGTGTACAATTTTTAGCATCTAGAGGACAATTGAGTACGCGTTTGTTTGTATTTTTATAAAGTAAAATACTAATCAAATTTAAATAATAATAAAAACAATAAACAAATTAAATCACGTGCGAATTCACTCGTCAATATTAACGTACCGCGGAAGTTTCAAGTGTTTCATGTCTGAAAAAGAAAAACAAATAGGAAGCGTGTCGAGGCCTAGCCGCAAATCTAGACCGACCAAACGACGATCGAGCGAATGGGACCCACACGAAGATCCCCTCTTTTCTGGACATGATCTCACCCGACAACGAGAAATAATATCCTTTGGTATGAAAAGGACAGGCTCTTTGACTCGGTCGAACCGCTCGATAATGCCCCTCATCATCTTCTTTTCAAACGTTCCTTAAAAAAGTCAAATTGTGGCCACGATGCTTTGAGTTTGACCTTGAGACTAACGGGCGAAGCACGACAAGTAACGAGATTCAGCTGGTAGGTAAAAGGGGTTATCAGGACAATTCCATAGCCTTGGCAAAAGAGAGAAATTTCTCATAGATGAGGAGATATGGAGAAACTACATTCGATTGCGCACAGATTTGGGCTGGCGTCGGGACCTCGAGGGGGGGGGGGGGG
>BCNH02000003.1:8914139-8934392 GCA_001662345.2 Metrosideros polymorpha var. glaberrima
GGGGGGGGGGGGGAGGCAATTTCTTGCTTGGGTCCATCCATAGAATAGGCATAGTAGTTTTTTGATTGGGGCGGGCTTGGTTCATGTTCAGTTGGGTTGGATAAGACGTTCTGACTAGATGTCTTATTTGGATTTGTGCAGACCGAACGTGATTTCCTAAACAACATGGGTGGGCTTATGCCATGATCGGGTTTTAGAAGATATCCCCTCGATATCTTTTAGCTGTGTATTGAATCTATATATTATGAGGTACGGATAGAACTATCAAAATGAGTTAGGAAGAATATATTAGGCCGTCTTCTAGTCTATGCTTCCTAACACTACATATTTTAGAAGGTAATGGAAGAGGAAGCAATAGTAACAATACGTTCGGCCACTTGTTTCGTCTTATTACTTATAATATAAATTATCCGAATCTTTCGACTCTACAAAACCTTATGGATACATTATAAATCACTTCCGTCCACGTACATTAGATGAGGTTCCACCTATAGAGTGGCAAGCGTGCTCCCCAAATCGATACGGGTGAAAGACAATGTGATATAAATACATAGTACATGAGCCCTTAATTGCCCAACCAATTTAAAGGCTAGCATTATCATAATATTGCCTAATCATCTAGCTCAAGTCTTCTCTGCGGCCAGCAATGATTTCAGGTGGTCAGGTTAGGCGAAAAAGCTAATTCTACAGGCTCGTGACCCAATGTGATAATTTCCAATAGGTCATAGTAAGAAATAAGGGCCTCTTTGCTTCAGCTTATGTGAAAAGCAAGAAATCCGGCCAAATTTCAGAACATTACTCTGATTTCAGAAGATTATGGAAATATTTATATTTATATTTGCGTGTGAATATTTACATTTTAGGGAAAATTTTGAAATTTTGAAAGAAAAGGGCAAAAACATCAAATTTTGATTAAATAAAAATCACTCGACAAAAAAATTAAATAAAAAAATAAAAACTAGCATTTATTGCTGCGTCTGTAACTTTCTAAATGGGGCTACTACAGTCCATTCGAAATATCTCAATTGTGGTTATGTTGATTGTCTAATTTGTGTCGAAGCATCGTAGACTCATGCCTTTTCTCCTGCACAGAACTTTCAAGTGTCTTGTGTTAGGTTTTGGCACACAATCACAACGAAATAGAGTAAAGACGAGAGAGATGCAAACTTTATCCTGATTCACTCTTAAACTAAAGCTACATCCAGTAGATGATTTCTTATAATTAGCACATTGCACCTCTCAATTACATCACTCAATTACAAAAGAAAAAGAGCGGGACTCTCGTGCTTTTCTGTCAATGGAGAGTATGAAACACATCCCAACATCTTGAAGTTTTAGCAATTTGTGTTCTAGTGTCATAATTGATTTGCAATTTGTATCGGTTAGAAACATCTTATTTTGTCTCTATTTGTCAAATAATTTAACAACGATGAAGACGTGTTCATTCGTGTTAGTATATGAAGTCGGGCATGTCATATCGTATTCGAAATTTCTCTGTGGGATTGATGTTTTAGCAAGTGTTGCGCAAATGGGTCGTATCCTATATTGCTAATTTGCTAGCCCTTGGATTGGGTATGAGATTGGACGGCCCCTCATAAGACAGAGGTATAGATTCTTGGTCTTTCCCACGTTTGGGAGTATTGACAGGCCCACAAGTGGTTTTGTCGGACTGAGAATCTCTTTCGATTTATGTTTCTCGGGCTTTCCCAACATCCAATATTATCAATAGTAAATTAGTAATCAAATGAGAAACTCCCAAATAAATGAAAATTTTGGAAAGTAGACCTTCTCTTGTAAATGAAAAAAAAAAAAGTCTCCCTGCACAATTGTTGACCGCAGGTAAAAAAGCGGAGAGCAATGTTGATTTCCATCTGTTAAGAGTTAGAGGTAATAAGAGAATTTAGCATGGCTTCTCTTGGGGCAGACCATTTGGGCGTAATGTTTCTCTTGGTATCTATTCAGGTGGCTTAACCCCTTTTGGATTCTACGGATAAGTGCTCCTCACATATGATGCACACGACCTTCTCCTTGTCATCGGGGAGGACCTTACTTTCGAATGCCTTCCTAACGGCTGACAGTCATCCTCACTAATATTTTATGCGACATTGTATAGGGTTTGTGCAAGAGTAGGGGTAGCGCTTTTGCCGAAGGGATGGGCGTCGGAGTCGCCTCGAGGATGGGTAGCCCCCTCTACCGCCCTTGCATTTCCGAATCAACGCCCGGTTGTGGTCTTCGCCATCATCGTGCTATTCCTTGTTGTTGCTTGGGTGGAGAAGGCATGTAAGGATTTTCATGTGTCCTCAAGGCAATGAGGGAGTCGAAGTGCGATTGCTTGCCTAGAGGTACCAACTTGCCGTTTGGATATTAGAGTGTGGTTCATACTTCTCATCGACAAGAAAACACTGAAGTCCATATTTTGGGCTTAGACTCATGAATAACTATTGCTTATATGTACTTTTTTTCTCTTGTAATTGAGCGATATAATAGAGAGGTGCTAAATTAAAGTGGAATCCTCTGCTGGATGTAGTATTAGTTTAAAAGCAAACCATGATAAAACATTGTGTCTCGATTTCTTTTTTTCTCGACTTTTATTCTTTATTCGTGTGATTATGTGACCAATTCCTAACACTGGGAAGTGGGTTAACTAGTGGTTCGAGTCCATTTTTTTGTAAGATCGAAATAGCGACAAAATCATACATAAAAAGTGGTAATTTGACAGAAAATCGAAGCACTCGAGAATTTGTGAAAGAAGGATGAAGGTGCAAATGAGAGAGAGCTCTCTCTAATTTATGGGAAAATAGATGACTTTATCCGATTGCCGATCATCCAACGCTCACCGTTGGGCCCCATTTTAAATTTTTGTGGGCTCATTAAAATGCCACATGGGCCCAATCAGTGGATCTGACCTCTAAAGAAAAATTCAACCCTCCCAAGCTAGTGCTAGGGAGCAAAAGGATTGGGTCAGGCATGGGCCCAATTATGTTTAGCCCACCACAATCCAGTTGCCATCCCTTGGTCTATCCTAGCGTTTTCTAATATTGTTGTCGTCGTGGTCCAACTCTTTTCTCTAGTTGTTGATATAATGTGACCGCATTGCACGACAGTCGCTCGATCGGAGTAGACCAGTTGAAATCAACGATTGTGGTGCTAGAACTGAATGTACGCTATAATCATATCTTACATTGGTAGCGGTGATTTTTCACATGGCAAAATTTTTTGTCGGAACACATTTTATGTTATACAATTGTGTCAAAGAGCTATGTACCTCTGTGGGATGTGCTTGTGACTTCTAATTTTGATTAATCAAATCGAGAGTCGATTTTAAATTCTTGAGACACAACACAAAAGACAATTCATACCGAATCATATTGTTATGAAAATGGAAATAAAAAAAGTAGCCAATTTGGGAAGATAGACTGCAAAATGTATCTACTCTGGGGAATGACAATAATTGGCTTATCTGCTAGATTCTCCGAGACTTCTGGTCAATACACGACAGATGTAGCACACGAGACTTAGACGCATGAGCGAAAGGGAGATGATTGTTAGGAGTCGGAGGGGTTTACTAGGAGGTCATAGGACTAAGAAGCTAAACTTCCGTAAACACTATGACATGGGTAGTCAGCGGAGAGTGAAGTTTAGTATGACAGTTCATCGAACTTTTGAGATTATAGGCTGTATACACTCAGACTTATAGGGACCCACTCAAGTTCTAACCAAGAGCAGTGCTAGGTATGTTTTATCCTTTGTTGGTGACGTGTCGATGAAAGTCTTAATTTGTCTTCTCAAGCACAAGAGTAAGGTACTTGGTCGGTTTAAGTCATAAAAATGATGATTGAAAAGCAGAGAGTAGTGAAATCGTGTGCCTGAAAACTGACAAAGGGTTGGAATTATGTTATGATAAACTTGGCCAATTTTGCATTGGGGAAGGCATAGTGAAACACCGATAGTATTGTCGACACACAACAGCTAAACAGAGTCGTAGAACTGATGAACAAAATTATATTGGAGAGAACTCGCTCTTTATTTTCCAATGTTGGATAGTTGAACATTTTTTGGCCAAAGTAGTAGATACCACTTGTTGGTTAGTGAACAAATCACCATCGCTAGTAATTAGTTGGAAAACTCATGAGGAAGCGTGGTCAGGTAAGTTTGCTGATTACATTGAACTTAGAGTATTCGGTTGCTTGCTTATGCTTGTATGAGTGATGTCGCGGTGGAGTGGGGCAATAAAGTGCATATTCCTAGGTTGTGCACACGAGTGAAAGGCTGGCGGTACATCAAGGAAGATTCATCTGGGTTTATGGTCAGCAAAGATGTTACATTTAACGAATATGCTTTGTTTCATAAGAGGAGCGATGGATCAATTGTAGAGAAAGATCTAGACAACATTAAAAAACAAGTAGGGCTTCAGGGAAAGCCTAGAGATGTTCAAAGTGCAATAAATGCAACAATTAAGATGCGTTTGGTTCAGCATTTGGAAAATGCTTTGGAGCCTCAAAGTCCCTTGAACAAATACAAATGGAGTTTGACAAATTCTTTTAGAGCCTTGGGAAAATACAATTGCATTTCCAAATACCTCTAAAGTCCCTTGAGCGAATGCACCTCCAAAGTAGCATTCACATTCTAGCATTTTCAAAATGCTGACGAGACATTAATGAAATTTTTCTTGTTTGTCATCTGACCCTCATTTAATATTAGAATTCCCATATTACCCTTTTTAATAACAATACCGTAGTTTTGATCGGTTTCTCCTCTCGCGAAGCTTCTTCTTCACGGATTCCACTCTTCCTCATGGACATGCTCAGGTGAAGATTGTGTTTCTCTCATTTTCCCTTTCTTCTTCCATCGTCAACTTCTTCGCTCGTTGTATCTTTCCATTGGAACAAAACTCGACGTCTTCGCTACACGTCAGAGGTAAGAGTCTATTTCTCAAAAGGATGTTGAAGAAAATTTTCTTCTTTTTTTTCCGCAACAATGTTATTATTCTTGTTTGGTTCATATTATGTCGTAGCTTGTTCTTTTGATTTCATTAGATCCATACAATTTTCTGATTCGTAATGTTGGCAATGAGTTGATTTCACTTTTTTTGTTTGTGGTGGAATGAAGTGTGTAATCCTTTTCTTTTAAGGCTTTTGTTGGTAGCTTATCCTTTTGATTTCTTCTTATTAATATAATTTTGCTTGTGGTGGAATGATGTGCCCAACAAATGTTTGGTTTAAGTTCCAATAGAAAGGTGATTTCACCCACTCCTCTTTTCTTTGATACCCCATTTTTCTTTGACAATACTTACCGTTCTTTTTCACAGCTTTGTTTATTCAAGGCATTGTAGACGAACTTCAAGACTTTGAGTACCAATTTTAGGACTTCGTGTAACAATTTTGGGATGAAGTGTAAAAGGTGGCACACGAAAAGAAGAGCCACCAATACAGTCAATGCCAGCACTGTAAACCCATATGTAGTATTCCCTTTGCTGTTTGGTGTGAATGTTAATATGGAGATGGCATAAGTCGCCATCATGAAGGTTATCACAACGCACATAGTCAACATTTAATTCCCCATGAAGATCTACGGCTTTAAAGGAAGATCACTTCTAAGAATCATAATGATGCCAAGCGATGCGACGAAGCTTATCGTGTTACATGCTATGAAAAAATTATACTCATTCGGGTACCTATGAGCCATTATGGAGTTGCCTGAAGTATGTGTTGTATGGTTTTTTTGCCCTTGAAATCATCTTGCCAAATGTTGCCAGGTAGGGTCATACCTGCTTGGAATGTCATGGTAGCTAGCAATATCGCCACCACCATTAATGTCTTATGCATGCTGTTTTTCCACTTTCTCTTTCTCTTCCTTTTGTTTTCCTTTGCTATAGGTGGATGAAAGGCGGTGACCATGTTATTAGCATAGACTATTCATTTGGATGGGTCGTGAGTCTCTAATGTTTGAGGGACAAAATCTGCAATCTTTGAGGCTCTTTTTGTAAGGTTTTATGAGACCACGATAACTATTCTAAAAGCTTAAACTTTTAGGTTGGATCTTCTAACATGGTATTAGAGCCAATGTTATCCCATTAGTCAAATATCATGCGTTTGCACGTGAATTACACATAGCTTGGACGTGAGAGGAGGTATTGAAGTATCATCCCACTTTGCTCAACATGGCTTCCGCATGAGAGGGAGTGTTGAAGTATTATCCCCATTCCCTCCACATTGCTTGCATGTGAGATTAGTTCCACATCGCTTGACAATGGGTCATAGATACTCTGATACCATGTGATATTTTTTTGGGACCACTTTTAGAACAGTTGGCAGTAATCCCACAAAATCGCACACTTTTCACGCTTTCGTCTTGTGTTAATAGAGTGAGTGTTATGAAACCTCTAGAGTTCATAATGTTCAGGTTAACACCTTTATAAGTTAGGAAGAGTATAGTTTGCAGAGGAGTAATACCAGAATTTATTAGTTAGGTTCAAGTTTTAACTAGACAAGCCTGTGTCATATACTTTTTCAAACTTAACTCTGCTACAGGTATTTTTTAGTCCTGTAGTGTTTGTGACTATTATTTGATGCCTTTAAAAGGGAAACTCATCCCTTCTGAAATCTCTTTTGCCTTCTCTAGTTTTATTTTCATTGGAATCTAGATGAAATTAGTATGAATATAGCGTGTAGTGTAGTGTAAAGTTATAGTTAATCATCTGGACCAATTACTTCTTTTCCAAATATTATAACGTGGGAGGATTTTTAAATGGATATCTTTTAGCTTCCTCATATTTCTACAATATTCACGTTTTCTAGAACCGCCATTTTGATTAATAAGCTCATTGAATGTAACTAGTACAAAGGCTTGGTTGTATGAAGTGAATATACCTTAGTTTGTCTATCTGCAACAGCCATATGCAAAATCGTGTTGTCATCTTCGTCCCTTGAGTTAATAAATTAATCATCGTTTAAGATATCTATCAAAAGCTTCAAAGCTTCTAATCTATTGTGTTTCACGCATAAATACAGAATTATCTAGCCATGTTCAAAGACACTATGGGCTGCATCAGGTCTAGCTCGAACAAAGAGTTCCAACACATCCACATGTCCTTTCATGGTCGCGACATGAAGAAGGTTTCATTCATATTTGTCAAGGATGAAATATATTTCAGGACTGACTCTTAATAAGCTTGCCACTATGTTAAAGTGCTCTTTTGTTGCTGCGAGATGAAGAGAAGTTGATCTATGAGAATCTTGTACTTTTGCCAGCTCAATCTTTCGAGCTAGGACCTCTTCCACGAATCCCAAGTGTCCAAGCATGGCTGCGATGTGTAAAGGAGTCTCAGTGTGATTCCCGATCATGATTCTATTGAGAAGCGGCTTATTTTTTCCCAGCAACTCAAGCAAAGAAGTCACGTTTCCTTTCACATGGTATTAGAGGCAGTGTTATCCCATTAGTCAAATATCATGCGTTTGCACGCGACTTGCACGCGAAATGGGGTGTTAAAGTATTATCCCACGTTACTCGACATGGCTTCCACGTGAGAGGGAGTGTTGAAGAATTGTCCCCCTTCCCTCAACATTGCTTGCACGTGAGATTATTCCCACATCGCTTGACCATGGATCCTAAATGCTTTGATACCATGTGATTTTTTTTTACCACTTTTAGAACAGTTGGCAGTGATCTTACACTTTCCACGCTTTTGCCTTGTATTAATAGGGTGAGTGTTGTGAAACCTCTGGAGTTCATAATGTTCGAGTGAACTCCTTCATTAGTTAAGAAGAGTATACTTTGCAAAGGAGTAACACCAGAATTTATCAATTGGGATCAAGTTTTAACTAGACAAGCCTGTGTTATATACTTTTTCAAAATTAACTTTGCTACCGGTATTTTTTGGCATGACTTTTATTTGATGCCTTTAAAAGAGAAACTCATCCCTTGTGGAATCTCTTTGACCATCTCCGGTTTTAATTTCCTTGGAATATAGATGAAATTAGTATAAATATGGCATGTAGTGTAAAGTTGTTAATTATCTTGACCAATTACTTATTTTCCAAATATCATAACGTGTGATGATTTTTGAATTGATATCTTTTAGTTTCTTAATCTTTCTATAACATTCACGCTTTCTACAATCGCCATTTTGATTGATAAGCTCACTGAATGTGACTAGTACAAAGGCTTGGTTGTATGAAGTGAACACACCTTAGTTTGTCTATCTATAGCAGTCAAATGCAAAGTCGTTTGATAAACTAATCATCGCCCAAGATATCTATCAAAAGTTTTAAAGCTTCCAGTCTATTGTGCTTCACACATAAATACAAAATTGTCTAGCCATGTTCGAAGACACTATAGGTCGCATCGGGTTTAACTTGAACCAAGAGTTCTAACACATCCATATGCCCTTTCATGGTCACGACATGAAGAGGGTTTCATTTATATTTGTCAAGGATGAAACATATTCCAAGGCTGACTCTTAACAAGCCTGCCACTATGTTAATGTGCTCTTTTGCTATCGCGAGATGAAGAGGAGTTGATATATGAGAATCTTGCACCTTTGCCAGCTCAGCCTTTCGAGCTAGGACCTCTTGCACGAATTCCAAGTGTCCGAGCATGGCTGCGATGTGCAGAGGAGTTTCAGTGCGATTTTCGATCATGATTCTGTCAAGAGGCGGCTTATCTTTTCCCAGTAACTCAAGCAAAGAAGTCACGTTTATTTCATATGGTATTAGAGGCAGTGTTATCCCATTAGTTAAATATCATGCGTTTGCACGCGAATTGCACGTGAATTGCACGTGGCTTGGATGTGAGAGAGAGGGTGTTGAAGTGTTGTCCCACTTTGCTTGACATGGCTTCCATGTGAGAGGGAATGTTGAAGTATTGTCCCCCTTCCCTCAACATTGCTTGCACATGAGATTAATCCCATATCGCTTGACCATGTGTTCTAAATACTTTGATCCCATGTGATATTTTTTTTGGATCACTTTTAGAATAGTTGGCAGTGGTTCCACAAAAATCTCACACTTTTCATGCTTTCGTCTTGTGTTAATAAGGCGAGTGTTGTAAAACCTCTAGAGTTCATAATGTTCCGGTTAACTCCTTTATTAGTTAAAAAGAGTATAGTTTGTAGAGGAGTAACACCAGAATCTATTAGTTGGGTTCAAGTTTTAACTAGATAAGCCTGTGTTATATACTTTTTCAAACTTAACTTTGTTACAGGTATTTTTTAGTCCTGTAGTGTTCGTGACTATTATTTAATGCCTTCAAAGGGGAAACTCATCCCTTGTGGAATCTCTTTTGCCAACTCTAGTTTTGTTTTCCTTGGAATCCAAATGAAATTAGTATGAATATAGCGTATAGTGTAGTGTAAAGTTATAGTTAATTATCTGGACCAATTACTTATTTTTCAAATATTATAACGTGTGAGGATTTTTAAATGGATATCTTTTAGCTTCTTAATATTTCTATAACATTCACATTTTCTAGAATTGCCATTTTGATTGATAAGCTCACCGAACGTGACTAGTACAAATGTTTGGTTGTATGAAGTGAACATACCTTAGTTTGTCTATCTACAACAGTCATATGCAAAATCGTATTGCCATCTTCATCTCTTAAGTTGATAAACTAATCATCGTCCAAGATATCTATCAAAAGCCTTGAAGCTTCCAGTCTATTGTGCTTCACGCATTAATGTAGAATTGTCTAGCCATGTTCGAAGATACTATGGGCTATATCAGGTCAAGCTCAAACCAAGAGTTCCAATACATCCACATGCCCTTTCATGGTCGCGACATAAAGAGGGCTTCTTTTGTATTTATCCAGGACGAAACATATTTCAGAGTTGACTTTTAACAAGCTTGCCACTATGTTAAGGTGTCCTTTTGTTACCACCAGATGAAGAGGGGTTGATCTCTAAGAATTTTGCACTTTTGCCAGCTTGGACTTTTGAGCAAGGACCTCTTCCATGAATCCCAAGTGTCTGAGCATGGCTGCGATGTGCAGAGGAGTCTCAATGTGATTCCCGATCATGATTTTGTCAAGAAGCGGCTAATCTTTTCCTTGCAACTCAAGCAAAGAAGTCACGTTTCCTTTCACACGGTATTAGAGCCAGTGTTATCATATTAGTAAAATATTATGTGTTTGCACGCGGCTTGCACGCGGCTTGCACGCGAATTGCATGTGGCTTGGACGTGAGAAGGGGGTGTTGAAGTATTATCTCACTTTGCTCGACATGGCTTCCACGTGAGAGAGAGTGTTGAAGTATTGTCCCCCTTCCCTCAACATTGCTTGCACGTGAGATTATTTCCACATCGCTTGATCATGGGTCTCAAATGTTCTGATACCATGTGATATTTTTTTTTGGGACCACTTTTAGAACAGTTGGTAGTGGTCTCACGGGAATCTCACACTTTCCATACTTTCACCTTGTGTTAATAGAGCAAGTGTTGTGAAACCTTTAGAGTTTATAATGTTCGGGTTAACTCCTTTATTAGTTAGGAAGAGTATAGTTTGCAAAGGAGTGACATTTGAATTTATTAGTTGTGTTCAAGTTTTAATTAGACAAGCTTATGTTATATACTTTTAAAATTTAACTTTGCTGCAGATACTTTTTAGTCCCATAGTGTTCGTGACTATTATTTGATGCCTTCAAAGGGGAAACTCATTATTTGTGGAATCTCTTTTGCCATTTTTAGTTTTATTTTCCTTGGAATATAGATGAAATTAGTATGAATATAGCGTATAGTGTAAAATTGTTATTAATTATCAGGACCAATTACTTATTTTTCAAATATTATAACGTGTGATGATTTTTAAATAGATATCTTTTAGTTTCCTAATCTTTCTATAACATTCATGTTTTCTACAACCGTTATTTTAATTGATAAGCTCACCGAATGTGACTAGTACAAAGGCTTGATTGTATGAAGTGAACATACCTTAGTTTGTCTATCTACAACAGCCAAATGCAAAATCGTGTTGCCATCTTCGTCCCTTGAGTTGATAAACTAATCATCACCCAAGATATCAAAAGTTTCAAAGCTTCCAATCTATTGTGCTTCAAGCATAAATACAGAATTGGCTAACCATGTTCGAAGACATTACAGGCTGCATCAGGTCTAGCTCGAACCAAGAGTTCCAACACATTCATATGCCCTTTCATAGTCGTGACATGAAAAGGGTTTCTTTCGTATATATCAAGGACGAAACATATTTCAAGACTGACTCTTAACAAGCTTGTCACTATGTTAAGGTACCCTTTTGCGATCATGAGATAAAAATGAGTTGATTTATGAGAATTTTGCACTTTTGCCAGCTCGGCCTTTTGAGCTAGGACCTCTTCCACGAATTCTAAGTGTCCGAGCATGGCTCCGATTTGCAGAGGAGTCTTAGTGCGATTCTCAATCATGATTCTGTCGAGAAGTGGCTTATTTTTTCCTAGCAACTCAAGTAAAGAAGTCACATTTTCTTTCATATGGTATTAGAGCCAGTGCTATTCTATTATTCAAATTGCACGCAGCTTGCATGTGAATTGCATGTTGCTTGCAAGTGAATTGCATGTGTCTTGGACGTGTGAGAGGGTGTTGAAGTATTATTCCACTTTGCTTGACATAGCTTCCACATGAGAGGGAGTGTTGAAGTATTGTCCCTCTTCCCTCAACATTGCTTGCACGTGAGATTAGTCTCACATTGCTTGACCATGGGTTCTAAATGCTCTAATACCATGTGATATTTTTTTTGAGATCACTTTTAGAACAATTAGCAGTGGTCCCATAGGAATCTCACACTTTCCACGCTTTCGCCTTGTGTTAATAGGGCGAGTGTTGTGAAACTCTAGAGTTCATAATGTTCGGGTTAACTCCTTTATTAGTTAGGAAGAGTATAATTTGTAGATGAGTAACACCAAAATTTATTAGTTTGGTTCAAGTTTTAACTAGACAAGCATGTGTTATATACTTTTCAAAATTAACTTTGCTATCGGTATTTTTCAGTCTTGTAGTATTTATGATTATTATTTGATACTTTCAAAGGGCAAACTCATCCTTTATGGAATCTTTTTGGTCTTCTCTGGTTTTATTTTCCCTCGAATCTAGGTGAAATTAGTATGAATATAGCATGTAGTGTAGTGTAAAGTTGCTGTTAATTATCTGGACCAATTACTTATGTTCCAAATATCATAACGTGTGATATTTTTAAATGGATATCTTTAAGCTTCCTAATCTTTCTATAACATTCGCGTTTTCTACAATCGCCATTTTGATTGATAAGCTCACCGAATGTGATTAGTACAAAGGCTTGGTTGTATGAAGTGAACATATCTTAATTTTTCTATCTGTAGCAGCCATATGTAAAATCGTGTTACCATCTTCGTCCCTTGAGTTGATAAACTAATCATCACCCAAGATATCTATCAAAAGCTTTAAAGCTTCCAGTCTATTGTGCTTCACGCATAAATACATAATTGTCTAACCATGTTTGAAAACACTATGGGCTGCATCAGGTCTAGCTCGAACCAAGAGTTTCAACACATCCACATGCTCTTTCATGGTTGTGACATGAAAAGGGTTTCTTTCGTATTTGCCAAAGACGAAATATTTCAGGGCTGACTCTTAACAAGCTTGCCACTACGTTAAGCTATCCTTTTGCTGCCGCGAGATGAAGATGAGTTGATCTATGAGAATCTTGCACTTTTACCAGCTCAGCCTTTCGAGTTAGGACCTCTTTTATGAATCCCAAGTGTCCGAGCATGGATGCAATATGCAAAGGAGTCTTAGTGTGATTCCCAGTCATGATTCTGTGGAGAAGTAGCTTATCTTTTCCTAGCAACTCAAGCAAAAAAGTCACATTTTCTTTCACATTGTATTAGAGCTAGTGCTATCCCATTAGTCAAATATCATGCGTTAGCATGTGAATTGTTGGGGCTTGCACGTGAATTGGACATGAGAGGGGGTTTTGAAGTATCATCCAACTTTGCTCAATATGGCTTCCACATGAGAGTGACTGTCGAAGTATTGTCCACATTCCATTAACATTGCTTGCACGTGAGATTAGTCCCGCATCGCTTGACAATGGGTTCTAAATGCTCTGATACCATGTGATATTTTTTTGAGACCACTTTTATAACAGTTGACAGTGGTCCCACGGGAATCTCACATTTTCCACGCTTTCGCCTTGTGTTAATAGGGCGAGTGTTGTGAAACTTCTACGGGTTAACTCATTTATTAGTTAGGAAGAGTATAGTTTGCGGATGAGTAACACCAGAACTTATTAGTTGGGTTCAAGTTTTAACTAGACAAACCTGTGTTATATACTTTTTCAAAATTAACTTTGCTATCGGTATTTTTTAGTCTTGTAGTGTTTATGACTATTATTTGATGCATTCAAAGGGGAAACTTATCCCTTGTGGAATCTCTTTGGTCATCTGTGATTTTATTTTCCCACGAATCTAGATGAAATTAGTATGAATATAGCGTAGTGTGTAGTGTAAAGTTGTTAATTATCTGAACCAATTACTTCTATTTCAAATAGCATAATGTGTGATGATTTTTAAATGGATATTTTTTAGCTTCCTAATCTTTCTATAACATTCACGTTTTCTACAACCGCCTTTTTGATTGATAAGCTTACCGAATGTGATTAGTACAAAGGCTTGGTTGTATGAAGTGAACATACTTTAGTTTGCCTATCTACAGCAGCCAAATGCAAAATTGTGTTGCCATCTTCATCCCTTGAGTTGATAACTTGATCATCGCCCAATATATCTATCAAAAGCTTCAAAGCTTCCAGTCTATTGTGCTTCATGCATAAATACAGAATTGTCTAGCTATATTCGTAGAGACTAAGGGATGCATCAGGTCTAACTCAAACTAAGAGTTCCAACACATCTATATGCCCTTTTATGGTCACGACATGAAGAGGGTTTCTTTCGTATTTGTCAAGAACGGAACATATTTCAAGGCTGACTCTTAACAAGCTTGCCACTACATTAAGGTATTCTTTTGCTACCGCGAGATAAAGAGGAGTTGATCTCTGAGAATCTTGCACTTTTGCTAGCTTGACCTTTTGAGCTAGGACCTCTTCCACGAATCCCAAGTGTCCGAGCATGGCTGCGATATGTAGAGGAGTCTTAGTGCGAATCCTGGTCATGATTCTATGGAGAAGCAGCTTATCTTTTTCCAGCAACTCAAACAAAGAAGTCACGTTTCCTTTCATATTGTATTAGAGCTAGTACTATCCCATTAATCAAATATCATGCGTTAGCACGTGAATTGCATAAGGCATGCATGTGAATTGCACGAGGCATGCATGTGAATTGCACGTGGCTTGGACGTGAGAGGAGGTGTTAAAGTATTATCTAACTTTGCTCGACATAGCTTTCATGTGAGAGGGAGTGTTGAAGTATTGTCCTCCTTCCCTTTAACATTGCTTGCACGTGAGATTAGTCTCGCATCGCTTGACAATGGGTTCTAAATGCTCTGATACCATGTGATATTTTTTTTGGACCACTTTATAAATAGTTGGCAGTGGTCCCATAGGAATCTCACATTTTTCACGCTTTTGTCTTGTGTTAATAGGACGAGTGTTGTAAAACCTCTGGAGTTCATAATGTTCGAATTAACTCCTTTATTAGTTAGGAAGAGTATAGTTTGCAGAGGAGTAGCACCAGAATTTATTAGTTGGGTTCAAATTTTAACTAGACAAGCCTGTGTTATATACTTTTTCAAACTTAACTTTGTTATAGATATTTTTTAGTCTTATAGTGTTCGTGACTATTATTTGATGCCTTCAAAGGGAAAACTCATCCCTTGTGGAATCTCTTTGGTCATCTTTGATTTTATTTTCCCTCGAATCTAGATGAAATTAGTATGAATATAGCATGTAATGTAGTGTAAAGTTATTGTTAATTATCTGGACCGAATACTTATTTTCCAAATATCATAACGTGTGATGATTTTGAAATGGATATCTTTTAGCTTCCTAATCTTTCTATAACATTCACGTTTTCTACAACCGCCATTTTAATTTGTAGGCTCATCGAATGCAACTAGTACAAATGCTTGGTTGTATGAAGTGAATATACCTTAATTTGTCTATCTGCAGTAGCCAATTGCAAAATCGTGTTAACATATTCGTCCCTTGAGTTGATAAACTAATCATCGCCCATGATATCTATCAAAAGCTGCAAAGCTTCCAGTCTATTTCGCTTCATGCATAAATATAGAATTGTCTAGCCATGTTTGAAGACACTACGGGCTGCATCAGGTCTAGCTTGAACCAAGAGTTCCAACACATCCACATGCCCTTTCATGGTCGCGATATGAAAATGGTTTCTTTCGTATTTGTCAATGACAAAATATATTTTAGGGCTGACTCTTAACAAGCTTGCCATTACGTTAAGATGCCATTTTGCTGCTGCGAGATGAAGATAAGTTGATATATGAGAATCTTGTACTTTTGCCAGCTCAGTTTTTCAAGTTAGGACTTCTTCCACGAATCCCAAGTGTCCGAGCGTGGATGCGATGTGTAGAGGAGTCTTAGTGAGATTCCTGTCATGATTTCGTCGAGGAGCAGATAATATTTTCCTAGCAACTCAGGCAAAGAAGTCACGTTTGCTTTCACTGTGGCTTTGTAGAGCTTGGACTCCATGTTTGGCTCTTTAAAATGGGAGTTTCAGAATACTCATTGCTCCATTTGGGGAATTAAACATATATGTCATCAAGTCAACTTTCGCTCAAACCATGACTAACATTGTATGTACAAACTTAGACATGATTGGCTTAGATCAAAGACCAAAATTCTCTAAGGTAATTTCGGTGAACAATCATAGATATATCAAAAACCATTTCAGTCTTTTTCTTACGTTTATGAACATATGTGAAAACGTGAACTTGATCTACATAGACCAAATGCATACAATCCCCACCAAATGGTGCCCAATTGCATCCCCCAATTTCCTAAACACCGCATGTCAACTTCTAAAGCTGTTGTTATAATCTTATTTGAGCCGACACGTTACCTTATTCTTTAGCTAAGATTATTCAACTTGATGGAATGGATTAGGAAAATGCTTGAAATAAGCAAGAGTGTCGTGAGTGCATTTACAATTAGTCTTTCAACCAACATAGTTGCTAATTGTTGACAATATGTCTCGAGTTCAAACCCATGAACAAGCCCGATCTATTAAAGGAGAGTCCGAAAATTGAATATTTATGGACATCCAATTGTGTACAATGGAAACCCATATTTCCTGTTCGGTAAGAGTCTAAGTTGGATATATCCTATTTAGTCCAAATACCAAATTGGTTTGCAAGAGTTGTTGGCTAAGAAAAAGAAAAGAAAAGAACAAAATGAAACTTGGACTTTGCTGATTGGTTGGCCGAATATTCTTTTTGCTATATATTATGTTCTTGCTATTTGGTATTCAATGAGTCGTTGAATCACTGTCTAAGTGCTTGACAGTGGATATTCTTCGTGAATTACATTCCATGAAGTTAATGTTCAAGTCGTCAACATATTGTGGTAAGATTTATTAATTTTTTTTGTGAAATTAAGAGATTATTTTGTAAAAATTGTGGGGCTAAATATTGTGAGAGTTATTGGATGTAATTGGAGC
This sequence comes from Metrosideros polymorpha var. glaberrima, assembly GCA_001662345.2. Lineage (NCBI taxonomy): Eukaryota > Viridiplantae > Streptophyta > Magnoliopsida > Myrtales > Myrtaceae > Metrosideros > Metrosideros polymorpha. The sequence continues at coordinate 8,930,737 of BCNH02000003.1, forward strand.
TGGAAAACACCGAGAGTGTTTAATTGACTTGAGTGTGGTGGTAATCTCTGTTTTATTATTTGATCTATAATGGAATTCTTTGCTGTCCTCCCATAGACGTAGGTCATCTAACCGAACCTCGTAAATCTGATATCAAATTTATTTATTTTTCTATTTTTTGTTCAATTGCTTGTGTCATCAATAATTGGTATCAGAGCTAAGCCAACTAAGTTGGAGCGAATCAATGGCAACAGAAGAAGGAAAAGTAAAAATCGATAGATTTGTTGATATTTTAGTGTTTAGAATCAGTGTTCAGAATCACATTAATGCTTTTCCATGCAACTCCACTAGCATGTATAAACCATATTCATATCCATATTTGCATACATCTCTCCCCCTTTTTGTCGGCACAATAAAAGACATATAATATTTAAGCCATAATTATAATCCAAATCCCAAACATTGTTCAATCAACAATTCAAACCATAGTGACAAAACGAAAACTATAACACCCAGGGGTCCCACTCACAAGATATTATCCGTTTTGGGTCCATTGGCCCGCACGATTTTGTTCTTCTAGGCTTTGCCCAAAAAAGGCCTCTTGCAAATTAAAGGGTCCCTAACACCTTATAAACTGGCCCAAGACTCCTTCCTTAAGCAATATGGGACGGAGAATTGCACACACCCCCTCAGTGGAATGTCACATACTCTCCTTCTCTGCGGCATAGCGTCTCTGCTGTGCCCTTAGCGGCACTAGCGAGCGCCCACTATGGCCCCACACACCGTTGGGAGTTGGCTCTGATACCATTTATAACGCCCGGGGGTCCCACTCGTAAGATATTATTTGCTTTGGGCCCATTGGCCCTCGCACAGTTTTGTTCTCCTAGGCTTCGCCTAGAAAAGGTCTCTTGTAAGTTAAAGGGTTCATAACACCTTATAAATTGGCCTAGGACTCCCTCCTAAGCGATATAGGATAGAGAGCTGCACACACTCTCTCAATGGTATATCATAAAAACAACTTGAAAAGATATCGTCAATACAACCCAAAGTTATAAAAATCAACATTAAAAGCATTTGAAATGTTCATTTTGAGGATGAGGGTTGGTCAGGATCTAGAGTGTTTGCTTCTAGAGAGCTGGTTCTTAATAGACTAAAAGCTTGAAAAGTGTCGAAAGGAGCTTGAATAAGGTGAAAACATCTCATCTTCATTAGGGTTTCGTGAACCTTCATAAAAAAAGTGTTAAAGGTAAATTCTAGTTCAGTGTGAGTTGCAACATTGAAAATGTACAGTTTCTTTCCAAGTTCATCAAATTAACCAAGCAAAAGACTACAACAAAGGAATAAATTCCAATCTTTCAAATGTGGCAATCAAAAAAAAAAAAAAGCATCCAACACTTTTTTCATTTCCCTTGTACTAAAAGTAGCCTTGAAAACTTTGTGGAAAAGTTTGTCAGATAAGATTAGTGGTCTCTTCGTATCATAATGTTCCTTGCACCCAAAGCTAGGCATCAAGTGTGGACAAAAAAAGGGGCATCAAAGTTTGAAGAGTGTTTAGACAGAACTTTCCTTTTGTGCCTTGACTTTGCCGAACATCAAAGTTAAAAATTTATTCCAGCTTTTAAAAACATCATAAAAAAATAATAGTCTATTTGTTTCGTGAAAAATGAATGATTTTAAATACATTCTCTTAAAAAATGATCGCTCGAAATAATTAATCAATGAAATGCGTTTTTATTATTGACGATAATACATGTCTAAACATCTCCGTAAATAATGCGAATATTTTTTCTTTTCATTTATTATTATAAATAATACAAACGATCATTTTTAAGAAAAATATTTTTCGAGTTATTTAGTCTTTCGCGAGTCGAGCGCACCCGCAACTTTGGAATTTCGTAACGTCATTATTTATACGTATGTACTAGGATCTTATAGGCGCTTGGCATTGACAAGAGGAAGGAAGGAAGGGCCGAAAAAGCGAAAAGGTACGTGAGGGGCAATTTGGTCAATTCGGGTCGGAGAAAAGTTGTTGTGGCTCCACGTCCGCAGCTTGCATTGAATGAACAGAGTGAAAGAGAGAGCATGTCTCTGTCACCTCTCTCTCTCTCTCTTCTCTCTCTCTACTGTGAAATTCTGAGAGGTTCTCTTCTGCAGCTCGCGACGTCGCTCACCTCGCATTTGATCCTCTCTCTGCGCCAAATCAAATCTCCTTCACCCTCTCTCTCTCTCTCTCTCTCGGACATCGCGCCCGCGAGACGATGTAGCGCGAGACCCACCAATCATCTCCTCCCATCTCCTCCTATATATACACGCATTTCTCTCTCTCTCTCTCTCTCTCTCTCTCTACGTTCTTGCAGTGTGGTGCACCGCTCGCCATCTTCACCGCCGGTTCAGCCGCGCCGTATCTCCGTCTGCATCGTCAGTGCGGGGCTCTTCGTTCTAGGGTTCGCTTCCCCTTCTCCGCTCCTCCTTCTGTTCCCTGCGGAAGCTTACGCTGCAAGCAAAGGCCTAGAAAGAGCTCGCGAAGCTGGCGTGGACCGAGTCATTCGCCGAGTCGGCTCCCCGGCCCGGTCGCCCCAGCCGACCATTCTACGCCCCTCCGCAAGTCAGGCGGGAGGACGGCTATTTCGGCGGCTATGGGGCCGCCGAGCCGGCTCAGTCTCACCCCCGATTTGGCACCTTCGACGCCAGGCCCACCCGCGGCCGTGGCCGGAGCCGTGGCCGCGGCGGAGGACGCTTCACTGGCCGACGAGACGCGAGCCCCGCGCCGGATTTCAGCAAGTTCGACCTGGCTACCAAGTTCGGCGACCTCGAGGTTGTCGAGGAAAGCATGGATGCCGGTGGCGAGGCCATCAACTTCGCCGCGTATGAGAATGTGCCGGTGGAGGCCAGCGGCTCCGACGTCCCGCCGCCGGCGAGCACGTTCGAGGAGATCGGTTTGGGGGAGGCTCTGAGCCTGAACATCAGGCGTTGCAAGTACACGAAGCCGACGCCGATACAGCGTCACGCGATTCCGATAGCCGTCGCCGGGCGCGACCTCATGGCGTGCGCTCAGACCGGGTCCGGCAAGACGGCGGCCTTTTGCTTGCCGATGGTCTTTGGGGTCTTGCACGACGGCGCGAAGAGAGAGAAGCACCTGTCGTCGAGAAGATGCGCGTGTCCCTCCGCCCTTGTTCTGTCTCCGACGAGGGAGTTGGCTTGTCAGGTAACAGCTATTCTCTTGCTTTGGTTGTGTTACTGTTGCATGACGGAAGCATTGTGACGAATTATTGCGCGTCAGATATCTTTGAGAATGATACAGAACGAGAAGGGTTTGCTTGACATTTTATCAGCCCATGATTATGCTAGAATTTACGATGAGGTCGTGTTGTGTTTGGGGTTTGTGTGGTTTTTGATTGTGCAGATATATGAAGAGGCGAAGAAGTTTGCGTATCAAACTGCTGTGAAGGTTGCTGTTGTGTATGGTGGCGCACCATTTGGTCAGCAGGTACAGCTTCTTGTGTTTGGTTTCTGATGCTTTGTGCTTATCGCGGCAATCGACTTTTCTCCATGTTTACTTTGATTTGGATGTGCATCTTGCCGAGGGAGACTATCGAGGATGGATCTGTGCTCATTCACTGTCGCGCTGATTAGTAGTTCTTGCATTTGCATCCTTCATTCCTTTTTTTGAGTTCTGA
>BCNH02000003.1:8934426-8979127 GCA_001662345.2 Metrosideros polymorpha var. glaberrima
TGAGGCTCGATTCTGTCACTGGGAATGGTTGCCTCCATCGTTATAGCTGGGTCTTCAAATTGTTGTAATTTGAAAAGGCATGTAATTCGTAGTGGTGGTAGTGGTTTTGGATTTGCTTTGTACTTTGTGGGTCCTTGTGCTTACTCTACTGTTATGATGTTTCTTGACCAATTAGGATATGTAATTTCCAAGTCGAGGGTGGTCATGTGGTGACGCTGTCTAATATGTCTAATTCTAGAATACACTGGCGGTGTAATTTTTCTTTTTTATAAATAACAGGTGTTACTAAATCTTGATTTGAGGTTTCAACCATCTAATTTTTTACCAACCCTTAAATCCTAGGTGGATGAGGCTCCTAGAGTAAGTTTTTCTTTACACCGAGGGTGTATGGTCTAATTCCTCTGTCTATAATTCTGGTTGTATTTTGTTTTCTTTGGACTTTCCTTACTGAAACCTCCTCTTTCGCTTTGTATATGTATTTCTCTTTTGTTTAATTTCTTCTTTCTCCTTTCAATGAGCATGGTTGTTTTTTTCCGGTCATTCTTTCCTTCCATAGTTATTAACAAGAATCCTTCAGACCAATTTGTTTGTAGATTTTGTTAATAGGTTTACCCAGTTGCCATTGTGGTGATTTTTGGCCATGGGATTAGAGTGGCCACTCGTAGGTGTTCTTTTCTGGAGATCACATATGAAGCTCTTCGTGAATGTGAAAAGTGACGCTAATGGCATTTGCGATCCTGTATCATAATCTTGCTTTCTGCTTTGACTACCCGGATCTGTTCCATGGGAAGATTTGTACTCTTTGTCCCACGGGTTTAAATTGCTTAATATCTAAGGTTTTGTGCATTTTCTTTCACAATACTCGGATCATGTTTCAATATTTGGCCTCTACACTGTTCTCTTTCAGGTTCGCATCCTGGAAAAAGGTGTTGACATTTTAGTTGCCACGCCTGGTCGTTTAGTGGATATGATTGAAAGAGATAAAGTCTCTCTTAGAAAGATTAGATATCTTACTTTGGATGAAGCTGATCGTATGTTAGATATGGGCTTTGAGCCCCAGATTCGGAAGATTGTGGAACGGATGGACATGCCACCATCTGGAGCAAGGCAGACGATGCTATTCAGTGCTACTTTTCCAGATGATATACAGGTTTATAAATGCTCTCTGATAAGCTGCCAACATCTATGGCGGTAGCTTAGTGATTAATTAATCCGAACGTACTTGAAAGCTGGATTTTATGGCTGATATATGTAACTTATGTTCTCTTTTCACATTGCAGAGGCTGGCGTCTGATTTTCTCTCTGATTATATATTTCTTGCTGTTGGAAGGGTAGGCTCCAGCACAGATCTGATTGCTCAAAAGGTTGAATTTGTTGATGATAAGGATAAGAGAAGCTATCTTGTGGATCTTCTTCGTTCCCAAACAAAAAATGGACGTCTTGGCAGCAAGGTACTAGAATTACTGAATTCAGTAGGCACATGTTCATTTATCGCAACGTTGCTGTTTACTCTATTACATTCTGATTTACCATTTTATAAGAAAAATCATTCTGTTTTTCTTTCTCCCCAATTATGTGACCATTTCAATATGATATTCTAGTGGCTTAGTGAACATTGATGGAATCGTCTTTTGCTGCAGCAAGCTTTAACTCTAGTGTTTGTTGAGACGAAGAGAGGAGCAGATGCCCTCGAGAGCTGGCTATCGAGAAGTGGCTTCCTTGCTATAGCTATACATGGAGATAAAGTTCAAATGGTTAGTTTCTAATCTGAATTGCATTTGTTCTCTTTATATTACATTTCGGGTGATCAATCTTATGCCTTTGCTATACCTGGTGGCATCAAGTTGCCTAACCCATGTTTGTTAAGAATCCTCCTTGAAAGATCTTATTGTCTATCTTCATGTGTTGCCGGCTTTTCTTGTGGGGTGTCTAATCCCTCGTCTTCTTATCTGAAGGAAAGAGAGCGAGCTCTGAGATCGTTCAGAAGTGGAGCCATTCCGATTATGGTAGCGACGGATGTTGCCTCACGAGGTCTTGATATCCCGCATGTTGCTCATGTTATAAACTATGACTTGCCCAAAAGTATAGATGACTATGTGCACAGAATTGGCCGAACAGGCCGAGCTGGTAAATCTGGGTTGGCAACTGCATTCTTCAATGGAAAGAATTTGTCACTTGCAACAGCACTCGTGCAACTTATGCAAGAGGCAAACCAGGAAGTCCCTCCTTGGCTCAGTGAGTGTGCCGAACAGTCATGTAATGGTGGTAGCCATGGCCTGGCTCGGAACCGTAGGGCTAGCAGGTTTGGCGGCAATGACATCCGAAGAGGTGCAAAATCTAGCTATAGGAGCTACTCTTCTTCTAGCAGTTACAGAGATGCGCATGCTTATGGTTCTAGCGAAGATTCTTATGCTCACCCTCCCAGCACTGGTGTTTACGGCTACACAGCTGCTGATTCGTACCTTTCTGCAAGCCACGGTTATTATGATGCTGCTAATAACAGTTCTCACGCTGATGAGTCGGATGGATATGGCACGAGTCGGGGATCGATCGTGGCCAGCGGTTGGGAGTAGCCTCACCTCAGTCCCGCTTTTGCATCTTTTTTTTGTGTTGACACAGCACAATCACATATGGGGTATATATATATTAGCTTTGGCACCATGATAGAAGAGCTATTCAAGAATATACATATTAGGTTGGAGAAGAGGCATTTGGCTGTCCAGACTTGACTGCTTTTTACTGTGTTGGAGTTTTGTTTGGGGTTTTTACAGAAGTTGCTTCCTAACTCTGTGTTGTTCAATACGCTCACCTGACCTCTTCCTGCCTTTGCGAAAAGGCGTGTTTTGTTCACCTCAAGGATCTTGACTTTTGATGGATAGCCCCCCCATCTTGTGCTCATATATTTATCTTGAAGATGACCTAATCTTGAAGATGACCCACCTTCATATCGGGTTCCTGGTTCTTTTGTTCGATCTTTTTGTGTCATTAATCTTTCGACGTGTTGCCTTTTGCGGGCATGACTATTGTCGCGCATAAGTTCAATGGTTGATGGTAAGTTTGTGTTCCGAAGGAGCATCAATTTCTCATCTAACGTTTGACATTGCATTCTTGCTTTTGGGGACAAATTGCATTGCCGTGCGAGAAAAAAACAATGGAAGAATGGGGTTTATTTTGTAAAAAATGAATAACTTGAAAATTAATTTTATGAAAATGATTGTCAATAAATCCTTCTCTTTTTTTTTGCAAAATAAATAGAGTTTTGTAATAACTGGTTTTATTTGTAGCATGCACGTAGTATTTTCATGTGAAAACTTGCGATTTTACTTTAAAACAAATTCATATGAACGTAGCCAAAACGGCATCTTAAATTTTAGAAATTGTGCAAAATGAGTGGGATTCAAAACGACTAAAAATGGTATTTCATCTGCCTTCCTTAGTTCCGACTCCTCATCCCGTCATCCGTACCCATGCGCGCCGTATGATTAAGATCAATTGACACGATCCTGCGGTGGCGAAAGAAGTCGGTGCGTGAACGGCCAGGATTAGTCGCGACCACGACTCCTCGCCTTTAACGCCTTCGGGCGAGACACGTGGTAACGTACGCCGGCACACACCGGAACACAACCCATTCTATAATGGCGTCTTCTAGCGATTGACGATTCCAGAGGACCATCGGCCCCTCTCTCTCTCTCTCGATTCACCCGATCTTCAAATCCTACCTCAAATTTCTGCTCCATCTCCGTCGATTCGACGTCTCACCGTCGCGAATTCGCGGCTCCGATTCTGAATTCGCCGTCCTCGATCGCCGTCCTCGTCTAGGGTTTCTGTTCCAATCCCATCGATTCCGGCGCTTTCGACAATGGACGGCAACAAGGACGACGCGCTGAAGTGCCTGAAGATCGGCAGGGAAGCGCTCGAGTCCGGGGATCGCGCTCGCGCCGTGAAGTTCATCGCCAAGGCTCGCCGTCTCGATCCCAATCTGCAGGTCGATGATCTGCTGTCGAAAACGGAAGGGCAATCCGATTCGCAGTCGGAATCGACCAACAACAATGAAGGGCCGGCGCCGGACCGATCTGGCCCGGCGCAGTCGGATCAGCAGAGGCCGTCGGTCCGGCACCGGGGTCCGTCGACTGGTTCGTCCTCGTCGAGCGCGACGTACACCGAGGAGCAGATTGCGATCGTGAGGCAGATTAAGAAGAAGAAGGACTTGTATGAGATATTAGGGGTGGAGAGGAGCTGCACTGTGGAGGATGTGAGGAAGGCCTATAGGAAGCTCTCCCTGAAGGTTCATCCTGATAAGAATACAGCTCCCGGCGCTGAGGAGGCGTTCAAGGCGGTTTCGAAGGCCTTTCAGTGCTTGAGCGACGAAGAGAGCCGCAAGAAGTATGATGTCACCGGTTCTGATGAGCCTGTTCACGTGGCTCGGGCGGCCAGGCGCGGCCCAGCGCAAGGGTTTAATGGATTTTACGAAGCGGAGTTCGATGCTGATGAGATATTTAGGAACTTCTTCTTCGGCGGCATGCACCCGGCAACTACTACGCAGTATCGAGGGTTTAGCTTCGGTACTGGAATGCCGAGGCAGGCGGATAATGCGTCGAGTGGATTCAATCTGAGGATGTTGATTCAGCTGCTTCCCGTCATCTTGATCCTGCTGTTGAACTTCTTGCCGTCTTCGGAGCCGATTTACTCTCTATCGAGGTCGTATCCGTATGAGTACAAGTACACGACGCAGAGGGGTGTGAATTATTATGTCAAGTCCACCTCGAAGTTTGATCAGGATTATCCCCCGGATAGCTACGAAAGAGCGAGGCTTGAGGTGAAGATCGACAGGGATTACATCTCCATCCTGGCACAGAATTGTAGGGTCGAGATGCAGAGGCGGCAATGGGGATTTATAAAGGAGATGCCGCATTGCGACATGTTGCAAAAGTTCGAGGGAGTGGCTTGATGGGCGTGGAGATGAGGTTGGTTTTCCACAAGGTTTTGTTGCATTTGAATGAATTGTCTCTTGAGGACGAAAATCAGAAATCTGGCCTGTGTTCTTGGCCTAATTAAGATGAATATTAACCCGGCCACTGCTGCTCATCTTGCCTCATCTATGCAGACTCGTGCGTTTTGTTATTTAGGGGCTTTCTTCAGAGCATGCGTGAGGTTATCGTGTAGGTGGCTCTGAGTGGCAACATTTTTATGGATGCTTTCAATATTTGGATACTTCCCTGTTCAGAAGCTTTAAAGTATTGGCTCTTCTTTGAGGAATAGCATTCGTAATTGCTTTACCTTTTTTGTTTTTCTTGATGTTGCTGCTCTAGTGTTCTATGTGGAAATGATTCAACTACTAGCTGGGCTGTATAATCGAGGCTAGCAAGTAGCAGGAATACCTAGGTTTCTTAAAATTCCCATTATTCCTTCTAATGTGCAACACTGGCCTTTTGTATGGGGAATTCCATGTGTTTGGTATTTTTTTTTTACTTTAATCTTTTTTTATGTGCTTTGAAGTCACTGTGGTCCCTAGTTGAACATGAGTTTTTCCTGTAACAATGGCTTTGATGATTGAGTAGCGTCTATTAGGGATTGCCAAGACTTTTGAGGCTGTTGTGTCTGTTCTTTCGGGTCGAATTAAGTGTTTATATTTCAATTTTTAGCTTATGTCTGATGGGATAATCTTCAATTCTTTCTTGTATATATTTACGTCAAAAACCTGATTTTCTTATCTTATCTTCAATTCTTGCTTTTGCAGATTGTCCAATGGATACGTTTCTTCCATCCTCTCTTGCGAGGAGATGTTGGCTTTCATGAGCAAGCTTAGGGGATGGACCTCAAAAGAAATTTTTGTTATGAATGTGGAACTGAACTTCCCTCTTACACCTTTAGCTAGTAATGCCCTGCAGCCCGGGGTTGAGACATATAATATGAAACTCTGCCATAGGTTATTCATGTTTGTTTAACTATAATAGTTCTGAATGGTCAATGCGACTCTGCCTGAGCATCGATGATGCATCTGGAATCGTCATTATTTTCAAGTTTAGATATGAAGCTATTGTAATGCTCTTAATGTCATCGAGTTCCTTGCACATATGGTACTATCAGGCTCTATTCTCCAGCTAACTGTCAGTATGGCTGTTTATATGGATGCGGTTGTTGCTTTGCTGTGAAGAAGACTTGGCTTCATACAATAAATTTCTGTGGTGGAATGCCATGGACTATGCAGACGATACTTATAATCATTTTTTTTGCAGCAATGCAGTTGTTTCCCTTGATAAACATATGATTTAGTGGGAAAAATCATTAATTTCATCATGTGCGAGTTGTTTGGATCTGCCTGTTGTTTTTATGATTAGCTCGTGCATTCGGGTACGATCTGCCCTATGCGCAAGGCTAGAAATCTCTCTCTCTCTCTCTCTCTCTCTGACAAGATATGGTATGATTCATGGTGGAAAATTTGATGTAGTGCTTGCAGTGTGGTGCGCTTCGTCCTTCAAATCAATTGGTAATTGCCTAATTGGATATGTTGGATGGGAGCTGAAGATGATGTGAACTGACCTGGCAAGAGGTGAATTGCTGTCCACGGGGAAATAAATCAAGCAGTGAGATCTCATACGAGATCAGCAAGAGGCCTTTTTTACGGCTAGGTCACATCTGCAGCTCCACGGAGAGGTTCTTTTACCTTCAACAACGCTGGAATAAAGAGTGGTGAGAGCCGTGGGCTTCTGATGGTCGCTCTAGTCGCTCTAGTTCCGACTAACGCAGGCGTGATGGAGTAAGCAATACAATTTTCTAGGCAAGTCGATGGTTCAACAATTTCACAATGAGGGACGCAAATTACGGCATGCATTGGGTTTCAGAAGTCTAGATTTTAAGAAGTAGAGTCCTGGAAAAATTAAGTTGCATGCACTGTCATTGTACATTTCCATACGATGATATTCGTTCGATAAGATGTCTCGTGGAATCAACAACTGCAACAACATTCCATTTTGACAAGTGAGACAGACCCTCGTTCATCTTCGCATAGTCAACGCTAGTCGAGACTTGGAAACTCTTGTTTTTGCCTCCAGAGTGAATCCCTTTTTGGTCGAAACAGTGCGTAAAACCAGAAGCTTTGGCACAAATTATTCCTTAGACGTTAGGGCAAACAAACCCAATGCACCTATTAATATGTACTGCAAGAGATTTACAAAGCATCTTCAGGTAACGCTCGAAAGGCATTTCGACTCTATAGAGACGCCGAGTGATGAAGGCAACATCTAAGAAGGAGCTCAACAAAAGGTGGAAAAATTGAAAGACTTTGATGTTCCAAAGGAGAGGCAAACCTTGATAATAGGCTTCTCGGTCATGATAATTGTCAGGTACCCAATGTACGGTAAGTGCCTGCGGGTTCAAGGAAATTGCACTTTCACATTAGCATTGGCAGAAGGATTGAAGTATTAGATGATGAGTCAATCGTTTGGTAAGCTCTCTTTATCCTGACATGCTTCACAATGCTTCTATAACCGGCGAAACCATGGAATACTAGGGTCTCTCTCTGGTCGTATCATTTTCGATGAGACAACGGGTTCTTTTTTCCCCTTGAACAACAAGCCAAGTTTACTTAATCAACTAAGAAGTGAGACTTGGAGACTAAGGCAGAAAGAAAAGTATTCTGGGATCTGAAGAGCATATATGGCGCTGGAGACTGAAAATGCCGGGGTTCTCTGCGAATGACACCTAATTTTAAATGCTAATTTGCCAACAGAATGTTCAGAGGAAAGGCTGAATTACCCGACAGCTCTCCCCATGATATGCTGCTGCTGCAACCAATGTTGGCCAGGCGTGTACATGATCCTATCGTCTACATGGTTATTGTCGCCTGACAATTTAGCCAAACAAAGAGATGATGAAACTGGGTAAGGCGGAATGCAAATAAAAAACGAAAGGAGCATCATGCATAAGAATCACAGCAGGCTGCTCATCAGCCACTCCTCATATGTTTGCCCAGTTAAGAGAAACCAGAGCTATCATCTTTTCATCAACTTCAGGAAAGAAAGCATTTCAGGGTGACAGACACGAAACAATGGAATTGCAGCTCGGTGTTCCCCAGTGAATGGTTAGCTCGTTTTTGCAAAGGTACAATTGGGTGATCTTTAGTCTTGTGCTCAACCTTTTGTTAGGATGTCAACTTCACCAGTGCCGCGATGCTCATGAACCTACCCAAAAGAAGCCAATGTTCAGTGTTCTATCAACTGGCTGTTGGGAGCTCTAACAGGACATAGAGAATGTGAAGTGCGAGCACACATGAGAGAGAGAGAAACTTACTTCAATAACTCGATGCACAATTGGAATATCACGACCCTGGATGATGAGGCAATCATGCCCACATTGCAGAAACAGAAATGATGTTCAGTATCTATGGGCCATGAGTACATGACATGCATGAGAAATTAAGAATATATCCAGAAAAGAATTCAAGAACTAATGTAGCCAGCGACCTATTGACACAATGCCTTCTTCTTTCTTCTCATCGGAGATATTTCACAAAGACTTGTTAAGGTAAGGAAGAAGGGGGGAACAAGCACACTTGGAGAGCGCAGTACAACGGAGAGTCGTATGCTGCGTTCGGGAAGGATGAATCGCTCCGAACAGGAACCTATTGAGTTAATCCCAATTAATTATATCGTAGTTGTGATGGTTTACTTCACGGGCAGATTGAAATGCCATGAGATGTTTGTACTAGCCTATGATTGTAGGTCAATGGCCGAATGAACACCAACTAGTATTACATTCAAAACAAGTTGGTCAAAACAAACTGGGATGTTACACGACCATGCGTTTCAAACAATTTTCTGCAACTAGAGAGAGCGAGAGGCCTATGCCTCTTTTCCAGCAATGGTTTCTGTTTTCAAGGCTTTCGATGATGCTTCAGATCGTAGATACTAGAAGTTCAATTCTTGTGTGAAAGGGTTCCTCCTAAGTGCATCAGATGTCAAAAGCATATAAAAGCATATTCAAACTAAATACAAAGCAGGGAAATTGGTTGAATGCGAATTAAATGGACTTACGTCTATGTTGAAGACAACAATATCTCCTGTCCGAATGGGATCCTTGTTCATATGCAAGAATAATATGTCACCCTGCAAGAGAAAGTCATGTATGCAGATTAGATCACTAGGCAGACGAATGAGGTAAACTCTAATTCCTTTCGATGCAAATTTTTTAGGATCAGGTGCCACGAATGAAGCACTGTAAACCAGATCTATGCAATTTGCCCATAGCATGTCACAACATGAGAGAAGTTACTGGTTCTGCAACTTTTATTTCTTTTCTTTTTGCAAAATTTTCATGAAGCGCAAGTGAAGGGATGATGTGTGATGGTGAGATATAATCATCCAGATAAATCCCAGTTTCTAGTTTCTTGGGTGAAGTCGTTTCAAGCAATTTAGCCAGGCTATGGAAATCCGAAGGATAGGTAAGCAAACAAGTCTAAACTAATACCGGTGCTTCATCACAGGCATGAGCATCAGAATCTATACCTTGAGAAATTAAAACATGAGTAATCTAGGAACGTTCTGAAGTCTGAATGGAAGCATTCATTCTTCATCGTCAGAGAAAAAAGAGCAATTAGTGTTGATGTGCATTCCAAAACAAAAAGAACCATCTTCGGCATTATAAACATCACACATGATTTTATACAAATCTAAATCAATTGCTTATAAAAACTACCATTATAACAGGAGAAAGACAGCAGAACCTTGCTCCAATCAGCCGGTTCAGGTCCATAACATTTACTAGTGCCAATAAGAACTATACTCACTCTTTTGAAGCCAGGTTCCATGCTTTCGGAGAGCACCACAACGACAGGCGATTCACTACCGGTAAAGTACATCAAGCCCTTCCATATCATCAAGGCTGATGTCACAATCATGGCTGAGAGAGGTGAGCATATCAGGGAGCAAATTAAAGTTTCACTGTAAACAGCGTAAGTATCCTAGAGCGCACACTCAGAGTATTGAATCAGAATGATTATGCCACCATATTAGAGTGAAGAACAACTAATGCATTCTCGTCTCCCAAATAAAAGTAACCCGCTCTATACTCTAGATTGAAGCTCGACTTTCATCATGTGTACCAAATGGCACCCGATAAAGATTCATCGAGTTCCAAGTAAGTTTCGGAGAAAATGGAGAACTTCTAGTTGTTTACTTAACACTTGATGCTGTTACTTCTAGTGTTTTACTTAACATGCAATGCTGTTCAGCAAACAGTAGGAGCTAATACTCTTCAAAGAGATTATATCTCTAATTACTGAAACTTAGGGACATGTTTAGGCGTTTTACCCCTGCTTTCACCAAAGAGCAAAAGAAACGGGAATTAGGATCAATCTTAACAAGCAGCACATAAAGGTCCCAATTGGACGTATCACTACTTGGATCTCACGTTTTGAAGGACTAGTCAGACATCCCATCCGTAGCAAGAACAGTTAGGAAAGAAGCCTAGAGATCCTGCCATAAAGGCAGTCCATGGTGATGAGCTTCTCCATCGCCGAGTGCAATCAATAAAGAAAAGTTCAACTAACTGTAAGATAACTCCCCAGAAAAGAAAAAAGAAAAAGAACTAGCCGTGAAGGTGATAACCGTGGAATCATCAATTTCTTATAGAAAATGATGCAGAACTAATCGTGCCTTCATAACCGACTCCCTTACAGCTCTTACTTCTTGGTGGCTACACTCTATCAGCAAGCACAATGGCTTTGCAATAGGGCCTCAACTCTGGAGTCCCTGGGAAATCTCCAGGCGGGTTGGCAGTGAATTCCTAAAGTACCCGCACTCTAATGATGCCGAACACCACCCAACCAATGCAGTCTCAGTTCTTCGGTCTACAATCTAAATAAATAGCAATCATCAGGATCAGTCACCACCGGAAGCTACTAGTCCCAAAGGCGACAGAGAGAGATCAAGGATCCATCGATGCGCACCCGACTTAAGCCTGCCGCCGCAAAAAAGAGACAGACAGCCGGTAAAGCAGGCAAGTAATGCATCGCACGATTTCGTCACCGACATAACCATAAGTGAAAAACCAAGAACCACCCCCCTTCCACTACCGGAGAAAGAACAATGACTTCTTATCTCCCTTTCAAACCAGTCACTCACTCACAATGAATGAATGCCTCTAGAGTCTCAAAGTACAAATCACAACATAAAGAATCAAAGGAAACGCATGCTTCTTGACGAATGGACTCTAAAAAACTAGAGGGAGGGTTGGATAGAGAGCAGCAAACCAAGAGTGATGGCCTGAGACAGAGCTTGTCTGAGCTGTGTGGGCTTGAAGGAGTCCAAGGTTGCTCCTATGATACCCATCCTCGTGTCAACCTCTGTCCTGATCCTTTTCCCTGAGACCCACCGAGGAAAGCTTCGGAGTTCCTTTGGGCGGGCGTTGGGTTGGTGCCAGAATGCTCAACAAAAGTACGTTGACAGTTGAAGAGAAGTGGAGCCTCTCTCTGTCAATTTTATCGGCTGCGAGAAGAGAACTTTGAAAGCGTCTCTCTCTCCGCCACGACTCATCTTACCAATCACAATCCTCCGTTGTATGAACGAGATGGCCACGTGTCGTTGTTTGAGTCGCTGAGACACGTCCCACCTGGATTGGGGTGGGAAAACTCACGCCTAATTTACACAGACTAGTAGAACGCATTACGCGATGAGAAATTTTTAATTTCGTCTACTCGATATTGTGAAATCAACTTAACTTGAATGGACACGAATGAAATTTACCTTAGAGGTACAAAATCAAGGCAGGTCGAAAAAATTATGATATGAAAATCGAGAGTTATTATGCGAAATGTATTGAGATTAATCTGCTTCGCGATCGAACGTGACTGTATCAACCTTCATAAAAGATGTACAAGCATTGATAACATTTTTTTTTTCGAATAGTGATCTCAATTAATGAATTCCTTTTAAAATTTCCATTTCTTATATTGAGCTTAGAAAAAGTATTTCCATAGGTTATGAAAATGTTTTTCCATTTGTTTTTCGGGGCATAAACGGCGTCGTCTTGGGCGTCTAATCAAGAACCTTTACTTAAAACCCTTTCTTCGGGCGTCTTGCTTCTTCCTCCGCTCTCTCTCCACAAGAAAAACCCTAGCCCCTACCTCCCTCCTCTCTCTCTCTCACTGCATAGTCTGCTCAACGAAAATGGTAATGCCCATCTCCTCGCGCTGATCGGACCCTTCTCTCTTGCTTTTCAAATTGCTTTCTTTGCTCACTGCACGCGTTGTTCCTCACGCGCACGAGTGATTTTCATGTTGGGTGCAGACGGGTGAAGCGGTGAATCCGAAGGCTTATCCTCTCGCGGACGCCCAGCTCTCCATCACCATACTCGATCTCGTCCAGCAGGCTGCTAATTACAAGCAGCTCAAGAAGGGCGCTAACGAAGGTGACCCGTTGCTTTCTGGGGGATTGAGGAATTAGTGTTGGGTGTCTGGTTTGCGGGAATTAACCGGTTTGGTCTTGCTTTGTGTTTCTTCAGCTACGAAGACGCTGAACAGGGGTATCTCCGAGTTCGTAGTGATGGCTGCGGACACCGAGCCGCTCGAGATCCTCCTCCATCTCCCGTTGCTTGCGGAAGATAAGGTGCTTGCTCACACGGCATTCGTCTTTCTTCTCTTTACTTAATGAGCTCCAAGTGTTTTTGCGAGTAAAATGATGACAGTTGCTCCAATAGAATTGCTAAGTGAAGGTAGTTTTGGTTCTTACTGGGATTTTCTTTTTGTAAGAGAAGCACGATAAGATGCTTTGGATTATGTTGTGTTGGCTCTTTTTATCCGTCCAGGCATCAATCCCTCGTTAGAAAGTTCGCGATTTTTTGGTAGGTGGGATGGGGTGATTGATTAGTATGAAGCTATCACTTTCGATTTATGCTCTTATACTGGAGACTGTGATATACTTATGTTAAGTTCCAGTTTTTATTTCCTAACTTCATTGGAATAATGATGTGCGGCGTTCTCATTGTTTGGAACTGGTCTTAGGGAGATTCTTTTAGGCTGCACATGGTTCTTGGAAACTAAAAATCACTATCATCTCTATTGAATGCTTTGGTTCATGAGGCATTTAAATTGTGTCAGAAGATTTGATGGAAGTTGCACATAGAGAGAGTGTCCTCTATATGTGTGTAATTTGTTCTCTCTTTACCTGAGGCCTGTAACAGGAAACTGTGCATACCAACCGAAGTATTTTAGGAGGTTGGACTGTAAGAATTGGCTTAAGAGCCCTTGTAGTATCAGATTAAATGACATAGGTAGAGCATTCTAGTTTTGTTATTGATCCGATCCCTTTAGGCTAATCACCCTTATATTGCGAGTAATTGTTCAGTTCCAAGTATCTTCTGTCAATTGTGATGTTTCGCATAGTTGAATAAGTCAAAGTGGAACCATAGGTAATCCCTGTACTTCTATTGCTGGAAGCAAATCGATTGATTATGTTGTGCTAGATGGCCTTCTGCTCATTGGGTTAAATAGGCATGTGAAAGAGGATGTTGCACTGCTTCTTTTGTGGCCTAGAACTTCATAATTTAAACTTTTTAGCAGGCATTTGTAAGTGAGTATTGATGATCAGGCATGTGAAGTGAATGTTGCATATCAGCTGATCATGCGCTGAAGGATGTTTTCTACCTCTTGTACAGTTAGACTGATGAGTACTTGTTTGGTTTCCTATATGTGACGTGCTTTCAGAAACAATTAGTGATTTCAGGTTGTTACTGATTCTGCTTGGTGGTTGGCTCTGCAAGCAGCTTCAAATTGTATATTTAATCATTGTATCATTTTCTTCAAGTTGTCAAGGAACCCACTAATTTCTTCGTTTTTTCATAGAAAGAATAACTTTTATCCGGAATAATTGCTCTTGTTGCACAATTTCCTTCAAAACCTTGCTTGACTGCAGTTGTCAATGGCAGTTGCTCGCCTTTTTTTTCTTTAATGGGTAAGAGTGCCAGTTGCTTGTTTAGAGAGTTAGTTAATGGAATGTGTAAATTCTTTCGCAGAGTTGTAATTGGCTAACTTTTTTTTTACTGAGAGATTCATGTAGTGGTTCTACCTTGGAAGGCTATAAAATTGTTTATCTCGCAAATGTATTTGGAGGATCTAATTATTCCAATTGTTATAGCTACAATCATGACTCTAGCATGTGCCTGGTATAATAAATGATGGATTGCTTTCCCTGATTTCTTTTTGTTTGTGAGCAATAACTTTTCTTTAGGAAACTCACGGTCTAGATGCGATAGCTACTGCTATATTTGCAGCCTCTTAACTTTTTCACAGCAAGTAGACCCTAATTCAAATGTTGAATGAAATGGCAGAATGTGCCCTATGTGTTTGTGCCTTCAAAACAAGCACTTGGCCGAGCATGCGGGGTCACGAGACCTGTCATTGCCTGTTCCGTGACGACAAATGAAGGAAGCCAGTTAAAGTCTCAGATACAGCAACTCAAGGTATGTTACTGCCTTCCCATCGTGTCACCACATAGAAAAAGGAAAAAGAAGAAACATATCATCATAATGCTTGAGGTTGTTTTCTGGCCTGATTGTTTGCAAAATGCAGGATGCAATCGAGAAGCTCTTGATTTGAATCTTTGTGAAGTGCGAATCGGCATGATGGGCCTCTTGACTCGGTTGCGCTGTGGGAGGCTTTGACTGAAATAGTTGCTATTAGAGAGAGAGAGAGATTGTGTGTTTCTCGGGGCTTTTCTTCTTTCTTCTTGTTCTACTTAATATGACGATTCGTGAGCATGTGCTTTTGGTTCGAGTTATATCTTGTTGAAGTGAGTATTGAACTAGGCACTAAGCCAATGGTATGATAGCATATGATCATTTGCTGACTCTTGGGCAACTCTCTTCATGTTGAGAACTATCGAGGCCAGGATTTTCTCTGCTGGGTTGAGCTTGTATCCTTGGGGAGATATCAATTTAGCATGCATTGTCCCACGTTTTTATAATTTTAAGTTCTGCATGAAGAGAAATCCGAAATATTTTCAACATAATTTATGTAAGTTGTGTATAGAAAGTGAGATGATGAGTTCTTTATGGGCGAGTATAAGCATAGCCAACAACCGAAAAAGTATTCAGTGGTCGAGTAGTACCACGACATCTACGACGCGGCATGCATTTTGTATCGAAGTCCAATCATACTTTACACTTGTTAATGACTTGACATAAATAAAAACGAGTTCTTAATGGCGAGCTCTCCTCTATCCACAGCCGCGCATTCATCCACATTTCCAAACTCGTGGAGAGTAAAGGAATCTCCTCACGTACGTCGCTTGTGGCCAAGGCTCCACGGAGGGGTTTAGATGAAGCGGACGATGGAGCTTGGCCACGAGTGATGACAGAGGGGCTTAGATGAAGCCGGCGACGGAGCCTTGGCCGCAAGCCGCCAGATTTCCAAATCTGGATCTGGAGCCCAATATGATGTTGCGGTCCATGATTTGCCTATCCTTGCCTTGCCTGCGCTCTTCTTGCTTCGTGTGCTTGCCAAAAGCAGCAGCATGGCTCTAGATCTAGCAATGGACGAGCTGGTCGCGAGCGACGTGTGCTTGTGGGTGGCTTGGCCGTGGCCACTGGTGGAGTCGTCAGCGCTCGCGAAAATCTGGGAATCTCAAGTCCATGGCCACTGGCGGAGGGCTGGTAACGATTTAGAAGGAAGAGAGAAATAGGGCTTCTTAATTATTTGAAACACTTTAGCAGCCTCAGATTAATTATAGATTATATATATTGTAAAAACAATTGGTTAAACAATGTGGGCGTGCCGGAGTGGTTATCGGGCATGACTAGAAATCATGTGGGCTTTGCCCGCGCAGGTTCGAATCCTGCCGCCCACGTTTTTTCCTACTCCTTTCCAATTTTCTCTCTTCATTTAGCTGCACGATGAATTAAAAATATGCCAAATTTTAGGGACAATTATTCATAACTAACTCGGGAAAGCTCATTTTTGCAAAGCACATTTTACATCAATGAAAAATATGCCAAAATTTAGTGAATATTACTCACAATTGCATGCGAGTCTATAACTCGAAACATATTATAGACCAAATGAGAATAGGAACGAACCATTTATGCGGATTACTGGCTATGCCCCGGAACTTCGATCTACCGCATTATGTAGTGTGAATCTTCCTTTTCATATTATTTGAGCTTTAACGATCAACGAGTCGCTCCTTTCTTTTCATTACTTTCCCATTTTTTAAATGAATGAAAAATATGCCAAATTTTAGTGAATATTACTCGTAATTGCATGCAAGACTATAACATGACACCTATCATAGGCAAAATAAAAATAAGCATAGACCATTTATGTGGATTATGGCTATGCCGGGAATCTTCGATCTATCACATTGCGTAGGGTGAATGTTCCTTTTCATGTTATTTGAGCTTACTTCTATTTTTAACTTTTAATTTTTTGTTTATCTTGCTATCCATACATACACCGGGACTTGTCTTTAATTTAAACTCTTGAAATCTTTCGAGACATATAAATATTGATATATAAAATCACATTTTTGTTGTGAATTTTTGGGATTTAAGGTATTCTTTTTCATTTTCAAAATATTGAGGTAAATTGCTTGACGTTATAAGTATAAAAAAAAATCCGCTCCTAACACGTTTATGAAGACTCCGAAACTTGACATTATCCAATGTATACATACTAGACTCCATGCATGCGCTACATGCATGCCTTATCATTGTCGGTGTTTGGACGCTCAACATGCATGCACGAAGGTGAATTAATATAAGGTTCTTTTATGAAGGAAAAACTTATTCAAGGACTATGAGGATGGAAATTCTTTAACAGACTTTCTTTTGAACCAAAACTATCGTATAGATAAGATTTAAAACCGCTCAATAAATCATAACAAAATGAAGACATACATTCTTAGTTCTGGAGGACATGATACCTAAGTAAGGTTGTATTGCTGCTCGATTGGATGCCGTAATGGCCGAATGAACTCTGGTTAATTGTCTATTGCAATAATATTGAGGAATAAATTGTTGGAAATAGTGATTGTCAAGCCCATCATGGCTCAACAAGGCCGTCTGCGCAAATTGACAAAGTTGTGGTCAACTCAGACATGGCTCAAAGCCTAGAGCATCACATTTAACATGACTAACCAATTAGTCATACTAAAATTTTTCCTAGGAAAAATTGACAAGTCTAATAAGTTATCGCTAATAAACCAATCTCCAATGGAGTGGCCAAATAGTTGCGACCCTCCCGACCGATCTCCAAAGGGTTCGCCAAAGAGTTGCGGCCCTGGATTCAACGATTGCTAGGCGGGTGCGAATAAATGCCTTGCAAGGAATTACTTACATTTAATTGACTTTGCCCTAGTTGATCTTTAATTACATATTTTTGTACGTGTGTTAGTAATGGCGTTTAGAGAGGATAGAGAAAACCTTAAAGTTTGGGGTTTTTTTTTTTGGTAATTAGAGTGTGAATTAATGATGTAAAATACTTACAAACACATACATTTTGATACAATTTCGTGTGTTACTTTAAAATTCTTCCATTTAAACTGTCTTAGATCAAAGCTCCATTTTCTTGGAATTGAAGTGAATAGAAAGAAAATGGTCTGTTTATGTGCCAAAAAAAATATGACAAAGATTTGTTGGAAAAGTTAGGGATGCAAGCTAATTTGAAACTTCTGAGTGGTAGAGTAAAAAGGGTAGGAAAACGGGAGAGGTGGTTAGGCCTTAGAGAAGACAATAAACAGGAAGTGGGATCGAGAAATAAGTGATTATTGCCGAATGGGGTGGCGGATCCAGGAGTATGGACAGTGGTGCAAGAGTGGCACCGATATGTCTCGATGGAGCCTATGAGATTTATTATGGTTAACACACACTTTAACAAATGGAAAATTTCTTGCCTATAACCATTTCATCCACATTGTTGCCCTATTCCCTTAGTAACTCAGAAATGATTTGATGATAACTCGCACCTCTCACTTGTCACATTAGTGTCCCATTGAATTTTCTAACAAATTTACTATATTGATGTTTTTTAAAGAACTGTGACAAAATTGATTAAATTTTGATCCAACATCAAATTGACTCGATTTTTGCGTCAACGGAAATTTTGTGAGTTTAACTTTCAAAGCTTAGTGATACAAGTAATGATTACATCCTATTTCAAGTAATGATCACATCAAATCAATAGAATTAGTTACCCTATCAGTTAAATCAAGGATTATAATAGTTTCACAGCCCTATTTCATTATACTTATCTACCATGTTGCATTACTTTATCATGGTCTGTAGATTATGCAGACCAAACTCATCTCCACCATTGATCTCATTTCTATTCTAGCCCTCCCACGTTGTCACTCCAAGGAAGAAAGGAGCGTAGAATGAATGTGCCTTACCTTAATAGTTTTTAAAAATACTTTCAACTTGTCAATTTCCTCTACGATAGCATCAACCTGCTTGATCAAGAGGCTTATGGGTGATTGTTACAGTTGAACACCCTTCCTTTCTTTGGCCATAAGAGAAAAGAGAATGCCTTTTTTTTTTTGTGATAAAATTACTCATCTTAATCAAGCAATAGATAATGTTGTTTTTTTTTTTCGAAAAAATGAGCTTAATTGAGTTAGTAGAACAGCTCAATAAACTCTACTAGAGTGGAGGATGTAGACCAAGTTTTTTTTTTTGTCGGAATCTGTAGATCAAGTTCATTGCTCGAAATCTAAGAAATAATTGAATCCGTTGTCTTGATCAAGTCTTACTTTCTAGCTTATGCAAGCTTTAGTGCATACATTCACATTTTTCACCAACCCTCCTGCACATTGCAGTCATTGAAAGGCTCAAGTTCATTTCTTCTCATCTCCTCTCTTTTCTCCCTTCTGTTCTCATTTCATTTGTTCTCTCTTTTCTGTCATCTATTTAGAGGAATGATATGTATATATGGGTTGATTACAATAATCATCCCATACACTAGATTTTTTTTTTTATTGATGCGCTCAAATAGTGAATCCACTAACTTTTCAGTAAAATACTAACGTGTAGTCACGTGATAATGATATGGCGTCCAAAGTTTTGGGCACATCTATGTCATGTCGTCATTTCGCTAGCAAATTAAACTCACTTTGGTCAAATGCATCAATTTGTAAGACACCGGAAATTCAGTGCATCGGAGGGTCGAAATAGAAGTTTAGTGATTTCATGCGAAATACATTAATGTTCAGTGAGCACATGCGTTATTTGATCACGCTTTTCTCTAGAGCGACACGATGAAACCTAACCACATGCTGAAACCTTTCACTCAAGTAGATTCGCAAAATAAGATTACATAAGAAGCCAATCATTTGGTGCATGGGCAGGCTGATTTCGAACCACCCAAGTCTTTTTTGCCAAATCTTGAAAAATGAAACCTTAAAATTAAAAGTCAACTAAACATTAAATGCACAGTCTACGTGCACGACTTCAAATCTAATTTTTCAAGTGGTTTGATAGAACATTTCTTTTCATTAAATATGGAACAGATATAAGGGGACATAGTTTAAATGTTGAAAAAAAAATTATTTATCTTCCTATAAGCAAATGGATCATATGAAATTTGAAGATAAAGCAATTATCAATCACACCATTTTATCGGGCATAACTTTTTTCATCCGCCGTCCCATTGACTTGATTTTTACACCTATGGAAAGGTAATGACCCAATTATTTAAAAAATATGGTTCGGATTTAAAAAAAAAAGAATTTCGGGATTGGGAATTTTCAAGAATCGAATCAATATTAGGAAGATGAATTCGAGACCACCCAAGAGGCGACAACCGTGACATACGCAGGACATAAGCCATTGACACCGGACTGTTCTTTATGGTCTTCATGAGTGCTATTGCTTTATGTTTCATGGTGGTTGGCTTGTCCGGGGCATGCATTCTAGACGAAACTGTTTCACCACTGTGGCTGAAGCCAGCGGAAAAAATGGACAGTAGAAGATTTGCATCTCATTTTGTGGTAGAAGTAGAAGACAGTGTGGATAGGATTTTAGGTTTTAATTCGAGGAAGTATGAATTTTTCTTGTTATGAAAGATCATGCAGTGTTGCTTTTAATGGAATGGGTCTCCTGACCTTGGATTGTGTTTATGTGTTGCCTTCAATGAAACTCTATGATTTTCAATTTAAACACCTTGCTTCGTTCTGTGATTGTCAATTTCCTCTGCTTATGAGGAAAAACAACTAGGCTTTCAATTTCGTTGATTCTTTCTTGTCTTCGCCCAATGGTTTTTTATACATTCCTCTCCGGATTACCTCTAATCTGGAAGATTATATTAATCCTCATGGCCTGCTTGATAATAGTATTGCTAATCTAATTCATCCACGTTCTCTTTATAACAATCATGATTTATGTTATAAACCATGCTCTCTTTTTACAGAAAATATTTTATGACTCCTCAATCATCCATGCTTCCACTTCTCTGATTAGTCTTCATTTGTATTTTCTATAACAAATTAATTATAAGTTTTTCATTTGATGTCGAATTGACTTGATTTTTGTGCCAACAGAAAGCTTGTTAGTCCAACTTTCCATGTTTAATGATACTAGTGATAATTGCACATTAAGGGAAGTTGTAGGAAATTTTTA
Organism: Metrosideros polymorpha var. glaberrima; assembly: GCA_001662345.2. NCBI lineage: Eukaryota > Viridiplantae > Streptophyta > Magnoliopsida > Myrtales > Myrtaceae > Metrosideros > Metrosideros polymorpha. The sequence goes on from BCNH02000003.1 coordinate 8,955,028, forward strand.
TTGTACCCATAATAGCTTTTTTAGGAAAATGAATGATCTACGATTTGCTTCTTTCCTATCTCAGTTTAAATATATATTTTAATTTTTTATTCTTTCTTGAACCAAACTTGAAGAAAGCCATTTACTTTTCACTCCAAAAAAAAGAGGAGAAGATTAAAAAAGAGTTAATTGAGGATTTCATTTGATTTTTCCTTCAGATCCATAAAAATAAAACTATAGAAAGATTAAAAAAGAATAGAATAGAATAGAGAAAGATGAAGACTAAACTATATTTTTACAACTTCTTCCTTGCACTAGATGTGAGCAAATTTTAAATGCTTTTCTTATTCTTTTTCTGAATCTTGAATGACTTTTGTTATTATCTAAGAATAGCAAATTGATTATTTAATGTTTGCTTTGTGTTGATATATATTTATGGATATATGAAAAATCTCTGTTAGAGTATGTTGTTTGAAGTATTATTACATGAATATCATTTTTATATTTCATTATTTCCTTGGATATCTAATTTCTTTATTAGAATAAGATAGCTAATTTCCTTATTAGATTAGATCACTTTCTTTGTTTAACACATCAAAAAGTAAACTTATTGACTAATGATGTACCATTTGAATATTTTTTTTCTCTCCTATCTTTTGAAGATCCTAAGATATTTATATGGCATCACAGGACAATCATCAAGTGAGAGGAACCAAAATCAAAACCCCATTTTTATCTTCTTCTTTTTTTCTTGTCTTCAGAAACTTCCTAATTTTGTCGAAACCTAACAAGGTCAACCATGGACATTATTCGTTGTGGGACTATGTCAATTACAAGCATCATCGAGCCAAGTAGCCGTCAAGTGTCCAGATAACTGTGAGCACCGTCGGGCAATCCTTTATTGAGCAGCCAAAGTTGAGTGCTGGGATGATGTATAGTTTAGTTTGCCGCAATTGAAGTTATGTTTCCACACACAGTTTTATCAAAGTTGTGTGAAAAAGAGGTGTCAACATTTTAATCATGTGTTTATTCAATGTTTTCCAATTCTAGTGATAATGTGGATTATATTTGAATTGACATATAAGGTGGGACTTACACAATTATCAATGTCTTAATCTAATTTGATGGATCCACATACCTTGTCTAGTCTAAGGTTCGGCTTACACGACACTTTGGTTACGAAAAAAGTTACACCTATTATATGCAAGCTTGATGCTCCTCCTTGAGGTAGACATTAAAGAATGTCATTAGATATGCATATTAAAGACTTTATTTTATATTTCGTTATTCCTAGGTAGCTAGTTTCCTTGGTAGATAAAGATAACTAATTTTCTTGTTAGATTATATTACTTTCTTTCCGACATATTTAGTTCGTATTCTTGACTGTAACACATCTAAAATTTAATTATTGACTAAAGATGTAGCCTTTGAGTATATTCTCTCCCTCTTTCTTAAAGATCCCAAAACATTTGCAAGATAAGAATAAACCAAAGAGAAATGCCTCATTTCTATATATTTTTATAATGAAAGCACATTGGTTGTACAAGATGATAATGAACCGTGCATGAGGTATTTATTGGCTTTGCAAGATGATTGCCTAAGGTAACAATATCTCATAATAACAAACCTATTTATCTCTAGCATACTCTGAGCAAAGAAGTCAATTGAAATTTGGAGAAAAGATCCAAAAAAACACTTGGGTAAATGTGTCTTATTTGAAAGATCGTAAGCTGATTAACCAATGATAGAGAATCAGTGTGGCAGGCTACACGAACTGATTTGGTCTGTTGAAGAGAAAAGCGACTGAATTGTGTAGGCTACATGACAATAGGCCAACGTGATTGCTATTGTGGCAAATACACGTTTGAGTCTGACGTGGCAGATAAGAAGTTGAGTCTGGTGGTTGCTGACATGACACGTTACAAGAAAACAAGCTATGGCAAATACACATTTGAGTTTGACATGGCAAATAGTCTAAGGTGGCCGTTGACATGGCAGGTAAAGCGACAACATGATAACGTAGCTGATGGCTTCAGCAATCATGCATGCAAAAGATTCTGGCGTGAGTGAGGTGCGTGAACCCCTGATGCAACGACTGGGATGACGGATCGTAGCAAAATTTATGGATATGACTCGTTTGAGAGTGGCGAGTCTAATGGTGCCTTTAGATTTTTTGAAAAGAGAAAATGAAAAGTGTTGGAATGAAACTTAAGAGCGGCCGGCTAGTTGGACACAGACACTAAGGGCTTGCATGAAAACCATTCTTGCCAGAATTTTTGATTCTGGTAAGAATTCATTCTTTCGAGAATCAATTCTGGCAGAGAATCAAAATTTATATTTACCAAACGCACCTTCATTCTCATTCTATTTTTAGCAAGTTTATCAAATGGCGCTCGGAGATCGATGTCCGGCGTCTGACGTCCGGCGGCCTACGAGCGTGAGAAGGAAAATGAAAAGTGAAAATAAAAAGGGAAAAAACCATTAAAAAAAAACCTCAAACTTATGATTGTGTGACGCATTTATCTCACTTTAAGTAAAAAAACGAATTTATCCCACTTGAAATTAAAAAAACGCATTTATCTCCAAACTTTATTTTATTTTTACTTTTTTTATTAAATAAAATATTCAAAATATTTAAAAAAGAAAAAGAAAAATACAACAGAAAAATCAAGGCCTAGGCAGAGGCTCTTGTCGCCGCCGGCCCCGTCGTCGGAGAGGGCCAGCGACCCTCGTTGGCCGCGGGCGAGGGCCCGGCGACCCTCCGCCTAGCGCTGGGCGAGGCTCATCGACCCTCGCCCAGCGCTGGCAAGGGTCGCCGGCCCTCAGTGAGCCTAGCCGGGGGCTGGCAACCCTCGCCCCGGCGACGGGCCGGCGGCGGCAAGGGCCTATCGCCCTTGCCCCCGACCCCCCCTTTTTTTTCCTTGTTTTTTTTTATTTTTTTAAAAAAATTTTAATTTTTAAATTTTTTATTCAATAAAAAAGTAAAAGAATCAATTCGACAAGAATTGATTTTAGCATAGAGAATCAATTCTTTACCAAACACAAATCTCATTCAGAAGTAGAAAACTGTTCCAAAAATCATTCTTTACCAAACGCATTTCTCTTCTAGAATCACTTCTGGCAGAGAATTAAAAATTCTGGCAGGTTATCAAATTCACCCTAATTCGGTTGACATTGCAGCGACCATCGTGAAGAAAGACTCGATGAATGCTTATTCTAACAATAAGAGCTCTGGTACCAATATAAACTAGCGAAAGAAAATTGTATAACTTTTGTGTGTTTTATAATGGAGAGTCCATGGTATATTTAATATTTTAACAAAATGACTATCTAAGGTAACAAGACATTACAATATCAATTACAATCAATTAGGATCAATCAAGGTTATACACGATAAAGGGTTACATATGCACCATCCTAAAGCATATAGAGAATTAAGAGAGATATGGAGAATCTCGTGTGTATAGTTATACTATATTTAAATAATCAAGGAAGATGCGAGGAATCTCTTAATTATCTCGGCCGAAAAATGGTTATTTAGTGTTTACTTTGTATGAAATATTCCGGGTAGTCATAAAATAATGTCGAGCATTCTATTGCTCAAGAAATGAAAAGTAATCGCACGTGCGCGCGCCCGAAGACTATTGATATCTGACGCCAAGTTTATGCCATCTCTAAGCAAGAAACCATTTCGCATCGACCCCCCAAGGAATGTGTCATGGTCTCAACTTCTGCTGGACATGGCAACTGATATTGAAATTTTCTTCGGCGAGCATAGATACCGCAGTTCCTTCCAAAAATCTTGTTTTCTTCCATGTTTCTCGCCACGCGACCTATTGACAAGAAGCAGTGGTGCCAAGTCTTTGTCCTCCATCATACAGTTCAATGAAAGATTCAATGTGGTTATCGAGTGAGCTGAAATCACATTGCAAGCATCCTCTCAGTTTCTCCCTGTCCCTGTCTCTGTCTCTCTCTCAAGAACTGCATTTCCAATCCCAGGCACTCCACCATACTGAATATATCCTCCGACCGAGGGTGGGACATGTCGCCCGAAGAGAACCCATGTGAGCGCAGCAAACCATCAGGGTCACCCACGTCCACCCAGCTGAATCCTATTTCCTTCCTCACTCCCCTCTCTCTCATCCATTTCCTCACTCTTGCCGCCTCCTCCCACAGTCCCTTCTCAGAATACAAGTTCGACATCAGCACGTAAGACCCTGATTCCGTGGGCTCCATGTCCATCAGAGCATCCACGATCCTCTCCGCCATCTCGACGTTCCCGTGCACTCTACACGACCCGAGCAAGCTCTGGAGCACAGACAATCCCGGGCCTCCTGGAATGCAGCTAGCAAGCTCCTCTGCTTCTTTCAACCTCCCTGCACGGCCTAACATATCCACCATGCATGAATAATGTTCGGGCGATGGTTCAATCAAGTACTCCTCAACCATCGAGTCGAAGAGTTCTTGGCCTATATCGACCATTCCCTTTCTACCGCAAGCGGTTAACACCGAAAGGAACGTTATTTCGTCGGGCTTTACACCTTCCTTCTCCATTTCCTTGAATAGTCTTATCACCAATTCACACTCTCCATGCCTTGCATAAGCAGAAATTATTGCTGTCCATGCAAATTGGCTCTTTACAGGAGTTTCGTGGAAAACCTTAAGAGACTCAGAAATGCTCCCACGCTTTGCATACATGTCAAGAAGAGCACCCGAAACAATTGGATCGGTGTCTAGTCCGAGTTTTGCTAGATGTGAATGGCATCTTTGGCCATGCCTTAAAGAAATGGCCTCAGCAGCTCCTATGGCACTCAGTACACTGCCGAATGTATATGCATTAGGCTGTAGCTCTTTTGTTGCCGAAAAGAAAGTCTCAACTGCTTCAAGGCACTGTCCATTTTGGGTGTACCCAGATATCAAAGCATTCCAAGATATGATTTCTCTATAGTTGAGCTCTTCAAAAATCTTCAATGAGTTTTCCACGGTTCCAAATTTTGCATACATTGTGATGAGGCTATTGGAAACATTCAACTCTGAGCAAAAACTAGTCTTTAAGCAGTATCCATGAATCACTTCACCTTCTTTGACCAAATTGTTATTTGTTATGAAATGCAGAAGTCCAACGAATGTAACATCATTTGGGTAAACTTCGTCCATTCTCATCTGATTGAAAAGAGACACGGCATCTTCATCCATGGAGATCATTGTAGTCCATGAGACGACATTACGCTCGCTCATGTTAGTGAATACCAATTTGGCATCCTCCACGGCCTCAGACTTCAAATAATTAGAGATCAAAACATTACCAACTGAGACTTGCTTCCCATATCCAGCTTTTATCGTCAGGCCATGAATCTGTCTCCCAAGCTCCCAATTTCTTTCATAGCCGCAAGCCGAAACAGCACTAGTAAATGAGACATGATCAAGCTTCATGCCTTCCCTCACCATTTCAATAAACAACCATATCGCCTCCGCCCCATAACTTCCTTCTTTCGTGTAGCCCGATATCATCGCATTCCACGAAACTATATCCCTACTGGGAATTTCATCAAACACCTTCCTGGCGTGTTCTAGCATGTCCTGTCTCGAATACAAAGTTATAAGAGCGTTGCCCACAAAAACTTCAGTATCCAATCCAAATTTAATCACTAGACCATGCAACTGCAGTCCGAACAGAAACCCTTCGTAATCCAAGCAAATAGCAAGCAAAGTAGTGTATGTCACTGCATCGAAGCCAACCCCGCTCAAATTCATCCTAACACCAAAACTCAACGCGTCCTCACCATCCGGAAAACCAGATAGGACGGTGTTCCAGGAAACGGTGTCGGGCCGCTCCAAGTTCTCGAAAATGTACAGAGCTCGGTCAAAGTTCCCACCTTTAGTATAAGCGTTCATCAGAGAGTTCGAAACCGTAGTGAACGAGACAAACCCAGAAGAGATGGCGAAGCCATGGACCTGGCAACAGAGCCCGAGGTCTCCATTACAGGCCTTGAGCGCCAGAGAGACGGTGGCTTCATCGACGCCGCCGGTAAAGCCCAGCTGGAGCTGTTTCTTGAAGAGGGAAAGGGCTTGAGTTGGGTGTTTCTTGTGGATGGAGTCGACCATGGAACGGTTGACGGAGAACGCATCGGAGCGAGGACTATGGTCGGACGATGGAGACAAAGGCGGTTTGGTGAAGAGAGATAGATTCGAATGATACGACCGTGGGTTTGCTGTTCTGTGGAGGGTCCTGGTTTTGAGATGGCGGGTGATCATGAAGGTTCAGGTTGGTGAGAGTGAGAATGAATTGAAAGCTCTCTCTTCAATATGGAGGAATAAACACCAAAGCCCGCCAAAGTAGTATTTTACAAGATGGAGTAATCTACATGGTTGATGTCTTTCTTTTCTTTTTTTAAGTTAATATCACGAAAAACACTAAATTGGTACATATGTGATAAATTTACCTTTAACTAATTTTTTGATCGCAAAAAACCCTAAATTGGTTTATCTATGACAAATTTATCTTCTATTAATTTCCTTTAAATTAGATTAATGCCATGAAAATTTTTAAATTGATGCACTTGTAACAAACGGAGAGTAAAATCCAAAACTGATACATTCATCAATTGTTACGTGTCATCCGACTCAGCAATTTAACAATAAAATTTAACAGAAACTAACGGAGAGTAAATTTATCACAAGTATACCACTTTAGAGAGTTTGATGGTAAAAAAACTAGTTTGGAGTAAATTTGTCACATGTGTACCAATTTGAAATTTTTCATGATATTAACCTTTTTTTTTTAAATGAATACAATGATTCTGTTAATCTGGTAAATTAAGTGTAGCCATCATTCTCTCTTCCTCCATTACATTGAGCAAATATCAGGTTCTCCCGAAGTAAATCTTTTGGTGCATTCATAGGTAATTAGATTATGCTTAGAGCAACGAGGATATTTACCTAAAATTTTCCAATTAAGTCAAATCAAGATGACAACTAAGTTCCTTTCTAACTTTAGTTTTTCGGGGGGGCCTGAGACTTGAGAGTTGAGAGTGTGTTTCCATGTCTCGGTAGATTAGGAGTCGCCCAGGTAAAAGAATGTCAAATTTATCAATGATTATGGGAGCACGTATTTGGGTTGATATTGATTTGATTTGGAAGACAAGAACCCATCAAAGATGCAATTCTCATGGATGATTGCAAAATCGATGACTCACTGAGCTTGACACAAGAATCAAAATGTTACAGATCAAAAGAATGGCTATCCTACCAAAACTCCTGAAGTCCTAGCCCAATTCACTTTCCAGGATAACATTTTCAGCTAATGCATAACTCCTCCAAATTTACCATTCTGAGAAAAGAATTAAGTAGTTTACACATCTCCAGCGCCTGTGGATGACAAAAATCACCGGCACGGAACTCTTTAACGATGCCGTTCACTTCGATTGCGCTGCAGCCGGGTAGCTTCTTCATTTGGGTGTCTGAGATCAACTTCCTCAAGTGATTAGCCTGATTCTCCCAACCAGCTTCTTTATAAATATTGTACGAGAGTACATGAGTCCCGCTATCAGTTATCCCCATATCAGTAAGCTTCTTCCAGATCCTGTTCCCGAGTTCTATATTCCCATAAAGGCGACATGCGTGTAGCAATGCTCCCCACACATTAGCATCCGCTCCTCCTAGTCCTCCGATCTTCTCCTCCATGAACTTTTCGGCTTCCTCCACCATACCCGACCTGGCCAAAAGGTCGACGACGCAGGCAAAATGCTCTGACTTTGGCCTAATGCCGTGGACGTTACCCATCTCTTCGAAAAGCTTAAGGCCTTCTTTAGTCATCTTGGCATGAGTACATGCCGTGAGAAGAGCAACAAACGTGGTCTCTGTGGGTTGAGTCCCATGTGCAATCATTTTCTTAAATAGCTCAAGAGACCTCTTTGCGTCTCCATTCAGTGCGACCCCGGCGATCATAGCGTTCCATGCTTCAGCGTCCTTATCAGATATACTGTCAAAAACCGACAAGGCCAAATCCACAAGACCACATCTTGAGTACATATCGACCAGAGCCGTAGCTAAGATGCGGTTCGAAATGAAATTAACCCGCTTAGCGTACGAATGCACCCATAACCCTTGAGTGACAGCACCGAGATGCGCACAAGCAGTGAGTACACTAACGAGAACAGATTCATTGGGTTCAAAACCCACTTCTTGCATCTGCCTGAATAAAGAGAGAACCTCCTTGAAGTCGCTGACTCGAGAGTAAGCTGCCATCATCGCACTCCACGATATAACATTTCTCTCAGGCATTTCGTCGAAAAAGAGCCTCGCATTCTCCAAGTCCCCGGCTTTCCCATACCCATCGACCAGTGCAGTCCATGTGACCACATCCCTCTCAGTAGTTCCATCAAACAGCTTCCGCGCATTCTCCATATCACAAACCGACGAATAAAACTCGATCAACGCGCTAACCACAAAAGGGTCGACACGATACCCGAACTTAACCACGTGGGCATGGACCGACAAACCATTAGCTTTCGAATCGGGACCCATAAAGATGCAAGCTTTGATCAATGGCGGGAAAGTATAGTTATTGGCTTCGACCCCAGAACTCAACATAGCCGAGTATAACGACACCGCCGTAACAGGGGACCCGGACTGTACGTAACCTCTGATCATGGTGTTGTACATGAAGGTGTTGCGGCGACGGAGATGCTCGAAAATGGAGCAGGCGTAAGAGAAGAAAGAGGGGTAGCCGGAAGTTGCGGCGACGGAGAGGAGAGGTCCGATGGCGGATGGGTTCTCGTGGAGGTGGTGGAGCTTGAGGATGTGGGCATGGAGTTGCTTGAGTTGGCTCAGAGATGTGCATCTTCTCGCGAGGGAAGGGAGAGCGGTGGTTTGGCTGGCCGTGATGGCCTTCTGGGTCATTGGTAATGGTCAGTCTGGTTCATCTTCTTGGTGTCGCTCCAACGAAAAATGAACCCATTTTTTTTCTTCGTATCTACGTGGTGAATTTCTTAGGTGGACCAAATCCACTTGGTCATCGAATGACGTGGCTTGACTGAGCAGAACTTCCCGTCCACTGGCTAGTCGCCACATGTCCCGTAGGCCCACTTGTCAATATTCTCACAGGCGTGGAGGGCCGGGATTACCTAGTATTTTCTCCATCCCATGATATTTCTATGTACACATGAAGCATTATTCTGAACGTGAGAACCATGTGATCCCATAAATTACATGTACTGGGTTTATGTGTATCGAATGTAATTAATTAATTTGCCTATATATGATAGAAGCGTAGTGTCTGTATTAAACTGAATTCGAACTATCGAAATTAATAGGCCCTATGTAAATCCCATCAAGTCTGATCCATATTGAGTTCAATATATGCTTGCAACCAGGTTCATAAATCGAATCACAATAACTTATTATTATGAGCTCAGATAGACTCACGCAATTACAATCGATCTATCCATTTGAGTCCAGACAAAAATATATCCTCATATAACGAATCTCAAAGTCAGGTCATTCATGTCGGATTTGATTAATCTTAAAATTTTTACGTAGACCCACACAACAAATGGCTGCGATAATTGTAAAGTCAACCTGGTGAATCAAATTATATTGAAAAACATATCAATGCATCAAGGGTAAGTAATTACCTATACAAAAAGGTAAATGTGTGTGTAATGTAAGTAGTAGTTTTCTATATCATTAGTAACTCATAACTAAAAAGGATTTTGCAATATAGCAATTGGTGATCTTCCTCGTGAATAATGATTATGGGACGTAATTTCATCATTAGACTAATATGGTTATATATGGGCAAAATAAGTACTTATCGACAATGATTTCTCACATAAAAATATGTTGGACCATGTCAATAACTAGTAATTTCTTCAATCAATTGCTAATCTTGATGTGACAAAGTATTAATGATTTCAACTTAATTACATGACTAGTAAGTTTTCGGATAAAAAATTAGTAATTGATACCAAGAAAATTTAGCAACATTCACACGTGTGACTTGTAACAAGTCAAATAATGGGCGATTTCGACCATTTCTGGAGCCGGGGTTTAGCGCTACCTTCCAACTCCGATTCTTCTCTCTTTCTAGTCGAACGGAGAGGACCAGAGATCGGGACAGCGCCGCCGTGAAGATCACCGGAAGTGGAACGGTCGAGCGTCGCCGCCGTCGTTCTGGGGGTGCCATTTGTCTCCAGCTTCTTCTCGCTCTCGGGAGCCCCAGGTTAGTTCTCTCTTCTCCGCAGCATTCACCTCTCGAGTTTATTTCACTGTTAGACTAGTCAAGTTTCAACCTTTTTGGGCCAGAAAAGGCTTAATAACGAGCTGGGTTCCACTTTGCTGTCTTTCTTCTTAAGAATTTTGATTCTCTCTTTCTCTCACTCGTAGTTTAGTGAGAGTTCCGTACTGTTACTCTGTACAGCATTAGCCCTTAATTTGATGTCCGGAACTGCAAGCAATGAAATTGGAGCATCTCATGATGCTTCATAAGCTGGTGATCTGTGGGTGACTTGTTAATGTTTGATGAGAAATTGGATTCTCTCTAGGAAGAGAAGGTCTAATATTTGCTATTCAGTAGTTGTCGCGATACAGATTATGGGACGGTTGTGTTTAAGGATCATATTTGTGGGTTACTGAGGGTTTTTATGTCTGATTTTTGTGAATTTAGCACCAGGGTGAGAGATAATATGGAACCAGAGAGTGCAAGCAAGGACATAGCAGAAGGTGTGTAGATCTCTTCTTTGTAGGAAAATCTTTAACGACCTGCAATAATTTGTAAATCCAACTTATGCTTTTACAACTTATGAATCTCTTGTTTTTATGATTTTCTACGCGAACTTTTCTGTACTGTAGAACATGACGATGCCCATCTTCACCACTCAATACACAATCTCCCAAACAATTTCGAGTTTAAAGTAGGGATGGTCTATTCAAGTGAACTTGAAGCATATCAAACGTATGTGGCATATGCATTACGTAAGGGATTTGGAGTTCGGAAGGCTAAGATACGTAGAAATTCCAAAGGAGAAATCACTCGGCGTACTTTTGTGTGTAATTGTGAGGGTTTCTCTTGCACTCCGCCCGACCAGCAAAAAAAGATGGAAAGGACTGAGAGTAGGTGTGGTTGTCTTGCGCATATTCAATTTAAGGTTGAAAATGGCGTTCATGAAGTCATAGAGTACATGCCTGAGCATAACCATGCATTTCTTCCAGAAAATCAAAGGCACTTGATCAGATGTGGAAGAATGATTTCTGATCCAAGTAAAGGTGTCTTAGCTGACATGGCGAAAGCTGGCATTGTAAATTTCAAGTCATTTAACTTTTTGGAAAATGAAGATGGAGGAAATAGAAATATGGGGTTTAGTTTGCTTGGTAGCCATTATTTCTTGCAAACTCAAAGATCAAGCATTGTGAGGGGGGAAGATTGGCAAACTCTCTTGAATCATTTCACGTGCATGCAGATGCAAAATCCCATGTTTTTCTATGCTGTACAGGTAGATCAAGATGGTAGATTGACGAACTTATTTTGGAGAGATAGTTTGTCTAAATTTGATTATGATTGTTTCGGTGACGTGGTGGTGTTTGACACCACATATTGCAATAGCAAATATAACATGATATGTGCACCTTTTGTTGGGGTTAATCACCATTGGAGGAATACTTTGTTTGGGTGTGCTCTCTTGTTGGATGAGACGGTAAATTCATTTATATGGCTATTTGAGACATTTTTGGAGGCAATGGGAAATAGGGCACCCAAAACGATTTTCACTGACCAAGATCAATCTATGGAAGAAGCTGTTGAAAAGGTGTTTCCGAATGCACAACATCGTGTATGCACGTCACACATTGCAAAACATGCTGCTAAAAACATCCCCAATCTTTATGAGAAGCCTGAGTTTAGGGACAGATATTTCTCAAAACTACTGTATGGATGTGAAACAGAGTCCGTATTCGAATCCACTTGGAAGGAAATGGAAGAGGAATGGGGCACTAAGGACAACTCTTGGCTTAACAGATTATATGAATCGAGAAATAAATGGAGTGCGGTCTTTGGTCGTGATGTATTTTCATGTGGTATTAGATCAACTCAAAGGAGTGAGAGCACAAATAATATCTTCCGGCTAATGCCTACCAATAGCTTGAACCTCATTGGATTTGTCCACCACTATGAACAGCAGGTGAAATATATGAGGGAGATTGAAGATCGAGATGATCGTAATTCTCGTGGTAAGCCAATATTGGTTGTGTCAAATAATGAGATTTTGACACACGCTGCTTTGGCATACACTCATACCATATTTTCCAAGTTTAATGAGGAATTTTTGCAAAGTATGTCGGAACGAGTTTTGAGTTGTACTTCTGACAGGGTAGTCTCTGAATACACTTTAGTCTGCCATGGGGTTCATGGGCAAAATGTTGTGAGATTTGATTCTGTTAATTTTTCCATCTCTTGTGGATGTAAATTATTTGAATCAAATGGGTGGTTGTGCCGTCATGCTTTGTATGTACTTAATGGGAACATTCTGGTTACAAAAATCCCATCTGCTTATGTTTTAAAGAGATGGACTAAGGGTGCCAAGGATTGTAATGTGGATTTTGACTCTCCACAAGTGTCGCCATGTTCGTCAAAGATGAGTCGTTATTCTACATTGATGCGAAAAGCTTTTTCCATAATGAGCTCGGGTGCTGAAGATGAAAATACAATGAGAATTGCAATGCAAAATTTGGACAAGATGGGGGAGAAAATTTTAGGGCACAAATCCAATCTTTTGATCAAAGATGGTGAAGATAACAGTGATAAGGTTGTGAATGGTAATGAGGTTTCTCACTCCGTTAGTGAAACGTCAATATCAGATCACCCTCCAAGGAAAGCAAAGAGAGTAACAGGTGATGGGGTTGAGAGCGAGTTAAAGAAAAAGAAGAAGAAATCATCCAAAGCAGCAACCTCAACCGCAATACAAAGTCGAGGTGATTGGGATATTTTGCATAATAAGTTCACTTCCATTAATTATTTGAGCTATATTACTTTACACTCCACATAACAATGATTTCATACTGTATTGAAGAGCAAAATATTAGCGCTACTCTGGATGAAGCCCATTTACCGACTCATTTGGCACATTCGCATCAGTACTCAAGTGTCTTTTCTCCTCGCAATTTTGGGGGTCCAACTACAAATCCAAGTCTCAATAATGGGGTATCTTCTCTTGGCCTGAGATGTGTTTTTTCATTTGATTAACGAGACCATTTTACTTATCTAGACGTAAGAAGTGGTCACCATTCGCCTGGGTTCGCGAGTGGCTTTTACCCATTTTTCCGAGCCAAGTACATATGTAAACTTAATCTACAGTCCCACTGTTGTAGCATTCTTTTATATTCCTTTGATATTTGATGTTACTGATTAATGTAGATGTCTGAATATCGCGACATGGCATATGCAGGTGTACTGGGTCTGGTGCTATATGCATCATGAGAAATTTGACATTTTCATGCGACCATTTTTTAGCAAAATGTAAGAATTTGTGCTAATATTTTTCTCTTTTGCAGATATCATCAAATTCTTATCAGTATCCTGGCAGAAATGTGGCCAATGAATCTGAAGGAACTAACATGGTAGGGTTACGAGAACATTAATCCATCGCAAGTGGCAGAGTAAATACGGTTTTGTGGGTATGGAAGTTCTAACTTGGATGCATGTCTAGTGTATCTCAAGACAGTTAACATCAAATTTGTGCATGGAATGTTGATTGTATATATCATTACTATGTATGCTGGTTTATCTTCACATGTTGTGGAGTATATTACTGTAGACCCTCTGTCAAAGTGTCATCCCTATTTCGAGTGCTTCACAGCAATCCTACGCTTTATATTTTTTTAGGTCATCCTATGTTACCACTGACAGACTCCCTTGGGGAATCTAATTGTAAGAGAGATTAGTTACACAAATTGTTTGGGTAGGATTCATTAGTTTGTGATGGCACAGTTCTTGCGATCTATTAAGGATTTGCTTGGTTTCTTTCTATGTACCAGCATATTTTTCCTTGTACAGTTCGTGTTCTTTTTGGTACAAGTTCCATGCTTGAGTAAACTATAGATGTCATGGCTCCAAGAATGGAATTTTTCTGATAAATGTCCGAGTCACCACTCTGAGATGGAAGTACCTCTGATGACTGTCTGTATAGAGAGTTCAAATGGTAGCCCAGAAGAATACTGCGTAGTGCTCTAATTAGCATTAGAAATGCTCCTGTGCATTGGCCTCAAGGATTGGAACCTTTTGGATAAATTCTTATTCACTATCACTTGTATCAACCTGCTTAACCAATCAACCCGGCATCATTTGCTAGTTGTTTTTTTTTCTGTGTCTACATCTTCCCTGCTCTGCCAGGACCAGCTTGATCGGAAGTGAATTCGCCGTTAGCCATTTAAAAACTTCTGTTACTAAGATTAGATAGAGAAACCGAAAATCATTGCACGAAAGCTATAATGAATAACACAAACATTACCGACTCTCTGGTTAGGTTGTTTAACCAAGCAAATTCATTCTTCTGTGATTTAACCATCTTCTTCCCAATATTTATCTCCAGGAAATTCCTACAAAAGCAGAGGAATGCTCTGCACATCATTCGAGATGTCCTCGAGCGAGTGCATGATGCCACTGCAGAGATTGTCGCCAGTGGTCGAAATGAGATCCTCAAAGACGCCCATGTGGTATCAGGCTAGAAAACCCTGGATCTTTATTCTCTTGTAAATAACATCTAACATGTTGGGCGCGGCTCTTTTTCCAGGATCTGTGTACTCAGATATTGCACCACAGACGGCAATTTGGCCATAGGTATTCATGTTAAGCTAATGCAGCTTCTTGCATCTCCGCACCCACATTGTCAAAATATATGTCGATTCCGTCGGGGAAATACCTGTTGTTGGAAACGCAGGAAGCAAAATGATTTAGGAATTCTTTTTTAGGATTTAGATTTATCCCAAAACTCTGGAGAAGAAGGGGTTCAATGCATCCGTGCATATTAAAATTGAAGAACCTGACCTTTTGACATTTGAATTTTCAAATCAGTTTCCTCTTTATACTTGAAAGCTTTATCAAGGCCAAGTTTTTCCTTGAGCAGTTTCACCTGTGACACAAGTCCAAAAGTTGGGAGATTCATAAGTGGGCACACGTCTAAGTACTAGTTAACGGCATTGATTTATCAATCAAGGGAGGAGACTATGGAGATATCGGTCAAAGTCACAAGCTGATTTTTTAGATGTGAGAATCAAGAGATTGACAACTCTCGTAATAGAATGATCTCTTCATTAATTATTTTCTATTATTGTATTGTTTCCTTACGAAAGGTATTAGTTTGTATATAATGAAAATCGTCTCGAGAATCAAAAACATTTTTTTCTTTTATGGTATCAGAGCATATCTTTGAAAGAAATCGATCCTTAACCATGGCTTCCACCAATCCCAGTGGTGTGCTAAAGTATTCGTACTCGTCTTTGAACATTAACAAGTTTGTGCAACTGAAACTGACATAAACAAACTACTCTTGTTGGAGAGCATAGATGCTTGCACTAATTGAAAGTTAAGATCTGGTGGGATTCATTGATGGTGAGTACAAGATGTCGAGTCCAACAATAGTGACCTCCTATGTTTCCAGAAAAGAAGATGTGGTCCTAGAGAAAGTGACAAATGCAGAGTTTTTACAATGGAGAAAGTTGATCGTCTTCTGCAGGGATGGATCATTGTGATGCTTTTCGAAAAAATTCTTGCTCAAGTAGTAGACTTGAAGACATCTACTGAGATGTGGTTAGCCAAGGTATTTGAGGAACATGAAGTTTCAATATTTCTAAAAATCCAAAAATGTCATGGAGATAAATTTTCATCTCTTCCCTAGTACCTTGGTGCTTTTAAAAAATATATTAATGAGTTATCTGCTATCGAATGTCCCCTTGAAGACAAAAGGAAGGGTCTTTTGTTTTGAATGGCTGAGGTGAGCACTTATTCATTCACAATCTCCATGTTGAAGCCTTCAATGCCAATATTCTCCAACTTGATTTTGCAATTGCAAGCTTTGAGAGTTGGCTGAAAGATAAAAGTTCCATTGTAATTCAACATGGTACGACTTTCTTTGGTCAGAGAAGTAATTTTAAGAGCAGCAAGAAGGGAAAACAATTCCAACATTCCAACAACAATCATTTTCGATGCATGGAAGAGGGTTTTCTCATAATGGTTCAAGAATGAAAAATTCGCGAGTTGATTTTATGCATTCGCACAGTCATAAGCCACAATTCAATCAAAGCAAGATCGAGAAGGTTATGAAAGGAACAGACAAAGTTGTTTTCACAAATGAAGTTGTTTCTTGTCAAATATGCTCCAGAATGCTTTAATTGGTTTAATTAATCCTTCCTCCCATCAGATGTGCCAAAAGCATTTGTTGCACTTACTGTTGGAGATAGTCATGATTCAAAATGGTTCACTAATATTGGAGCATCAAATTACATAACCGGAGATGAAGGTAACCTCTTCAACTTTTGACCATACATTGGGAAAGATAGCGTTATGGCGGGAAATGGTGATTCACTTCAATTTTCCATACTAGTGATGCTTAAATTAATTTGGGCCAAGAGAGCGTTGACTTACTTGTTCCTTAGATGAAAAAGAATTTATCATCAATGAGCCAATTTACAACTGATTATCCTCCAAATTTTGAGATCTTTGTCACTAGTTTTGTGATGAAGAACAGGAAAACGAGGAAGGTTCTAATAGTTGAAAACCATAAAGGTGATCTATATACCTTGAAGGTGCCAAAAGAAGCACAATTTTCAAATCGATTTAGAAAAGCTGATGAAAGTACTTGGCATCAAAGGTTGGGACATCTACAACCGATGACAATTCGCTGCAAAATAAAGGTGATATTAATGTCACTGCTTGGAAGAAACCTACTACGACATGTAGTAGTTGTCAAATGGGCCGAGCATCTAAAAGATATATTGTGATTTGTGGGGAAATGCTCTGATAATCTCATTTCAAAAGTTTCAGTATTATGTTTGCTTTGTGAATCATTATATGTAATATACTTGGATGTTTCTATTACGGCAAAAAATTGATTTTTATGTGTGTTTTATGAGTTAATTGTACTTTTGAAAGTTTTTAGGACTCAATTACATTTTGTTATAAGTTTTAGAATTTAATTATATTTTTTTATAATTTTAAGACTCAATTGTATTTTCGTGATTGGAATGACTTTCATCGTGTAACCTAATTTGTAAAAACAAAGTAATGGGCAATTTCGACCATTTCTGGAGTCCGGGCTTAGAGCTTCCTTCCAGCACCGGTTCTTCTCTCTATCTAGTCGAACGGAGTGGACCGGAGATCGGGACAGCGCCACCGTGAAGATCGCCGGAAGTGGAACGGTCGAGCGCGGCCGCCGTCGTTCTGGGGGTGCCAATTGCCTCCAGCTTCTTCTCGCTCTCGGGAGCCCCAGGTTACTTCTCTCTCTTCTCCACAGCATTCACGTCTCGAGTTTATTTCACTGTTAGACTTGTCAAGTTTCAACTTTTTTGAGCCGGAAAAGGCATATGAGCGTGGTGGTTTCCACTTTGCTGTCTTTCTTCTTGAGGATTTTGTTTCTCTTTCTCTCTATCTGTCGCAGTTTAGCGAGAGTTCCGTACTGTTTCTCTGTACAGCAGTGAGATTTGTGCTTCTGATTCAGCCCTTAAGTTGGTATCTGGAATTTGCATTCATTTTAAACAACGAAATTGGAGCATCTCTTGATACTTCATGAGCTGGTAATTTGTGGGAGACTGGTTAATATTTGATGAGAAATTAGATCCTCTCTAGGAAGAGAAGGTCCAATTTTTGCTATTCAGTAGTTGTCCCGATACAGATTATGGGACGGTTGTGTTTATGGATCATATTTTGTGGGTTACTGAGGGCTTGATGTCTGATGTTTGTGAATTTACTACCAGGGTGAGAGATAATATGGAACCAGAGAACACAAGCAAGGAGATAGCAGAAGGTGCGTTGATCTCTTCTTTGTAGGGAAATCTTTAATGACCTGCATAATTTGTTAATCAAACTTATGTGTCTGTAGAACATGACGATGCCCATCTTCGCCACTCAATACACAATCTCCCGAACAATTTCGAGTTTAAAGTAGGGATGGTCTATTCAAGTGAACTCGAAGCATATCATACGTATGTAGCATATGCATTACGTAAGGGATTTGGAGTTCGGAAGGGTAATATAAGTAGAAATTCCAAAGGAGAAATCACTCGGCGTACTTTTCTGTGTAATTGTGAGGGTTTCTCTTGCACTCCACCCGACCAGCTAAAAAAGATGGAAAGGGCTGAGAATAGGTGTGGTTGTTTTGCGCATATTCGATTTAAGGTTGAAAATGGCGTTCATGAAGTCGTAGAGTACATGCCTGAGCATAACCATGCATTTCTTCCGGAAAACCAAAGGCACTTGATCAGATGTGGAAGGATGATTTATGATCCAAGTAAAGGTGTCTTGGCCGACATGGCGAAAGCTGGCATTGTAAATATAGGGTCATTTAACTTTTTGGAAAATGAAGATGGAGGGGCTAGAAATATGGGGTTTAGTTTGCGACGTAGCCATAATTTCTTGCAAACTCAAAGATCAAGCATCGCGAGGGGGGAGGATTGGCAAACTCTCTTGAATCATTTCACGTGCATGCAGATGCAAAATCCCATGTTTTTCTATGCTGTACAAGTAGATCAAGATGGTAGAGTGACGAACGTATTTTGGAGAGATAGTTTGTCTAAATTTGATTATGATTGTTTTGGTGACGTGGTGATGTTTGACACCACATATCGCATTAGCAAATATAACATGATATGTGCACCTTTTGTTGGCGTTAATCATCATTGGAGGAATACTTTGTTTGGGTGTGCTCTCTTGTTAGATGAGACGGTAAATTCATTTATTTGGCTATTTGAGACATTTTTGGAGGCAATGGGAAATAGGGCACCCAAAACGATTTTCACCGATCAAGACCAAGTTATCGAAAAAGCTGTTGAAAAGGTGTTTCCGAATGCACAACATCGTGTATGCACATCACTCATTGCAAAACATGCTGCTAAAAACATCCCCAATCTTTATGAGAAGCCTACGTTTAGGGACAAACATTTCTCAAAACTACTGTATGGATGTGAAACAGAGTCTGTATTCGAATCCACTTGGAAGGAAATGGAAAAGGAATGGGGCACTAAGGACAACTCTTGGCTTAAGAGACTATATGAATCGAGAAATAAATGGAGTGCGGTCTTTGGTCGTGATGTATTTTCATGTGGTATTAGATCAACTCAAAGGAGTGAGAGCACAAATAATATCTTCCGGCTAATGCCTACTAATAGCTTGAACCTTATTGGATTTGTCCACCACTATGAACAACAGGCGAAATATACGAGGGAGATTGAAGTTCGAGATGATCACAATTCTCGAGGTAAGCCAAAATTGCTTGTGTCAAATAATCGGATTTTGACACATGCTTCTTCGGCATACACTCGTACCATATTTTCCAAGTTTAATGAGGAATTTTTGCAAAGTTTGTCGGAACAAGTTTTGAGTTGTACTTCTGATGGGGTAGTCTCTGAATACACTTTAGTTTGCCTTGGGGTTCATGGGCAAAATGTTGTGAGATTTGATTCTGTTAATTTTTCCATCTCTTGTGGATGTAAATTATTTGAATCAAATGGGTGGTTGTGCCGTCATGCTTTGTTTGTACTTAACGGAAACATTATGGTTGCAAAAATCCCATCTGCGTATGTTTTAAAGAGATGGACTAAGGGTGCCAAGGATTGTATTTTGGATAATGACTCTCCACAAGTGTCACCATGTTCATCAAAGATGAGTTGTTATTCTACTTTGATGCAAAAAGCTTTTGCCATAATGAGCTTGGGTGCTGAAGATGAATATACAGTGAGAATTGCAATGCGAAATTTGGACAAGATGGTGGAGGAAATTTTAGGGCACAAATCCAACCTTTTGACCGAAGATGGTGAAGATGACAGTGATAAGGTTGTGAATGGTAATGAGGTTTCTTACTCTGTTAGTGAAACGTCAATATCAGATCACCCTCCAAGGAAAGCGAAGGGAGTAACAGGTGATGGGGTTGAGAGCGAGTTAAAGAAAAAGAAGAAGAAATCATCCAAAGGAGCAACCTCAACCGCGATACAAAGTCAAGGTGATTGGGATTATATGTTGCATAATGAGTTTACTCCATAGATTATTGGAACTATATTACTTTACACTCCACATAATGACGATTTCATTCTGTATGGAAGAGCTGGTTGTTGGCGCTACTCTGGATGAAGCCCATTTATCAACTCATTTGGCACATTCACATCAGCATTCAAGTGTCTTTTCTCCTCGCAATTTTGGGGGTCCAACTACAAACCCAAGTCTCAATAATGGGGTATCTTCTCTTGGCCTGAGATGTGTTTTTTCATTTTGATTAATGAGACCATTTTACTTATCTAGATGTAAGAAGTGTTCACCATTTGCCTGGGTTCGCGAGTGGCTTCTACCCATTTACTGAGCCAAGTACATATGTAAACTTTATCTACGGTCCCACTGTTGTAGCATTCTTTTGTATTCCTTTGATATTTGATGTTACTGATAGTAGATGTTTGAATATCACAACATGGCATATGCAGGTGTACTGAGTCAGGTACTATATGCATCATGAGAAATTTGACATTTTCATGCTACAATTTAAAGCAAAATGTAAGAATTTATTCTCTCTCTTTTGCAGGGATCATTGAATTCTTATCAGTTTTCTGGCAGAAACGTGGCCAATGAATCTGAAGTTAACATGGAAGGGTTACAAGGTGATTGATCCATCGCGAGAGGCAGAGTAAATATGGTTTTGTGGGTACGGAAGATCTAATTTTGATACATGTATAGTGTATCTCAAGACAATTAATATCAAATTTGTGCATGAAATGTTGATTGTATATGTCAGTACTATGCACGCTGGTTGATCTTTGATACATGTGCAGTGTCATCCCTGTTTTGACTGCTTCACAGGGATCCTATGCTTTATATTTGTTTGGGTCATCCTATGTTACCACTGGCAGACTCCCTTGGGGAATCTAATTGTAAGAGAGATTAGTTACACAAATTGTTTGGGTAGGATTCATTAGTTCGTGATGGCACCCATCTTGCGATCTATTTAAGACTGCCTGGATTCTTTTACATCCAGCAACATACTTTTTCTCATACAATTCGTGTTATTTTTGGTACAAGTTCCATGCTCGAGTAAAACTGTAGATGTCATTGCTCCGAGAATGGAATTTCTTCTGATAAATGTCCGAGTCATCACTCTGACAATGGAAGTTCCTCTGATGACTGTCTGGATAGAGAGTTCAAACGGCAACACAAAAGAATACTGTGATCTTAGTGCTCTAATTAGCATCAGAACAGCTCCTGTGCATTGGCCTCAAGGATTCGAACCTTTTGGATAAATTCTTGTTCATTATCACTCGTATCAAACTGCTTTACCAAGCGACCTGACGTCATTTACTAGTAGTTTTTTCACTGTCCTCATCTTTCCTGCTCGACCAGGATCAACTTGACCGGAAGCGAATTCGCTGTTGACCATTTAAAATTTTTTGTTGCTTAGATTAGGTAGAGAAACCGAAAACCATTGCACGAAAGCTATGATGAATCACACACACATTAACGATTCTCTGGTTAAGTTGTTTGACCAAGCACATTCATTCTTCTGTGATTATAACCATCTTCTTCCCAATAGTATCTCCACGAAATAGTCCTACAAAAGCAGTGGGAATGCTCTCCACACCATTTGAGATGTCCTCGAGCGGTTGCATTTTGCTGCTGTGGAGATTGTCGCCGGTGGTCGAAATGAGATCCTCAAGGACGCTCATGTGGTCCCAGGCTAGAAAACCCTGGATGTTTATTCTCTTGTAAACAACATCAAACATGTTGGGCGCCGCTCTTTTTCCAGGATCTGTGTACTCAGATATTGCCCCACAGACGACAACTCGGCCATAGGTATTCATGTTAGCTACTGCAGCTTCTAGCATCTCGGCACCCACATTGTCAAAGTACATGTCGATACCGTCGGGGAAGTACCTGTTGTTGGAAACGCGGGAAGCAAAATGATATAGGGATTCTTTTTTAGGATTTAGATTTATCCCGAAACTCTGGAGAAGAAGGTGGTCAATGCATCCGTGCATATTAAAATTGAAGAACCTGACCTCTTGAGAGTTGAATTAAAATCAGTTTCCTCTTTATAATTGAAAGCATCATCAAAGCCAAGTTTCTCCTTGAGCAGTTCTACCTGTCTGGGACACAAGTCCAAAACTCAGATTCATAAGTGGGCACACGCCAAGTACTAGTCACATAGAAACTTGGGAAAGTGACCTTTTGCTAGCTTCCGGCGCAACCAACAACATAACAGCCAAGCAACTTCACGTACTGTCCGACCAAGTTCCCGACCGATCCCAAAGGTGCGGACCCAAATACCTTCTCGCCTTGCTTGGGCTTGCGTATTTCGAAGAATCCAGCATAGGCTGCAAGTCCACTGTTTCCTGATAGAACAAGCAGAAAAATTTGATTAAGAAACACAAACGGAAAGGGAAAAAAACGTTTGGTAGCCTGAAGCATCAGTGAAGACAAATGTTTATTATTTGATGCATCCTGAGAGACTGAGATCAAGAACTTGACATAGCTTGAGACATCATTTGTATCACACAAGTATAGCGCACTCTGCAAGATACTGATCCAGTGTTAAATAAGCACTACATCATTTCTTGACCCTGTTAAGACATGTCCTTGTTCAAATGTGCTATACTATATAAGTCAAATGTGTACTTTCTGTAACACATTGCTGCAATACAACACACCAGATGATTTCGACACTATTTGGGGTTCTTATGTTTCTTCTGCTATTATCAGTTAATTATAATATTTTGCCGCCAGAATAACGCAGCTACTTAAGCGCGCACATTCTGAAATCCGAAGCACGCCTGTAAAAATTCTCTTCCCCGCCCCAGCAGAGTCTGATAAAGTTCTTTTGATGAAGAAGAAATTCATGTATCATTGAAAAGATTATGATAATAGGAAATTGTCGGTGAAAGAGAAATTTACCCAATATTCCAACATGGTATGACAAAGGGAACCCCAATGGATCAAACTTCCTGATCATCCCTTTTTTTTTTATCTTACTGTACTCTGCCCAAGTAACAACTCCCACAACCAAATCACCCTTCTCAAATTCAACATTGTCTGAAGCCACAACTTTTGCCACACCATATGCCTTAACTTCCTGCACACAGATTTTAAGACAAATATCAAAGAAAACCCAATTCCTCTTTTCAATTCCCATCACCTTTACATGATTTTCCTGTGAACATATATTTAGCTGCTATGAACAAGCCACACTCACCTCACCAAGAGTAATTCCTTCGAAACCGGGACTGGTTTTCTGCGACAAGCTATGACGCTTCATCTGGTTCAACTGATACAGATCGATGGACACGTACAGGTTCTTCACTATCATCTCGTCTGAACCGGGGTTGAGCGATAGAGCCAAAGGGGAGGTTTTGAGCTCAAAATCAGATTCTTTGGGTGCACCCTGTACGCGGGTCTTCAGGGTCACATAGTTGTTGGCCACTTCCATGGTTGCAGAAGAGCAAGAAGAAGCTGAAGCTAGGAGACTAGACAGATTCTTTTCTGGGTGAAATTGACAAGTCTTTCCATACTACAGGACTATATGTATATAAATATAAAACATCTGCATGAAATTGACCTTTTTGGTGGTATTCTACAACGGTGGTACTTTATAAAAAAAATGTTGATGGCTTCTACTTTTTACTCTCTTTTTTTCGTGTAAAGTTTGATTAATTCAAATAAGATTATTTCAAAAGTTTCAACATGAATGGATACTGACATTTTAACGTCATATAAGATTTTTTTCTTTCAAAAATCAATTAAAAATATTTTCGAGATTTATCTACACAAAGAATGATGTCAAATATTGAGAAGATTGATTTCCTAAACTTAGTATATTAATAATACGCAAAACTCGATATTCTACTTCTATAGACCGGTTTTAATAAACTTAGTACTGCATTCTAG
>BCNH02000003.1:8979304-8999270 GCA_001662345.2 Metrosideros polymorpha var. glaberrima
AAGGAATAGTCATGCCTAGAGAGGATTCCTTTATGCCTGCTGGCCAATTTGTCTCAAGTGATCACCAATATCGAATTGCATAAATACCCGATTAGAATAATCACCCTCTTTCTATAAGTACAAGAGGACATGACTGTGATTTTCGTTATGTGTTAAGCTCTAAAATGTAACTTCGCTGCATACATTAATAGGTCCAGTTTTAAGAATAATTTATTGCGTATTCGACCTTACTTATAAGCACAATCCCAAAATTATTTTTTCGATCAAAGTCTGTCATTTTCTTAATGTCGAGATTTATGTAGAATAATACGTTGCATCGTGTAATTGTGTTCCCACGACCTATAGTAGATGACATGATACCTAAAGTGAATCAAATATCTTTCTCCCATTTTTTTATTTTGTTAAATAATTTTTTTTCTCGCTATACCTTTATCGAGTTTGCAAGACTAAAGCTCTTGAGATTAAAGTCACAGCTCAACTCTATTATAACTCTAATATGAATGACAACTCGACTCGACTCACTTACAACTCTAACACGAATAGTATAATTAACGCAAATCTGTATATTTTGAGCAAACTTCAAGCAACAATAAGACTAACGGCTAAACCAGATGTATAGACATGAAGAAGCTAAAACTTATCTGGTTAAGAAATACCCATATTCAAGCACCTAACCAAGTTATAATTGAGACTTCTCATAAGTAAAATCTTACGTCGAGATTTTCTCATTTGTCAAAATTTCTGTTCCATGGGCTTAAATATATATATTCTGTTTATTTCGTGTGCGCGAGTCTAGGCAATAAGTTAGGCCGGAACGGGGGCCCTTCTAGCATGAGCCTACCGAACGATGACCTCAACGTTTGCCCTCAACATTCAGATTGAAAGTTATATGGTGGGAGATATTGATGAAAACCCTAATTGATTTCACTACATATCGTCTGCGATGCTAGTGCAACCTCGTGAAATATTTTCTTTTTGCATGATATGACAATGTCTAATCCGATGCAATGCGTATATTTATCGATATTATGTAGTAGGAGGCAAATAGCAATATTAGAGATGATATCATTCATGTAAGTCCAGAGAGTATTTTTTTTAGATGGTTATAGGCCAGAAAGGTAATGAGCAATAGCGCCAGGTCAGTCAGAATGGAATTTCGGTTGAATTTGTTGGACAATCAATCATTGTCCTCAATTATATCATAAAAGTTTCAGGACTATTTTATTCATGAAGTTCGAGACTTCCACTTCTCTTTAGATTTTCACCTTTAACTATAAACTTTTGCATGATAAGTGATAATCTCATCTCCTAATAATCAAATACATAACACCTTAGTTTTCTAAATTTACCCTCTAAATATGGGAGATGAGTCGATTCATATGTGATTGCCTTACTTTGGGGTGATTTACATTTGCATTGCTAAAATTGATGCCATCACATCACATTAATTTATGTGTAATCAATGGATCGCGATTTCCCTCCGATCCAGCTTCCGTTGGGGCAATCCTACGTAGTTGTCTATATAGCACACGGCACTTTATTTCCCAACACTAACATTGGAGGAAATGCAACATTAATGACATGTTTAGTTGCACTAATGATTGTTATGTTACAGGTCTATTACAAGTTGATTACCTAATATAGTGTTTGTTTACGATAATAGGTATGAACTGTTTTACTTAAATTAGAGGTCTATTACAAGCTGTAATAGGTACGACTTATTACATGGCTCCCTATGTAATAGTTGTCACAGCTCCAAAAGTACCCTTCTTGTCACTCAGTCAATATTAGATTATTAATTATCATTAAAATTTGTGTTAATTATAACTAATTTTCTTATATTAGATTGATTTAACCCCTATTGTACTTATGCTGATAAACTCGCTATATGATTAATAAATAAAATATTACAAAATATCTAAATAATCGATGTAATCTAACTATGATATCTTGATAATACATAGTTATTTACAAAAGATTATTCATACTATAATAACTACCATAATGTTTGCTGCTTACTATAAGGACCGATTACCTGATTTTTCATAATTAAATACAATATGATTCATAATCTATTTAGGATCAATTTGAATCATAATCATAATTTAATTATTAAATAATAGATAAAACTTATTTATACATTTGTAATATCACAAGAACATACCATGGTAATTACACTCATTTCACTAGTAATGTAATAATTATAATTCAGTGTTTATGTTAATATAATCACATGTTACTTATCTAATAATATCTGTGAGGTATTAAGCTCATAAATCATTATTTAAAGTGTGAATTTATTATATTCCCTTGATTATGATTTTAGGGGTATTTTGAGAATTTGATGTTAATCCTACGTTATTACATGATGTGGTTGCAAGGCTGGGCAAGTGAGGTTTTGAGTGATGACAAAGGTAGTACATATAGATCAAAGTGTATGGGGATGAATGTTGATTAATAAATGTAAAATGCGAGATAAAATTCGATCACCACCAAGGCATAAAGGACTTGTCATCAGCCAAGGATCAAGATCGGGATTGATGAAATTCACCACCAAGACTTAAAGGACGAACCACCCGCCAAGGATAAAGGACTTCGAGATAGGAGAGGTTTACTATCATGGCCTAAAGGACGTACTACCAACCGAGGATAAAAAGCCTCTTGGTCTACTACCAAGGAATAATTCACTTTCCAAAGATAAATGAACGGGATATGAGAAGCTCACTACCAAGGCCTAAAAGAAATTCCACTAGCCAAGGATAAAAGGGTTTTTTGGCTCACCACTAAGGAAGAATCCACATTTCAGGGTTAAAGAACCAGGGATTAATAATTGCTCACACAGAGAAAAATTTCATATATTCATCATATTCATGTTTTGTCTTTTACAATGAGATTACAACTCAATTTATAGAGATATTGCTAAACAAAAGAGAAGACTCTTCGAATTCTTGGAAACTGAATAGACTCTTAGGGAATTCACTTAATTATGACTCTTAAAAGCAGCACTACAATAAAGACTCATAAAGCTATGAATTAAGAGACTTAATAGTTAGGACTAATCATTAGATGCATTGAAACTTGATAAAATTCTCTAAATTCGTGCACCAGTCTTGGAAGCTGAATAGATGCCTTGGAACTTGAACAAATAACTATGGAAGTCGATCATACTAGCCTCTAGATTTGTGATGGTCGATTAGTAGTTTCAGAATCAACAACAAGCTCGTAATTTTGCAACAAAGTAATAGATTGACGCCCACGAAATTGATTACTTATCCATCAAATCGATAACCTCTCCGCATAATCGACAACTTCAACCTTGAACGCAACTTATTATGTTGTAGCCAAATTTAGTCTTTGCCTACATAAATGACGAGCAGGTTGGTTCGATTGACGAGAAATGAGTGGAGCTTAAGGTCTGGTTGATAGAGCCCGATGCTCCAGCATCATTACCCGTCATTAATGAAACCAATCAGTATAATCATTTACTCGAATTAAACCAATCAGTATATCTTGCTTAGGACTATCAGTTTTTCTAATTTCTAAAAGTTTTCATTGCCTGATCTGCATCGAATTGTTTTGCCTATCTCCATTTCAAGATTCCCATCATAAAAGATATAAAAAGTTTCCGCCAATTTATGATATGTAAACTCGAACGAATCAGATATTGAAGCACTGATCTGACTAAGTTATAACCCCAATAAGCAAACTCTCATTCTTCTGCAATCTTAACAATTTTCTTCCCGATGTTGTCGCCGCGAAACAGCCCTGTGAAAGCAAAGGGAATGCTGTCCAGGCCATCCGAGATGTCCTCAACTGGGCACAACTCGCCACTGCGGAGACGGTCGCTGGTGGTTGAGATAAAATCCTGGAAAAGGCCAATGTGATCGCCAGCTAAAAAGCCCTGGATCTTAATTCTCTTGTAAATGACATCTAACATGTTGGGCGCGGCTCTTTTCCCCGAATCTGTATACTCAGATATTACTCCGCACACAGCAACTCTGCCAAAGGTATTCATGTTAGCGATCGCAGCTTCTTGCATCTCGGCGCCCACGTTGTCAAAGTATATATCGATCCCGTCAGGAAAATACCTGTCATTTGACAAAAACAAACACAAGACAGATGACTAGATTCCTCTTTTGAGAAGAGAATATACAATCTAGATTCTTGATACACTCTGAAGAATCTGACCTTTTGAGAGTTGAGTTCAAATCAGTTTCCTCCCTGTAGTTGAAGGCCTCATCAAAACCTAGTTTTTCCTTGAGCAGTTCTACCTGTAACAACAAGACAAGTTCATGATTCATGATCTTTTGGTGATGGAAACATTGGGTAAAAGTAGGAATATGGGGAAAGTAACCTTTCGTTTGCTTCCGGCACAACCGACGACGTAGCACCCGTGCAACTTCGCGTACTGTCCAACCAAGTTCCCGACTGACCCCAATGCCGTCGATACAAACACCTTCTCGCCTTGCTTCGGCTTGCATATCTCGAAGAACCCGGCATAGGCTGTAAGCCCGCTAAATCCTGGATGAACAAATACAGGAGGATCAAACAAGAGTCTCTATCAAGTGTAGAAATACCACACAGAGAGATAAGATGGTGAAAGAGATTACCCAATATCCCAACATGGTAAGACAGAGGAAACCCCATTGAATCAAGCTTCCGGATCATTCCATTGCTTCCTATCTTGCTATACTCTGCCCAAGTGATAAGTCCCACAACCAAATCTCCCTTCTCATATTCAGGATTCTCTGAGGCCACAATTCTTGCCACACCAAAAGCTTCAATTTCCTGTTTACAGATTATTTATAAAACAAAACTCTCAACTTATGTTTTTGCCAAAAAAGTTAAGATCTTTTCAACACCACAGTGAATTTTCTATGGTTGCGTTGGTCGGGAATGATTGATGATTTAGCAGAGTCTTCGCGATGACATCACTTTATTTTCATCAACAAAAAAGTAATCACTTGCCAGCATTGGAAGCATTACAAATACACCAAAAAAGAGTATACCATCACAAAAGCTTATGATTCACAGAACAGCAAAAATGTCAAAACAGACTTAGCTACTACATGATCAGAGTGACTAACCTCGCCAGGAGTGATTCCCACGGCGAAACCGCCGGTCCTCTGCGACGAGCTGCAACTCTTCATCCGATTCAGCTGGTACGGGTCGATGGACACGCACAGGTTCTTCACAATCATCTCCTTTGAGCCGGGCTTGAGCGACAGAGCCAAAGTCGAAGTCTTGAGGTCGAAGTCAGCTTCCTTGGGTGCATCCTCAATGTGGGTTTTTATGGTCCAATACTTGTTGATCACTTCCATGGTTGCCTTGCCTACTGTTGAAAGAAGCTCAAGAAAACAAGTGAAGAAGCAGAAGAAGAAGAAGTGGCAAGAGCTAACTCTTATCTGTATATGGTAGACCTCTGGTATAACGGGGACCTACTAGGTACCTGTATTAATAGAGCATGTCATTGGTTTTCCTTTTAATTGATTTCATTGGTGATTGATTTCTCAAAACTATTTCCTCCGTCCTTTTCCAAACAAAATGTGCATGTAACAGCTCCTAGGAATATCCCTCTTGCCGATGTGTCTGTATGAGCCAAAATATGCAAAGACAAATGAAAAAAAAAATAAGAAGAAAATACCAGACGTTTTGAACTTCATCAATTGAGCTGTTAAACATTATATTTCGCTTAGTTAAGTCTTTAACATTATAGAAAAGGTGCGATCAAGTCCTAAGTTTGCCATCAGAAATCCTACAAAGCTCTTGGGTTCGTGGCCACGTGACATTTAGAGACATAGGGATTCTAACATCGGAAACCAACCGACAGTGAGATTAAAACTTGATTGCACATTTTCTAAACGTTGAGGACCATCAACAATCAAAATGTCAAGAAATGATTCTGCACTTAGTCCCCAGAAAAGATTGGAGTTTCTCTTGCTGCTAAAGAATTTCTTTCAGCTGCTGACGTTTTGAAAATTGGAGAAAGTCAAAGGTATATTTGCTACGAGTGAACATTGTAGGACTAAGGCGACCAATAAGACAAGAAGTGGGATCCAGAAATATGTCGGATTCGCAACAAGAGAAGATTCCTCGTTACAATCCGCTATTAAGAAAAACAAAGCCTCCAGAGCAATTGCCGGCCACATGAACTGCATATGGGTCATTATGCAATTGTCAAGATCCTTTCGGTTAATGTGTCCTAATGCCAAATGACTTGTTTGAATTACGCGCAAAGAACATTACCTACCTCGTTCACAATTTCAAGAAAGAAAAACAAGAATTCATGGATTTCGAAAACAATACCTAACTCTTCTCCAAATACAGATATATGCGTGTGGCCAATGGCAAACCCGTGCCATTAGAACTAGAATCTGTAGTTCGTCTGCACTTTAGGAGGTCATTATACTACACCGGACACGTTGCTATTCTCCCGTTTTGCAGCATCTTGTTTCGGCACAAGCGAAAGCTGTACTGCTTAGGCATGGCGTATCAAAGACCGATGACATAATTGATGTTCGAATGTTCTGAAAATTTATGCGGTTATAGTCTGTATAGCTTTGGATGAGAATGATATCATTTCCTGAAGACTCCAACGCATTTTGGTGGTGTTAAATTTCGGGGGCATGAGGTAATAGTTGGTGATGCTCCAAGTTGATTCAATTATATCCGTTGTTCCTCCCGACAAAACTACTGATGCTAATGCACGATTTATCGTTTGAAATCCACCAAGACATTCTCCGAGAATGGATTTGCACGCACGAAAACGGGTCGAGGCATTTGGGTTTTTGACACGGATTGGACCTCCTATACCTAAGTTTTTCTTTTTCTTTTTTAATAAAAAATGTGAGGAAGCTATAGTACGTGTGTGATATCTCAAGTTACACGTCAGTTGAGAGATAACATGTTAAGTGATTCATAAGTCAATACCCACCTCACCTTATATGGTGGCTTAGATTCCTTCTTTTGGGGGTTTGGCCCACATGAATCGGGCTAGGTTATTACAAATGGTATCAAAGCATGACCCCTTGAGTAGATATGTAGTTCGTAGATGGGGTAGGTCCATATTCGATCCGGCGAGGATGGAGACTAATCGATTGAGCATTATGAGCCAACACTTACGGGGATATCATTTCTTTAATTGGGGGAGTTGTGACAGCCCAAGTCCGACATTGATTGGGAGAGGCCTTGTCGAGTGATTCATAATTTAACACAAATTCTGAATTGGCAGTGTCACATGCCTAGAAATTTGGCAATGAGAACCGTCCCTAAGGGCCAATGGACACGTTATTTTTAGAACGTTTCCTCCTCTGATAGGATGAGATTTTAGTGGAGGTCTTGTTAATAAACTTCCTGTCTGATAAAACCGGCTGACTCCGTTGTCCAAGATTCATTCTCCCTTCTCCGTTACCGTCGGGACCATCTTCCCGTCGGGTTTTCTGAGAACACGCTAGTCAAATCCATCACTATCAACTGGGGTCTGGGCTCTTGTATGATGTTGATTCCTAAGCTCAGCTATCTTGATTCTGAACATACAGTCATAAAATAATGCAGAAACATGTTTGTGCAGAAAGAGAATGCCAGCGCAGAGAAGCACTTTTACCAAGAAATGGCTACATATATAGACACAACCCAGACAACGGTCGCCGTACGACTCGTGAGGATACATGGGAAGCTCCCTGCTGCAACAGCCAAATATACTTTGAGAAGTCAGACATGGTTAAATGCCGATCGCTCAGTAGAACAAACAGAGATTAATGTGCTTTTGTCAACTTTGGAGACAGGGATCGGGTCGAACCACACCAATGGCGTTCCCGTATGCATTGAGGCAGCTAGAAGTAACTTGCCTATCCACATTCGCAGATATCAGCTCTATCGATTCAAGTATTATTCCCGTGCACGCAACGCTCCTACTGCAGTTCAGATTAATAGCGACATCTGTGCTTGAAGTCCCGGATAGGCCAATATACGCCACGTTACTTATGTGAACCCCAGTTTGCTTCATCCAAAAAATTTCGTAGCCAGAAAGAAATTGCCTCAACGATTTGCGTCTTTCATGGAAAGAAAAAAGCTTCGATTTAGGAAAAGGAATTTACCATTTCTTGGCAAGCTCCCCGGATGGAACAGTAATTCTGATCGATGATTATCGGGTTTCTAACCAAGTCAAATTTAAGATGCTCAAAAGTGATTCGTCGTACATATCCCTTCCCAACCTTCACTACAGCAACACAAAGGAATATTGAAGAAGTTCAAACAGAACAGAAAAATGAAATTCCTATCTCAGATGAAAGCAATTCGCACTCGTTGCTCATTACCTGCCATGTTTTGATTCGAGCACCATTTGTAGTATGCTTAAAATGTACATTGCTCACGTGAATGTTCTCGACTTGAACGAAATTCCCTCCTCGGCCTAAACTTCCAATGCTGTAGAAAAGCATATACAAAATAGTGACAAAAATGCGCATTGGAGTAGGAATTGCATGACTTTCGCAAGAACGAAACAACCCGCATTTGATCAGACAAACACAACAAAGTTCATCCCCCTTTTATGTTCAAGAGTGGCGCATCATCTGCAATGCTGCAAAACCTGAATACAAACTATATCCATCTTATGCACGTGTCTTGGAGAATCACCATGTAGATAATTTTCCAGATTAAGATTGCTCAAAGAGATGTTTGTGTTCATGATCCTATGCCCTTTTGTCATGATTGATTCCATCATACAATCACATTGAGAAAGATAGCATGAACAATTGGACGTCACCTTACACCATGGCCAGGTCCACATGTGACAGATGAGATATAAATATTCGAAGTATAGTCTCCAATGGATATACAATCATCACCTGGTGATCACAAGCCCAACTTTAAGGAAAACAGAAATCACAGAGATGAACATTCCTGACTTCTGACCACAATAAGGAAGACGAACAGAAGAGGAATGGCAGAAATTACCAGTTTCAATGACTGTTTTTGCGATGGACACATGCTGCGAGGATTGAATGTGAATGCCATCAGTGTTGGGGCTCGTCCCTGGAGCTTCAATCAACAAATTGCGGATGTTAAAGAAGCCACATCCCCTGATTAACACATGGGTTTGAGAACTGTTTACAAGTTTTATATTGTTAAGACTGCTCGCACTGCACGAGAGGAATTTCACAGCCTGCAAACCAATTACAAAATCACCACAATTGTTCTATTAAAACACATCAATGTCCTATCAATATCTCAATTAGATGCGTGTTTGTTACAGTGCAAGATAATAGGTTGTAGACTTACCGTCGGTGCCAGAGAAGTGCATCCTTCCTGAAAATTGCAGTCCATTGCATGATCCGAGCCATGAAAAAACGAGTAGAATGAAAAATATACTTAAAAATTTTGAGGTACCAATTGTGAATGATATCTGCAGGATTGATTCCACCACTCTGATCCCTGTCCATCAATTGTACCAAAACCGGTGACATGAAGCTGATCTATGCCATGGAATGTGATCCATGAGCTAGGGTTGAGATCCGTCCATGCTCTAGGCGAGGTAGGTGCGTTTATATTCCCTAATACCTGTGGAATTGTATGAAACATGTGTCGAGATTGACATGAAGGAAAAATAAAAGAGGATCAAGTTTATGATTTTATTGCACTCTCGAATTCGGTCATTTCAAATCATTTGATAATCAGGTGAAATAGTGAAGTCAATCTATGTATACCAGAAATGTGATATTTTTGGTGTTGCATGGCCCGATGAATGTAAGCTGATGTACCAGAAATGTGTAATTATCAGGAACGATCATGGTCGGATTCTCAAATTGCGTGCTACATGTAGCCTGCCAAGCATCAAGGAATGCCTGCAGCAAGTGGAAACAATGTCGAATCCGAGATACTGGGCGAAAAAGTTTTAGATCAAATAGAGTGCCTAAAACAGGAAAAAGTATTACTCCTGTATCTTCTGTAAGGCCATCACCAACGGCTCCATAATCGCAGACACTGAAGAACCCGGAGTCTCCAAAGCCAATCGCAATGCCAAAGCCACGAGAAATCGATCCAAAGATGAGAATAAGAGCTAATGTAACCTTGCAAAGGAGTCAACCACAAATTAGTTTTCATTGGACTCTGGATGCGAATAACAGAATTACACGATCGTTGGCCTGACCAAAAAGCTTATCCTTAGGACTCTCAACATGACGCTTTCAGAACTGAATGCGAGCACTAAGCTGAAGGAAAGATGTTCTGTTTTCGCCGATCTCATAGCTGCTCCCGCTTCTTCCCTGTAAGAAGGTTCTGTGCATGATTGCACAAGCATGAGCCATATTATATGGTGTCAAAAGCCAACTGTTTCCCTGAATATACCGGAGAAAAAGTGTCGAAAAATGTTCAATATCCGTAAACTTTCACTTAGTTTCAAGTAACAGCCTATGCCTCTACTTGCTATTTTCAGCAAAAGAAAATCAACTTGAACGTTCTATGTTGAAGAACTAGAACTCCCGATCATTCCTTGACAGAAATGCAATTGATTCAGATTAAACACGCATGCACGAACATGTATGCTACGATAAATCAGCATCATAAAGTTCAAGACACTATCGCAGGATCATGTCAATACTTAATATAGACGCTTGACACCATGCAGAAGAAGGAACAACGAAACAGACACCATCCAGGACAGGGTTGAAACAAGAAACACCGGATCTTCTTCAGCAAAATCAATCGAGAGATCGAGTTCAAAGGGGAGGCCAAGATTTCCTTACAGAGAGAGATTCCGGAGCAAACTCTGCCGGTTGAAGAAGGCAAATGCATGTGAAAGCGAAGGGAACGGATAGAAGAGATAAAAAGAAGAAGCGTGAAACACCTTTAGAGGGAAGAAAAGACAAATTCAAAAGTACCGAGAAGAGGCCTCTCGTGAAGAAGGAGAACACTAATGACAAGTTTGTTAAATCTGCTCAATGGCCTTTCACGTGATCTTCAGGCAAACTCCCATGAAATCGCTCTTATCTTCACTGTTTTCCTTCAGGAGATGACGAGGTTGTGTGACAGCTTGACCCTCACTGGGCTAGGGGTGTGTACGGTCCGGGTTGGTTCAGTCCCGGCCCCCATATTTTCGAGACGGGGGATCGGACCGAGGCCATCAGTCTGGTTCCAATGGAATCGGTAAACAAGCCGAAAATTTTCCAATGGAATCGGAAAAGGCAGAAGAAAAGTTATGCACCGAGCAAATGTACCACACCACTACTCAGAAAACAAGCATCAGTTGGTGAGAACCAGTAGCCTCTCACAACTTCGTCAAAAGTCACACCTCGAACGTAAATTTTTGTATATGAAAGTGTATATATATATATGTAGACCGGTCCGATCCGGTCCGGTCCACTTTGCTCACCCGTACTACATAGGACTATGAGTTTTTTTACTTTCTAAAGTTTTCAATGCCTCTGCATCAAATTGTTTTGCCATTCTCCATTTCAAGATTCCCATCATAAAGGATATAGAAGTCTTTTGCAATTTATGACATTAAACTCGAAGGAATAAGATAATGTGGCCTTTTTTTTTTGTCAAGATAACATTTCATTCATTTTCACGAAAATACAATGCAATTCAACTGCAAACCAAGACAATACCAAACAGCTTCAAGATAAAACAAGCTCCAGATAACAAGAAGAATAATTAGAACAAGGCTAAGGGTCACAAACTCAAAGAGCAGATATGTGACTTTTTCAAACCAAAGTCGGCGGCCGATCACCAAATCTGTTTTCAGTAATAAGCACATATTGAGATCTCCTACTATTACTATAGTTTTACCTTTCGGCGGTATGCGCCTAGGTTCGGCGTCCCCAACATCATTGCCGTTTAGAGTAAAAAGATTGAACAACTACAGATTTGACACTTGTGAGAGCGAAACCTTCACGAAGCTCCTCCAATCCCCTTCAAAATTGAACTTGTACACCAACGAAACTCAAGGGAAGCGAAACCTTAAGGCTATGTTTGGTCATCAGGATAAAAGATAGGATAAGATATGTTATATCCTATCATGTGTTTGATAGGTGTCTAGGATAAGATAAAAGGAGATATAAAGGGTATAGAAGGGGGATAAAATTATCCTAGGGGGAGGTGGGATAGGATTTCACTTCCCTTTCACTTCCCTTTCTCTTCCCTCAACCTCATTGCTGCCATCCTTTGCTATCGCCCTCCGTCGCCACCCACCCCCACCGCGGGCTGCCTGTCACTGCCATCGGTCGACCGCCTCTAATTAGAATTCTCTTCTCTCAACCTTCTCGCCGTTGCCTTCCATCGTCGCCCATTCCCACAGCCATTGTCGACCGCCCGTCGCCACCGTCGGCCACCACTGCTAGCGGCCGATAGTGATGCCACCGGCTAACTGCTTCTAACTATAATTCTCTTCCCCTAACCTCCTCGCTACCGCTGCCACCAAAGCCTCACAAGCAGCTATTTTGAGTAAACAAAAATTTAAAAAATAGCATTAACTTGTTTATCCTCAAGATGTCTAGTTGTATATCCGACTTTAAATCCACCGTTCACCAAACAGTAGATATGATATGACAAAATCTCAAGATTTCTTATCCTATCCTATACAATCCTATTCTGATAAAAAATCCGGACGACCAAACGCAGCCTAAAATCATAAACGGAAAGATCCCCAAATCTAGAGTAGATCAGGACAGAAACCCTCCCAAAATGGGAGATAGAAGCTTCTAGATCTAGACTAAATCGAAAAAGAAAAGTCCTCAAACGGGAGTAAAGCAAGAAAAGGAAACATAAAACTAAAACAACCAAAGAAAAAACGGGGAGGGAAGGGAGAGATCTAGCTCAAACCCTCCCCTCCATTGAGGTTGAAGAAGAAAGTTGTGTGAAGATGAGAGGGAGAGAGAATACTAGGAAGGAGAGAAAAACTAGGGCCGGCTATAGGACAAATAGTTTAAGATAATGAGGCCTTGATCTGGCTAAGTTATAAATTAGCAAACTCTCATTCTTCTGCAATCTTAACAATTTTCTTCCCGATGTTGTCTCCACGAAACAGCCCTGCGAAAGCAAAGGGAATGCTGTCCAGGCCATCTGAGATGTCCTCAAGCGGGCACATCCTGCCGCTGCGGAGATGGTCGCCGGTGATTGAGATGAAATCCTGGAAAAAGCGGTTGTAATCGGGGGCTAAAAAGCCCT
Organism: Metrosideros polymorpha var. glaberrima; assembly: GCA_001662345.2. Taxonomy (NCBI): domain Eukaryota; kingdom Viridiplantae; phylum Streptophyta; class Magnoliopsida; order Myrtales; family Myrtaceae; genus Metrosideros; species Metrosideros polymorpha. Next base: position 8,992,469 of record BCNH02000003.1, read on the forward strand.
GGATCTTTATTCTCTTGTAAATGACATCTAACATATTGGGCGCAGCTCTTTTCCCCGAGTTTGTATACTCGGCTATTACTCCGCACACGGCAACTCTGCCAAAGGTATTCATGTTAGCCACCGCAGCTTCTTGCATCTCGGCCCCCACGTTGTCAAAGTATATATCGATCCCGTCAGGAAAATACCTGTCAATTAACAAAAACAAAGACATGAAAAATGCTGAGGAGATAATACAATCTAGATCCTTGACGCTGAAGATTCTGACCTTTTGAGAGTTGAGTTCAAATCGGATTCCTCCCTGTAGTTGAAGGCCTCATCAAAGCCCAGTTTTTCCTTGAGCACTCGTACCTGTAAATGCTTCATGAGCTTTTGGTGACGGAAACATTGGGGAAAGTTGTAATGTAAAGTGACCTTTTGCTTGCTTCCGGCACAACCGACAACGTAGCACCCGTGCAACTTCGCATACTGTCCGACCATGTTCCCGACTGACCCTGATGCAGCCGACACAAACACCTTCTCGCCTCGCTTTGGCTTGCATATCTCGAAGAACCCGGCATAGGCTGTGAGCCCACTGAATCCTAGATGAACAAATACAGGAGATGTAAAAAATATGCGCACACGAGAAATGTGAAATTTCTGTATAATTCGATATGTAATAATGAATAGTCTATTTAGAGGCTTTATTAGATGACTATCAAAGCTACTAAATTAAACATAATACCGATTATAATCAATCAGGGATATGCACAATCAAAGTAGATATATGCGTAATCTTGAGAAGATGAAGAATCGAGGTAAACTTTCCAATATCGCTAATATCCCCTCAAATTCAAGATGATGTAGAACACGTTAATTGGAGTATAGAAATATCTATCATTTGATAGTAGCAACAGTCCGAGGTTGATGTGGCTGGTGCGTGATAGCTTGTTGATGTGAGTGTGTAGTAGGCTACGAACGTCACCACCCAACGGGATGAATAAGGTAGAGAATCCACGTCGAAAAAGATAAGAGGTGTGCTTCATGTGTACATCGTCTAACTCTAATACCAAGTTGAGGAAAGAAATGTGAAATTTCTATATAATTCGATGCGTGTCATAATGAATAGTACACGAGCCTATTTATAACTTTTATTAAATAACTATCTAAAGTAATAAGATATACATAATAGCAATTATAATCAATCGGGGTTATGCACAATCAAAGTAGATATATACATAATTATGAGAGATATGGAGATTGGAGATAAATGTTGTCTAGAGGATAAAAAAAAGGGTCTTTATCAAGTGATAAAACTGTCATGCAGAGAGATAAGGCGAAAGAGAAATTACCCAATATCCCAATATGGTAAGACAGAGGAAAACCCATTGGATCAAGCTTCCTGATCATTCCATTGCTTCCTATCTTGCTATACTCTGCCCAAGTGACAAGTCCCATAACCAAATCACCCTTCTCATATTCAGGATTCTCAGAGGCTACAACTCTTGCCACGCCATAAGCTTCAATTTCCTGTCTCCAGATTAATTATAAGACCAATGAAGAAACGCCCAATTCATTCAATACAACACTGAGTTTCTATGGTTGCATCGATCGAGGATGGTTGATGATTAGCTCGGTCTTCGCGATTATATCGTTTTATTTTTCACCATAAAAAAAAAAGTCATCAACGCCAGCATTAGAAGCATTACAAATTCACCAAAAGAGAGTATTGTATCACAGAGACTTTTAATTCACAGAACAGCAACAGTGACAAAACAGACCTAGCTGCTATATGAACGGAGTGACTAACGTGGCCAGGAGTGATTCCCACGGTGACATCGCTGGTCTTCTGCGACGAGCTGTAACTCTTCATCCGGTTCAGCTGGTACGGGTCGATGGACACGCACAGGTTTCTAACGATCATCTCCTTCGAGCCGGGCTTGAGCGACAGAGCTAAAGTTGAAGTTCTGAGGTCAAAGTCGGCTTCCTTGGGTGCATCCTCTATGTGGGTCGTTATGGTCACATACTTGTTGATCACTTCCATGGTTGCCTTGCCTCCTCCAGTCGGAAGAAGCTCAAGAAAACAACTGAAGAAGAAGAAGAAGAAGAAGAAGCAGCAGCAGCAGTATCAACAGCCAACCTTTGACCAAAACCAGCATAATTAGCTGCCTTTTATATGACTATACCTTTGACCAAAACCAGTACAATTGTACCGTATATACATATTGTGGGTAGACCTCTGGTTTCATGTGGACCATCTATGCACCTGTATTTTCAGAGCACATTATTGTTTAGCCTTTTATTGATTTCAATGATGATTGATTGATTTCTCAAAACTATTTCCACGGTCGTTTTCTAAACTAAAGTGTTGATGTAACAGCTCCTGGCAAAAATTAGAATTTTCCTTCTGCTACTCTGAAGTTCTGAGAAATTATGGTACAGAGGCAGCGTTAGCACATCAAGTCACGGAAGAAAAAGAACATGGATGGACCATATATCCAAAAAATTCTCAAACTTTAAATATTGTTTCCATTATATTCAAAAAAAAATTTGTCTCATAAAATACTCCAAATTTTTATTTTTGTATCAAATTTACCACAATTAACTTTTTAGTAAACCTACAGTACAGAGGCAGCGTTAGCACATCATTGAAGTTTGTGTATCTACAATTAAAGTCACAGAAGAAAAAGAACATTGATGGCCTAATATTAAAAAAAACCTCGAACTTTAAATGTTGTTCCAATTATATCCAAAACTTTTTTTGTCTCGTAAAAAACCTCAAACTTTTGCTTTTTCCCAAATTTACCATAATTAACTTTTTAGTAAACCTACATGGAATGCCACGTCATTAATGAAATTCTTTTCAGCAAGTTGACATTAACAAATAATCCATAAAATGATGTCTTTTTGAATGAGTAATTAGGGTTTGGCTTTTCAATTGCTCACATTCTTCTTTATATCATCTCGTCTCCCTTCCATCTCGCTCGAATCTTTTATAATGCTCGCTCCTTTATCTCTCGCGCTTGGAGAGCTCGTGGTCGAGATGCTCAAACATCTCTCGATTGAGAAATTTTGATATTTGTTAGTTAGAGATTTCATATATTGGATAAGACAATATTTTTTCCATAAATTGTTATTGCTTTGACTTGCACAAGAGATGGAGAAGTGAGCATCGTGAAAGATTCGAGCGAGATGAAAAAGAAATGAGACAATACAAAGAAGAGTGAAAGCAATTGAAAAGCCAAACTCTAATTGTTTATCTAAGAATACATCGTTTTGTGGACTATTTGTTTATGTCAGCTCGTTGAAGAGAATTTCATTAATAACGTGGCATTCTCATTTTAGACAGAAAGTTAATAGTGATAAATTTGGGACCAAAACAAAAGTTGAGGTTTTTTACGAGACAAAAAAAAACTTTTGATATAATTAAGACAACACTTAAAAGTTTGGGGTTTTTTAGGTATTGGGCCAAAGAGGATGAGTAAAGAATCACTGCTGAATGATTTGGCCTTTGTCAATCGAGTCCTTTCGTGTTTTAATTTGGTCCGTTAACTCTTTAACAATATCATAAAGGTGCAATCAAGTCCTGATTTTACCATCGATGAATTTTCGATGACAGATATCCTATGAGGCTCTTGGGTTTCTGACCAGGAAAATTGTCAAAAAAAGTCCTAAATCTATTGTACTTTTGCCAATTCAGTCATAAATCTTTTAATTTTGCCAATTCAGTCATAAACATTTTGCATTTGTGCCAATTCAATCCTAAACCTTTTAGTTTTGTCAATTGAGTCCTAAATCTTTTGCATTTATGCTAATTCAGTCTTAAGTCGCCGGTCGGTGTTGACGTGACGCGTCAGCCCGCCAAAATAATATTTTTTTAATATTTTTCGATTTTTTTAATTAATATTTTTCTTCTTCTTTTTCTTCCTTCTTCTTCTTCCTTGGTTTGGTTGTTGCAAGTTGCTGGTTTGGCCGGCGAGGGTCGTCAAAGCTCACCAGCCACTGGGCGAGGGCCGCGACCTTTGCCCAACGTCGCCCAAATCTGGGCGAGGCCAGCCTTGCCGTGGCCTCGATCCAGGCGGGCAGCATTGACGGCACCGATGTCCTCCCCCATGACAACGCTACCTACCGAGCCCACCTCTGTTCCTCGGTTGGCCTCTACAAATCGATCCCCAAAAACCTCCAACCTCTCCTCGTTCTTTTGTCAGCTTCTGGTTCCAACTCGCCCAGATTGGGCAAGCCCAACGCCGGCAAGTGCAGCCCTCGCCATCGCCCGCCCAGGCAAGGGGCTACCCTCTCCCGACGAGGCCACAACGAGGCAGCCTCACCCACGACCCCCATGGCATCGCCTAGATTTGGGCAACGCCGGGTGAGGGCCGCGACCCTCGCTGGCCAAACCAGCAACCCGCAACAACCCAAGCCTAGAAAGAAGAAGAAGAAGGAAGAAAAAAAAAAAAAAAGATTAATTAAAAAATCAAAAAATATTAAAAATATATTATTTTGGCCGACCGACACGCCACGTTAGCATCGGCCGGCGGCTTAGGACTGAATTGACACAAATGCAAAAGGTTTAGGATTCAATTTGCAAAATTAAAAGGTTTAGGACTAAATTGGCAAAAGTGCAATAGGTTTAGGACTTTTTTGACAATTTTTCCGTTTCTGACCACATGGCATTTAGATGTGTGGAAAATTTATGGTCGGAAACCCACCGATAGTGATATTAAGGCTTGATTGCACATTTTCTAAAGATAAAGAATTTGATCGACCAAAATAGTTAAGGACTCAATTGATCCACAATCAAAATGCGAAAAACTAAGTATGCACTTGTCCCAAGAAAAAAAAAATCCAAGTTTATGTTCCTGTTTGAGGATTCCTTTTAGCTAAACATGTTTTGAAATTTCGAGGAAGCTAAGGTGTAGTCGGTGCGAATCAAAATTAGAGAAATAAATAGACACAAAAGGACTAGAAGCGGGATCAGGACATATGTAAACAAGATTCCTCGCGACAATCCGCCATTAAGAAAAGCACAAAATTCAGAGCATTTTGCCTGCCACATGACATACCTATGGCACTATGGGTCAACTGTTGCAAATCCGAACCTATGGAATCATATTATGTAACTGGTCGCACCACGCACCATGAGGCCTCAATTTTTGTGTATTTATGAGCCTAATTGACCATGCGATGCACGAGCAGATTTCTTTTATAACATAGGCTGCCCTATTGTACTTGTTACAGCGTATCGGCGCAACGGAAGCAAAGATGAGTAGAAAGAGAGAATTGTATACCGAATTTACGTGGTTCGGTCCGATCATCGTTGACACCTACGTCCACGAGAAAAATATCACGAAATTCAACTATATAGATAGGTGATATAACGGAGATACAAAATTGGAGCACTCGAAACACATATTACCTGTGTTTTCCAAAATTCCTAATTATACCAAAAGCTCACAAGAGTGTTTAACCCCCACAAGATTTTCGGACCTCATGATCTATACAATAAATTCTAATCACAAGAATTTAACAGGCTAAATCACTCAGGTATAAAACAACAAGCAAGACCCTCGGGAGACAAAGTCATTGCACAACCCTCTTGGATGCATCCCTAGAGTTCTCTCAACCTCTTGCGGAAACCAAAGGGAGTTAGCGCTCATGGCGCCTCGCGCTCCTCCGTGGTTGCTCACCGCGCCTGGGTCTTGGCACCCAGGCACTCAACACTCGACAGAACGGTGCAACCTGCACTTTGCGCTCTCTGCTTTTGAGCTTTTGAGTTATCTTGCATAGCATCCTCTCTGCTCCTTTTATACACAATCAACGCCCCTTTCTTCAGACAATATTTTGTTGACTCTGCATGTGAACAGATGAAGATAATTCATGAAAAGAGGTGGGCTGTTCTCTTCAAAGTCACGTGCCCATAGTCTTAGAAGACAATCATGGAGACAAGGGTGGGCCCACGCAATGAATGCCTACATGGCCCACTCTTTCCTTCTTTGGGAGATGCGCGAAGAGGAGCTCCTCTCCTTTCTCAGACAGGTGGACAACAATATGTTCCCTTCCATCATTGTTCTCTATTCTTCTTCTCTTGTGGCCGAAAGAAGCCCACAAAACATTATCCCATCAAATGATTAAATAAATGTGGTCCCTCCACTGTTATCGTGTCATCAGAAGAGAAGAGCAAACATGCTCTTCGTTCACTTCTTCGACCAAAGCAGAGAGAACATCAATGATGAAGAATCATCATAAGTCATGACCGTCCTCATCCGAGTTTCGTCTAGATAAAACTCGAGTCATATTTCAACAATATTACATTAATTATCACGAGCTTAATAGTAACGAAGGATTGCTTTTCTCGAGGAAAAATTATCAAAAAAGTCTTAAATCTATTATAATTATGTCAATTTAATCCCAAACATTTTTTATACTAATTTAGTCTAAATTTTTTACATTTGTGCCAATTTAGTCAATCCAACCAATTTTGATTGAAAATCGCTGAGGTCCGGCGATCGGCCAGAGGCAAGGGCCGATGAGGTTGACCCCGCCGTTGTTGGGCGAAATCAACCCCGCCATGGCTGGGTGAGGCTCGAACTCGCTAGGCCATCGGGTCCTAGCCAGCTTGGCAATGGCGAGCCTTGCTAGGGGCGCGCAAGCCTCACCCTCGCCAGTTGTTGGTGGGGGCCACTCGTCGAGGTCTAGTGACCAGGTAGAGGAAGAAGGGAAGAAAAAAAGGAAAAAGGAAATAATGAATAGAAAAAATAGAAAAAAATATTAAAATATTATTTAAAATTATCTACGTCAAGGCCGGTCATGTCATGAAAGATGACCA
>BCNH02000003.1:8999296-9031818 GCA_001662345.2 Metrosideros polymorpha var. glaberrima
TAGAAAAAATAGAAAAAAATATTAAAATATTATTTAAAATTATCTACGTCAAGACCGGTCGCGTCATGAAAGATGACCAAAGTCCATGTCAATGATTTCCTACCAAAATTAGCTGGATGGACTATATTTGCACAAATGTAAATGGTTTAAGATTTAATTAGCAAAAAAAAAAGGTTTAAGACTATATTGGCATAATTGCAATGGGTTTATGACTTTTTTTTATAAATTTTTCCCCTTTCTAGATCAAAAGTATGATAAATCGCGCTGTTCCATGCCAGCTACAACGGCGACTTCGACAAAGTCTGGCTGATGTGCTTCTTTGCCTCGGACTAATCCAAGTGAATCATATCTAAAACTCTCCCTTTTTTTCCTTTGCATATTCTCTCATGTTTCTTGGTAAGTTTATTTTACTACGAAGCATACTTAGTCGAAGTGATTTATATTTACCTGGTGTACAAATTCAGCATGGACATGGTAAACACGCAAAAATTAAACCCCAATCAAGACCTTTGCCGGACACTGTTCAATATTTGAAGACCAATTAATTCAATTTAAAACAGACCCGATCACAGGCTTTGCGGCCCGCCCGGGCCTGAAACACAAGTTGGGCGGCTCTAGGCATGATATTTCTTTTGGGCCCTAGCACATCCACCTAGGCCCGTCAAGCCCATCCAAGCCCGATCATTTATGAGATAGTTAATAGTTTTTTTAATTCACAAATTTTTTTTTTTTTGGATCGAAAATTCACAAGTTGAGGTGTCCCCATTTGCTATCCCTCCCATGTCTAAACTAGTATGTGGGGAAATGTTAATAAACGCGTGACATCCCACCTTATTGAGTAATTCCTAAGTCGATACCTACCTTCAAATGGTCACTACCTTGTGTTGTTATTCAAAAAATTCATTTCGAATATTCGATCCATGTTAATCTTTTTGCAGTAGATGTGTGAACTCTATGCTTAAAGTCTCAGAAAGGCATAGGGAGAAAGAAACTGCCTCAACGATTTGCGTCCTTCATGGAACAAGAAAAACATTGATTTAGGAAAATAAATTTTACCATTTCTTGGCATGCCCACCTGACGGAACAATAGTTTTGATCGATAATTATGGGGTTTAACATTCCTATTTCGGATGGATGCAATTCGAACTCGTTCTGCATCACCTGCCATGTTTTGATTCGAGCGCCGTTTGTAGAATGCTTGAAATGTACACTGCTCACGTGAACCTTCTCAACTCGAACGAAATTCCCTCCTCGGCCTAAATTTCCAATGCTTTAGAAAAGCAAAAACAAAGTAATGACAGACATGCGAAGTGGAGCATGAATTGCATGACAACACAAAGTTCATCCCACTTTCAAGTTCAAGATTGGTGCATCATCTGCAATACTACAATACACAATCTATAGCCATATTGCACGCACGTATTGAAAAATCACAATGTATATGATTTTCCAGATTAAGGTTGCTGGAAAGATGTTCACGTTCATGATCTGACCGTTTTGTCAGGATTAATCCATCATACAATCACATTGACAGAGACCAGCAGAAGGAGAAGATTCCTAATTATGAGAGAAGAATATCCAGTAACACCATCATCAACATAGTCACAGTAAATGGTAAAAGATACAGTGCAGTAGTGACCATACCTCCATAGATACTGCTGTTTCCTTGTGTAAAGACTAATTGCTCTTCAGGGGGATCCATTTCTACAAGAACTTAAGGTGCAAAGAACAATGACTGCTCGATAATGAAAATGCCTGAAGAAACAATATGAAAAACATACCAAAAGATTTAACTGGCAAAACAAAGCATGAAATCAGATAAAAGGACTTGGTAATGGAAAATATAACCAATGCCCACGTGGCCAAATTTGCTGAGGTACTCATGCTTATAACAATAAGGCAGCCACACCTAAGAAATCCACAATCAGAAACTGCCAATATAAGGGAAAAGTGAAAGCGAAATCGATCTATACACAAAACGGTTGCAGAGAGGCATTCCTCTTCATTGACTTGGAAGAAATTCCAAGGTGAAAAAAAGTAATTACATTTAATCCAGTGCAAAAAGAAGAAGATCTATATGAGGATTTTCTTCTCCTAGTGGGAGCACAAGGATCCTCCTTCCTGATTTCTATGGCAAAGAAAGAGCTAGAGTTGAACAGCATGTCAATAGGACGACTTAGTTTTACTAACAAGCATAATCATCTAATCTTTTACATTATATTTATAAAAAAAAAATGATTGAATTCCTTCGTCCCTTTCTAAAATATAGTATCGGAGGCAAATCATAAATTGAGAATAATTATGTGTACAATACTTTGAATTTTCAAATGGAGAACTTAGTAACGAAGAATCTCAGCGACTCTATACATTACTATGAAAAAAACCTTAATTTCTTCTTGACAGATTAAATAATGTTCTGTAGAAGCCAGTGGAATGAATGAAGCTTTGCTGCGGCTTATCATTAAGCTCAATTTTATAGACTTTCCCAAAATTACATTAGAGAGCATAGATTAGTCCTAGAGTGAAGTCAATGCAAAAGGCAATGTAGGGGAGCTTTGCTGTGGTATCAAAGTCAGTATACTTGGAGGAAAGAAGAATAAACCGACGATTTAGGTTTTAAACTCAAGTGAAAAGGCACCTCTTTCATTCGCATTGCCAATTGTTGGTGCTAAATTATCAAATGATGGCATCCAGATTCATACTAGAGGGGAGTGGTGAGATTGAGAGAGAGCTTTTTTATTGTTCTTCTTTTCGTCTATGATTGGGTGGCTTTTGTTTTTTTTTTTTTACTTTTGATTTTTTGTAAATCTTATGAAGCCAACACTTTGACTTTTGTTTAATCCCAAAATAGTTTAAGCTTTTATTTTTTCCATAATTTTTTGAGTAAATGTTAATCAATGGTTTTTGTACAATTGCTTGAGAATCTAAACTATCTTATTACATTTTTTTTTTTTCGTTTGTAGAGTTTCTATATTTTTTCTAAATGTCCATGTTAGTTCACATTAGACTCTTTTCTTTTATCGATCTAATTTTGCTAACATATAATTTTTCTTGCAAACAACCATCCGAAATGCTGCACAAGCATCTTACTCAAGATTCAAATATGAAAATTTAGTATTTAGGGCTCTGTTTGTTTTAAAAAAAATTAATAATCAAGAAAATACTTTAGAAAGAATGATTATTTTTTGTAAAATATCAATAATCAAGAAAGTATTTAGGGCTCCGTCTGTTTCCCATCATAATACATGATTGTAAATTGTCGACGGGTTCGGTCGACGGGTGGCGTTCGAGCAGATCTACTACGCTCGCTCACCCGTCGGCCGAACCTGATTCTGGTACGGATGACCGTTGTCGGTCGAACTTCTATCAGGTTCGGATGACCGTTGTCGGTTCTTATAAATAGCGGTCCTGCCTCGTCGCTCGTCTCTGTGCTTTCCTCTCTCTCTCTCTCATTCCGTTCGCTCGTCTCTCGTCTCTCGTCTCTGTACGGATGACTGTGTCTGTGTTCATGGGTATTCAGTCAAAATCGGTGTTTTGGATGGAATAAGGTGGTCTCTGTGTTGCCTTTACGGTTTGTGAGGGATTGTTCCTCGCAATCCCATTTCTGCACAGAGTGTGATTTGACTAGCAATAGACCGATAACCTAGACATCCCAGGAGCCCTGGTTGTTCATCGGTTCCGAACAAATCGATCCACATTCGAATTTGCTAATCCACATCCCAGGAGCCCTGGTTGTTCTGGCTGAGTGGTATTTACGATGAAGATCGATGTATATTTTACCATGGGAGGGAGTTGCCTTTGGCAGGACTCGTGATGTGGACTAGACATTGGGTATGTTTGCACTTGATGTTTCCGATTCTCCCTTTCCAAAGTTCTTTCTTTGATGAACAAGAGGATTCTAGTATTGGTGAAGATGGAATATTTTGAAGTTCCCTCGCCATTTAATGAGCAACACTACCTTCCACCGATTTACAGGACATGCTGGTTTTGGTTTCGATTTCCAGAACATGCTTGCTTCAGTTTGGTCAGGACGGTTGTTGTGACTGAGGCTTAATATGTTTAGTTCTTATTACAACTCCCTATTAGTAAGTCAGATTATGTCATCACAAGTTGTCGTTCCTTCATGGAAATTTTTTCTTTATCATTATTTTATTTGGTCATTGACAGCTGGAGAATTCAATGCAAATAGAGAAGATTGAGTCGTTGGATACTAGTCCTATTAGTTTGGCTGGATGGTTAGCATTTGGTGCACTCCCTTACTGGTGGCGGGCTTGTTCATCACTTGAAGATGACTGTTTGCTACAGATGGATAAGATATTTTTGTAATATATTAGATTGATCTTTGTTTATTTCAGTTCCTTGATTTTCTTGTCGTGCTGCCTTTGGAAGGATGCTTTGGGTGAGCAACCTGGCATTCTGATTTGATTATCACTAAGGACTAAGAAAGGAAAAGTAAAGAGCTACCTGATACGTGATAGAGATGTTAGAAGATGATAGAGATTTGCAAGTATTTAGGAGGGTGATCTTCAGGAGCGTTGGTACTCATCCCCTTAGATTGAGCGATGTTTCTTCTTGGTTTTACAGATTCTTGCTATTAGTCGATTCTCTAAGAATTCTCACCAAGCATGGTGAGAGTTAAAGCTATGAATATGGAAAATTTTCCTATACTCAGCAAGCATGGTGAGCATTAATGCCATTCGATACAGACAATTTGCCGGTGCCCAATTGCTGGTCCCGTTCACAACCTGTTATATTGCTGAGTGCAATCGGTTCTTTTATGTGTTCATTATATTGACCTGGTTTTTCTTGCTATATGGTGAAGAAGGTGTAGCTTGCTGTAATTGTAGTTTGGTAATACTGTTAAATCATATACCAATATGACAGAGCTATGTCTAATTGTGATCAAAACGAAGTTTTCAGTAGCTTTGATATTTCCATCCTGTTGATGCTTTACCTTGCAAAGGTATCTCGTTTGCGCCGTCATCAATCAAGAGAGGTGATGAAAATTGAGAACTTGCTGAAACTTTCAAGTAAAATCTTACACATTTTTTCAAGTAGAATCTTACATGTGGAAGAGGGTATAAAAGCCATTCTCAAGTTAATTTGAATTACTTGAAACTTTCAAGTATCTTACGTATTTTTTCATAATTTCTTGAGTAAATGTAATAAATGGTTTTTTTGCAATTGCTTGAGAATTTAAACTGTCATATTACTCTTTTTTTGGTTCAACCGTTTCTCTGATTCTGCTTCTCTATTTGTTCGCGCTCTTGAATGGCGGCCTCTGCGAGATCGTCTTTTAAGGGAGATATCGATCCCAATTCACGTGGTTGTCCTTTCTTGTTATTGTGGATGGGATAATTGTTTTCTGGGTCCGATTTTTGAAGCAATCTGGCTTTGCAGAGACAAGTTTCTTCTGTAGCGGAGATCTCCAAAGGTTTCGCGTCGTCTCTTTGTGACTTTGCCTTGGTTTATGGGAATCATTCGGTTCACACTCCTCCTTTGATTGTTTATTGATTCATCCACCATTCAGATCTTTGCGTTTACTTTTTCTACCAGCTTACTCTGGATTTTGTTATTTGGTAAATTGGCAGTGACTAGTTTTGATCGATCTCTTCCTTCGCTGATGTCTTCGAAGGATGATAAACACGATGACACTGGTCAGTTTGTTGCATGAATTTAGGCAATTTTTTGCTTTTTGGGGGGCCGACGATCCATGTTGCAGTCTTTCTTGGTGACACGATGAAGTAGTAATCTCTGATCACATCCTCCCAGTTCCGTGCAATGTGCTGAAACTTGATAACCTTCTGGGCGCTTGCTGGGACTGGAATTTGTTCTTCAGCTGTGGTTTTTATCTTTGGGAGTGACGACATTATACAGACTAGCTCTCTCATTCTTTTACAGATTCGGGTTGCGCCGGACTTGAGAAGGTGATCTGTTGCTTTTTTCTCTGGGGCTGAGTTGATGATTGTTTGAAATCAAATAAGCTGCATCTTCTTGATTGAAATTTGTTTTTGTGGTCTGATTTTCGAAAGGATCTGTCTGGTTGCAGAAACTTAATTTTCTGAATGCTGAACAGAATTTTCTAAAGGTTTTGCATCGCCTCTCTTTGACTTTGCCACGGTTATGAGCATTAATTAGGTTTCAATCACTTGATGGATTTAATTGTTTTACTAGTTGATTTTGAATTTCGCAATTTAGTTCAATTGGCAATGGCTTCTTTCCTCTTGGAGCGATCTTTCGTTTGCGGATGTTGTCGAAGGACGAAAAATGTGATGACATTGGTCAGTTGTTGCATAAGATAAGGCTTTTTGGGCTTTTTGGAGGATCAACAATCCTTTTTGCAGTCTTTTTTGGTTCAGATGATGAACTACTAATCTTATTAACGTTTTGAGGTCTGGGCGATGACTGAAATGTGATAACCTTCTGGGCACATGCTGGTTTAGTTGAAATTTGTTCTCCAGTCTTTTTTGTCTTTGGGAGTGGCGACGTTATTACAGTCTAGTTCTGATTCTTTTACAGATTGGAGTTTCACCAGACTTGAGAAGTCGTGATCTATTTTTCGCCATTTCTGTTGTTTTCCTGTTAAGGTGAAACGATGAACGCCTAGAGCGCATTTCCTCATTAAGGTCAATGTGGAGTGTCAATCATCTGTGATTATTCTCTTCTACATAGTGGGAATGCGTCAACAGACCACACAATCCAATCCAGACTTTGCTGGTGTCTCCTTGTGTCCTCATCTTTCAGTCTTGTCCTGCGTCTCTGGTTGTGCATGTGTTCCTCTCTCTCATATCTCTCACTTGACGGACTCTGCAAAATCATCTTCAGAAAGACCGATTGCTTTCACGGTCTGATCTTTAAAAGGATCTGTCTGGTTGCAGAAGTCCCATTTCTTTGTTTACGGAACAGAGTTTTCCAATGGTTTTGGATAGCCTCTGGTGGACTCTACCATGCCTATGATGAATCTTCGGGTTTACCCTTGTTTGATTGTTTATTGATGCATCAATTGATCTATTAAATGTTTTACCGGCTGATTTTGCATTTCGCTATTCACTTCAATTGCGGTGGCATGATATCTGAGGATGCTGTCTAAGGATGATGAATAGAAAGTGGTTAGTTGGCTATGTAAAATAAAGCGTTTCTTGGAGGACTAATGGCCTATTATGCTTCTTGTTTGGTTGAGCTGATGAACTAGTTTCTGATCAACTTCAGGAGGGGCAATGATACTGACATATCAAAACCTTCTGGGCACTCGCTGGTGTTTCTATCTTTGGTTATTCAGGAGATGCTTATCGTCTAGTTCTAATTCTTTTACGTGTCCCTTTTGCCGGATTGAAGAAGTTATGACCTATTGCGTTTCTTCTGTGGGGCTAAGTTTGAGTGAAATTTGTTCTATTGTTCTGTTATTTCCTAGTTAAGGTGAATCGATCAGTGTGGAGTTCTCTTTCCCTCGCAGTTAGAGTTTGGTTGATGCAATACCATGTGAAGGCCGATGTGGAGTGTCTATGATCTGTGATGGTTCTTTTAACGGAAGGGTTACACATCAACAGATCACACAATCCAATCCAGACTCTGCTTTGGATTATTACTATTGATTGAGTTTCATTCTTGCGAACGTGCTCCCCAGGCGGGATACTTAACGCGTTAGCTACAGCATGCATGGGTCGATACGCACAGCCCCTAGTATCCATTGTTTACGGCTAGGACTACCGGAAATTCTGGAGCCAATGTCTCTTTCCTCCAGATAACCGTCCCTCATCTTTCAATGTCGTCCTCCGTCTATGGTTGTGCATGTGTTCCTCTCTCTCATAGCTATTGCTTGGCTTTCTCTGCAAATGCTCTTCAGAGGAGACGCCGATGTAAAATCGCGTTCTTGATCCTTCTTTTGTTTTCGCCTCTTGATTGATTGTTCATTTGCCAATTGCTTTTCACGGTCTGATTTTGAAAGGATCTGTCTGGTTGCAGGAAACTTAATTTTCTGATTGCTGAAGATATGTTTTCTGAAGGTTTTGGATCGCCCCTCTTGGACTTTGCCATGGTTATGGGCATTATTAGTATTTATGCTCCTTTGATCGTTTATTGATTTTCATCAATCGATGGATTTAATTGTTTTACTAGCTGATCTTGCATTACGCAATTCAGTTCGATTAGCAGTGGCATCTCTTGGGGCGACCTTTTCATCTAAGGATGCTCTGTCTAAGGACAATAAATAACTAAGCCGGTCACGCTCCACCTTCGATGATTTATTGATTCATCCACCATTCAGATCATCCACCAGCTTACTCTGGATTTTGTTATTCGGTAAACTGGCAGTGGCTTGTTTTGATCAATCTCTTCCTTCGCTGATGTCTTCGAAGGATGATAAACACGATTTCACTGGTCAGTTTGTTGCGTGAATTTAGGCAATTTTGTGCTTTTTGGAGGGCCGACAATCCGTTTTGCAGTCTTTCTTGGTGACATGATGAAGTAGTAATCTTTGATCACATCTCCCGGTTCCGTGCAATGGACTGAAACTTGATAACCTTCTGGGTGCTTGCTGGTTTTGATTGGAATTTGTTCTTCAGCTTTGGTTTTTATCTTTGGGAGTGACGACATTATACAGATTGGGGTTTCGCCGGACTTGAGAAGGTGATTAATTGCTTTTTTCTCTGGGGCTGAGTTGATGATGGTTTGAAATCAAATAAGCTGCATCTTCTTGATTGAAATTTGTTTTCACTGTCTGATTTTTTAAAGGATCTGTCTGGTTGCAGAAAGTTAATTTTCAATATGCTGAGCAGAGTTTTCTGAAGGTTTTGGATTGCCTCTCTTGGACTTTGCCACGGTTATGGGCATTAATTAGGGTTCAATCACTTGATGGATTTAATTGTTTTACTTGCTGATTTTGAATTTCACAAGTCAGTTCAATTGACAGTGGCTTCTTTCCTCTTGGAGTGATCTCTTCATCTGAAGATGCTATCAATGGTCACGATAAATAAGATGGGATTGGTCAGTTGCTTATTTCAAATAAATAAGACATTTCTTGGAGGACTGATGGCCTATTTTGCAGTTCATGTTTGTTTGAGTTGATGAACTAGGCAAGGCGATGAAACCGAAAACTTCTGGGCACTTACCGGTTTTGATTGAAATTTGTATCAGTTTATCATCTGTGGGGAGTGGGGAGATGATTATTGTCTAGTTTTTTTCTTCTACAGGTTGAAATTTTGCCGGATTTATGAGATGCTGACCTCTTGCGTTTTTTCTGTGGGGGGTGAGTTATTTGAAATTTAAGCTACCGCTTCTTGGGTTCTATAGGTAGTTATTAGTTTGAATGAAGTATGTTCTCCTGTTCTGTTGTTTTCTACATAAGAGAGTTCTCTTTCCTTCGCAGGTTAGCGATGGTTAATGAAGTACTTTTACCTCATTAAGTTTGATGTGGAGTGTCTTGGACCTGTGATGGTTTTTTCTAGCTGCATAAGCATTAATTCATTGGAACGGCTTTTTTCTTTGGCACTTCTCTGTGAGTATTTTGCTGTTTTTGTTGCTCCTTTCCATTGTAGGTATTGTTTATGAGTCTGGCAAGCTCTTGGGGTCCACATGATCGTATGTAAATCTTGCAGATTGTTTAAGTAGGATTTGTTTGTCATTATGTTCTTATGGTAGGAGGGTGATAGATCTATGACATAACTATGATGACTTCCATTTGAGGTTTCAGCATAGAGTGGAATACAGCAAGAGCAACGGTGGATGAGGCCTTATTTAACATTTCAACTTGGTAATGTAAGCTTGTATGAATCCGTTTACTATCAATTCTATCTTAAGATTTCTGTATGATTAATTTCACTAAATCTTTTTTGTTTTTCTGTATAGATCCATGACATAACTAAGTTGACTTCCATTTGAGGTTTCAGCATAGAGTGGAATACAGCTACAGCAACAGTGGATGAGGCCTTATTTAAACTTTCAACAACGGTAAGACGAGCTTGTAGAATCCGTTTATGACAATAACTATCAATTCTATCTTAAGCCTACTATATGATTGAATTCTATAAATCTTTTTTGTTTTTTCTGTTGTCTCTTTCGTCATCCTTTTATGTCTTCTTGTGCCCCTGCTATATCTTTCTCTTTCTTCATTCAAGTTTTGATGAACTCTAGAAAAGGATATCCTTCCTTTGACGTGCGCACTGTTCACAGTTCTCTCTCAAGTCTAATCCCGTGCAGCACTGTTCATCTTCTTCAATTTTCTGTGCTGCAGCCTGATTTAGCCAACGGTTTGGCCTGAAATTTTGGGTGGTGGATCGCCTATCCCCCTCCTCCCTGCTCACCGAAGGAATCTGGGTTTGAAGCTTCACCCTAGTCACTATGGCAGAGCTGGCATGAGCTCCTTCTTTGCCGCTCGAACCAGTCTTCGGGAAGAGGTGACCTTGGTCACGCCGGCTTCCATGGCTTATGCCAAAGTCCCAGGTATTCTCGCCTCCCCTAAGGAGAGTGTTGGTGTCCATTTTGGGCCAAATGTCGTGGGTCCCTCTGCTACTCCATACCTCGACCCGGCTAAGGGGAAAAACCCAGAAAAACCAGACACCTCTGTGTCTGCTCCAACGATGAGACAGGAGCCTCGCCGGCCCCTTCCTGGAAGACGTAGCCGGAGTTGAAGCCGGGCATTTTCCAAGCCGCCTCAACCCCAGTCGACCCGTACCGAGATTCCACCTCTGCACAGCGAACATGGGCAGCGGTCGCCAAATCGGCTGAAAAAGGGTACGATCTCTCTTACATACCCCACACTATTGTTGGCAACAAAACTATTGTCAACATCTCTGAGGAAATCTTAGAAGCTTCTGACCCGAAATGGAAAGAATGTCTGATAGGCTACTTTGTTGGTAAACGTCTTCCGTTTAAGTTAACTGAAACGGCGGCAAAACATATATGGGGCTCGCACCTTTAAGAAATTATAGCCAACAACAATGGCTTCTATTTCTTTCATATCCCTGATGACGGATTTAGACGGAAAATATTGAACAATGGTCCTATCACAATTGCTAGGGTGCCACTAATCCTCCAACAATGGCATCCCTTCTTGGACCTTAAATGTGGCTAACATGAATCACTGCCGGTTTGGATCAAATTGAGGAACATTCCGTACTCCTTGTGGTCAGTCCTCGGCATAAGTGCCATAGTGAGTGCTATTGGAAAGCCCCTGTATGTGGATCAACAAACAGAGAATATGAAGATGATTTCTTACGCTCAGGTATACGTGGAAATAAAGGCAATACAGCCATGCTGTGATGCAGTTGAGATACTTCTAAATGATTCTACTCGCATCATTACAGTGGAATATGAGTGGAAGCCTCTTTCATGTGTGTCCTGTGGCTTCTTTGGCCACAAATTCCCCCCTGTAAATTCCGAATCCCCTGCGGCTCCGAACACTTCCCCTGCAGCTGCTGAACCGAGCCCTGATGACTGGATAAATGTTTGCAGTAGGAAAGATTGCTCTCCATCTAAACTGGATGGTAAAAAGAGTGTTCTTGATGCTCAGACTTCGACCTCACTGCCCCAACCAGCTCCCATATCTATGCCGCCTCTGTCTTTTGAAGCTCAGCCAACCCCTCGGGCTGCTTCAGTCGTATCCTCTGATACAGAAAACCTATCAGGGGAAGAGGCCAGCAATATTGGCAGCGAAGATGATGAGGATATTCCCCCAGCCCCGCCAACTACTAGGAAGAAATCTGCAGAGTCCCAAGCTGCAAAATTGGTTCTTGGTAAACAGACAGCTCCTTGCATCCTTTCACAGGATTCTCATCAGCAGGCAAGCCCTGACAACAGCAGCGATCATGCTAAGAAGGCCAAGCCGAGTTTTAAGAAAAAGAAACCGGGTGGCCAAAAGAAACGGTAACCTCGCTTCCCTGTCTTATATATGTATATAGGAGTTTGGAACATTAGGGGCCTTGGTGCCCCCTTGAAACAAGCTGACATTCGAAGTTTCATAAGATCCAACAATCTTTGCTGTGTTGGCATTCTCGAGACTAAGGTCTCTCAGTCGCTTTTTACAAGCATCTCTGCTAGATTACTACCTGGGTGGTGTTGGATGGCAAATTATGACTACTCCCATCAGGGTAGGATTGGATAGGATGGAATCCCCTTTTGGTTAATTTTGTGGTATCTTCTATTTCTTCTCAAGTCATCCACGGCTTTCTGCTTAATCTGATAACGAATAAAGGCTGCCATATTTTTGTGGTCTATGGGGAACATACCTTTGTTTTGAGACGAGTCTTGTGGGCCGACCTTATTCATACTAGTATGACTCTGGAAGCTTCCCCCTAGCTTATAGCAGGTGACTTCAACGCAATTAGGGACCCAACGGACAGAATTGGCAGCTCCAATGTCTGGCCACCCTCCTTTGGGGAGTTCGGTCAGTGCTTAACTGAAGCTGGGCTAGAAGATCTCCGTTATATCGGCTATAGATTTATATGGTCAACCTCTTCAGGTACCCTTCGCAAACAGCGAAAGATTGATCAGGTTCTCACTAATGCCCAATGACAGAATGATTTTTCCTTCTCTGAGGCTTCTTTCTTGGCCTCGGGGGTTTCGGACCACTCTCCTATGGTCATCAAAATTTTAGTTCCAACCATTTCCAAGAGACCCTTTAAGTTCTTCAACTTTTGGATGGAGCACCCTTTCTTTTTTATGATGGTTACGCAAATGTGGGGTACCCACATTCAAGGTACACCTATGTTTTCCCTGTGCCGTAAACTTAAGCTCCTCAAAGGCCGGTTGAAGCAACTGAATCAGACTTCTTTCTCCAATATTTCTATACGAACTGCCAAAGCAAGGACTGAGTTATCCTCTATCCAGGATGCTCTCTCCCTTGATCCACTTAAGCAGTCCCTTGCTGGTCAAGAGGACATTTTACTCAACAGATTCTCTTTGTTGCAGCTCCAAGAAGAAGCCTTCTTTAAACAGAAATCGAGAGTCCGTTGGCTCAAAAAAGGTGACCTCAACACCAAATATTTTCATCATTATGTCAACAAAAGGAACAATGGAAATCGTATCCTCTCTATTATGGATACAGCGGGCAACATTTTGACCGAGCCTAGTGTGGTTCAACACCACATTGTATCTTACTTTAAAGATCTACTCACCCATAACACTTCACCGACCTGCCCTTCTATTCAAGAATTGCAGTCCGTGATTGAGCGTACTTTGGATGCGAACCAGGTTAGTTTCCTTTCCAGGCCTCTCTCGGACATTGAGATAAAAAGTACTCTTTTCTCATTACCTGCTGAGAAGGCACTGGGTCCAAACGGTTTCAATGTGGAATTTTACAAATTCTCGTGGGACATTGTTGGAGAATCGATTATTTCTACAGTTAAGGATTTCTTTGTCTCTGGTATGTTGCTTAAGGAAACAAATGCCACCATCCTTGCCCTTGTACCGAAGGTCCCTAATGCAACAACTATGAATGATTTTAGACCGATTGCCTGCTGTAATACCATTTACAAGTGCATCACCAAGATACTGCCAAATAGACTTGCTAGTGTTCTTCCTACACTAATAAGCCCTTCACATAATGCATTTGTTAAAGGCCGCCGCATTAGCGATAACATCTTTCTGGCTCAGGAACTTTTTAGTAACTTTCATCATGAGCCCTACCTACCAAAGTGTGCCATCAAGGTGGACTTTCAAAAGGCTTATGACTCGGTGGATTGGCTCTTCTTGGAATCGGTCTTTGAAGGCCTTTCGTTTTCTTCATATGTTCATCCAGCTTGTTACGACATGCATTCGAACTACCATGTTCTCTGTCTCAATCAATGGGGAATTACATGGTTTCTTTCCTAGCGGAAGAGGTATTCACCAAGGTGATCCCATGTCACCCTTCTTGTTTACCTTGGTAATGGAGATTTTCTCTGGCATCCTGCATCAACAAACTCTTAAGGCAAGCTTCAAATTCTTCTGGAGATGCAAGGAAACTTAGCTTTCCCACTTGTTTTTCGCCGATGATGTGTTGCTTTTTGCTAAGGCAAATATGGCTTCAATTACTCTCTTGAAGATAGGCCTTGCTACATTCTCCAATTGGTCGGGTCTAAATCCAAATATGAGCAAAAGTGCGATATTCTTCTCAGGAGGACCGGAGGACCTCCGTCACCAGATTATTGCTGCTCTCGGCTTCCAGGTTGGTACACTACCAGTTCGTTACCTCGGTGTCCCTATCATTTCGTCTAGACTTGGCAAACTAGAGTGCAAATCATTAGTGCAGTCTATCACGGCCAGAGCCCGATCATGGTCTCAATGTTTCCTTTCTTTCGCGAGTTGCCTTCAACTTATTAAATCGGTCCTTCATGCCATGCAAGTGTTTTGGGCAAGCATCTTTATTCTTCCCATGTATGTCCTTCATCATATAGAGCAAATCCTACGGCAATTTCTTTGGAAGGGCTCGGCCCTTGGGGTAGGCGTGGCTAAAGTGTCCTGGGAAGACATTTGCCTCCCTAAGGAAGAAGGATTTGCCTCCCTAAGGAAGAAGGAGGCCTAGGAATTCGAAGACTTCTCGATTGTAACCGAGCGTCCATGCTCAAGGATATTTGGCTGCTGTTCACGGACAGGGAATCACTCTGGTGCAAATGGATTCATAGTACCTTCCTCAGAAACAAGAATTTCTGGATTGGCACCAAACCAACCCACTATTTGTGGGCGTGGAAGAAAATACTAGACCTTTGTTCGGAATTTCACCACCTATTCCAATGGTGATAGGGAATGGACAATCTGTCTCCTTCTGGTTCGATTCCTGACACCAAAAAGGCCCACTCCACAGGATATTCACTGTTGTGGACATCTATCGTTCTGGACTATCCCGCAAAGCCACAGTGGCGGATGTTCTCTCCAATATGGTACGCCCCTCTCAATTTTTGGATGCCATCCTCTCATGGCTTGACCCTCTTCCAACACTTGCGCCGTTAGTAAAGGACCGATTCTGGTGGTCTGGCCACCCCTCCGGTGGATTCTCCATCGCAGCCGCTTGGGAAATAATTCGGAGTAAGAGACGGATGGTGCCCTGGCACTCCTTCATTTGGGACCATTGCTTCGCCCCTCGGTACTCCTTTTACCTTTGGATTACCAACTCAAATCTTCCTTCTCAATTGTCGGAGGATACAAGATGGGTATTGTGCATTTTGTAGAAGTCGACCGAACTCTATTGACCATCTATTTTTCGGCTGTAGCATCACCGGGACAATTGCTCTTTTTTGGGCTGCTAGATGTAATTTTTCTTGGACAAATCAGTGTTGGCTTGACAACTTGCATTGGGCCATGCACCAGCTCCGTGGAAAGAAATTCTATAAGACCATCGCACGATTCTCCTTTGGCGCATTATGCCATATGATATGGATAGAGAGGAACAATATCCTCTTTCGTGATAAGCCCCTCTACGTGCTGGCCCTCAAATTTCATCCCGAGAAGGTCGTTAAGGACAAGGCCTCAACTTTTAACCAGGTCCATGACACTCCAAGAAACCGTAGAATTCAAAAAAGCTGGGGTATCTCTTCATCGATCTTTGAGTAATCCTCGGTTTTGTTTTCTCTTCGTTTGTATGGCCGCCTGTTTGGCTTCATTACACCTTTTGATGTCTTTCTTTTGGGGCCTCGTTCCCCTTGGTCCTTTTCCCCTTTTTTCTCCCACGACATCCATGTACCCGTATTGACATCCTCTAATGTCACCATGAGTACGAGGTTTGTCTCGGTGGGTGACCCTCATGTAACTTGCTCTTTGGATGGCTAATATACTTCTTACCTTACCAAAAAAAAAAAAAACTTTAGAAAAGGACATCTAGAAAATCTCCTGGTTTCTAGTTTGTGGATTTTTTTGGGGACTAATATTGGTTGCCTATTTGGTCTTCTAGAATACCCGTTTTGGAAGATTCTGTTATATTTCTGAAGATTTATGCTTTCGAAGATTTGAACAGAGTCTTTTATGCATCAGATTAATGTAGAGATCAGTTGCTTGTTATCCTATAAAATACCTTGTCTTACCATTGTCTTTCTCCTTTGTTGTGTCTCAGATTCTTGTGCTCTTAGTGAGGCTTCTCTGTTTGCAGTGCTGTGTTGTGGATTAGTGAGAGCTGGTCATCATTGGTTGCATTCCTCTCTCTCTCTCTCTCTCTATTCCATTCGTTCACTCTCTCTTGTGTGACGGCCTTTGTGAGATCGTCTTCAGAGGAGTTATCAATCAGAATTTGCGTTCTTGACCCTTCTTTTGTTTCTATTTCGTTATTTATTGTTGATTAGCCTATTGTTCTCTGGGTATGATTTTTGAAGCATCTGGCTAGTTTCAGAAACCTAATTTCTTCTGTTGCGGAGATTCTGAACATTTCGCTCCTCCTTTGATTGTTTATTGATTCATCAACCAATCACGATCACTTGCTCTACCAGCTTATGCTGGAATTCGTTATTCGGTGAGTTGGCAGTGGCTTCTTTCCTTTTGGATCTTTCTTTTTGTTCGCAGATGTCGTGCAAGGACGATAAATGTGATGACACTGGTAAGTTGTTGGATAAAATAAGGCTTTTTGGGCTTTTTGGAGAATCGACAGTCCACTTTGCAGGGTTTTCAGGTTCAGATTATGAACTACTAATCTTAAATCACATTTTGTGGTCTGGGCAATGACTGAAATGTGATATAACCTTCTGGGAAGATGCTGGCTTGAATTAAATTTGTTCTTCAGTCTTTTTTTTTCTTTGGGAGTGGTGATGTGTCATTACAGTCTAGTCCAATTCTTGTACAAATCGGAGCACCACAGGACTTGAGAAGTCATGAGCTATTGCATTTTTCTCAGGGCTGAGTTGATGATTGCTGGAAATTGGATAAGCTGCCACTACTTCATTGAAATATCTTTGCCATTTCTGTTATTTTCCTGTTAAGGTGGAACGATCTTCTCATTCCCTCGCAGGTCAGAGTTTGGTAATGCAATAATTTACCTCGGCGTGGTCAATGTGGAGTGTCTATGATCTGTGATGGTTCTTCCTACTGAACGGGTATGTGTCAACTGATCACATAAACCAATTCAGTCTTGTCCTTGTCTCTGGTTGTGCATGTGTTCCTCTCTCTTATAAGTCTCCCTTGATGGACTCTGCAAAATAGTCTTCAGAGATCGCATTCATGATTGTTTATTTATGTTTTTTAATTGGTGATTAGCTGATTGCCTTCAGAGTCTGATTTTTAAAAGGATCTGTCTGGTCGCAGAAATCCACTTTATTCTATTTGCTAGACACAGTTTTCCGAAGGTTTCGGATCGCCTCTCTTGGACTCAAACATGTTTATGAGCATTCTCATGGTTTACCCTTGTCTGATCATTTATTGATTCATCAATTGATTGATTAAATGATCTACTAGCTGATTCTGGATCTCACTATTTGTTGATTCAATTGGCAGTGGCTATTTTCCTCTTGGAGCGATATCTTCATAAGAGGATTCTGTCTATGAACGATGGATAAGTGGTCAGTTGGTTACATAAAACATTGGTTACATAAGGCATTTCTTGGAGGATTAATGGCCTATTTTGCTTCATGTCTGAGTTGATGAACTAGTGTCTGGTCATCTTCTGGAGGGGCAATGGAACTGGCATTTTGAAACCTTCTAGACACTCACTGGTATTTCTATCTTTGGAGATGCTTATCATCTAGTTCTAATTCTTTTACAGGTCCATTTTGCCAGTTTTATAAAGTGGTGACCTATTGCGTTTTTTCTGTGGGGCTGAGTTGCTTGAAATTGGATAAGCTATCGCCCCTTGGACTCTAGACAGTTATCAATTGGAGTGAAATTTGTTATGCTGTTCTATTATTTTCTCGTGAATTTGAGTGCCTAGTTCTGTTTCCTTTGCGTTAGAGTTTTGTTGGACTCTGTCAATGGCCACATAAGTCTACATTGTAGGTTTTCTTTGGTTATTGGGACTTTGAAGGCTTATTGCCGACAAAACTAGTTTACAATGCACACTGGTAGCTTCTTCATTTGAAATGATGTACTTCAGATATCTGTTGTGATTCGCATTCTTTATCTTTTTTATTTTGTTTCTATTTCTTGACAGTTGATGAGCCAATTACTTTCTTGTCTAATTTCGGAAGCATCTGGTTTGTTGCAGAAGCTTAACTTCTTCTGTCTCATGTTGCTTCTTTGGGCTTTGCTGTGGTCATGGACATCGTTAGGGTTTACTCTCGTCCTTTGATCATTTATCAATTGATTGGTCGGTTGTTTTATCTTTTAGTTGTTTTGTGAGCAGATTGCGGATTTGTCATTTAGTGGATTGGAATTAACTTTTTCTTTGATGGACCGATCTCTACTTCTGAGGATGGGGTGTAAGGAACAGTATATGTAGTGAGTTTGGTCAATCGTTTCATAGAATGAAGCATTCTAGCTTCCTTCGGGACTGATGATTCCTTTGCAGTATAATGTTAGGTTGGTGGAGTAGGAGTATCGGGTGATGACTTGATTCTTTCAATAATTTCCTGGATGGAACACATGTGTTTTTCTATTTATTTTATAAATTCATTCTTTCATTAATTATCTTTGGGTAGTGGAACGAATCGAGATGACAATCATCTAGTTCTAAATGCTTTATGTTGAAGGTTTGCTGATTTTGAGAAGTGCTGATCCTGGCCTTTTCTTGCGAGGCTGAGAGGATGCATCGTGGAGACCGGGATTTTGTTTGAAATTGGATAAGCTCCCATTTATTATATTCTATACAATTAATGGTTCCACTATTATTGACTCTACTTGCGTTATTTTTATTTAAGCAAGAAGATCACCATTCAGTTCTCTTTCTTTTGTAGGTCAGAAATTAGCCTTAGTATGATACGGCTTTTGACAATGTTCACACTTCACAACCTCCTTGGAGGTGTCATTAGATCGAAAGAACAAATCAGATTTTGCAATAGTGCTTGCACTGGTTTGTAGAGCAGATTGATCAACAGTAGAGGGATGGAGCATTGCTGTCCTTCGGCTTTCTTCAGAGTGAACTAGGGCATAGGACTGTTCCAGAGTAGGGAATGGAGATCGGCTAAGAACTTGAACACGTATCTGATCATATTCAACGTTTAATCCTACCAAGAAATCATAAACTCTGATCTTGTCCACATGCCTCTTATAGGCAGCAATATCTGCAGCATTTGTTAGGTGATAATCAGCATAATGATCTAGCTCTTGCCACAAACTCTGAAGCTCAGCATAATATTGAGATATATTCATCTCCTTCTGAGTGGTGTCATGAACCTTTTTTCGAAGTTCATACACCTGTGCATCATTCCCAAGTTGACCATAAGTATCCTTTGCAGCCGACCAAATCTATGCCGCAATATCAAGAAGCAAATATCCTTTTGCAATATGTGGCTGCATCGAGTTAAGCAAAAAAAACATTGCCAAAGAGTCATTCGAGATCCACTTGTCCTGAGTAGTACCTAATGTCTCTGGCTTCGCAGAAGTGTCGTTGATATGTCCTGGAAGTCCACGACTTGCAATGGTCAAGAATGTAGATCGAGACCATATCAAATAATTTGTGCCGTCAAGCTTCACAGCAAAAGTAATATAATCTATGCGGCTATCTCCTGTAGTTTGTGGGTTCTCAACTGAACCTCCAGACATTGTCTCAGAAATCAACTTAAAAAGTTTGGAAGGAGCAATCGAACCACCAAAACTCGCCAGAAAAGGCCAAAAATTGGATCGAAATCCTCTAGTAGTAGGCTAAAGTTGTCCTCCAAAAATCAGCGAAATCAGATCAAGGGAAAGCAAAAATCAATTTAAAAATTGATAATTTCGAATTTTCCCAAAGAATCTGAAAAAATATGGTAGTCCACAAACTGCAGTACTTTGGTCTTCACACACGAGAGAATTATAGGCCAGCGGCAAGACAGAAACAATCTCAAACAAGAAGATCCAAAAAATCGTAGTAGGTCGCGGACAATAGAGAAGTTTTTATTTTCTCATAGAGGTGAGATTTAGGGCAAACACTAGATTCAAAGAATCACCTCATTAGTGTTGCCCTACACTGTGAAAGAGCAAAAGAGAAAGTGAGAAGGAATTGCAATGGGAGAAGGGAAGAGAAGAAAGGTTGCAGATGTTAGCGCAGAAAGAAGGTTGGGGTTAGGGTTTTAGTTCAGCCCTAGCTCTGATACCATGTTGAGAAAGAAAGAACTGAACTGAATACTTGGTTAGGTCTATGTGACCCCAAGCTATCTATTTATAATAAAGCCAAAAGGTTAAAATTACAATATTACCCTTATTGCCTACATACATAAAATATTAAAGGAAATATGCCCTTGTCGGCTAAATACTCTCAACAGATATACCAATCACGATTTGCATTTTTGACCCTTCTTTTGTTTCTATTTCATTATTTATTTTTGATGAGCTCATTGTTCACTTGGTATGATTTTTGTAGCGTCGGGCAAGTCGCCCAAACCTAATTTCTTCTGTTGCAGAGATTCCGAAATCTCCGCATATTCTTTTTGCGACTTTAACTTGGTTGTGGGACTTGTTTGGTTTATGTTCCTCCTTTGATTGATCGTGTTCACTTGCTTTCCCAGCTTACTCTGGAATTTGTTATTTGGTGAATTGGCAGTGGCTTCTTTCCTCTTGGATCGTTCTTTCATTTGCGGATGTTGTCGAAGGACGAAAAACGTGATGACACTGGTCAGTTGTTGCATAAGATAAGGCTTTTTGGGCTTTTTGGAGGATCAACAATCCTTTTTGCAGTCTTTTTTGGTTCAGACAATGAACTACTAGTCTTTAATAACGTTTTCAGGTCTGGGCGATGACTTAAATGTGATAACCTTCTGGGCACATGCTGGTTTGGTTGAAATTTGTTCTCCAGTCTTTTTATTCTTTGGGAGTGGCGGCGTTATTACAGTCTTGTTCTGATTCTTTTACAGATTGGAGTTTCGCCAGACTTGAGAAGTCGTGGTCTATTGTGCTATTCTCTGGGGCTTGAAGTTTGCCGGAAGTTGGATAAGCTGCCACTTCTTGATTAAAATTTGTTCGCCAATTCTGTTATTTTCCTGTTAAGGTGGAATGATGAATGCCTAGAGCTCATTTCCTCATTAAGGTCAATGTGGAGTATCTATGTTCTGTGATTATTCTCGTCTACGTAACGGGTATGCGTCAACAGATCACACAATCCAATCCAGACTTCGCTGGTGGCTCTGTGTGTTCTCATCTTTCAGTCTTGTCCTGCGTCTCTGGTTGTGCATGTGTTCCTCTCTCTCATATCTCTCGCTTGACGGACTCTGCAAAATCGTCTTCAGATATCGAGTTGTTGATCGTTCTTTTGTTTATGTTTCTTAATTGATGATTAGCCGATTGCTTTCACGGTCTGATCTTTAAAAGGATCTATCTGGTTGCAGAAGTCCAATTTCTTCTGTTTGCAGAACAGAGTTTTCCGATGGTTTTGGATAGCCTCTGGTGGACTCTACCATGTTTATGAGCATTCTTCGGGTTTACCCTTGTTTGATCGTTTATTGATTCATCAATTGATCTGTTAAATGTTTTACAGGCTGATTCTACATTTTGCTATTCACTTCAATTGCAGTGGCTTCTTTCGTCTTGGAGTGATATATACATCTGAGGATGCTGTCTAAGGATGATGAATCGAAAGTGGTCAGTTGGCTATGTAAAAATAAAGCGTTTCTTGGTGGACTAATGGCCTATTTTGCTTCTTGTTTGGTTGAGTTGATGAACTAGTTTCTGATCAGCTTCAGGAGGGGCAATGATACTGACATATCAAAACCTTCTGGGCACTCGCTGTGTTTCTATCTTTGGTTATTTGGGAGATGCTTATCATCTAGTTCTAATTCTTTTACGTGTCCCTTTTGCCGGATTGAAGAAGTGGTGACCTATTGCGTTTCTTCTGTGGGTCAAAGTTGTTTGAAATTGGATAAGCGGTCCTCTTGGATTCAAGGCAGTCATTAGTTTGAGTGAAATTTGTTCTATTGTTCTGTTATTTCCCGGTTAAGGTGAATCGATCAGTGTGTAGTTCTCTTTCCCTCGCAGTCAGAGTTTTGTCCATGCAACACTTTACCATGTGAAGGCCGATGTGGAGTGTCTATGATCTGTGATGGTTCGCATCAACAGATCACACAATCCAATAGACTCTGCTTTGGATTATTAGTATTGATTGAGTTTCATTCTGCCGAACGTACTCCCCAGGCTGGATACTTAACGCGTTAGCTACAGCATGCACGGGTCGATACGCACAGCGCCTAGTATCCATTGTTTATGGCCAGGACTATTGGAAATTCTGGAGCCAGTGTCTCTTTCCTCCAGATAACCATCCCTCGTCCTTCATTGTCGTCGTCCGTCTATGGTTGTGCATGTGTTCCTCTCTCTCATACTATTGCTTGACTTTCTCTGCAAAGGCTCTTCAGAGGAGACACCGATGTCAAATCGCGTTCTTGATCCTTCTTTTGTTTTCGCATCTTGATTGATTGTTTGTTTGCTGATTGCTTTCACAGTCTGATTTTGAAAGGATCTGTCTGGTTGTAGGAAACTTAATTTTCTGATTGCTGAAGAAATATTTTCTGAAGGTTTTGGATCGCCCCTCTTGGACTTTACCATGGTTATGGGCATTATTAGGATTTACGCTCCTTTGATCGTTTATTGATTCAGCAATTAATGGACTAAATTGTTTTACTAGCTGATCTTGCATTACGCAATTCAGTTCGATTAGCAGTGGCATCTTTCCTCTTGGGGCAACCTTTTCATCTAAGGATGCTGTCTAAGGACGATAATAACTAGTCAGTGACATAAAATAGACATTTCTTGGATTACTAATGGCCTATTTTACAGTTCTTTTTTGGTTGAGTTGATGAACTAGTCTTTTGATCATCTTCAGGAGGGTGATGAGACTGAAGCCTTCTAGGCAATTACTGGTTTTGATTGAAATTTGTTCTTCAGTTTATCATCTTTGGGAAGTGCGGATATGATTATTGTCTAGTTCTAATCCTTTACAAGTTGAAGTTTTGCTGGATTTATGTGGTGGCGACGTATTGCGTTTTTCCTATGGGGTTGAGTTATTTGAAATTTGGTTAAGCTACCGCTTCTTAGATTCTAGACAGTTATTAGTTTGAATGAAGTATGGTCTCCTGTTCTGTTGTTTTCCAGATATGAGAGTTCTTTTTCCTTTTCAGGTCAGCGTTTTACCTCATGGAGTTTGATGTGGAGTGTCTTCGACCTCTTTCTAGATGCATAAGCATTATTTCATTGGAACAGCTTTTTTCTTTGGCACTTCTATGTGAGTATTTTGGATTTTTTGGAAGATCAATGATTGTTGCTCCCTTCCACTGTAGGTATTGTTTATTAGTCTAGCAAGCTCTTGGGGTCGACATGATCGCATGTAAATCATGCAGATAGTGTTTATGTAGGATTTGTTTGTCATTATGTCCTTATGGTAGGAGGTTGATAGAGCTATGACATAACTATGATGACTTCCATGTGAGGTTACAGCATTGTTGAAAGAGAGAATTGAACTGAATGGTTGGTTAGGTTAGTGTGACCCCAAGCTATCTATTTATAATAGAGCCAAAAAGCTAAAATTACAATATTACCCTTATTGCCTTCATACATAAAATATTAAAGGAAATAGACAAATATGCCCATATCGGCTAAATACTCTTAACACTTCCCATCAAGTTGGAGCATATATATCACACGTGCCCAACTTGACTAAAACAGGATGAAACAATTTACCCCCTAATCCTTTAGTGAACACATTAGCAAGTTGATCACCGGACTGAACAAAGGGCATACAAATTGAACCACTCATTTATCATGACTATGTTGATGATGGTGTTACTGGATATTCTTCTCTCAGAATTTGGTATCTTCTCCTTCTACTGGTGTCTGCCAAAAATGTTTCCAGTGAGAATGGATGTCTCTTGGTAGGTGCCTGTTGTTCGAGTAAGGTTATTGTGACTACTCCGTTTGGTGCCTGCTGTCCAAGAGCTTTTTGCTCCGGTGAAAATTGGATTCGTTGCCATTTCCTTCATGCATAAGTCATCTTTGATTTCTCTTAACAAGAGAATAGGTTATCCATATTTAGTGAAAATAGTTACATTCTGGTGATACGTATAATGCAATTGTCCCACTGCAGTGCCTTCAGTTACACTGATGCTAATGCCTTAGGTTGACATGGTATCCTAGGCTGTTTTAGGACCCAAGGACCTCGACTGGGTCAAATGCCAGTAGTTAAACTAATACCTATTTTTTTAATCAAGATACTTTTACCACCTCCAGACATCATTTTTGGTATGTTTTCACATCTCATTGGTGTTGTCTCTTGTTTCTCAGAATATGGACCCAGTAATGTGCTCTATCAGTATCACACTTGAAACTCTTATTTGGACAGTTGTACCTACCTTGTTGGATGAATTTGATGAATTTGAAGAGAAGTGGACCGTGTCTTATATGTCATTAGTGTTTAATATTGACAGCCTCAGCGAAATACTCTTCAGAGGAGACATCATTCCCAAAACGAGCTCTGATCCTTCTTCTTTTCTTTTTGTTGCTTGATTGATTGTCAAATCGGTCTGATTCTGTTTCTGCTATGTTATTTTCCGAAGGTTTCGCCTCGCCTCTCTGGGACTCTGCCATGTTGTGGGCATCGTTAGGGTTTGCGCTCTGATCATTGATTGATTCATCAGCGATTGATCTTTGTGTTTAATAGTATTATGAGCTGATTCTGGTATTCATTACTCCAGTGTCTCTTTCTTCTTGGAGCGATCATTTTGTCTGAATATATTGTCCAAGGACAATCAATACATGGGAATTGGTCAGTTGGTTACACAGAACACGACATTCGGGCTTTTTGGAGGACTAATGATCTATCTCGCACTATTTGCTTCGCCTTTCTTTTTACATGACTTCTGTGTTTTCTTTAGGTACATAACAAGAGGTGATTTTGTGTTCTTTAGCTTCTAGAGGTTGTTTGAGTTGGTTGGACTCTGTTAATGGCCATATAAAAGTCTACGTTGTAGGTTTTCTTTTGTTATTGGGACTGAAGGCTTATTGCTGACAGAGTCGATTTTGATGAGGGAGGATATTGTGATGATGCCGCAGCATTACATCTTTCACAATCTCACAGAGCTGGGTTTGGATTTCTGACAGAATTAAACCATATAGATAGTTTTCAGTATTTCTTTCGTCAGCTGGGACATAAGACCAGATTTCATAAATTCTTAGTCTATCCGGTGCGACTGAACAAGATACCCACAAGGATCGGGATATGCTAGTATGGCACTTGGGAGGGAATGTAAGCATAGCCTTGTCAAATTTTAGTTTTTCTGGCAAAATCAACCTAGTGTGTCCAGTTTTGTCTTGTGACAGCCAAAATTACTTTGTGATTGCTCTGGAAATTTGAATGATGGATTAATACCATTATTACTTTGGCACAAGTTGTCCTGAGCTTTTACCCATATGATGCTTCTTTCTTGCAATTTTGGTGCGTGAAGCCTCTTTGCCATCTGATTCACTTGCATGCTGGCTAAATTCAGACGACAGTTTTCTCATGTTTTAAGCTGTGCTATGATTACATGGAACTATCCATTGTTTACAATTCGACTTTCTGGTAATACACTTTTATGGAGAAATCATTGAGCTGGTGTAACATCTCTCACACGAACGTATTATAGTGAATTACTAATCTGCAACTTTTACCTGTATTTCTTCTCATAGAGGCACCAGGCATCGATACAAGTCAACTTCAGATTTCATGACTTGCCTTTTCTATGGGGCTGAGTTGATGAATTGTATAGTCCAGGCTTTGTTTGAAATTGGATATGCTCCCGCTTGTTGGAATCCGGGCCATTTTTGGTTTTAATGTTATTTATTCTCCAGTTACTGGATTTCGGTTAAGACTATGGCCATCTAGTTTTCTTTCTTTGTAAGGCAGAAATTGGTCCTTGCAAAAACTTTAGCTCATTAACTTAGATCTATTATGGTTCTTTCTATTGAGATGGATTTGAGGTATTAAAATTTGGTTAGAGTTTTTCACATATTTGGTGAGCATAGATTTCTGTTATCTTCTATTTTAAGGTTTCTATTTTCTTCAACTGGAAAAGCCATTCCCATTTCGCCTTTGTTTCTTATAATATCTTGATCGGATGTCGAACTTCCACGTCATCTGTGTTCTATTTTGTTGATGAAGAACATCACACTTGCTGCAAGTGGAAAAGTCTTGCAGTGAGTATCCACTTTTCTTTCCGGGTTTTTATCATGCTGTAATATACGGATGGTGATTCTAATTTGCATACATAATCTACTATACACATCAAGCATAGCTATGGAAGCTATTTAGAATGAGATTCTAGTTTTTGGTTTCTTCTATCATTCATTTTTTTCATTTGAAATTGTAGTTTTCTGGAGTAATACTAAGCCAATTCATTGAACGAAGTCTACATCCTGTTAAATGGCTCGCACTACTACAGTCTTTTCAACTTACTCATTTTCGTCAGGCAATATCCTAATATTGAATGGTGCAGAGTCTCCAGCAAGGCATATTTTGGTCTTCTATCAGGCATATTTTGAACTTATGGTGGTGGCAGTAAAAAGGAAAACTTCCAAATAAGGGTTGCAATGCCCTTATTTTTTCAAATAAAGGGCTAAAGTGGACCTTGTTTCATATATGGACTTGAAGTGGCTAAATTATCTCAAATAAGGGTATGAAGCGATCAAATCGTCTCAGATAAGGACTTTTGGCTTGCCAATGATTATTCCGACCATCGAAGAAGGGATATTTTAGTGAAAAAAAAAATTAGAAATATATTTTTCTAATTTTTTATTTTTTTAGTTTTCTTTTCTTTTCCTTTTTTTATTTTTTATTTTTCCCTCATCCCTCCACTGACCATCCTCGTCAATGGCCGGCAACATCCGTGGGCGTCAAGCAAGGGTGGCCCTCGCTTAAGTTAGGCAACCTCCATCAACCATCGGTGAAGCCTCATGGAGGGAAGCCGAGGCCCGGCGGAGGGAAGAGGGAAAAAGAAAAATGAAAAAAAAAATGAGAAGTGTGTGAGCACTTCAGGTTCTTATTTGAATTATGGTTCACTTCATGCACTTATTTGAGAAAATGATAGCATTTCAGGGCTTTATTTAGAATTTTCCCCAATAAAAATTTCCCCAGGACATTTATAAAGTCAGAGAAGTGTGTAGAATAGAACTTTGTTGTTCCATTCCACTGCCTTCAACGGAATATCTGCATATCAACTGCGTAGACTCGCTATATAAACTATCCAATCACTAGTTACTAGGTTCTCTTATGGAATTCCAATTATTCCGCACATAAAGGATTTTATGGATTCTTACTCTAGTACTGTTATCGAGAAAAGGAATCAAATCACTGGTTTATATAATTTGTTGTGTAGATTCGGCAATTAGGTACAACTTTAGTCTCATATTGGCATTTTGACCATGCTACAAAGAAAGGAGATTCTCTTACTCTGAAAAATATATATACACACACATTCGTCTATGTAAGTGTTATATTCATTCTTGATGTTATTGTCTGTTTTAAACGTAGTATATATTAAGACATGACTTCCTCTAATGTACAAATCTTCTAGGTGTTTTTTTATGTCTCTCAATCTGGGTTTTACTTTTTTCCGTAGAGGTCAGGAAGGAGGATCTTTCTGCTCCCACTATGGGGAAGAGATAAGGAAGAATCTCTGGACTTCTTTTAATACCTTGTGCACCTTGGAGATCTTCAAAATATATACGATGTTAACGCTGTTCTAAGCGTTTTGCGTATAGATATTTTTTTTCTTTTCATCTTTTCCTTATATGAGTATTGTCTGATTCTACACTTGTCAGGTGTTGGCTGGATGCTGGATGATGTGTTAAGCATCAGAGCCTCGGCAATTTGGGCACGTATTCTTTTCGCGTCTTTTTTTATATCCAATTTAGATATTTTGTTTGTTTTGCAAGTTAAATCT
Organism: Metrosideros polymorpha var. glaberrima; assembly: GCA_001662345.2. Classification (NCBI taxonomy): domain Eukaryota; kingdom Viridiplantae; phylum Streptophyta; class Magnoliopsida; order Myrtales; family Myrtaceae; genus Metrosideros; species Metrosideros polymorpha. Next base: position 9,027,217 of record BCNH02000003.1, read on the forward strand.
TTTGCAATGTTTCTAGTTTGTAGGCCATCGTATTAATAATTGTGCCCTCCTTTTTTCTAGACAACTTCACTCTGGTGCCTTGGATTCTAATCCTTTCTACCTTTTTGTTAAAACTGTCCATATTGTTCCTTTATGTATTTTCATTATCAAGCAGTCATAATTCCTTGTTCCTTAAGGTTCCTGTGGCTGTGGATATGGATTCCCTTGAAGAGCATGCCTTTCAACCGGGAAAAGAAGTCTTAACAGAAGTACAGTCACCACCATGTGGCATCTCTTACAATTTCCTGTGACTAATGTTAGCTTAGGATGTCAAGTGCATGATCTTCTCCCGGAATAGGATACCGATGTCTTCAAGAAATGTTGTCAATTAGAATGAGAGTCTGTTGGTGGGTGCTTGTCGTCCAAGTAACCCTATCCATGATTGATGCGGTGGACTTCAATTGATCAAATTAAGTGTTGCCTATGCGTTGCCTATGTGGCTAAATTTTTAATTTTTTTTTTTACTTTAAATAGTGTGACTTCTTTTATTTCTAAATTTTGAAGGTAAAATATAAAATTAAAGCCAGCTAATCAGAGGATTATAATTATTTAAAGCCAGCTAATTTCCAACTCAGGACACGTGGTCAGGGTGTCCATCCAAATATTTACGCAAAAAAAATCGAAGATATCGCGTGCGTCTCAAGCAAAGGTCGGCAACCCACCACCGCCTTTCCTTCATTTAACGCGTCGACAGATTACAACGGTACAATCACGACCGACTCTCCTTCCCTATAAATAACCCGTCCCCTGCCCTTCTCGTCCTCTCGTATCCTTCGGTTTCGTCACGCTTCTGATTCTGGCTCTCCTTCCTCTCGTCTCGACTCGCTCCCCCATGGCCGCCTCTGCGATATCATCATCTGCAGAGAGAAGTAGCGTTCTTCTTCGTGGACCCTTCTTCTTTCCTTTCGGTGTTTCTCGATTGTTTGTTGATGGGGCCGGCTGCTCTCTCGGTCTGATTTTCGAAGCATCTTGTTACAGAAAGCCCCCCTGTTGCGGCTGATCCTCGAGGGTTTTCCCGCTTGGCCTACGATGCCCCCATGGTTATCGGAATTTATCTTGTTTATGCTCGGCAATTCATCGATCGATCGGTCTTCGCGTTGTTCTTTTACCGGCTGATTCTGGATTTTTGTTATTCGGTGAATTGGCAGTGGCTTCTCTCCTCTTGGATCGTATCTCCTTCGGCTGAGGATGTCGTTATGGGAATAACTGGGAAGTGTTTGGTTTATGGCTCCTCGTACGATCCTTTATCGATTCATCAACCGATCGACCTTTCTGTTTGATTGTTTTACGAGCTGCTTCTGGATTTTGTTATCTGGTGAATTTGCAGTGTCTTCTTCTTGGAGCCAACTGTTTGTCCGAGACGATGAATACGACAACACCGGTCAGTTGTTTCATAAAAACTAGGTGTTTGGGCTTTTTAGAGGACTGGTGATCCTTTCGCTGTCTTTTTTTGGGGTCGAGATGATGAACTAGTAGCCTTTGATCACATCTTAGACCGGGCGATAGACTGATTTATTGGAATTTGTTCTTCAGTTTATCTTTGGGAGTTGATTATCGTCTAGTCCTGATTCTCTTACAGTTTGGAGTCTTGCCAGACTTGACACGTGGTGATCTGCCGCGAGCTGATGATCGTCTGAAATTGGATAAGTTCTATCGTTTCTCGAGGCAGTCTTCAGTTGAATGAAACTTGTTGTCTAGTCCCACAATTTTTCAATTAATGCGAAAACCAATTCTCATTCCTTCGGAGGTCTGTGTTTGGTGGATGTATGATCTGTGATGATTCTTTCTTTGCAAGAAAGATGGTCATCATGCATCTATGGGTGCAACTGCATTCCCCTCTCAGTTGACAGCCTCAGCGAAGTACTCTTCAGAGGAGACATGTTCCCAAAATGCGCTCCTGATCCTTCTTCTTTTCTTTTTGTTTCTCGATCGATTGTTGAATCAGCCTGATTCTGTTTATGCTATGTTATTTTCCGAAGGTTATGGCTCGCCTCTTTGGGACTCTGCTATGTCGTGGGCATCGTTAGGGTTTGTGCTCCTCTGATTGCTGATTGATTCATCATTGATTGGTCCTTCTGTTTAATTGTATTATGAGCTGATTCTGTATTCACTATTCCCTGAATTGGCAGTGGCTTCTTTCTTCTTGGAGCGATCATTTTGTCTGAGGACAATGAATTATGCAACTGGTCAGTTGGTTACATAGAATATGACATTTGGGATTTTTGGAGGACTAATGATCTGTCTTGCATTGTTTGGTTGAGCTGATGATCTAGAAGTCTTTGTCGTGAGGACAAGCGATGGACTGAAATTTTGACAACCTTCTAGGCTTTTTTTACAGTTCGAAAGTTTTACTAGATTTGACAGCTGGTGATCTGTTGCGTTTTCTGTGAGGCTGAGTTGATAATTGTTTGAAATTGGATGAGCTCAGGCAGTTGTTATTGGTTGAATGAAACTTGTCCTTGCTTCTGTTATTTTCTAGTTAATCTGAAAGATCGGATCTTGTTCTCTTCCCTTCGCAGATCAGAGTTTGGTCGAGGCAATACTGTACCTGGCCAAGTTACGTATGGGGTGTCTGTGATCAGTGATGTTTTTTCTTGTTGCATATGCATCAATTCCTAATTTGTCTTCCACTTCTGTCATATGGTTAAGGGGGAACGATCAGATGTTCTCTTTCATTCGCAGGTCAGATTTTGGTCGAGGCAATACTTTACCTCATCAATTTTGATATGGAGTGTCTTTGATCAGGGATGGCTCTGTCTTGCTGCTTAAGCATCAATTCATAGGACAAGCTCTCCTTTCAGGGTTCTTTCTTGTCTGGAAAGGTCCACACAAGTTCTAGCTTGTTTCTCTTCATCCTTATCTGTGTGCTACGATCACTAATTGCATCTATGGTAAATCATGGAGATAGCATATGTAAGATTTATACCTTGTGCTCTTTTTCCATATCCTGGAATTGGCTCCAGGCATTACCAAGTTTGCTTCGCCTTTATTTTTCCACGACTTCTGTGTTTTCTTTTGGTACAGAACAAGAGGTGATTCCGTAGGTTGTTTGAGTTGGTTGGACTCTGTTAATGGCCATATAAATGTCTACGTTGTAGGTTTACTTTGGTCATTGGGACTATAAAGGCTTATTGCTGACAGAGTTGGTTTCACTTCAGTGCATGCTGGTAGCATCTTATTTTGAAATGATGTTACTTCAGATAACTATTATGTTTGCATTCTTAATCGTTCTTATTTTGTTTCTCTTTCATAACAGTTGATGAGCCGATTGCTGGTCTGATTTTCAAAGATTCTGGTTGCAGAAATTTCTGTTGCGGATATTCTTTAGGGTTTCACTTGATGTACGAGGGCTATGGTCATCAGAATTATTTGGTTTATGCCTCTTCCACTATTGTTTTACAAGCTTATTCTGGATTTTTGTTATTCGGTGAATTGGCAGTGGTGTCTTCTTTCCTCATTGATCATATCTTCATCATCTGAAGATGTCATTATGGGGAAGTGTTTGGTTTAGCTCCTCCTACGATCCTTTATTGATTCTTCGATCGATCGACCTTTTCGTTTAATTGTTTTATAAGCTGCTTCTGGATTTTTTTATTTGGTGAATTCACAGTGGCTTTTTTTCCCCTTGGAGCCAACTATTTGTCTGAGGATGTCAAGGACGATGAATACGATGACACCGGTCAGTTTGTTTCTCGGTGTTTGGGCTTTATGGAGGACTGATTTCTTTCGCTGTCTTTTTTTTGGGTTGAGATGATGAACTAGTAGTCTTTGATCACATCTTAGACTGGGCGATACACTGAATTTTGATTGGAATTTGTTCTTCAGATTTTTTTTATCTTTGGGAGTCAATTATTGTCCTGTCCTAATTCTCTAACAGGTTGGAGTCTTGCCAGACTTGACACATGGTGATCTGCCGCGAGCTGATGATTATCCGAAATTGGATAACCTCTATAGTTTCTTGAGGCAATTTTCGGTTTGAATGAAACTTGTTCTCCAGTCCCATAATTTTCTGATTAACGCGAAAACCGATTCTCATTCCTTTGGAGGTCCGTATTTGGTCGATGTATGATCTGTGATGGTTCTTTCTTTGCAAGGTGTACAAGCCCTATCAGATCACTAGCCAATCCAGAACTGCTTCGTCTTTTTTTTTTTTATTGAAGTTTGAAAGCCGGTGTCTCCTTGGCTATGGTCATCAGAATTATTTGGTTTACGCCTCTTCCCGTTTTTGTTTTATGAGCTTATTTTGGTTTTTTGTTATTCTGTGAATTGGCAGTGTCTTCTTTCCTCATGGATCAGATCTTCTTTGTCTGAAGATGTCGTTATGGGAAGTGTTTGGTTTAGCTACTCCTACGATCCTTTATTGATTCTTCGACCAATTGACGTTTCTGTTTAATTGTTTTACAAGCTGCTTCTGGATTTTGTTATTTGGTGAATTCGCTGTGGCTTCTTTCTCCTTGGAGGGAGCTGTTTGTCTGAGGATGCCAGGAGGATGAATACGATGACACCGTCAGTTTGTTTCATAAAGCTAGGTGATTGTGCTTTTTGGAGGACTGATGATCCTTT
>BCNH02000003.1:9031846-9063403 GCA_001662345.2 Metrosideros polymorpha var. glaberrima
GGGTGTTGAGATGTTGATCACATCTTAGACCGGCAGATAGACTGAAAGATTGGAAACTGCTCCTCAGTTATTTATCTTTGGGAGTTGAGTATCGTCTTAGTCCTGATTCCCTCACAGGTTGGAATCTTCCCAGACTTGACAAAAAACCGATTCTCATTCCTTCGGAGGTCAATGTTTGATTGATGTATGATCTGTGATGGTTCTCTCTTTGCAAGGTGTACAAGCCCTATCAGATCACTATCCAATTCAAGATTGGCTTTGTCTTATTTATATTGAAGTTTGAAACATCTTAGACCGGCAGATAGACTGAAAGATTGGAAACTGTTTCTCAGTTATTTATCTTTGGGAGTTGAGTATTGTCTTAGTCCTGATTCTCTCACAGGTTGGAATCTTCCAGACTTGACAAAAAACCGATTCTCATTCCTTCGAAGGTCAATGTTTGGTCGATGTATGATCTGTGATGGTTCTCTCTTTGCAAGGTGTACAAGCCCTATCAGATCACTATCCAATTCAAGATTGGCTTCTTCTTTTTTTATATTGAAGTTTGAAAGCCGGTGTCTCCTTCCTTGAAAGAGTCCCTCCCTCATGTCTTCATTCTTCAGTCTCATCGTGCATCTATTGGTGCAGTTATAAAGCGATGTTGTTGGATGATTATCAATAGATTGATCTTTCCATTAAGTTGTTTAACAAGTTGATTCTAGATGTCGGTGGATTGGCAGTTGCATATTTGTTCTTGGAGCGATCTCTTCATCTGAGCATGTCGTCTAAGGATGATAAATACTTAGAAGCTGGTCAGTACATAGAATAAGGTGTTTGGGCTTCTGGGAGGAGTGGTGATCTATTATGCAGTCTTGTTTGCTTGAGTTCTGAAGTGGTCATTGATCACATCTCGGGACTCAGGACGGGCGATGAACTGAAATTTTGAAGATTTCTGGGCATTTTGTAGTTTTGATTTAAGTTTTCTTCAGTTGATTTTCTTTGGGGAGCAGTGAGATAATTATCAAGTTCTAACTCTTCTACAGGTTGAAGTTTTGCTGAGTTTGAGAAGTGGTGATCTATTGTGTTCTTCTGTGGGGCTGAGTTGACGATTGTTTGAAATTGAAAAGCAACTGCTTCATGGATTCTAGGCAGTTATTAGTTTGAATGAAGTTTGTTCTCCGCTTCTGCTTTTTTCCGATTGTGCTGTGAAGATTAGGGCCTAGTTCTCTTTCCTTCAATGCAAACTCTTCTGGTTCAATGTAGACTGTCTTCAATCTGTGATGGTGTATCTATTGGCTTTTCTTCATTTATAATCTTTACTTCATTTAACAAGCCCTTCTTTTCTTGAGCTTCTATTGGCTTTTGTTGTATCTGGAAGGTGAATAATATTTTACTATCTTCCATTCTAGGAATTACATATGAGTGGAAAGCTTGAGGTTCACTAAGTTTTGGCTTGTTTCTCTTCATTCTTGCAATCGCTAAATCGATTTGTGGTAAATCATGCAGATATTCCATGTGCAATATATTCGTCTTGCCTTTTTTTCCCAAATATTAGCGTCACACAATTTAGTTAGCTTAGGCATTCATTCTATACGATTGATGTGTTTTCTTTTGGTACAGAACCTTTGGAGGAACTTTTTCATTTATCAGGGTGATTTCTATGCTTTAGGTAAGTTGTTGAGGAGTGGTCATGGGCATTGTTATTGTTTATGCTCCTCCTTTGATTTGTTATTGATGGATTGATCCATCCTTCTGTTGTATTAGAGCTGTTTCTGGATTTATAATCCAGTGGATTGGTAGTAGCTTCTTTTCTCACGGAACGATTTCTTTGATTGAGGATGTTGTACAAGGAATGGTACATATGATGAGGTTGGTCAATTATTACTTATAATTAATTGAGGTTTTCTTGAGTTCGACGATCTATTCACATCTATCTTTGGTTGGTTTGGTGGATAGGCAGTGTCCTTGATCATCTTCAGGACCGGGTGAAGAACTGAAATTTTGATAAACTCCTGCTGCATAGGCTCTTGGGTTTTTGTTGAATCTCATTCCTCAGTTGATTCCCTTGGAGTGGAAAGATGATAATTGTCTTTGTTCTAATTCATTTATAGGTGGAAGTTTTGCCAGATTTTAGAAGTGATGATCTATCGCCTTTTCTGTGTGGCTGGGTTGAGGAATTGCAGAGTCCAGGCTTTGTTTGAAATTGGATAAGCTCCCACTTCTTGGATTTTGGTTCTTTTGATGTCCTCACTCTCCTTGTGTATATGGATCAATCCTTAATCAATTGATATTTTGGCCTTGCTTTGTGATAGGGTGTGCAAGAACTAGCTTGACTATGCTTTGAGGGTTTGAAGTTCAACGTATGATCTCTGGTTGTCATTGGATGGCCTCCGTTGGACATACTTGCAAGAAGAGAGTAGTAAGTCTCCTTAGTTGCAATAAGATATATGTATGGCTTTTGCTTAGCCAACATTTTCCACTGCTGTAATACTTTCTTCTGGTACACAGTAACATTCTTGGGGACATTTTACAAATGAGATGTTTTGTAGGTGAGACGGGTTGATGTTAGTTTGTAGTGCACCTTTAGGGCCTAATTTCTGTATATTCTAGGTTCTCGTCGATCCATGGGGACTATGAAGACTTTTCTGCCAGGACCTAAGATATACTTCATTGCGAACTGTCGTCATCTCATTCTGAAAAGATGAACTGGTACTGTGCTTTTGCCTTTTGGCTTCCTAATAACGTACACCACGTATGTTCCTTTCATAACTAGATGGTCTCTTTCTTCTCATCTTTCATTATTGGCATATGTGATCAGGCCTCACATGGGGATGTCGATAGGACAGCCATCTAGACATAAGTTCCCTTGGCTTTGCTTGACCGGTTCTCTCCTTTCTGCTGATTCCCTTGTTTCTTATCCATCACAAAGCTGTGTTGTTACGTGTATGCTGACACCAGAGCTGGTAAGACTGGGAGGATCAGACACTAGGTGCTTGGTTAGATGCATCAAGCTAAAAGGGAAGACGACATGCAGTGAATAAGCTTTGGTTGGAGGTTTTAACATATCTGGTGATTATGGAGTTCAGTCTACTTCCCCTTCTAATCTCTTGTGATACCCTAATGTACGACGGATGAACTTCTACTTGATATATATAATCTAATTTAATCAAGGCTAGCTGTTGAAGCTCTTCAGGGCTATGAATTTATAGATCTCCAATTGCAGCATGATCCTTTGCCATTGATGATTAGTCGTCCAGATATTCTGACTCATGGTTCTAGTGTATCTCTTTCTCATCGGCTCTACAAGGGTTGTTCGGAGTCATCTTCCTTCTAATTGAAGATATTAAATGGTTGCCTTATGATCAGTTTCATTTGCTTTGGTATTTGCTTTGAAGGCATGAACTTTGAAGCATCTGATTGGGTCTTTTTCCAGAACAATGTTGGCGAAGGCTATGATTTTATACAGAAAGGTTTATCAACATTATTAAGGTTCTAGTCTCCTGCTGATCATATCAACTAAATTTAGTGGCTTCCATGCTATACGGATTTATTCAGACATCAACGGGTGCTTGTTCCAGTTTAGAGTGATCTCACTAAGGACTGTGTGAGGATGCTAATCGATAAAAGCTGTTAGAGAATCCAAGTACTTGAGTTGGGGAAGGCAGGAGGTTATCATCTAATGCAATTATGTTTAGTTGAGCTACTGAATTGTTGTTTTTCTTTGTGAATCGGGGTGATGAGCGATGTATGGATCTTTCTATAGGGATTGTCTGTAGCTGCATGAACACTGCAAAGATCCGGTTTATGATTCATTTTCAAGGATTAGAGGAGATATGACGAATATCTAGTTCTTTTCCTGTTGAAGGTTGGAGTCTTTTTGTTGCAAATTATGCTGAATTCGACCTGGTTTGTGTTGTAGTGTATTATTGAACCATTACTTTGCAAGCTTTTACCATTTGTTTCTCCTGAGGGTATTTTTGGTATAAATAGTTTATGTTCATTCAATTAATTTAAATAAGTCGTATCTTGGTCAGACCAATAAAGAGAGCTGAGGTTATAGTGCTGCTAGTAGAAAACCAAAATAACTAGTTATAGTAAAGCATGAAGATAAAGGGGCTAAATGAAATGTGTTCTTTTTATACATATGTTTATAAAGCACTTCCCTAAGTTTCAAGATACGAAGATCAGCAAAAATACCAATTCAAATGAAAAAAATAAGTTCAATTCACAGTTGTTAATTCATCAATCATTATAGATGGGATTAACAAAAACATAGAGTAAAGTTGGGTGCCAGTTCAAGCCTCTCTCTTCAATGATGTTGTGCTCTCATCTTCGTCTGTAAACTTCACTGGATAAAAACTACAATTGAGCCTTGTGTCCAAGGCCAAGTCTAGTTGTTGCTTAGCTTGGTCATTTGGGCTTTTACTTTTTGCTTCTTCTGGGGATATTTGGTGTAAATGGTTAATTGTGGGTGCCAGTTCGAGTCTCTCTCTTCAGTAATGTCATGCTCTCATCTTTTTCTTTAAACTTCACTAGATAAAACTACAATTGAGTCCTGTTTCAAGGTTAAGTCTAGCTGTTGCCTTGCTTGGTCATTTGGTGGCACACATTGATGGCAGTTTGACTTATCAGATGCGTCTTCCTTATACTTGTGAGATGGGAAACTGATTGCAGATATTCACCAACATCATGGCAAGATTATACATTTCTACTATCAATTGGTTTGGTGCAGTCTGTAGAAGCTCTCTCTTCAGGATTCTCTTTATATTGAATCTCCAGTTGGTAAAAATTTTCCTGACAAAGTAGTTCTATATTGCTTGTGTGTTGAAGTCGAGAGTTACTTGGCCACAAGCTCGCTCGATCCCTCTACATGGATTCACCCATCATTCTCTCGGATACTCTTATTCTATTATCATTGTTTTCTGAGGAAGCTGGCTCTAGTTTGTATCTTGAAAACTATATCTGCTACAAGGATGCTCGAGAATATGCTCGTGGGGACGCGTGGAGTGGATGGTTCGGATGTTTTTGCCATCTTCTATAAGCTCGCTCCTTGAATGAGATGGTTTACTGGACATGCTGCTTTACTTAGGGTTCATGTGTTGTTTGAGCTATACCTGATGTTGAACTTGACAAGAAAATTTAATTGTTTTGAAGACCTCGCAAAGAAATTGCGCCTTCCTGTACGATGTATGGAGCTTGTATAATTCTGCTTGTATTATGGACTCTTGAACATGTGTCTGTCTATTGTCAGTTGCTGAGATGGTGCACTGGACATGTTGCTTTAGGTAGGGTTCGTGTGTTGTATGAGCTGTACCTGATGTTGAACTTGATAAAAAAAAAAAACTAACTGTTTTGAGGACCTCACAAAGAATTGTGCCTTCCTGCAGGATGAGTGGAGCTTGTATAATTCTGCTTGTATTTTTGGACTCTTCAACATGTTTCTGTCTATTGTCAGTTGCTCACTTTGTTGAGCAAATTGTCCAACTTTGTACCTTAGCACAAGTAAGACAGTTATGGTTGGCAAAAAATCAAGCATAATTGTGCAGATAGCACTTGTTATCATTTTGGTCTGGGCGTGATGTGTTAACTCTTGGAAAATGTCCTTGGCCCATGATCTGTATTTTATGGATACTTCAAATTCTTGAGAGTTGCCAAATGAGAGGCGGGGATTTTCTTGTAACTAGTCTTGGATTTTCATTTGTGTCATCTAATTGTGGGTGTTCTCAGTCAAGGTTCCTAATTGGAGATATATTGATTGTTTGCTAACTAGTAATCGAGGGCATTATGGAATTGGCATCTCTTCCTATCTCTTTTAGAAATTTTCTTATACAAACTATCCAGGTAACATGGGTACTTTTGACAGTAAATGTCCTTTCACTTTTTCCATATGAATGTTTCGTGAAGGCAATTGGAGCTTTGTAAAACTTGAGGATTCCTGTGGCAGCAAGGATGTTGCCTGGCAGATTTGAGGTCTCTTCGCTTTTACCCTGGATAGCATCTTCATAGCCCCCTCCCAGTGCAGTATTATGTTCTTAATCCGGCCCAAGTATTGGGGATAGTCTTATTATCAGAAGAAACAAACTGATTTCATTCTCTGTCAATGCCAATGCTCCTGTTGCTTGAACATCTATATATCTATGGTCGACACATTCTCAATTTTGGCTGATTGATCTTTGATTCAGTCAAGCATAGACATTGACTATTCCCAGTACTGGTCGGTTTATTCTTCTTGCCTCCAAATATACTGACTTTGATACCACAGCAAAGCTCCACTACACTGCCTTTTTCATCGACTTCACTCTAGCACTAATCCATGATCTCTAATGTAAAGTTGGGAAAGTCTATAAAATTGAGCTTTATGATAAGCCGCAGCAAAGCTTCATTCGACTACCTTTTACAGAACATTAATTAATCTCTTGAGAAGAAATTAAGTTGTTTTTTTAATATTGTATAGAGTCGCTGCATATATATGATTCGATATGGTTCTTCGTTACTAAGTTCTCCAGTTGAAAATTTAAGTATTGTACACATTATTATTCTCAGTTTATGAATTGCCTCTGATACTATATTTAGAAAGGGATGAAGTAGATGATTCTGCTTGTTAGTAAAACTAAGTCTTCCTATTGAATATGCTGTCCAACTCTAGCTCTTTCTTTGCCATAGATATTAGGAAGGAGGATCCTTGTGCTCCCACTAGGAGAAGAAAATCCTCATATAGATCTCTTTTTTTCGCCAGATTAAATTTAATTACCATTTTCACCTTGGATTTTCTTCCATGTTAATGAAGAGGAATGCCTCTGCAAGCATTTTGTGTATAGATCAATTTCGCTCACTTTTCCCTTATATTGGTAGTTTCTGATTGTAGATTTCTTAGGTGTGGCTGGCTTATTTTTATAAGCATGAGTACCTCAGCAACTTTGGCCACATAGGCATTGGGTATTTTTTTCCATTACCAAGTCTTTTTATCTGATTTAAATGCTTTCTTTTGTCAGTTAAATGTTTTTGGTATGTTTTTCAGTTAACGGATTATACTAATTTTCAACAATAGGAATCCTCTTTTATCTTGAGAACTTTGCCCTCTTTTATCTTGAGAACTTTGCTTTCACCTCTTATATTCACTAATCCTTCTTATTGCTTTTTGTTAAAATTTTACATATTGTTTCTTCAGGCATTTTCATTATCAAGCAGTCATAATTCTTTGCAACTAAAGTTCTCGCAGAAATGGATTTCCCTGAAGAGTATTTTGTCTTTCCATTAGGAAAAGAAGTATCTATTGAAGTATGGTCACTACTGCACTGTATCTCTTACCATTTACTGTGACTATGTTGACGATGGTGTTACTGGATATTCTTCTCTCAGAATTTGGTATCTTCTCCTTCTACTGGTGTCTGCCAATTCACCTGAGAATGGATGTCTCTTGGTGGGTGCCTGCTGTTCGAGTAAGGTTATTGTGACTACTCCTTTTGGTGCCTGCTGTCCAAGAGCTTTTTGCTCCAGTGAAAATTGGATTTGTTGCCATTTCTTTCATCCAGAAGTCATCTTTGATTTCTCCTAACATGAGAATCTGTTACCCATATCTACTGAAAATAGTTACCTTCTGGTGATACATATAATGCAATTGTCCCACTGCAGTGCCTTCAGTTAAACTGATGCTAATGCCTTAGGTTGACATGGTATCCTAGGCTGTTTTAGGACCCAAGGACCTCGACTGGGTCAAATGCCAGTAGTTAAACTAACACCTGTTTTATGACCCCAAAAAAAAAAAACTAATACCTGTTTATTTAATCAAACTACTTTTACCACCTCCAGACGTCATTTTTGGTATGTTATCACACCTCATTGGTGTTGTCTCTTGTTTCTCAGAATGTTGTGGACCCAGTAATGTGCTCTATCAGTATCACACTTGAAACTCTTATCTGGACAGTTGCTCACTCTGAAAGTTCGGTGGATACCTACCTTGTTGGATGAATTTGAAGAGAAGTGGACCGTGTCTTATGTGTCATTGGTGTTTAACATTGACAGCCTCAGCGAAATACTCTTCAGAGGAGACATCATTCCCAAAATGCGCTCTGATCGTTCTTCTTTTCTTTTTGTTGCTTGATTGATTGTTCAATCAGTCTGATTCTGTTTCTGCTGTGTTATTTTCCGAAGGTTTCGCCTCGCCTCTCTGGGACTCTGCCATGTTGTGGGCATTGTTAGGGTTTGCGCTCTGATCATTGGTTGGTTCATCAGCGATTGATCTTTCCGTTTACTAGTATTATGAGCTGATTCTGGTATTCACTACTCCAGTGGCTTCTTTCTTCTTGGAGCGATCATTTTTTCTGAGTATGTTTTCTGAGGACAATGACTACATGGCAACTGGTCAGTTGGTTACACAGAACACGACATTTGGGCTTTTTGGAGGACTAATGATCTATCGTGCACTGCTTGCTTCGCCTTTCTTTTTACACGACTTTTGTGTTTTCTTTTGTTACAGAACAAGAGGTGATTTCGTGTTCTTTAGCTTCTAGAGGTTGTTTGAGTTGGTTGGACTCTGTTACTGACAGAGTCGATTTTACTTCACTGCATACTGGTAGCATCTTATTTTGAAATGATGTACTTCAGATATCTATCACAATTCGCATTCTTAATCTTTCTTATATTGTTTCTATTTCATAACGGTTGATGAGCCGATTGCTGGTCTGATTTTCAAAGATTCCGGTTGCAGAAACCTCTGCTGCGGAGATTCTTGAGGGTTTAGCTTGGCGTGCGATGGCTATGGTCATCAGAATTATTTGTTTTATGCCTCTTTCCATTATTGTTTTACCAGCTCATTCTGGATTTTTGTTATACGGGGAATTGGCAGTGTCTTCTTTCCTCATGGATTATATTTTCTTCGTCTGAAGATGTCTTTGTGGGAAGTGTTTGGTTTAACTCCTCCTACAATGCTTTATTGATTCATCGACCGATTGACCTTTCTGTTTAATTGTTTTAGAAACTGCTTCTGGATTTTGTTATTTGGTGAATTCGTTATGGCTTCTTTCCTCTTGGAGGGACCTGTTTGTCTGAGGATGCCCAGGACAAACAATACGATCAGTTTGTTTCATAAAATTAGGTGTTTGGTCTTTTTGGAGGACTGATGATTCTTTTGCTACCTTTTTTTTTTTGGGGGTTGAGATGATGAACTAGTAGTCTTTGATAACATCTTAGACCAGCAGATAGACAGAAAGATTGGAATTTGTTCTTCGGTTGTTTATCTTTGGGAGTTGATTATCGTCTAGTCCTGATTCTCTCACAGGTTGGAGTCTTGCCAGACTTGACAAGTGGTGATCTGCCACGAGCTGATGATTGTCCGAAATTGGATAAGCTATCGTTTGTTGAGGCAGTTATTGGTTTGAATGAAATTTGTTCTCCAGTCCCATAATTTTTCTATTAATGCGAAAACCGATTCTCATGTCTTCGGAGGTTGGTGTTTGGTCAATGTATGATCTGTGATGGTTCTTTCTTTGCAAGGTGTACAAGCCCTATCAGATCACTATACAATCCAGATCCGCTTCATCTTATTTTTATTGAAGTTCAAAAGCCAGTGTCTCCTTCCTTGAAGTAGTCCCTCCCTCGTGTCTTCATTCTTCAGTCTCATCGTGCATTTATGGGTGCAACTACATTCCTCTCTCAGTTGACAGCCTCAGCGAAGTACTCTTCAGAGGAGACATGTTCCTGAAACGCACTCTTGATCCTTCTTCTTTTCTTTTTGTTTCTTGATTGATTGTTGAATCAGTCTGATTTTGTGCTATGTTATTTTCCGAAGGTTATGTCTTGCCTCTCTGGGACTCTGCCATGTTGTGGGCATCGTTAGGGTTTGCACACCTCTGATCCTTGATTGATTCATCATTGATTGATGTTTCCATTTAATTGTAATATGAGCTGATTCTGGTATTCACTATTCCGTGAATTGGCAGTGGCTTCTTTCTTCTTGGAGCGATCACTTTGTCTGAGGACAATGAATACAATGCAACTGGTCAGTTGGTTACATAGAATACAACATTTGGGGTTTTTGGAGGACTAATGATCTATCTTGCACTGTTTGGTTGAGCTGATGATTTAAAAGTCTTCGTATTTAGGACAAACGATGGACTGAAATTTTGGCAATCTTCTAGGTTTCTTTTACAGGTTGAAAAATTTACTCTCCTCCTTTGACCATTTATTAATTTATTGGTCGGTCATTCTATTTAGTTTTTTTACTAGCATATTCTGGATTTGTTATTTAGTGGATTGAAACTTACGTGTTCTTTGCTAGACCGATCTCTACTTCCAAGGATGTCGTGGAAGGAATGGTCAATATGTTGAGTTTGGTCAATCGTTGCATAGAATAAAGCGTTCGAGCTTTTTTTGGGATTGACAATTCCTTTGCAGCTTAATGTTGGGTTGGTGGACTAGGAGTACTCGATGATGAACTGAAATTTTTCATAATTTCCTGCATGGACACTTATGTTTCTTTTTTAAAATTCATTCTTTTTATTTTTGGGTAGTGGCAAGAATCGAGATGATAATCATCTAGTTCTAATTGCTTTAGGTTGAAGGTTTGCTGAATTTGAGAAGTGCTGATCCATTGCCTTCTCTACGAGGTTGAGAGGATGAATTGTGGAGACCAGGTTTTGTTTGAAATTGGATAAGCTTTCATTTATTGGATTCTGGACAGTAAATGATTCCAATATTATTGACTCTAGTTTCTTTATTTTCTATTAAAGCAAGAGGATCACCGTTCAGTTCTCTTTCTTTTGTGGGTCAGAAATTAGTTAAAGCAAAGACTTTACCTCTAACTTCAATATGGAGCGTTCTTTAATCTATGATGGTTCTTTATAGTTGGATATTGGAGGAATGGTTTAATTTCTTAATTCTTTGGCAGTTTTATCTGAGTATTCAGTTGTTTCTAGAAGGTCAATAATCGTCTGAATTTCTTCTGTTGTAGGAGTTGTTTACAAGTCTGAAAAGCTTGAGGTCCACATTAGTTTTGGCTTGCTCCTCATCATTCTTTTTTTATATGTGAACTGCAATCACTAATTGAATCGTTTTGGAAATCATGCAAATAGTTTATGCAGGATGTTTTGTCATGGTGCTTTTATAGTAAACTCTTGGCAAGTCTAACTTTCGTTGGCACTTAGGACTTCCGATTTTATTTTTATTGTTAACACCAGTTGTTTCCTTTGGCAGATTAGAGCCTTTCTCTATGGAATTGGATGGAAAATTTTTTATTTGTATGTCTTACCTTTTTCTTCGATGGAACTATCCTCCATGTTATTCATCACAGATTTTTTCCTTTGAACATACTTTGACTTGGTATGTATGTCTGCTCGAATTTCAAGTCAATGTTAAATTTGGTTTAGTTGAAGAATTATTTGTGAGGTTTCTTTCTAGCTTATATTAGATGAGATTGATGTTGTTTAGATGGTAATTTCTTACGCTGAGATGTTATTTTGGTGTTGACCTATTGCCCCCTTTTTTTCTCTATGTTATTTGGAACTCGCAGGATAGGTTCTTTTCCAAGAAAAAGTATTTGTTTTTCACTATTTTTTGGAATAATATTTACCTGATTATTTTGCCAAATCTTTTACTATGTGTTATAATATGTAGTGTTATCACTTGTAAAGCGATGTTGGATGGTTCATCAATAGATTGATCATCTGAGCATGTTGTCTATGGATGATAAATACATAGAAGCTGGTCAGTTTACATAGAATAAGGTGTTTGGGCTTCTTGGAGGAATGGTTATCTATTATGGAGTCTTGTTTGCTTGAGTTCTGAAGTAGTCTTTGATCACATCTTTGGGATGGGCGATGGACCGTAATTTTGAAGATTTCTGGGCATTTTGTAGTTTTGATTTATGTTTGTCTTCCGTTGATTATCTTTGGGGAGCAGTGAGAGAATTAGTGTCAAGTTCTAATTCTTCGACAGGTTGAAGTTTTGCCGTGTTTGAGAAGAGGTGATCATTGTGTTCTTCTGTGGGGCTGAGTTGATGTTTCTTTGAAATTGGACAAGCAACCGCTTCATGGATTCTAGGCAGTTATTGGTTTGAATGAAGTTTGTTCTCAGCTTCTGCTTTTTTCTGGTTATGGTGAGATGATCGGGGCCAAGTTCTCTTTCCTTCAATGCGAACCTTTCTGGTTCGATGTGGACTGTCTTTAATATTTGATGGTGTAGTCTTTATTTCATTTAACAAGATCTTCTTTTCTTGAGCTTCTATTGGCTTTTGTTGTATCTGGAAAATGAATAATCATTGACTATCTTTCCATTGTAGGAATAATTTGAGTGGAAAGCTTGAGGTCCACTAAGTTCTGGCTTGTTTCTCTTCATTCTTGTAATGCATGCTGCAATCATTAAATCGATTGATGGTAAATCATGCAGATATTCCATGTGCAATTTATTCATCTTGCCTTTTTTTTTTTCCAAATACTAGCTTCACACAATTTAGTTAGCTAGGTTTTCATTCTATACAATTGATGTATCTTCTTTTGGTACAGAACCTTTGTGGAACTTTTTCATTTATAAGGTGATTTCTATGCTTTAGGTAGTTGTTGAGGAGTGGTCATGGACATTGTTAGTGTTTACGCTCCTCCTTTGATCATTTATTGATGGATTGATCCATCCTTGTGTTGTTTTAGAGCTGTTTCTGGATTTATAATCCAGTGGATTGGTAGTAGCTTCTTTTCTTATGGAGCGATTTCTTTGATTGAGGATGTTATCTAAGGAATGGTATGTATGATGAGGTTGGTCAATTATTACTTAGAATAACTGAGCTTTTCTTGACTTCAACGATCTATTCACATCTATCTTTGGTTGGTTTGGTGGATGGGCAGTGTCCTTGATCATCTTCAGGACCAGGTGAAGAACTGAAATTTCGATAAACTCCTGCTGCATAGGCACTTGGCTTTTTGTTGAATCTCATTCCTCAGTTGATTCCCTTGGAGTGGAAAGATGATAATTGTCTTTGTTCCAATTTGTTTATAGGTTGTAGTTTTGCCAGATTTTAGAAGTGATGATCTATCGCCTTTTTTGTGCAGCTGAGTTGATGAATTGCAGAGTCCGGGCTTTGTTTGAAATTGGATAAGCTCCCACTTCTTGAATTTTGGTTCTTTTCATGTGCTCACTCTCCATGTGTATATAGATCAATCCCTAATCAATTGATATTTTGGCCGTGCTTTTACGATAGGGTGTGGGAGGACCAGCTTAACTATGTGTTGAGGGTTTGAAGTTCGACGTAAGATCCTCCTTGTCATTGGATGGCCTCTCTGTTGGACATAGTTGCAAGAAGAGAATACCAAGTCTCCTTAGTTGCAATAAGACATATGTATTGGTTTGCTTAGCCTATATTTTCCACCGCTGTAGTACTTTCTTCTGGTACGCAGTAACATTCTTGGGGACATTTTACAAATGAGGTGTTTTGTAGGTGAGATGGGTTGTTTTTAGTTTGTAGCGCCACCTTGAGATGTTTGAGGTTCTTGTTGATCCATGGGACTAAGAAAACTTTTCTGCCAGGACCTAAGATATACTTCGTTGCAAACTGTTAGCATCTCATTTTGAAAAGATGAACTGGTACTGTGCTTTTTCCTTTCAGCTTGCTAATAACATACATCACGTAGGTTGCTTTCATCACTAGGTCTTTTTGTTCTCATGTTTCATTATTGGCGTATGTGATCAGGCTTCACATGGGGATGTCACAGGTCAGCCTTCTAGACATAACTTCCCTTGGCATTGCTTGCGCTCTGCCCTGTTCTCTCATTTTCGCTGATTCTCTTGTTTCTTATCCATCACAAAGCTGTGTTGTTATGTGTATGCTGTCAGCAGACATGGTGGGTCAGGCTGCGAGCAGCAGACACTGGGTGCTTGGTTGACGTAATTGTCAAATTTTGGAGTTATTTTTAGATGGTTGAAACTGAAGAGGCAGACGACAATCCTGCAGTGAATAAGTTTTGTTAGAGGTATTAACGTATCTGGTGATTATTGATTTCAGTCTACTTCCCCTTCTGATCTCTTATGATACCCTAATGTACAACGGGTGAACTTCTTCCTCGAATATATAATCTAATTTAATCAAACATAGCTGTTGAAGCTCTTTAGGGCTATGAATTTATAGATCTCCAATTGCAGCATGATCCTTTGCCAATGATGATCTTTCGTCCAAAAAATTTTTAATTCATTGTTCTAGTATATCTCTTTCTCATCTACAAGGGTCGTTCCAAGTCGTCTTCCTTCTAATTGGAGATATTAAACGTTGCCTTATGATCGGTTTCATTCGCTTTGGTATTTGTTTTGAAGGCATGAATTTTGAAGCATCTGGCTTGGTCTATTTCCAGAATAATGTTCGAGAAGGCTCTTATTATATACAGAAAGGTTTATCTACGTTATTAAGGTTCAAGTCTCCCTCTGATCATATCAACCATTTTAGCGGCTTCCATGCTATGTGGATTTTCTCCAGTTTAGAGCGATCTCACTAAGGACCTTCTTGATCAAGCTGTCAGAATCTGAGTTTGTTCCGTCTCTTAGCGGATGCTTTTACCTTGTGAGATGGGAAACTGACTGCAGATATTCACTAACATCATGGTAGATATCCCTTTCTACTTTCAATCTCTCTCTTCGGGATTCTTTTTATATTGAATCTCCAGTTGATGGAAATTTGCCTGACAAATCAGTTTTATATTGCTTGTCCATTGAAATCAAGAGTTACTGGGCCACGAGTTCGCTCGATCCCTCTACATGGATTCACCACCCATTTTCTCCGAAACTTGTATTCTATTATCATCGTTTCCTGAGGAAGCTGGCTCTAGTTTGTACCTTCAAAACTATATCTGCAATGATGCTTGGTAATATGCTCGTGGGGATGCATGGAGTGGATGGTTTGGACGATTTTACCATCTTTTATGAGCTCGCTCTTTGAAAGACATGGTGCACTATACATGTTGCTTTAGGTAGGGTTCATGTGTTGTATGAGCTTATAACTGATATTGAACTTGAGAAGAAAAACTAACTGTTTTGAAGACCTCGCAAATAAATTGAGCCTTCCTGCAGTATGTATGGAGCTTGTATAATTCAGCTTGTATTTTTGGACTCTTCAACATATTTTTGTCTATTGTCAGTTGCACAGTTGCTCACTTTGGTGAGCAAATTGTGCAACTTTGTAATATTAGCACAAGCAACAGTTTTGGTTGGCAAAAAATCAAGCATAATTGTGCAGGTAGTACTTGTTATCATTTTGGTCGAGGTGTGATGTGCTAACTCTTGGAAGTGATGTCCTTTGACCATTTATTGATTGATCGGCCGGTCATTCTATTTAGTTGTTTTACGAGCAGATTCTGATCTGTTATTTAGTGGATTGGAAGTAACTTCTTTTTTGATGGACCAATCTTTACTTCTGAGGATGTCGTGTAAGGAACAGTAAATATTATGATGAGTTTGGTCAATTCTTGCATAGAATAAAGCGTTCGAGGATTTATTGGGACTGACGATTCCTTTGCAGTTTAATGTTGGGTTGGTGGACTAGGAGTACTCGGTGATGAACTGAAATTTTTCATTTCCTGCATGGACAGCTATGTTTCTTTTTTAAATTTCATTCTTTCATTAATTATCTTTGGGTAGTGGCAAGAATCCAGATGATAATCATCCTAGTTCTAATTGCTTTAGGTTGAAGATTTGCTGAATTTGAGAAGTGCTGTTCCACTGCCTTCTCTGCAAGGCTGAGAGGATGAATTGTGGAGGCCGGATTTTGTTTGAAATTGGATAAGCTGTCATTTATTGGATTCTGGACAGTAAATGGTTCCAATATTATTGATGCTAGTTCCTTTATTTTTTATTAAAGCAAGAGGATCAACATTCAGTTCTCTTTCTTTTGTAGGTCAGAAATTGGTTAAAGCAAAGACTCCTCTAACTTCAATATGGAGCGTTCTTCAATCTATGATGGTTCTTTATAGTTTGATTGGACAAGATCCTTAATTCTTTGGCATTTTTATCCAAGTATTCAGTTGTTTCTAGAAGGTGAATAATTGTCGACTTTCTTCTGTTGTAGGAGTTGTTTACAAGTCTGGAAAGCTTGCGGTCCACATTAGTTTTGGCTTGGTTCTCATCATTCTTATCTCTTTTGTGAACTGCAATCACTAATTGAATCGCTTTTGGAAATCATGCAAATAGTTTATGCAGGATGTTTTGTCGCGGTGCTCTTATAGTAGACCCTTGGCAAGTCTAACTTTGGTTATATAGCACTAATGACTTTCGATTTTATTTCTTTTCTAAACTTATTTTGGATGGTCTTCTGAATATTGTAAGAAGATAGCTGACACCAGTTGTTCTTTGGCAGATTAGAGCCCTTCTCTATGGAATTGGATGGAAAACTTTTGATTTGTATGTCTTACCTTTTTCTTTGATGGAACCATCGTCCATGTTATTTAGCACGGATTTTTTCCTTTCAACGTACTTTGTCGCACGTTCACTTGGAAATACGTTTCTTGCATATGCATTTGCTTTGACTTGGTGTGTATGACTGCTTGAATTTATTTGTGAGGTTTCTTTCTAGCTTATATTAGATGAGATTGATGTTGTTTAGATGATAATTTCTTATGCTGAGATGTTATTTTGGTGTGACCTGTTGCCCCTTTTTTCTCTATGTTATTTGGAACTTGCAGGGTAAGTTCTTTTTTCAAAAACAAAGTATTTGTTTTTCACGCTCTTTTTGCGGTAACATTTACCTGATTACTTTGCCAAATCTTTTACCAAATGTTATAATATGTAGTATTTTCACTTATGAAGCGATGTTGTTGGATGGTTCATCAATAGATAGATCTTTCCGTCAAATTGTTTAATAAGTTGATTTTAGATTTTGGTGAATTGGCAGTTGCATCTTTTTTCTTAAAGCAATCTCTTCATCCAAGCATGTCGTCTAAGGATGATAAATACATAGAAGCTGGTCAGTTTACATAGAACAAGGTGTTTGGGCTTCTTGGAGGAGTGGTGATCTATTATGTAGTCTTGTTTGCTTGAGTTCTGAAGTAATCTTTGATCACATCTTCGGGATGGGTGATGGACCGAAATTTCAAAGATTTCTGGGCATTTTGTGGCATTGATTTAAGTTTGTATTCAGTTGATTATCTTTGGGGAGCAGTGAAAGAATTATCGTCAAGTTCTAATTCATTTATAGGTTGAAGTTTTGCCGTGTTTGAGAAGAGGTTATCTATTGTGTTCTTCTGTAGGGCTAAGTTGATGTTTCTTTGAATTTGGACAAGCAACCGCCTCGTGAATTCTAGGCAGTTATTGGTTTGAAAGAAGTTTGTTCTCAACTTCTGTCTTTTTCTGGGGAAGAAGTACATCTGGAGTGTTATAAGTTGTGCATGGCGCTCACTTTAGTGCCAAAAGTTTCAAAACGGTCACTTAAATGCCAAAATCGAAAAAAAAAAAAAACGATCAATTAAATGTCAAATTGGAGAAATTTTGGCCAAATTGCTTACGTAGCAAAAAAAAAAATTCTGGCAAGGGCTTTTCCACCTAGACCTCTAAGCTTTAAAAAAGTGCTTAGAAATAAAATAGAATAGAATAAATTCAAAAATAGGAAAAACTTAAAAATAAAAAAAAGGGGGGGGAAGGGATTAGACAGGTGGTGAGGGCTTGCACAGCCCTTGCCGCCTCTGCCCCCACCCTCGCCAACCCTTGCCACCTGTCTAGCCCTTTCCCTCCCTTTTTTTCTATTTTTTGAATTTAATTTTTTATTTAATTTAGCTTAGTTTTATTTTAGAAATCTAATTGAAATTACAGGTGGACCTCCGACGAGCCCAGAAATTAATAAATAAAAAATTGACACTTTAAATTTCCAGCCAAATATACCATAGTTGGCACTTAACTTATCGATTTAAAAAAAAAATTGGCACTTAAATTATTATTTAGAAACTTTTGGCATTAAAGTGAGCGCTGTACAAAATTTATGATAGTTTAGGTGTACTTCTCCCCTTTTTCTGGCTATGGTGAAATGATTGGGGCCTAATTCTCTTTCCTTCAATGCAATCCTCTTTTGGTTTGATGTGAACTGTCTTCAATCTGTGATGGTGTAACCATTATTTCATTTAACAAGCTCTTCATTTCTTGAGCTTCATTGGCTTTTGATGAATAATCATTTACTATCTTCCATTATAGCAATTGTTTATGAGTGGAAAGCTTGAAGTCCACTAAGTTCTGGCTTGTTTCTTTTCATTCTTGTAATGCATGTTGCAATCACTAAATCTTTTGATGGTAAATCATGTAGATATTCCATGTGCGATTTATTCGTCTTGCCTTTTTTTTTCTCAAATATTAGCTTTATACAGTTTAGTTAGCTTAGGCTTTCATTTTATACAATTTATACTAGCTTTGGTACAGAACCTTTGGTAAAACTTTTTCATTAATCAGGTGATTTCTACACTTTAGGTGATTTCTATGCTTTAGGTAATTAAATATTAAATCGCATCTTCATCCAATAGCTAAAACTTTTAAAATAATTTTCAATAATCCCATAAAATCTCACGGTATCAGAGCATGAGATCTTGAATTTGAATTTTGCAAAGCATTATTTGCCTCTCTAATGAAATAGTGTTATAATAGTAAATATGAAATCACACATTCATTTAAAAACTTAAATTATTTTGAAAATAGTTGACAGTAATCTCATAAAATCTCACATGGTTATCTAAAAAAAGTTTCCTATTTTTAGTTTATAGATCAAACTACTCTATCGATGTCTATATGTTTTCACTTTAAAAAAGCAACAAGCAAATTTTTTATGTTTTTTATCCAAAATTTTAAATGTTATTTTAATTTTTTGCAATTACCAAAACTTATGGGTAATTTTCATATGTCAAATGATAATTCCTTTAATGCAAAATTTGACAAAAAAACACACAAAGTAAAAGTAAAAGTTGGACACACCTCACTAACGTTTGCACAAAAAAATATTAGGGATCAGTTCTTTATTTGTTTCGTGAAGAATGAATATTTTTAAAATATTTTTAAAAAAAGATGATCGCTTTATATTTTTTTACAAAAATAAACAAAGAAAAAAAACTCATCACGAAAATGTTTGGACATAAATTATCATCGATACGAAAATATTTTCATTCTAATTATTTTAAGTAATATGACCAATCATTTTAATTATATATGTTTTTTGCGAAATAAAAAGCGTCTTGTTGATACCGTGCAATACGAACAAAAATCATAAAAGAAAGACAAAGGGAAAGTTTTACGAAGTGCAAGATCCAATCTTGAATTTCCCAGAAACTCGCTCTCTACTGAGAAAGCTTCCCTGCAATGGCGAACGCATGGAAGAGGGACAAACAACCCCAGTTCCTCTCCTCCAAGTTCCTCCTCCTCCTCTTCTCCTCCTCCCTCTTCCTCCTCATCTTCTACTTCCTCTCCCTCCGACCCTCCACCCCTTACCCCAATCCTATTCCTGCCCCCACCCTCCTCTCCCCCAAATCCCGCTTCTCCTCCCCCTCCATCTCCCCCTTCGACTGCTTCGCATCGCCCCAGGCTCACCCCGTGATCGCCAACGTCGTCGAGGGCGTCAAGCACCCGTTCCTCTACTCGCTCTCCGATTTCGGGTCGCTGCCCTATAAGCCCCACAAGAACATCGTCAGGACGCTCAAGGGGAAGGCCTTCAGGAGGCCCGACATATCGGTGACGGTTCAGGAGCTCCTGGAGCGGTTCAGGAGCGAGGGAAGAGGTGGGATCTTCGTGGACGTGGGCGCCAATGTGGGGATGGCCAGCTTCGCCGCCGCGGTGATGGGGTTCAGGGTTTTGGCTTTCGAGCCGGTTTTCGAGAACTTGCAGAGGATTTGTGACGGCATTTGGATGAATCGGGTTGGGGAGCTGATGGATTTGTTCGAGGCGGCTGCGTCGGATAGGGTTGGGAACATCACATTTCACAAGGTGACGTATTTATCCTTCTCGAGTTAGTTGAATTGTTCTAAAGTTTGGAATTTTTTTATCTGTATCATCAGTTAGTTTTGTTCTTATAAAAAAATGAAATGAATTTTATCTGCTGGCGGAGATTCTTGTTTCTAGGAGGCTAGTGAGGTTGGTGCATTTTCAAATGTTGTAGTTAATCGTTCATTCAGTTAGTGTATATGTCACTTGAAAGAGTCTAGCCTAGGGACTCCATGGTCTGATCTGAATATGCATGTGATACAAAAGTTGAATTGGTGGAGAGGTAAATTTCTGATCCAATCGGGTTCCTGCTGGAACTTCTGTGGTAATGTCAATGGAAGGCTAATAGGATATGGCTCCATTTGGTTTGGTTTGGTTTGGTTTGGCCTAACAAATTGGATGTAACGTAAGTGGTAGGCTTTGGCCCTCAATCTTCTGTAATGCCTTTGGAAAGAAATTCCAGTGCTTTGATGCATTCTGCGCATAAATGAAATTATTGAATTGAGCAGACATAAATTTGTGACTAGAACTAGAAGATAGAGTGGATTTCGGACTATTTTGCGCTCTCAAAATGGTATTCCCTGTTTGCAAGTTCAACAATGAACATCTTGAGCTCTCCTATTTTGAAATGGCAATGATTGGGACTGTGTATCCATTGATGGGTACCAACATCGAACTTTTCTGTTTACATTGAAGCTGAGGACCAACAATTACAATGTTGAGAAATAAGGATGTGGCCTCTATAATACTCACTGAACTCGTTAAGATTGAATGAGTGTGCAGGTTGGTGCAAGAGAGACCATAGCACTATAGCAATGATTTAAGACTCTTGTGTTGTTTCATACTAATAAAAAAGTAACTATATGGGGTCAAGTTCCATGATGAGATTGAAATATTAGGGAGGACAATTTGCATGAGCGCTCCTTCCAGTCCTGGATGTCATCTGATCCAATCATGTTTTGAGTTCCTGATACTGATGGAATCATTGTTACTAGAACATTGAGAGTAGAATTATTCTTATATTGTTGATATCTGGCTATGCTTTTTTCTGTGCTGATCATGTCTAGGCTAACTGATGATTTCAGTTGGTTGGCCGGCTCGACAACAGT
The DNA here is from genome assembly GCA_001662345.2 of Metrosideros polymorpha var. glaberrima. NCBI lineage: Eukaryota > Viridiplantae > Streptophyta > Magnoliopsida > Myrtales > Myrtaceae > Metrosideros > Metrosideros polymorpha. The sequence goes on from BCNH02000003.1 coordinate 9,052,849, forward strand.
GCTGTCTCAGCGGCCGGTGCTAAGATGGCATTCAAGTCCAATGAAGAAATAGAACTTCAAGTAAGGTCCATCCCTCTGGATGAAGTGGTGCCGGAGTCAGAACCCGTACTTCTCATCAAAATAGATGTTCAGGGCTGGGAGCATCACGTTCTGAAGGGAGCCGTGAAGTTGCTATCGAGAAAGGCAGGCGAGGCACCGTATTTGATTTATGAGGAGGATGAACGGTTGTTGCAGGCAAGTAACAGCAGTTCCAAAGAGATTCGAGAATTTCTTCACTCTGTTGGGTATCGTCATTGCACCCAGCATGGTACAGACGCACATTGCACCAAGAAAGGCTGATAGTGGATTAATTAACCTTAGCCTTGTAGATGTAAGATCACCGAAGTTTCAAGCATGAACAGGGACAATTCTTTAGTAGACTTCTTTGTGAGAGTTTTGCCTTTGAGAGCCACCCTCAGACAGAATTTCCACTCAGTTCCTAGATGGAGAGTTAGATTCGGAATGTGTAAATGAGAGTCGTCCATTGAAGGAGCCAGTTATCGAGCGAGGAGGCACAGATAATTCATGGCTTGCTCGTGGAGTATAGTTAGGGATGGATCTGTCACCGTTGGATCTCCAACACCCAATTTGTTATTATGTTCATTTATTGCAATTCAGGCTTTGTATTTGCAGCAAATGACCTTGCGGTGTGCGAGCGAATTTAGAATTCATTGTTGACCAGAGCTGACAGATGCATATTCGACACCTTTTCACTTGGAGTTTGGTTTCTCCATGAGAATGAAGCAGTTTGACCACAATTAAAATGTACTCACCGGTAGTCTGGTTTGATTGGTGAAGAATGTATACAAAATTGACAGTTCCATGGTTCTTGAGTTTGTGTTTAGGCATGAACGAGAAGAGAACAGAGAATTCTCCATTTTACCAAAAATTCAGTCTCCCGACCTCCATACATAAAAAAGTTGGATGTGTATACAAGATACGAGGGGGACAGGTACCATGTAAACAATAGAGAAGCGTTGTAAAAATACAGATTCCTTTCTCTTTTGTGCTGTATAAAGGTGCATTAACCAATGGAATTCGAACCAGCTACCATTCTGGAAGAAAACATACATAGTTACATACACGGGAAAACCGTTTTACACCTAATTCTCATGGTGAATCTTCGATTAACTGAGCACTCTGAAACAATTCCTGCAAAAGAGAGAATCGCAGATATCATGGAAGCAAAAGGATGATGTTCGTGCAACACTCCCAGGGTCTCAAATAATTCCTTCAGCAAAGACGGCCTCTGGGTTAATGCAGCATAAACTCTATAGCACGGCCAAATAGATATCTTTTCCAAGAGATTGATAATGAAAGACAACCAAGACAGTCTCAAAACTTCCAAAAATCACAATGAATATGTAACCAAAAGAATATGCAGAAGTACAGCTGCTACAGAATCCAGAATGACATCACTCGTTCTTGGATTTGACAAACTTAGAAAATTTTTAGTATGTAGTGCCATACCTCATCAATTTAAAGTCCCTCGTGATATGGCATGGCTTGATTTTCGCATAAACTCTATCAGGGTTATTTTGGCCCACTTGTTTTCGAAGGACCAGCTCTCTCCACCATGACATCATATAGTTGCTTCCCATTCTGATATTTCAACGAAAATAGTCATTGATTAGATTTCAGACCTTCGCCGGCTCCATAACCATCAAACAGCCTTCTGCATAATTTTGCTTCCCAAATTATGGAATGAAACAACTTAAAAGCAGTGAGAAGCCGAACAAGATCCTGCATAGTTTTGCAGCAATCGCAATTTACTCATATCTTTTACTTACAAAAATTACTGGGAAGAAGTGCACTTGTCCCTCGGGCTTTGTTTGCGTCTCTTTGAAGTACACAAGGACAGGAAAATTTGGCCACCAGAGCTCCCAATTCACAAAGGTGGAGTATCTGTAGAGAAGCACAATGCAAAGCAGCGGCTTCTGTTATAATCACAGGAAGGAGTTTTTTTTTTCCCCAAGTTATTGGATCAACTAAAATACTTACTTCCACCGATTTTTCCCTCCTACGAAGACATTTTCACCTGATTCCTGAAGCTCCTCTCCAACTTTCACCTCCTAAGATTACGAAATATTATAGCACCATGCGATGAATTTATGCAACCAGTAAGTCATGTCATGTGTCTTATAATATCCAAAACCCATAAAACCAGGGAGGCGGTAGCCTAAAATTACTTCGAGTCAATCTGATAGCATATGACTTGACAAGAAGAATCATCTTCCTGTAACAACTAAATGTTCCTTTCGAGATTTCGAAATGAAGGGAAATCCATTAGGGTGATCATGGCTCACGCTAAAGTTACTATGACATGGCTCCAAGCCTCAAACTGCAGTTACTAAGACATCATATGAGTAACGGAAGAATTCCAGAAATGATGAAAGTAAACATACAATGGCCGAGACTAGTGAATCATCATGGTGTTAAACCATCTTCAGTTCCAATTATTATCACAGGAAAGAATCTAAGTTGCATAATAGGTGGAGTCAGTTCAGATTGACACATCAGCTCAAACTACTCTCTAATTGAAGATGAGCTTAAACAGAATACTACAAAAGAAGCAGCATCAGCTTCCAGAACCAGAACCGCCAAGGTGCACCTCAAACTTTTTAAGTCAAAATAGCGAAGGGCCAGAACCATGCTTGAGTGCAAAAATTTCAGACAAAAGAACTATAGATCACATTGAGAAGAATCTGTCTTCCATCACGGTACACATAGAGACTAGAACACTACATTAGTTTTCTTGCCAAATAACTCATGCATGAATTGCACACTTGCGATGAAGATTGTTAAACATACCAGGGCCTCATCATCAAAGACAAATCGTACTCTAGTAGTCTGGATCAAAAGGGGAAGAAAGAAAATAGAGTCAGCATTTAGGCAAACTAAATCACAATTTGCATTGCATAATAAGGCGGACATTGTCGAAGAAAACTCATAATCTTCAACTAGTTATTGACAAAGGAAGCAAATTTAGGTGGCATGTCAGACAAGAATTTTCTGCTACACTTCAAAACCTACCTGCAAAATTTGATCCTTAATAATGGGTGAGGATACTCTACTCCTTGCTGTGCTCCCCTTGATGTCTCGACAAATTTCAACCGTTGGTAAAAATCTCATTTTCACGAATCAACTTGGTTGAGATTTATTGAGGCACCGGGGGGAGCACCGTACCAGTAGAAGATCCATGTGCCTTAATTGTAACATCACCTGAAATAATAAGAGCAGACCAAGTAGACCAACAGGGGCAGCAGGTAACAGATTGTTTGTATAGGCTAATCCCCCAGCCATACCTGATTCAAATCAAACATTCCTGTTAGCTTCTTCATCGCCGTTTAACCATCTAGCAACTGATCAATTTTTTCTTAATGACAGTACATTCTAACATCCAAGCAGCGAATTCTAAAAATTTGGATAAATGATTGGTCAAGATTGGTTCAGTAGCCAATATGATATGCCCCAGATAATATATTATGACAGGAGGATTACAACTTCTGAAGGTTCACCTGAGAAAAGCAATGTTATAGGGCGCTTACCGAGCAAGACAATGGGTATTCTATAATCAGGGTCAGGAACTACAGTCTCTCTCTGGATGACCTTCCTCCCAAGCTGCCATACATTACAATGACTAACTGTATTAGGCCATAGCTCCCAGAAGAGCTCCAAGTTCACAAGTATCAAACCAGAATAGTCAAAGCAAGCCCTTTTCTCGTACATCACAACAAGTCTCTACCCAGCAAAACAACATTATTGTGCTGAGCCAAGTTTTGAACGCAAAAGACTGAATTCAAGATATGACAACAGACAAGAAGAGGTGAAGAGCAACCGACCACGGAGGCAATCACAAGGCGTCCTCTCGCGTTGCTGCTAACTTCCCTCTTCACAAGATTGGCTCTGGAAAGAAACTCGCCATGAAACGAGCTCCTGGAGTTCCTAACGCGGAACCCACCAGTTTCTCCTCCATCTGTTCAAATAGGCACATGTAAGAGACCCCAAGCTGTTTCTCAATTCCAACGAGAGTAGCATAGCGAATCACAGAGAATAGCTCAAAAGGTGAGATTTGGAACCTTAAAAAATTGTAAATGAACGAGCTTTAATCTGCTTACTTCTTAACGGGACGAAGAGACCGGTGGACAAGAGAGCGCTTGCCATTCTCTCTCTCTCTCTCTCTCTCTCTCTCTCTCACCCGTTTTACAAATAAAAGGAAAAATTGAGTTCTGGTTCTGCAAGTGCAAGCGAACCTACTGACCCCAAAAAAGAAAATGCTTTCGCCACGGACGATGAATATACCCTTAACCCCCTTAACTCCACTTGTTGCTAAGCATGGTGTGGAGGGTATTTTAGTAAGTTCCATATATGGCTGTCCCCATTCACGAAACCATGAGGACCTTATCTGGGAATTAGAGGCAAAAAACCTCGGCTACCCTGTTATTTGTCTCCTCTCCTTTTCCGCTTAGTCTTCCGATTGTGCTCAGTCCGACACAAGAACAAGGAGCTTGAGCATCTTCTTGACATGGCAAATTCTCTATGCTTTGCTCCGACTTGTTCTACCAAGCCTCCACCCAGAGTGGGTACTTCCTCTTCCTCTGTCCCTCCTATGTGGGTGTGACGTTGATTCTTGATTTGCTTGTTCTGTGGAATCTTGGCTAGACATTTCAATCTTTTCTTTTTGCTGGGTGGGCATTGCAGGAGCAGTGATTGGCTATCCGGTTGCTGGGAAAGTTCTCAGAGTGAATGAAGCGTGTATTGGGACTAAATTTGCAAGATTTCAGTCTTTGGAAGTTAAGGTGATAGCTTCTAACGCTAATCTTTCTTCTTAAATTGTAGTGACTTTAGTATATGGGAGATGAGGGGTTTTTAATGCTGAAGCAAACCGATGAATTGTTTGATGCATTAACTTCTTGGGTGCTTAGTGATGAGATTACTCTGAGTTGGACCATACCGAATGAGGGTTCGATTGCCGGCGAGCTTTTGGAAATCACCTTTCTTGGACTACCCGTGCAAATTATGTAACTGTGGCATGGGCGATTATGTAATCCATGGGCAACAGGGGTGGCTTTTATTCGATCTTTCATTTGGTTGTGAGCAATTTGCAGTTGGGAGATGTTCCTAGGAAGTTTATCGGGTGGCTGTAACTTCATGCAAAAAATCAAGCTGGATTACGCCATAGTGACTGAAAAATATCCCGCCATTGACATTTTGGCTATTTGAATGATTAGTAGAACATAGAAGGATTAATCACATGCTTGTTAGCTTGAACAAGAGGGCAAAATATGGAGAAATAACCTTTCACACAAAAGTAACGTGTAAATTGGGCATTTGTTAGAAGAGTCTAGCTAACGAGTGGCCCCGAAGCACTCGTTAACCATACTTAATAAGGAAACATCTTTATTTTCAATGCACTGATTACACATAACACAAAAAAGATAGTGGATTGGAAATGACAAATTTTCTTCATTGAGGTGCTTAACAAGTGACGAGAGGGCACTTCTTAACAAAATCCTTTTTGAATGACCCTTTTGAATTTGTACGTATTGAGTTTGTTCTCCGTGATTGGTTTTTTGTTTTTTTGGCTTGAACATCGACTCCTGGTTTTACAGGCTGCAGAGAATAGTCAAGGCACCAAACCCCGAAGCATTGTCTGTGCTAATTGTGATGGAAACGGTAATGGCCAAGTATTGATTCTTGAATACTGATTACTGACTCCTAAATTTTGTCCTAGTGTTCAAGACTAGCTACATTCTGCATAAAATCACAATGAGTGCTCTCCACAATTTACATCCACTATCGTAATACTATGTACTACACTGCCAATCTGTATACTGTAATGTAATATTTTATACCTGACATGAACATTCTCTGCAGATATGCACATTTATGAGCTCATTGCTCCTGATCCACAAATTATATTCATTGTATTACATGATATCTGAAGCATTGAATAGTAACCTTTCCTTTCAGAGTATGGCCTGTAATTTTTATCGCAATGTTAAGATTTTCTCTGTGCTTATTTATGACAAATTATTATGATAAATGGACCATCATACGAGTGTTTTTCTCACTGCTCATCAGGAAAAAGAGTACCCAAAAAATAAAATAAAATAAGTCCATTAGAGATGCAACATAGTTAGGGAGAAATGTACTTACATTTAGAGACGAGGCAAACTGTTTTCTTGGTTTCTCTCATATTCCATCAATTGGCTGTCGTTATGGTCGAGGACAAGTTTTCAGAAATAAAATGAAAAAAAAAATTCCAAGGAAGCGGCATCTGGTGTCTCTATTAGTTTAGTTCATCTGATCATAGAAACTTGAAACTTGTCTACTTGGATGATCATTCTCTGTGCAAAATGTTGGGCTTGCTTTATTACCAAGTGCTAGTATTCTAGTAGGATGCGGCACAGTATTTGGAATAGAAGATATTGATTTTCCTCTGTAATTACCAGGTGCAGTGCAGTGTTCCCAATGTAAAGGGACTGGAGTAAACTCCGTAGACCACTTTAACGGACAGTTTAAAGCCGGCGGGATATGTTGGCTTTGCAGGTACTTGAGCCTCTCTCTCACACACATTTTTAGTCACGGTACCGATATGCTTTTGGCCCGGTTTTAGCAATGTCCTTGTTTCTTTCCTTTTACCTCCAATTCGTGATGTGGTTTTGACTCTTAGATTGCTTTGCAGAGGCAAAAAGGAGATGTTGTGCGGGGACTGCAACGGAGCTGGCTTCCTCGGTGGATTCATGAGCACATTCGACGACTGAATTTCTCCTTTTTGCTAAATTCATTATTTTCAGTAAATTGCACAAGCCTCGAATACAATTGCCCTTCATAAGGATAGTCTGCAATGTGCCGTTTTGAAGTTCCGAATGGGAAGGATGATGTCCATTCTCTACCGAGTACATTCAGTTCTTTAGTGTTCTCTGATAAGCTTTATATGGAAGAGGTTTGATGGAGTGGTTACAGGCGCGACAAGACAACCAGTCTTCAAATGTCTCTCTCCAGGACCGGTCCCCGAACCGGAACATATGTCTTTTGAGCCAATGTGATTGGCAGCATCTGGTTTACTCTTTTGCCTCGTGCGGAGGAGACTCTCTTGTGGAGCTTTGACGCCCCGTCGTGGTTCGAGAAGAGACGCCGATCTTGCAATGGCACTGATCATAGCGAAGCTTTCTCGGGCTAATCCTTGTCCATTACTCTCGGCTGTAATTCTTGAGCTTTGCAATCCGAAGCTCCATGGCCTTTTCTTGGCGAAGTCGCGCACAGATGCAAAATCATTGACAAATTGTAAAGTGGAGAAATTTTGAAGGGGAGTAACAGAAGTAAGATTAATGGCTAATTTGAGAAAAAAAAAAAAAGAGAAGAAGGGAAGAACTCGCGCCAGGTAGGGGTCGAACCTACGACTTTCTGCTTAGGAAACAGACGCTCTATCCACTGAGCTACAGGCGCCGCTTTTGAAGCTTTATTTCACACTATCTTTTTAATTCATATTCATTGGTGTTTCCCATGGCTTTGAACGAAACCGAAGTTAGCTATTTCATTTCAGTTCTTGGTTATCCTTCCCTTCAGTGCCAGAAAGTGAAAGTGGTATTTACAGACAGATTGTCACGTTAAGATCGAGAGAGCATATAGTGCTAATATTATTACTAACGACAATACGATCTCGATTTGTGTTTGGGTCATTTTAATTGTTTCCACAACCACAGTCCAAATGGTGTCGAAACCCCGAATGGACCCACTATCCTAAAACGACTCAAACAATCTCGAAATTCCAATTCGTTTGAATTCGGCCAGACCATTTCATCGATCATGCTATGGAGTTGAATCTCTTGAGGACAGTCAGATGGTTAAAAAAAATGGTTTAATAAGATGCAATTAACTCCTAAAACGCATCGGGCTGTTTCAAAGCCTCTTTCTAGTGGACATACATCATGAAGACTCGTTTATCCTGCGTTCATGACAAAACTCAACCCTAACCTCCTCACTTTGCGAGCTATCGGACACTCGGCCTAGTCGGAGAGGGTTCCAGAACGAGGCAGGAGTTTAGGAGATTAGGGTTCAACCCCAACAAAAAGAATAACAGGCACAGTAATACTTCGCACAGTCTGTGTTCCAAGAACTAGCATCCTAAATCCCAATCAGCTACTCCGATCAATAACAAACACTCCATATACGTTGATGTAAAGTTCAGGGGCAAAACCATTCATAAACGAAATTCATGTATCCCGCAAATAGGGAGACATTAGCTTCATAAATCAGGAAAAAATTAGCCAAGTTTCAATGTAAAAAATTATGTACAGCGGAATCCTATGTTCCGCGAGTTGAAAAGAATCCAGATGTCACATTTGAAGGGATAAACCAACAAATCCAGGGACTTGCTATGCAAAGAAATTGTGCAGGTTCAAACACAGGTATAAACTGTCGAGGCTTTGTGCCCCATTACTTATACCATATCGGTACAACACTTGGTTTTCCATATGCGCATCATGACAGTATCAGACGAAGAATGTCGCCAGAGTACTTGAATGATTTCTCGGTCTCTTCCAAGCAATGGTTCTTCTCCTCTCTGGTCCAGCTCTGGTGACACCACATGTGAAATTACACGTTAGACACCGAAACAAGCAGTTTACACGGCAAACCATGGAACTAGCTCTTCCATTTGAATATAAAATAGTGGAGACCATTTACAGATCTAGTCTCATAAATAAACGATTTAGCAGAAGAGTGCCAAGGAATTACTTCGGAGACTTTGTTCAGCCTGTCCCTCACATTCTGTAATAGTTGGGGAAGTTCACCATCCCACTTATAGAACTCCAACTCCTTGTTATCAAGTACCTTTTCAGCCACCTAAAACAAGATAAATTTAGAGATGAATAAATCATCACTTCCGAAAGCAGATTGAGAATATAAAAGATACTCCAGCAGAATCAGTAGCATGCTCAGGGAAGTAAACAGCAAGGTAGAATAACGATGCCAATGAATCCTGTAAAGTTTTCGGAAAACCAATCCTTTTTCTGAATAAAGGACAGGTTATCTGTCACTCACCTCCTTCCGAATTGCCTTTGAAATGGCAGATCCGATATGGATAACTTTTTATACTTTTAAATGGATGAATTGGGTCCTGGCAAATTCTATGAATAAAAAAGATTGGCTTTATACTTTTGGCGCCATTGAAAGATGCTCATGGAGGTAACTGCTTTTTTGACAGACTATAGATTCTTGTTGAAGTATTGGACATTCTAACAATTCTCTCTTTTGTGGATGAGCTCTTAAGGGCTTGGAATTCTATATATGGCTTTGGCAACCCCCTGGTGCCTCTCTACTAAATTATATTTTATGATCAAAGAATAAATTGCATGTTGCCACCGAATTCTAATTCAACATATCATGACACATTCTCCATAGGATCCAAGAAAAAGATGAGAAATTTAAAAGACCCACAACAGATAAGAATAAACACAGCTTTCAATATCCACGTAAAGGAGGGGGAGGCAGAATGGTTAAAGATTTGGTGGCATTCATAATCTCTAAGCTGACATGCAATTCAGTTTCTTCTGTTTGGACTACGCTCAAGACAGCATATTTGACCTCTTCAAGTATGAAGAATATCCATCTAATACACTGATTTATGCACAAATGAATTAGGATAGAAATAAACCGACTGATTTCAAAGCCTTAGGACTTTACCTTTTTCCCAATCATCCGACCACCAGCACTGTGGGCAAAGTAAACATTATAAAAGTGACAGATGAATGCTTGAGGATCTGTCTCAGACAATTCTTTGAGATAACGGGCATACGTTACCCCGGGTGAAGAAGGTGAAGAAGGTTCAGGAATGTTATAACCTTGCTCTTTGAACCACTCCAGATCCTTCGCCAGTTTTTCTGACCTCTCCAAACCAGTATTTCTGAACTCAGCATCTACACTCAAAACAATTCAAACATTCCCATTGGCCCAGGGTCATGACTGAGGTCAAAACAAATGCACACAGAATAGTAAAACAAGTGCATATGCAAGTCAACAAAAGTCAGTCCTAATTTTCTGGCATTTGGCTGGTTGCAGTAAATTCATAGTGTCCTAGATATAGTTAGAGTTTATTCTCAAGTCACAAAAATTAAATAAAGACTTAGTGGATTTGTTTTTATTATTTGGGAGAAAGTTGAAAAACTAAGGATTTGTTCCGATAGGATCCTGGAAATTGTGTACAAGTATATGTTTGAAGTTCAAGTACCAGAAGAACAGTTTTCAAGGAGATTTTCGACTAAGAAAATGCAACAGCCAGATAATATTCTGATTCCACAGAACCGGTTGTTTAGAATGAGGACCATATTACATAATAATTCTTTTCATTGGTGTCTATAACCTAGAACAAGAATTAGGTAGATGAAAATCAGAGAAGTTCTTTTGCTAATCACGTGTTAAGAGTACACTTCTTGAGAACTAGCAGCTCGTAAACTTGAAAAATAAATAAGGACAGTTTTCAATCTTATCCCAACAGACTAATGTCCCCCCC
>BCNH02000003.1:9063409-9086890 GCA_001662345.2 Metrosideros polymorpha var. glaberrima
CCCCCCCCCAAACTAAATAGAGTGACAATAAACAAGTGCATTTGAAAAGCCAATTGCAGCATTCTCTCATGTAAAAGGAAATGGTTCAAGAACCGAGAATCCAACATTTCAATTCTACATTCCCTTTAAGATCCTCAATCACAATAGACCGGCTTTGGCTGGTAATAGACACAAAATGAAATTACAAATATCTCAGCACTAAATGTGGACGGCAACGCAGAGGAGTTCTATTTCTGAATGAAAACAAGAGGTATGATGCTGCTTTATCTGCTGCCAGCAATAATCAAAAGAGATGGAAATCTAAAAAAAAAAATTAAACCAAGAAGAACATTTAATGTGTAAGAGCTTGAAGAAAGTAATCCACCATCATACACAAGAAAAGAAAAGGACGGGCTTTTGAACAAGTTTGTCCGATGCAAGCGTTTGCTAAATTCGCCAGGCAGAAAGAAACATGTCATTGTGTGTTTCAAAATGTTAACGAGGCTCGATCATTCCTCCTCTGCTAAGATTACAACTTTTTCGCACCATAATTTTCAAACAACGACTGGTTGCAGCAATAAGACACAGAAGCAAGAACATGGCAAGGCACACAAAGAAACTCAGAAAGGAGTGAAACCTTTTTCTGCTAGGCAAAGAGGAGCGAAAACATTAATCCTCCTCCAGGATAAAAGGAAAAACTATCCAACAACCATCCGTATCTGAGATTAGCTTGACATCTAAACAGCCATACATCTCTAACAGGTCCATCTCACCATATCAAAAGCATCATCCGACCACTCAAAACCAGCATCCCAATAATCACAAATTATCGCAACCACACAGAATCAATCAGACCTGATCGCAACACCGAAAAACAAACCAAGAACCAATGACACCCCCACAAAGAAACGACAATAAATCAACCACTCACAGAAAGGGAAAGCAGAATCCTCCACAATCCTCTCAAGCGTATCATACACCAGCTTGCTGTCCACCAGGAACTTCAAGTACCCATCAACACTTGGTGCCCACTTCGCCACCGACCTCTCCTCCGGCTCCTTCACCTCCTTCTCTCCTTCCTTGGCCTGATCTCTCGTGTGCAATTTCATGGCCACAAACCTCATCTCCTCCACAAACCCCTTCGAGTCTCCGGGGTACCTCTTCGGCGGCTTCTCCGCCGTCGTCGCCGCGACGACCACCGCCTTCAGGGACATGTTCTTGATTCTGCGAACCGCCCGAAAAGACCCCCTTTGCAAGAAACCGGTTCCTAGACTGGGGTTCGTGAGGGGAAAGAAAACCTGGGCAGGAGGCGATTTCAACTGGGCGTTGCTTAAGAACCAGGTGGAGTGAGACACTGGGGTTAAAGAAGCCATTGACGTCGCGAGAGAGATTGAAGAGTGTACGGTACTCCAAGCGGGAAATTAAACAACACAGAGAGAGAGAGGGTTCACGCAAGCCTGTGAAGAAAACGTTGGAGGGTTTGGCTAGGAACGACGATTCAAGAGTAATCTTCAAGACACGGGCACAGGCTGGATAATACAAAAATACCAATTCGGGCAATAAAAGAATGGCAAGACAGCGGTAGGCGCTTTGGGTTTTGTGGGAATATTTTATTGCCTTGCCGTACGGGTGGAGTGCGAAGCTTTTATCTGCAAGCTCTCATGGAACTTGTTGGACTCGCTGTGTGTGTATCAAGAAAACGCAGACGGGAGCGGTGGCGTGCGGAGGTCGCCGAAGGGAGCGAAACAAGAACCGACGACGGGGTGGGGGGGCGAATACGGAGAAGAGAGAGACAAGTTGGAATTCGAAATTACGAGACTTTTGTTCGTGGGATTTTGCAAAATTTGTGTGGTTTCTGGGTGAGGTTTTGACCTTGGAGCGATGCAAAGAGCAAACGTGTGGAACTGTTTCGTGGCAACTTTCCAACGTTTCTGTTCCGTGGAAGGAAAAAACAAGAAAAGATTTTCTCTCGAGAGAGAGAGAGAAGGAAAATGAGGAAAGAGGCAAAGGTACTCAGTCAGCATCGGTCCAAGAAATTCCATCCGAAGGACCAAAGCCATATTTCTCGTATCACGATTCTGGCCCGCTTCCCTTTGTCGCTAATTCCGACAATAACTTCAACAATGTGGGGGGTTGATACAAAAGGTCTCAGCCTTTTTTCCGCGAGATTAAACCGACGTTTCGAACAGACCTCCGAACCGCTCGTACCATGTTGGCTAAACCGTAGCGTATCTTGGCCCCGTAAAAATATTTTTATTATCAACAACAATTTGTGTCTAGATATTTTTGTGTACGATCAGAATATTTTTTACTCGTTTATTTTTTTAAACGATATAAGCGATCATTCTCAAAAAAATATTTTTCAAATCGTTCATTTTCGCCCCTTGTCCTCAGATATGGAAATATGTTCTTTTGGACAATATTTTCGTTGATTGATCAAAGTGTAATAGATTTAGGATTTTTGGACAATTTTCCCGCTGATCAACGTAGGGAGCTTTGATATTCGTGGAGTTTTTTTTAATGTAATTTTGGCCTTTGGCCTTCCTTTTGCTGCTCGAGAAAAAGGATATATACACAACGTTGAATTCTGTCTTGAGACTCGGGTATGGCTTTGCTTAATATGCACAGAGACCTAAACTCGTCTCGTCAAAAGTAAACATCGAAAGTGACAAATGCTAGATTTCAAGACCGGTGATTTGAACCGCATCCAAAAAGAGTTTTTGTCGAGATCGATGATAAAATCATTGGTTAAAAATGGATAAGGTTAATTTAACTGTGGATTTTATTAAAGGTGCTTTAGTTCACGAAAAACTCAAAATTTAAAAAAAAAAAATTAAATGATTGATTATACTGCTAAAATAAATAAATATATGAAAAATATTTTTACTTTGTCAATGAAAATATTTTTCATTGACTAATTTTTCTAAATGATATAACTAATCATTTTTGAAAAATATTATCTAAATTTTGAGTTTTTTGTTAGACAAACGCATCCTAGAAGATCTGATGCTAAAAAAGAAAATTATGGAAAACAGTGTTGATGGAAGATAGAGGGGCTTGAAGCTTCGCCCATTGGGGATTTCATGTGACCAAGCTAAGGTTTAGCACAAATGGGGTCGTTCAATACGCCTATCCCTAGTGAATCAATGTACCAAGTTTGATAGCAGCGTTAGTTCTAATATCGTGTTCCGTTGACGGAATTCCTCGGGCGGAGAAATTGCTTGAATGGAGAGAGAGATGGAGAGAGAAGGAAGGAAGGGATCGAACAGATCGGCATCGCTAATTCCACACCGTCCGAATATGGAGGGAATCGAATTCGGGTTATGAATAAGAAATTGCTTTTCTCTTCTCGCTTGTATCGTTCGGCGTTTATGCATTTCTTTCCATTCGTTCCCATCTCTAATATTCAAACAACGTTATAGCTCGACCGCTTTTTTTTTTTTTTTTACCGTAGTTTAAAAAATTGGGCTTTTATAGCACAAATGGGCTTGGTTCGTGGGGCCTCTCTTGTTTTAGTGGGCCGATTCAGCAAAATGCTAGAGCGAATAACGATGAGATTGACCATGTTTTCCTACGATCCTAGTTGGAGGGCTCTCTCCAACGATACGTCTAATTGATGAATTTACAAGCACGGATATCATCCACGTTTAAATTTGGTGTGGTTTGCATGTGGGCGATTGTGAGCCGGCATGGTTGGGGGTAGTTTCTCGTTGGATAAAAATACTGCGATTAAAAGAAAATTCGAGATCAGTGTAGACTAGATAAGTACCTCCTCTCATTTGATTTTGTAGTCTCGCGTGAATAAAGTCCATAAGGATGAGAAATATAGACGGAAAATTACTAAAAAAGTCCTAAACTTATTGTACTTGTACCAATTCAGTCTTCAACCTTTCAATTTGATCAATATAGTCCCTAGCTTTTTGATAATTTGCCAATTGAGTCATTTCAGTCAATTTTGGCTAGAATTCGCTAACGTGGACGTTAAACATCCTACGTGACGCGGCTAGTCACGTGACACAACCGGCAATGACTTAGACAATTTTTGTAATTTTTTTAAATTTTTTTTTTCTTTTTTTCCATTTTGCTAGCAAGAGTCATTGATAATCCTCGTTGACTACTATGAAAAAAGGCAAAGAAAAAAGGAAAATAAAAAATAAAAAAAAAAATCAGAATTTAAAAAAATAATAAAATTATCCACGGTAGCGACGATCATACCATGTACAACTAATGTCCTCGTCAGCGATTGTTGGCCAAAATTGGTCGGAAGGACTTAATTGAAAATTTGTCAAAAGATTGAAGACAAAATTAACTAAATTAAAAAGTTTATGATTAAATTGGCACAAGTACAATAGGTTTAAGATTTTTTTGGTAATTTTCCCAAAATATAGAGGAACCCATCTTGCTAGACTTCAATTAGAAGACCCAATATTTTATTTTTGTTTCTACCGATTTTTCTTTGTATATATGATCATGGCCGTACATAATACAGAGACTTTAATCCCATTTTTTAGCATCTTCTGTTGCTTGCAGATTTGTTAACATACCGCCAATATAATTTTAACCACAACGCTGCGTAATCAAAGTGCAGAATTTAATAACCAAACATAATAATTAACAAAAGACATGATTCAGGAGAAGATTATTCATATGGAATATGGATTATCCCCTTCATTCCACTTCGATATTAAATTAAAATATGACAGGAGAGACCAAAATAAATAAATAAATAAACCGGCTGGGGAAATGCTTTGAGGACTTTTATCGAACAGTTGGTGGGCATCTTGCGAATGCCTCTTGGATCGAGAAAAATAGGTGGCACGATAAAATTAACACTTTTGAGTACGACAAGAAACTCATTTAAATTGGAATTTCCTCGGCTTATCTCCTCTACATGTAAATTGGGAAGATGATCCTGTCGGATTTAAACACTCGCTTCTCATTAGCTGAACTGAGTAAATTACAGAGACAAATTGAGATGGGACAGTTTAGATAATTACAAAGAGCTTTTGTGTGAACAACACTGATGATCGTCATTAAATGGCAAATTTAACACCAAAACTACCATAAAGCTTCGGCAATTTTGGGCTGACTTTTGCTAAGATTAATAAATTACGATCTCAAAAGTCAAGTTTACTTAGTATATCGTCAATTACATATTATAGATAGGTACTTATAGATGTGTGTGAATCCATTTTAAATTTTTTATTCTCAATATCAATGTTTTTTTTTTTTTAAGTGGCAAAATTAAGTTTTTTTAATTAATGCAAAATTTGATGGTTCTTAAGTAGGCACCTTTAACTGTTTTTTATTGTAACATTTCCTAAGAGATTTTTTTTCAATCAGCTTGTATTTGCTTATTAGTCAACATGTACATTTGAATTAATTACAAGCAACCATCATTTCTCTGGCTTAGGTAAGCCCCTCGCTCACTCTAACTCTTGATATCATATAAGCTCCATGAACAATTAGCGGGATCAATCAAGATATATAGATAATCACTAATTAACCTCTTTACACATTGCATGGTTCCATTTTGATTTCCTTTCAAAAAGTCAAAGTTAGATAAGTGGAATAATTAAGTTTTTCTTCATATCTAATTAATATAAATATTAATTGTTCTAATTAATGTGAAAGGAAGGAGGCCATAACGGAGTTTTACGATGCTGCGACTCGACCATAAAACTCGACTCGACTTTCTTATGATTCATACATAGTCACTAAAGGGATACATCTAGATCCAATGATATGCAGAGTTGAAGGCAAGGACGACATCGATGGAGCTCGAATCTCACACCAAGATATTAAGCAGATCTTTCAGTACATTAAGAACTCTGCTCGGGACACAAATGCTTCAGTACACAAGTCATGCGTCTTGTATAGAATTAGTTCCCCAGGAATCTTACAGCACATTACACTGTATGCAGCTATGAAGAGTAAAAGGTAAGAAAAAGGTTAAGGAAAAAGCTATCGAGTGAACAGCTATTTAGCTTCTTGTTCCAGGAGCGGGACTTTCTTCCACGCCTCCTCCAGTCCGCTCAGGTGTAGCGGCGGCAACGAGAACACACTGACCGTCGAGCTGCCGCTGCGGATCTCTTTGAGGACTCGAAGAGCCGATATGGTGCTCTTCATGTATAAGCTCTCCATGTTCTCTATCTCCGCAAGTGCCTTGGGCACTCTGAGCACACTGTTGTCGGTGGTGGAGGTGGAGGTGGAGGCGGAGGTTGTGGGGTTCAAGCCTTCGTCGTCCATTCTAGCCACCTCGGCTGAGGGCAGAGGGGGTTTGTTCACAGGGAAGAGTTGATCGATCATCTTCTCGCACTCCTTCACGAGCTTGTAAATCATGTCGGTGGTGAAGAACGGCTGTTGCAGGACCCGCTGGATGAAGGGCAAACGCATCAGGGCTCCGGTCCTTTTGTCATACTTCTTCAGGATTTTCACCAGCCCTGTGACCACGGAGAATCCAGAGTTAGGAAACAATTTGAGGGGCCAAGAAAAAGCACGAATCAGAAGCCCTGTCGGTAATCAATAGATCACCATTTCTTTTCTTAAATTCAACCAAAGGGCACTGATTCTGGCTCTGTTTGCTTGATCAGTGAACCAATAGCTCGATGAAGACACACAGAACAGAGAAATGCTACAAGCAATTTGATTCCAGGAAACATGTTACGAGATTATTCGGTCTTTTTTGAACTATACGTTTGACTGGCCTGCCAATGGTACAGCTAATCTACCGTAGCAACATCGAGTTTTCCTTCCAATAGAGAAAGTTATTCGGCAGCACTGTTATGACCCTTCCGCAATCGACTACGTGACAACCGAGTCTAGCAGAAGAATACACAGGTGTGTATCTGAGGTTGCAGGCTGCTCAACTAAAATGAGTCGAAACACATTCCACATTACGCACATATTCGATTGCAAGAACCCATTGATGTCCTCCCATGATTGAATCCATGGAGAATCAGAGCAGGTCGCAGGATCCCCAATATTAACCAAATTTGCAAATTCAAAACTAAAGGACAAGAAGGTTGCAGTACCTGTATAGTTGAGGGCGCTATAATTCTCTAACAAGACCATCTCCCCATGGAAATCCACAATCTCCATCTTAATCTTGATCATCTCTTCATTGGAATCCTTGGCCTTTCCTACTCTATCCTGTAATTCCTGCAATAACCAGCAATATGAACATCAGTCATCAAACTCCCCTTAGTCTTAAGAGGTGGCACTACAATCATTATCACACAATGACCCAACAAGTTTTCCCTATCGCCCGCCTTGACCAGAGAATCCAAGTACTCGGGGCGTTTTATGTGGCGATAGTGAGCATCTCCAACATCTGAACAGGTACCGAACACTTAAAAATTTTCCAAGTCATTTCATGGTTCTCTATATGCAAGATCTAATAAGCATTGTGCATGAGAGTGGGATGCACGTCCGCCTATAGGCATGATTTTTACAAAAGATCAATTGAATCGACGAGAATTTCGCCGCAATACATGATCGACACGTGTTACAAGGGAAAAGAGTGACGTGGCAGCAACTACTAGGTACACATAGCGGATCATATATATATAATGGCCAGAGGAACTTAGAAAAAATAAAAGGCGAGGCTAGATTGGTTGCCGCATCTCGTGTCGGCTAATCTGTCGTCCCAGTCAAACGTCGCATGCTTTGAACACTAAGGAAAAAAACACACTCGGACCGTCAAAGACGTGTTCACTTGGACGATCCCGACAACACCCAATTTCTAAGTACCTAATTCTCACTTACCACACATAGCACCTAAGTGCATCTCGTGTCATAGACAACATCGCTATACATGATCCGACCTAACATGTGGCGGCTATAGATAGATTAAAAAAAAAAAATCGCCCTTGGGCAAGAATAAATCAACATAATACAGTCACAAACTCACGGAATCTCTTGTGTCAGCTAATCTGTTGTCCCACTCAGCTCCACATTATATATTTTATTAGCTCATAATACCGTACATGCCTCGTTTATCTAGCGAAATATACTTAAAAGAGCATGAACACGTGACTTCGTGAATGTAATCACAATCGCGACACCCCACAATTTCACCACTAGAACATAACATACTAGCACAAATTGCACAAGCACAAACTAAGGTGCACGTGCCAAAATGCGCCACGTGACAAACCGACCCCACCGAAGATGATACGGGGGCATACTAGTAAGCAACATTCCGTCAACTAATCTGTGGTCCCAGTCAGCTCCACGTTATATTTTAACTCACTGTATTCGAAGTACGATGATGACCACTAAAGTGTAACACGATTTTCAACAAGTGCTCGTTTCCAATTACGAGGTAATTCCACAGTAAAGTAACTTCCTAAATAAGAATCTAGTTGAAGACCAATAACGTACAAAACGACCAACAGAAGCAGCTGTAAAAGCTACAACTTTCCGAGGAAGTAACGACGATTCACGACAATTCAAGTGCTTCTCATGTGTAGAATTGCATGATCGTGTAAAACGACTACGTTTCCATCACTGCAGAAGACCTCCTTTCTAATTCAACTAGAAGAAACGCAAACGCTATTCCTAAAGCAATTTCAGAGAAACGACGTCGTCTGGGTAAGATCTCTCAAACTATTGCCAGTGCCAATGCTTGCGAGCCGGCTCGTTTCACATGTCAAGAGGCAAATCAATCGCATCCGACGAGACAGATTGAAACGCAACGAACAGGAAAACCGAAATCGCGGAACAGATCCAATCGACGGAAACGGAAACAAAGGAGCGGCCGAGTACCTTCAATTTGATGATGTACTCCTCCTCCTTCTCGACGAAGAAGGTGTTGAACTTCTCCAGCTCGTCCTCCAGCAACCGGATGAACTCGATCTCCTCCTTCGTCATCCCCTCGCCACCGGCGGCATCGGCGGCCGCGCCCGCCTCAAGCCGGGGCCGCTTGCTGGGGCGGTCGCCGCCCTTCGGATCGATGAGCTTGAGCCGCTTCTTGAGGTCCTTGTAGGACAGGAACTTCTCGCGCCATTCGGGCAGCGTCTCCTCGATCTGATTGCTGAGGCTCTTGCCGAATTTCATTGCTGGCTTCTGCTGGGGGCCTGGCGAGAAAACGAGCGAGAGAGAGAAAGCGGGCGAGAAAACTTCTTCCCCCCTTCAATTAAAAAAAGAATTCGATTTTCCCGGGAGGAGAGAGACGATGATGAGAGGGGAAAGGTGGTGGTGGAGGAGAGGGAGATTTTAATGGCGGAAGAAGACGAGAATATTCGTTAATTTGTGCCGGGAATATCCGACATCTTTGTAAGAGTAACATCTACTGCTCTTTTTTTTTTTTTAAATCAATTAACTTTTTCATTTCTTTTTTCATTTTTTTCGAAATTGCTCGAACGCTTTGTAGAATGCCACGTGGAGAGCAGCCCAACTGCAGCTTCAGTTTTTTTTTTTCTTCTTCTCGAAATTAATTTAAAAGCATTTCTATCGATAAAAAATAATAATTTCTTATTTTATACTTTCGTTGAAGTGCAGTGGCTCGAGATCGTGGCTGGTTTGGCGACTAGGAAAAAGAGGGGGGTTAATGTGCTGAGAAGTCCAATCTACCTCGGGAGAAAAGGCCGGGCATGGCAAGGGGACTCGACAGATATTTATGAATTTCGAGTGGCGATAAAATAAAATTGCTCAGAAGTCCCTGTCTTTGATGGATTTTTAATTTTCCTTTTTGCATGTCCTTTCGCGTTTCAGTGACATCATCGACTCGAAATATGACGCGATCCGAGGTTAAAGGAGGATAGCGGGGAAAGGGTGAAAATGGGATTTCACAACCGTGTGTGACCGAATCTTACGATGATCTTATACATGTCTGAAGTATTTTGCACGAGAGTCCACTGCGGGTCGATTTATTTTTCGAAATCTGAGATTTTGGAGGATGCTTCGAGGCCCCCCCCCCTAAAAGATGGGCTCCCCATTCTAGAGGTTATTACGGTCATTTCACGATGTTATTTATTGTTTACTTTGAAAGAGCTAGACAAGTTAGCACCGACACTGTTTCGAGACGACTGAGATTTTACATTCGGATTCGAGTATCCTCAGTGGCGCAATCATTGAAAAATACTTTGAAAGTGAGCTCTCAAAGGTATATATACACACGGTACTGAGAGATTATTATATATTTATATGGACGAGATAAACCATATCGCAAAATAAAAAAGTAACCGTACTGAACAGTTGTGTCCGTACAAAACCGATCGTCAGCCGTCACGTGAGCTCAAGGGAGCATGGCGGCGCCGACACAAGCTTCGATTTCGAGTAAGTCAAATTGTGATTAGGCTAACGACAAATCAGATAAGATAAGATGGTGGCTAAACGAATACAAGAAATAGTTCTTGTAACATCTCTACCGTTTATCTTCATCTTCACGTTCTCTAAATCATATGACTTCCGCTTCCCTCTCGTGATTAAGATTTTGCGTTGGGGATTTAGATGCGCGGTGGGACTGCAAAATGAGCTCCTAAAACACGTACTATAAAAGAGAAATTACAACTATTTTCTGGTTTCAACATGTAAAAAAGAAAAAGAAAAGTGTGGAGGACCGAGCTGAAAATAAGAAAGCGGCTGGCGGCTCGAACGAGACGAGCCGTTGAGTGGCTTTGCATATTTAGGACGCATGGTATAATCCCAAAAGAATCTCGAATATCCTTCGCACAGCTCATCTCTCTCTCTCTCTCTCTCTCAACCCCATCTCCAACGACAAAATTTATAAGCTCCAAAGCAAAATAGAAAATGAAAAACCCCAATTATACTTGGTACTTGGTACTCACCAGTCACCACATGTACCTCGTAATACACGACAAAGACTGCGTCGAGAACTCTCTTTTCTTTTGACAAAAAAAATGATTTTTATATAAACAAAACGATGTGAATAATCATGAACTTTAACTCTATATGCAATGTCACTCTCGAACTTTTAATTTATTCGATATGATATCTGAACTTTAGACCGATGTACAATGACATATGAACTTTTGGTACCTATTTAATTCAGTCCTTATATTATATGAAAATATTCAATGTCGTCCTTGAAATTGAATTAATAAAAAGATAGCAATTGAAAAATATAACGTATTTTAGGGATTAGATTGAATATTTATCAAAAGTTCAGAGATCACAATGAACAAATTAAATGTTCATGAATGATATCGCTTATTAGGTTAAAGATCAAGTACCACATTGAGTAAATTAAAAGTTCATGAACGATATTACATATTGAGTCAAAATTCATGTACTATTTATATCAATTTTTAATAAATGCACATTAAGGCTAAATATACTAAAATAAAAATTTTATAGTTTAACATGTCGATTACGAAAAGAGGCTGATGTTACTTAGACTACCAGGTTTCTTTTATTCGTTGCTTAGCTTAACAACCTCATAAAGACTTTTTTTTCTCTCCAGTGAAATTCAAGACAAAAGAAGAAAAAAAAACACAAGAAAGTCAATGAGAGTGGAGGGTAAAACCGGGAAGCAGGAAAAGTCGCCGCGGGGGCGGGGCCCCGCACTCCGGACACGTGGAGTCTTCAGAAAGTTCCACGAGTTGGGAGCATAATCCATGGAAGATTCGGATATGCCACTTGGATATTCTCCCTCACCCGTCCTCGATTTTCCAAATCCCTTCTATTATTATTATTATTATTATCTTTCCTCCCTTTTCCCATTTTTCGTAATGATACCTTCCGTTGTCCTTTTCTCCGCCTCCTCCTCTTGCTCCACCGTCTCAATAAACGCCGGGGAACCACTGCTCCCCCGCCGGCGCCGCATCCTCTTGCTCTGTGCCGACGAGTTGCGGGTGGCTGGCTCGGACTTGGCGGCGGTGAGAGTGGTCTCCGGAGAGTCGATTAAGTCATGCTTTTTCAGAGGCTTTTTTTCATTTATTAAGAAAAATAAATAAAATAGGGCATGCGTCTAAATCTTTGTGCCAACGACAGTAATTTGATGCTCGGTAGATTCGCAGATTCTCGCACAGAAAAGTTGCTGTCGGTGCCACGCTGGCATGGCGCCGCGCCCGGCCCGTGCAGCGCGGCGCTGCCTGGCCTTTTATCGGGTGCTTTCGTCCTATGTAAACCAACTTCGCAAAGGCCGTTAGATCGCGTGGCTGAATTAAATATAATGAGAAATCGGATTTATTTATAGAGGTCACTATTTTTTTTAATGTCATAAGATTAATTATGCGATGTAGAAACTAAGGTGATGAAGGACCGCCGCGGCCGTCGCGACACGAGCTTGTGAATTGTTTTGTCTAGTTACGCGATCGAAAATGGTCATCTAATTTAAAAGATCACAAGATAAGAAATAATATAGAAATCATAATGACATCTTTTTATTTTATTCGGTTGACATAGCTACAATCTACCAAAATATGGACAACTACTCCAATCCAAAGCTTCTTTTAGACTCGCATATTTTTTCTCGTTCGATGTGAACGATATTTTTTTTATAAAATGATTTTTTTTGGTCAAGTTGTTCCTATAATATTCGTATAAGTCAACCTGTTCGTATTTGATTGGAATAGGAGAATGAATATCTATCTTTGCAGACGAGGATATGTATGATAGAAAATAAATAACTCTTTACTTAAAAAGCACCAGGGGATCTCCTTGGTTGAATCGTCAAGTAGGACGATGTTTTCTCTCAACGTGGAATGCGGTCGTTATGCTCGCATTTGTGTTCAAATCAACATAATCACAGCATGCCTTTAATCCAAATTGATGATCTTCTCCAAGAACTCGCCTATCAAAATACACAGGTCCATTAGTTTTACGAAAAATGTTACATTCTGAAAAGTATTTTTCAGGAAATCATTTTTCAGAAAAATTTCAGTATATTTCAGTGCTTGGCTGAAATTTGGAAATTTGAGAAAGAACCGGAAAATGTTTTTCGCGAGCAGCCTACATTCCCGAATTACGGAGCCGTCGCTTCCTCCTCCACCTGGTCCTCCGATGTTGCCTCCGACTCTCAGCATGGGCCAAGGATGCTCGCGACACCGCATCGACCGTGCAAGCAACGGTCGAGCAACCAACCTGTACTCGTGACTTCCTCGGACTCTGCTCGGCTGCATTTCTTACTGCCGACTTCTTCCCCACCGCCACACGGTTCATCATCCTCGGAGTCAGAGCCAACTTTCCGGCGATTCTTTCGCGTGATGGCTGCCCCAACTTTGCCACTTCCCGACCCGCCCGTGTCACTCTTGGACCCACCATCCAAGACCACGCAATGGACCCTTCTAATCAAGCTCAACACACAGATTCGGGCCTATTGGGCTTCAAGACTTTAA
The DNA here is from genome assembly GCA_001662345.2 of Metrosideros polymorpha var. glaberrima. Classification (NCBI taxonomy): domain Eukaryota; kingdom Viridiplantae; phylum Streptophyta; class Magnoliopsida; order Myrtales; family Myrtaceae; genus Metrosideros; species Metrosideros polymorpha. The sequence continues at coordinate 9,076,693 of BCNH02000003.1, forward strand.
TGGGCAACATGTCCCAGCTTTGCTCCACCCATGTCACCTTCAACAAGCATACCACCTACTGCCTCTCCGCTTTGTTCAGCCTCTACTCGTCGACGAACATGACCAAATTGCCTCTCCGTTGCATCAATCCACTAACACCGATTTTGGACACGGCCAATGTCTCAATCACAAGCATGAACCCTCGGACCCGAATGCCGGAGAAGGCAACGGTGACGGCACCAGCTAGGTTACATCACGCCACCATCGCTAGGACTGCGGGTGGTGGTCATCAACTAGCCCCAGTCTCTCTGTCTTCGCCTCTCCAGCCCCTTATGCGCAACACCTTCAAGCTCGAGTAGGCTCGCTCACCCAGCAAAATAACTCGGCACCGTCGGTGGATGATTGTCCATCTCAACCCACATAGCATGCTTGTTACGTTTTATCTTGGTTCTACAGGATTTTTGCAACCCTAGGTTTTCTAGATGTATGTTACGACCGTGTTGTGTCCCTTGCAATGTTTTTCAGGCGTTGTCGCTTGAAACAATTCTCTACTTGTTTGATTATCAGTATTCATTTCCATAGCAAAAAACAAAAAACAAAATGTATATGAGAAAACAACAGCCACATGGCATTTTTCTCAAAAAAAAACGAAAGAAAAGAATAGCCAAGGCAATAACCAATCTTGTTTTAAGACGGAATGATAACATTGTCCTCGACACTTTTTTCTTTTTACTATCCGCACACAAGAACTTCAACATTACTCCATGAGAAGGTATGTTTTAACAACATGGTATTAGTTTAGTAATTAAAAGAATGAACATGGGACACACGGGTGTATATTAGACTTACGACATACGCTCGATTGACAAGTCAGTAAGTACAAACAATTTATGGTCGGACCACCAATTCGGACTTGTATTAGTGGGGTGTTTCATGAGCACCGAATTCACGTATATAAGGGTTAGTATGTTTGAGTGGAAGAATTTCTGGCGAATTACAATTTAACAACTGAACAGGAATAGTTAACAAGAAAAGGGCGAGATAGAGAATGCGCCCTATTCTCCCCAAGGAGTGCTCAAACTCTCGTAGTGTCTTTCCACCAGCAACACACACGAGGTTTGTTGCGCACCATCGTTCTTTATTAGTATATTTTATTTGTACTAATTATTAAGCAATGACATAAAGTATAAAAGCGATGGCGCATAAATAGTGAAAAATTGACATAGTTAACCAAAAGAATATGATATCGAATGGGTTAGCGTGCTATTTATCTAATGGGGGAACATATATATAGCAAGAACTTGTTCTTTTCATCTCGCCTACACAATAATCAATACGACCACCCGTAATACTTATTTTACATTCGTATATGAATATAAAGAAACTTAAGATAACGAAATATGTCAACTGAGTTATAAATATCAAATACGAATTGATTGAATTTATGTGGAATNNNNAAAATAGAAAAAAAAAAAAAAAAGACAAAGTGATAAAAGAATGAAAATTAAAAAATTAAAATTAGATGCGCCCTATAACAATTTAAGAATCTTTTTGAAACGAATAAAAAAATCAAAATGAGGAGTAGGGAAAAAAACCAAAACCCACCTGCATCAATCTTAAACTCTGACTACTCTCCCTCCTATGCATAAAAAAAAACCGCACCTTTCATCTTATTTTAGATAATAGGATGAGAAGAAAGAAAAAAGAAATATGCATATTTCATCACATTTTTCGTGTTGTGATCCCCAGGGAATTTGTTCAAGTATAAAACGGACTATCAAAGATAAACATCGTGCTTTTTAAGTACAAAGTTTCAAGTAATAGGACAATCACATAAACATCGTGTCTAAAGAAAACCTCAACTTTAGATGTAGTCACAAATCTATCTTTATTTTTTTTTGTCTAAAGAAAAATCACCAACTATAACTCTAATCTCAAATCTACCCTTCTTAGCCCTCCATCCAAATATCACCGTTAGTCATCCTTAATTTTCCTAATTTTCATATCAAAGAACGACTTTGTTTTGGAGACAATTCTTCACACCAACTTTTTGATGTGGATTTGTTATCGACGCGGAATTGTCACGCCAAACAACTAATGGCGGTTTTTGAACTTAGGGTTGACTGGAGCTAATTTGAGAGTAAATTGAAAGTTGGTGATTTTTTAAAGACAAAAACAGTTTGAAGCAGATTTGATACTAGAGTTAAAGTTGATGATTTTTTTAGATAAGAAAAAAAGTTCATAGTAGATTTGGGACATGACATAAATTTTGGGGTTTTGTTTAGACAAAAAAAAAAATCGAGGTAAAATTGAAACTAGACCTAAAATTTGAGGAATTTTAGGGAGTTACTTCAATTTTGCTTTGATTTCTTGAATTATTCTTGAAGTTGATTATCAACCTCCATTCGTTCCAATTACGGGCTTGATTCACTCTGGATCGCAGATTGCATCTCCAAGCCCTAGGTAATGCCAAAGAATGACACATCGTTGTGAACCGACGGAGCCAACCTCCACCACCGCGACCATGGAGGTCGCTGACCTCATGTGATCGTAGATCTTTGTCGGAGTGAATCAACGGAGGTCGAGCATCCATGGCCCCGGGTCCATCTGTGTGTGGGTGTGTGAAAATCAAGCCACGGCACGGAGATGATCTCCACCACCGCGGCAAAGGATTTTGGGGGCCTCTTGCGACCATGGATGAAATTAAATACGCAAAAACGGTTTTCATTTCTAATTTTTCAAACGAAACCATGCTTGGTATGAAAATTTTACGTAGGATTTGCAATTAAGAATACATGTTTGATATGCCTCTTACAATACATCACAATGTATCAATCTAATATATTGTCGGGCTTCGTCTCTTTATATATTCTCTATGTTTGTTAATAATGTCAATGATAAAATTATCCCACTAACCAAAATGTTCCGACCATTGCCTATGCAAGTGGCTCTGATTCGGAACAGTTTACACGTAGCCAGTGAAACGTGAATCGGTGCCTTCCAATTCCTAACCTGAAAATTTTCTTACACCCCAATCAACGATGCCGACCTTAAAGGTTGGACGTACTATTTTTATAGACATAATTAGCATGAGGCCCTGAATATATTTTATCGCGGTGTCATCTGCAAAATTATTCGACCTACAAGATATCTTTCAGATATAAATTTATCAGTTATGCCCTAAGTATGTTTAGTTTTTCTTTGGGATTACAATTTCCAACCCACCCATGCCCCAAGACGCACTTTCTCCTTAATGCAATGATGTCACGCGTCCTGTTCATGTCATCCATTCCCTTGCGGAACTTTATTGATTTCCTTCATCTTCCGAGAATTTTTAGGGGTAATAATTCCCATATTTTGTCGTTTGGTTACATTTATTTTATTTTTATTTATAAATAGTGCAAAACCATCTATCTTGTTTTCACTTAACATTGTTTGTCATGTTTAGATGATAATGTACTTTTTGTTTATTCTATCACTCCACGATATCTTTCATTCATAAGTTATATATTTGATATAAATATAAATTAGTTGCAACTAACGCAAGTAGCACATTAATTTTTTTTTATAGCATTAAGAGAACTACTCTATTTTAGTATATATCATTATTTTTTATAAGACGTAAGAAATATTTAACTTTACAAATTGAAAAATGGTTTGGACAGAGTTGGGACCTACTTCACCCGCTACCGAAATGTCTGAGGCGCCAATGGAACACCAATTGCCCATTGGGCGAGTCCATTGCCGCAATCCTACAGGGCAAGTCTAAGACTCGGATACACCTAAGTTTAGACCTATCCTTTGCAGATTAACTAAGGTATTCTGAGATCGGGGATAGACTAGAGAATCGAATCCATGCCCTTCGGCTTGCAAACTAAGTGTTGGACTACTCAACCCATCACCAATTCTGAGAAAATTTTAATTATTAAAAGACGAACAAAGATTTCAAAGATGCTAATGGTTCTTTGAAAATAGTAATGATATGATATGACCATTGAATTTTAAAGGCACTAAAAGCTCTCCTTAATTTTGAAAATAGTAACGATATGATGCTAATGGTTCTTTGAAAAAACTTCTTAAAGATTTAGAGTCTAATCTCTCTATTAATCTAATGTCAACGATAACCAGAGTCAATTTTGATTGTAAAAAAAAAAAATTTTTTTTTGCCCTCGAGATAATAAGTTATGTTGGTTTGTTGATTTTGAAATAACTGATTCTATTAATAGCCATTTAAAAGATGATTGCATTCTTTTCTTATTGCCACAACGATGTTTTAATGTGAAAAAACAGAATACAGTTCTTCGTAGCTTTTTTCTCAGTGAAAAAGAATAGAGACATGGAAAAAATAAACAAATTAATGTAGCTTATATAAGTTAAGTAAAAATTCATTTAAGTTGATAAAGTAATCTGAAAATCAATTAAACTATCAACAGAGAAAAGTTACACTTGATCCAGTTAATATAAAGATAAATTTACTTTAAATAAAGCATTTCCGCATGTACATTAGGAGCAAGGACTTGGGCATCGGTATCGCCAGTTGGTTTTCTTTTCTATTTCTATATAAATAGAAAAAGCAAGTCAAGTCAAGAAGCACATGCATAGGTTCCTCACACCTTCCGCATAATGCTGTGGAAATTACGCCTGCAATAATTGCCCTTTGGCTTCCATTTCTATTCTTTCATTGATGGAAAAAGCAAGTCAAGTTGAAGTCGTGCTCGCTTTCCACGCACCTTCAGCACAATGCTGCGGAAATTACGCGTGCAATTATCGCCCATTCCGAGCAGCAGCAAGCATCGCAGCGGCTCAACAAGTTCAATCTCTGCAATTTCAGATCTTGGGACTCCCTTTCTTTTGAGGCTTTGCTCCATCATTCTCTTATACTGCCTCTGCATCAGTACAATCCTCTCAGGATGACAAGAAAAGAACCCGCTCGTTCAGAAGATCCGACACACAGAGCGTCTTCCTCGTCGACCTCTCCACATGTAGATGATTGTGAAGGCGGAACCAAGAAATCGAAAGGGCATGACTACGAAGTGTTCTTGAGCTTCAGAGGAAAAGACACTCGCAAGGGCTTCACTGACTATCTCTACACTAGCCTTGTCGATGCGGGAATTCATGTGTTCAGAGACGACGATGAGCTCCGTGTTGGTGAGGAGATTGGTCCGGAGCTTCTTCACAGTATCATGCAGTCTAAGATCTCGATCCCGATTATCTCGGAGGACTATGCTTCCAGCAAATGGTGCCTTCGCGAGCTATCTCAGATTTTGAAGTGCAAGAGAAGTGGAGGGCAATTAGTGTTGCCCATATTTTACAAAGTGGAACCCTGGCAGGTGCGACATCTTACAGGAAGATTTGGAGATGCTATCAATGCACATAAAGACAATTTGGACAATATGGTTGCAAAGGAATGGGAAGAAGCACTCAAAGAAGTGGGTTCCTTGAAAGGATTGGAATCGGAGAAGATTAATGATGGGTACATTATTCTACATCAATACACTTTGTTTAATTTCTCATCATTAGATATTTCCTGAAAAAGATATAAATATTGCCATCTTACGCTGATATTCATTGTTATTTTGATAGGCATGAAGGAGCATTAGTTAAAATTGTTGTCACAAAAGTAATGAGTGAGTTAAAAAGAACTTTTCAGCTAATTGTTCCTAAAGAGTTGGTTGGGGTTGATGATCGTGTGGAAGAGATTATGAGCTTGATAGATGCCGAATTTGGTAACACAAGGATTATTGGAATTTATGGAATGGGCGGCATCGGTAAAACAACTCTTGCAAGGATCCTGTACAACAAGCTCTCTAGTCATTTCGAACATCTTAATTTCGTGGCAAATATTCGAGAGACATCTCTACGTAGGGGTATTGAATGCCTACAAAAGCAGCTCATTTCAGACATAACACGAAGTTCATGTGATGTGTCTAATGTTGACGAGGGAATCGATGTCTTCAAATCTAGATTTACAAGTAAGAAGATCCTCATTCTTCTCGATGATATGGATGATAATACTCACTTGAATGCTTTGGTTGGAGATGGTAGTTGGTTTAAAGCAGGAAGTATAGTCATCATCACAACTAGAAACAAGAGCATTCTCGATGAGGCTAGGGCGGGGTACATGTACCAACTCCAAGAATTGTCCTTCAATCAATCATTAATTTTATTTAGTAGACATGCATTTCGAAAGGATTCTCCTCAGATCGACTATCAAGCTATCTCTCAGGACATCGTATCTACTACTGGGGGGCTTCCCTTAGCCCTCGAAGTTATAGGCTCATTCTTATGTGGAAAGAGAGAAGAAGTATGGAAAGATACATTAAAGAAATTGAAGAAAGTGCCTCATCAGAGAGTGCAAGAGAAATTGAGAATAAGTTACGAAGCATTAGACTATGAGGAGCAGCAGATATTTTTGGACATTGCATGCTTTTTTATTGGATCATCTAAACAATATCCCATCCATATGTGGGATGCCTGTGATTTTTTCTCGGGGAAGGGGCTTGAAGTATTGAGTCTTAGGTCCCTAATCAAAATTGGCAAAGGCAATCAACTACTAATGCATGATCAATTGAGAGATCTTGGAAGGGACATTGTTCGTCAAGAAAATTATAAGAAGCCTCAAAAGCGTAGCAGATTATGGATTTATGAGGAAGTCATAGACATGCTTGATGGCAACAAGGTAAGAGTTTTCTTTACTTGTCTTAATTAATGAACGTGAGCCGATCTTCTCTTTCTTGTTTGAGATAAAAAATCATTGTCAATCTTCAATCTCCAAAAGTAGGAGTGTGCGTGGTTCGAGTTGGTCCGGTCCCCTCCCGTATGGAACCGAGGACCGGTCCAGTAGTCCCAGTCTCCAAATTTTAGGACCGAGGACCGATCACAATAGGACTAGTAAACAAGCCGAAAAAGTCATTGTAGCTCGGGATTTCACTTGTCATAGATCTTGGAGAGCTCGGCCTCGACCTTGCGGAGGCACGGCAGGATCCAACAACATTCTTATAGGTGACGGAAAGGAGGCGCGGCGAGTGTCGACGACATTGTAAATAAATGTCTGCTAAAAAAAGGTCATTGTATTCTTTTAGAAAATTTCAACACTAAATATACAATGCTGTTTAATTATAGTTTTTGCTTTTTCGATTTGACTATCTTAGATAAGAAGAGTAAAGCTCATTAAAAAATGAATTCATCTACTACTTTTTGAATTTCAGTACTAGTCGATTTTCTTTGATTGGAAACTCAGAAATTTTTTTACAAATTGTATTCATTTTATAACCAGTGTGTTTTTACCTCAACAATAATATCGATCATTGCCAATGTGAGAGCCTCTCTCAATTTAAATGAGTTCAAGGTAGAATATTATCGATCCATCAAAGAGAGATAAAAAGGCCATGGATCCAGTTTTATGTAATCTGACTCTTCAATTGTTTCAAATAAGTTCATGAATTTTGACAAATAGTTCATATAATTAAATTACCATATTCATTTCTAGAAAATGTTTGTGTTTGACACAAATTTTAGCTCTAGGTCATTCATCTCTTAAGAAAGTTCGAGGAGGAGGGGCGCGCGCGCGCGCGCACACACACACACATATATTTTGATCGGTCCAGTTTGGTCCGAGTGATTTGGTCCCATCTCGTCCCCTCCGGAACCAGGAATCAAACCGCCCAACCACCAATCCCGTTTATTGAGACTGAGGACCGGATCGGTACCATCAAGGATCGGACCAACCCGACCGATCCGATCCGATCCTGGTCCGGTCCGGGCGATCTCGGTCCAGTTTGCTCACCCCTATCCAAAAGTTGTCACTTCTCCTAGCAAAAGAGCTCTTTCAATTAATTTATGTTCTTGCCTGATTTTAGGACATAAGCGAGGAGCAATTTCTTGATTATTAATGATTGATATATATCTTTTACCTCATAGTATTATGATAAGGATACTCTCCTTTGGTAACTTCATTGCAATAACAAAAATACAAAAATATAATGTTTGACAGAGCACTTTCTGAGAAAACATAACATCTATAAATTGTTGAGGGCATGCTTTTCCTACATATCTATTTGATGCACATAGTTGATGTTGGATTCTTCTTTTGCTTTCAATTGAGATCTTATCTTTCTTTTTTCTTTTACTGAGTATTGACTTCTAATGAGTTGTTTACTATTATAGATGAGACCTCCATTCTTATGAGTTGTTTACAGACTTACATTCAATTGTGACAATTAGCTGTCTGCTTCTTGTACTTTTCAGAATGAGTTAAGTACATAATTAGTCCTCTAGGTAATATTGTTTGTGAGATTTAGTCCACTATCGATTTTCTTTTTTTCAATGTAGTCCTTTATCTTTTTACAATTTGTGCAATTGAGTCATTTGTCGTCAACCGTTAGTTAACACTGTCCATTTGCCAATGTGGCTTTCAAACTCATTTATGATATATGCAAAGCTGTGTAATATAACCCTTTAAACATGTATTATTTTCATTCTATAGACTTTTCCATAATAGTGGCTAATTCTATTTTATAAATTTGCTAATGCTTTTTTTATTTTTCTGACAATGGATAAATTTTCTATTAATCTCCCAATAACCATTATTTATAGACTGTCGTGTTAATAACTATTTCTACATCAGTCAAATCTTAGTGAGCATATTAATGGCCAAGATTTAGTTAAAATTTATGGGCTATCCCGTTGCACAATTTTTTTTTGTCTGATATATCATCATTTGTTAAATATGGGCTATCACGTTATTTCATATTGATTTATCAAATATTGCCTACCACATCATAATAGATATTTCTACATCGTTCAACTCTCAGTGAGCATTTTATTTAGCACTTACTCGGTACGTTTATATCATCTATTATGTTATATAATTTTTTTTTATTGATTTGTAATGTCATTTGCTTATGAAGGACGACCAAATATTTTCTCATATGAGTATTCATACAATTTTTTAATCATAACAAATATAACTTGTTATACATTTCATTCTATTTGCTTAGTGATGTAATAGAAAATTATACGAATGGTACCTGAACTTTGGTCCAATGTGCAGTACCATCCATGGATTTCTAATTTGTTTAATGTGGTATGGTACCTGAGTTATAAGTAAATGTTCAATCTAGTTCTAAACTATATCTAAATGTACAATGTCATCCTTCAGTTAATTCTTCTTCTTTTTTGGTTGGAATCCTTCGATTAATTCAAGTTAACGTAATTTGCTGATATAGCTTCGATCTGTTAAGTTTGAACGGTGGACAAAAAAAAGTTACATGTTGATTATCCAAGTAAGATATTTATGTCAAATTAGGAAGTAATAATAAACATTATGAAATAATGATGGAAATGTTAACGCCACAATTTTTTTTCCTTTTCTTGAAGTAGATGGTAATCAAATGGACATTGTTGACTCATCGTTTTTTACAACATCCAACTAAGCATATAACAATTTACATCATCAACTTGTCGTGTGAGCAAACGGAAGGACTATATTAAACATTTAACAATAATTTAGGGACTACATTAAACAAATTAAAAGTTCATGATGATATTATATAATAAGTCGAAGTTCAATGAGCATTTGTGTAATTTATATAATCTTAAAGCATGTTATATATTATTTTTGTGATGATTTTTCTTTGACCTGTTAATATTATTATATTTGTAAGATATGAGCCAAGTGCACATAATAAATGATAAACCCACAAATTGTTTTGGTCTCTATAACATATATATGCAACTAAACTTAATATACGTGTACAACTAAATGGAATATGCTATGTGGTAAGATCTAAGGATTAAAATCAAAAGTAGAAGGGATATTAGAATTATCATTTAATAACCAATCATGATAAGTTTAATATCCCACTTAAATAATTAGTATATGATATATTATTATTAAATTTTAATCATACTTTAATAATTTATTTATGATCATAATTTGGATATTAAGCACATAACATGTGATTATATTAAAAGTATTTACATTATTAAAATTATCACTTTAGTAGCCAATCATGAGTGTAATACACCATATACATCATCAAGATAGTACAATTTAATATATGAATATTTATCTATCATTTAATAGTTAATTCATGATTATAGTTTAAACTTAAACATATAACGTGTGATTACCTAAAAGATAAACATTATTTAGTGCATTACAATGGTATGATTGACATAATAATTTTATCACAATTGGGCATATAATTATAACTCT
>BCNH02000003.1:9087212-9114934 GCA_001662345.2 Metrosideros polymorpha var. glaberrima
CTATTGGAGCCAAGCTGCAAGCCTGCAATAGCTATTACACGGGAATAATAGTTATTACAGCCTGGCTGTAATAATATTACTGTAAATAAACATTGTACTATGCAATAATAGCCGTTATGCAACCAAACGTGCTGTAATAATCTAAACATACTGTAATAATCCATTTTTATAAAATATATATGTTACTAAAGTTTAACACATGAGTTCAACTAAATGGTAGATCTTATGTGGTAAGATCTTTGGATTAAAATAAGACGTTAGATAGAAAAAGGTTGGAATTTCATAATAAAAGTGGAGTCATAAATATTCTACTTAGGAATTTAACACTCAAAACACTTTTAATCCAAGATCTCCATCTTCTCTTCTCAAATTTCACCAATCTGCGAAAACTCAAGAGGTGGTCAACGATTTATACTAATAATCCGAACTGCCACGCTTAGGACATCCAGACTCAACTTCTTGGTAAATCCATCGAATATTTGATTGGAATGCTCTGTCACTCTGTTCCATATCTCTCTAACTCTTCCCAGTTTATGTCTCCTGATTGGTCTGAGGAATGAACTGGACACATGTCAAATGGTTGATCAAATGCAAAATTGCCCTGCAACATACTCATGCAACTCACAACCATCTCATATTCTTCTTCTGATCCATGCCTTCAATTTTTCTTTTTTCTCTGTTTTCAAAACTCCTCCTCAAAGGTAGTCTAATCAGATTGAGTTAATCACATAATTACATCCTAATTAATCCTCGAAAGTTACGAGATATTAAATTACAATAGAAAATGCAAAGTAAGTCTTAAATCTTGTGCATAGCACCGGACTTCTACTACTATTATGATCAACAAAACTTGAAAATAGAGAATCTAAACATTCTTTCCATGCCATGTAGAAAAGAAGACGTTATATAAAGAAGTTATTACCCAAAAAAAAAGCAGGCGAAAGAAGTTGCATAAACAAGTATGTGACATTAAGAAATAAAAATAAAGAAGTGGAAAGAAAATGGTAGCAATTTAGGAATATTGCTAAACAGTTAAATAATGTGTCGAAGGGGACCCATTGTGGAAGGTCATTCAATTTTAAGAATAAATATAGGAAGATTAATCATGGTGGATGCAAAATGGAAAAAAAATTATAAATCTTACTAGTAATCTATGGGCATTAAGTATCTAATTTTACAATGTGCATGTCTAATCTGTCTGTATGCAAGATCTTATTAATCTATAGTCAAATTGCTCAAAAATTTAGATGACTACTATGATACTGTAACAAAATCAACACGACAATGAAAAAAATAGTATCAAGCGCTTGTAGTAGTAAAAAGACAAGTAAAAACCATTTATATAACCTCTAATATATGTCCGACCAAAAAAATTTAAAAAAAAACCTCTAATATATGATCGATTTTTTTCCATGTATAAGAAAAACACTCAATAAAGAAAACATGATAAGAAAGGAATGGAAAGCACGAGCATAAGTTTTTGGATATCTCCTCTTGCTATTGCGAATCACGTAGCCTAGAGAAAAGGTGGATCCTACAATTGTGACATTTAAATTTCGATACATGTTCCAAGGCAAGTTTGATAGAAGTATTTGTATTGTAAGAGTCATGTTGTTCACATATAAAGGACATGAGTAGAGGTAGTTTACTTCACATATAAATGGCATATATTTTGATAGATATATTTGAAGTACTGTGTGGATGAAGAGAGGCCTCTTACTATAATTTCAAAGGATGCAGTTTTTTGGGAATTGAAAATGTGCAAATTGCAAAGGACATAATTGGAAGAGGAAAAGTTCGGGAACAACCTCTTGAGCCTCACATTCTTACATATGTTAAGTATATAATATGCAATCACAGCTTGTAATTTCACAAAATTGAAAGTGAGAAACCTGCATCATAACAGTATGACAGCAAATTGAAGTCAATACAATATATCTTATATCAGTTGGTATCATCTCATCATTCGAGACTTATGGTCCACAATGTTTCCTAATTGTAGGGCACTGAAAAGATTGAGGCCTTTTCTCTTGACAAACACAGTAGCGGAAGAAGATACACAGCTAAACAATTTAAAAAACTGTCCAACTTGAGGTTCCTTCAAGCGAATGGTGCCAATTTCACTGGAGATTTCCAGAACTTGCTTCCTCAATTAAGATGGCTTCAATGGCAGTATTGTCCCTCGAATTTCATAGCGGCCAACTTTCATCCGAAGAAATTAGTCGTGCTTGATCTGTCGTGGAGTGGGATTTCAGAGGACTGGGGAGGATGGGGTCCACTTAAGGTAAGATGTAGAGAAGGCATATCTCTTGTGAATAATCACGGATTGTCGAAGGTCCGATAGCACCAAGTTCCTTTCTTTCTTTCAGAAATGTTTAATTCCTTCCTCAGACTAAGGATTTTCCCTTAAATGTAAGAGAAATCTGAAAGCACCTAAATATACCATATCTTCTGCCCGTTAATATCTTAAATTGATAATGTCTTAACAACCAGTCGTGCTTAACATTGGACATACTAGAAAGAACTTCTTTTCAACTATAGTAATTAACATCTATTTAAAATATAATTACAATATTTATGGCTACTTAATCTTTTTTAATCTAAATGGTTTATGGCTTCTAAATGCTCCCCATGTCGAAGTATGTCCTTTTAGCAATTCTCGTTATATTTGTATATCCATATTCTTTCCCGAGAAATGAAAAGTTGCAACTATTTTAGGTATCGTTTGGTTACATTCACACAAACACTCTTACTGCTTTGTACATGAAATATTATTTAAACGGTCATTAGATAGAGTCAATTATTTTAGAAACAAAAGTTAACACTACTACTTCAAAATAAGTGCATTGCTTTTAGAACAGATTTTGCGAGGCGAATTATATCTTATTTTTGTGAAAGCTAACCAGTAGATATTTATTTTAGCCAAATTGAAGGATATAACTAATGCAATAAGAAAACATAGTTAGCACTGTATATCTTTAACATTCTTTTTGCAATATATTCTTCAAAAACATTTTATATGTTGGAGACGTAGCCAAACACTACTACTTAAAATATATTTAAATAAAACAAAAGTGAGTAGTGGAGCACCATAGCAATGGTATTATGAGAACGCAGCTATGAAACATTTCTATGTTTTTTAGAAAGTCTAAATAAAAGGAGAAGTGGAACATGGGTATTTTTGAGGAATTTTAAAAAGTCTAAGAAAACAAATAGTAACGGAAAAGCATACGTTATAGCAGTCCAATCTCATTGAGATATTTGCTCTTTCTTTCAGATGGCAGTCGAGCTCAAAGTTCTCAATCTCTCGCATTGTCGTTCTTTAATAAGAACTCCCCACTTGTCCGCTTTTAAAAGCTTGGAGATTTTGATTCTTGAAAGCTGTGAGAATCTAGAAGAGATTCATCCTTCTATTGGGGACATCAAGACTCTCGTCTCCTTGAATGTCAGGGGATGTTTGCGACTAAAGAAGCTACCGATGGGAATAGGTACAATGGAAGAATTGAGGGAGCTTATCTTAGAAAGAACTGCTATACAAGAGATTCCTATTTCAAGAGGTCATTTGATGAAGTTGGAGACTCTACGTGCCTCGGGTTGTAGACGACTTGCTCAACTTCCAGAATCCATAGGCTCCCTCGTGTCATTAACTCAGTTGGACCTATTGGATACAGGGATTACAGAATTACCCGAATCCATTGGTTATTTGAAAGAGCTCAAGACTCTTATTACCACCGGTTGTGCCTTGTTAGCCTGCATACCCTGCTCCATAGGCCATTTTGCATCTCTTTCTCTGCTTAACCTATCATTTTGTTCAAAACTTGCTCAACTTCCAGAATCCATAGGCTCCCTCGTATCATTAACTTGGTTGAACCTATCTTACACAGGGATTGAAGAATTACCAGAATCCATTGGTTCTGTGAAAGAGCTCAAGACTCTTATTGCCGCCAGCTGTGCCTTGTTAGCCCGCATACCCTGTTCCATAGGCCATTTAGCATCTCTTTCTTTGCTTGACCTATCATTTTGTCCAAAACTAGCTCAACTTCCAGACTCCATAGGCTCTCTCATGTCTTTGCAAAGCTTGTCATTATCAGGATGTCATTTGCTGAGAGAAATTCCAGACTCAATTGGAAAGTTGGCATCCTAGACCGAACTGCGTTTAGCACTTACATCAATTGTGGAATTACCTCACAGCATTGGGAATCTGCAGAATTTGAGGATGTTGGACGTTAGTCGAATACGTATAGCAGAATTGCCTAGTAATATAGGCGGACTTACTTTGCTAAACGAGCTTGGGTTAGGCAAGTCATGCATTTCGGGCTTGGCAGAAAGCAATTCTAAGCTTTCTGCTCCAGAACTTCCTGAACTGCCCTCTCGCTTAACAGCTATCTACACCCTCATGGCCCCATATATCCCAGCGAGGCGTAGATAAGTACTTAAAACTCTTTTTTATCGCTATTGGCTTGAATGTCTCCCAGAGCTTCCGTTGGGCTATCAATGCTTTATATTACACATTGTGGAAAATTGAAGCACTTATCTGGATTGATTATCGTGAATTGCCTTGACCTAACACTAGTCACTGGCCTGGAAGGTCGACAATCCCTATCCAACTTACATCTACTGCAATGCCCTGAGATATCTAGGCCTGATGGGGTCGAATCCTTGGAGTCTTTGAAGGTTATTGTGCTTGCTCGCAAGTCATCTGTAATGTGTTTGTTTTGCTTACACGGTGAGTTAAACTTTTAAGCATACCGGTTCTGCGATGATACCGGCTCGTCGACTTTAAATCTCTTTGACCATAGTCATCTCTGTTTCTAAGGTGGACGATTGAAATCCTGCACTCATGAATGACGTAAATTTGCTTGCTTTATATGATTGCTTGAATTGTTTATTTATTGTCCTGTGATATTTCAACTGTATTTCTCTCTTTTCTGTTCTCATATTGTTGGTGTTTGTTTGTAAAACAAACACATAAGGCATTTTCCTTAATCAACAATGATTATTTTTTAATTTCGAAATTAATTTTTGCTCGTGACCGTTCAGACAAAACTGTTCGATTTAAGACATGAAATGGTGTGTCCGACATTGACAGTTTTCATACTTGAAAGGTTATGTTCGAATTGCAATTCTTCAGACATGAATGGGTGTGTTCATAGTGACAGTTTACAAATCAAGAGGTGCGTTCTATATTTTATATATAGGACAATTTCGGTTCATTTCAAGATAGAGAGAACAGAACGAACGATTTAATTTCCATTTTCGTCTTCCTTCTAAATAGCCAATCTTTCATTGTTTCGCAAGAGAGTTTTAGGAGATTTACTGGAATTGCTATCCAGTAATCTCACCATGACTTTGTTGTATCCTAAAGGGAATTTGCCAGAAACCTATAGCAACCTTGTGGGGCAAATTGATCCTAAAAGAGAGTGATTACACGCCTCAAAGTCTGACTGCATTGTGATTCCATTTCTCCAATATTTTTCCAACACATATGACTGCTCAAAGTAACTTAATGATTAACATATGGATTATTAGGGAAGCTTATGGAGGCAAAGGACAAAAACACATAGGCAAAGGAGAGTGATCATACTGCTAATTTAATGGCACTCTCAATCCCCAGGATTCGTCTGGTTCTTTTAAGCTAATCTCATAGGGAGTGAATTTGATATGCTGCAAGTCTGCAAGAGTGAGTTCATAGTTTCGTCGTCATTTTAAACTCCCGATGAACTGTTTATGCTGTTGAGTTTGATCCTAACAAGATTCACACCGTTTATCTCACCACCACATGGTGTACTCTTCTTCTCATTAGTCATTCCAGTGCCGGGATTTTTTCGCTACGCCAATGAGGATTTTGTTCTAGTGATGCTCTGTTTCGACTTTCCAGTACGCTAAGTTTTCGTCTTCTGCTGCTTTCTTATTTTTTAATAATCTTGATCTGCATGGCATAGGAACTGCAAATAGAGCCAAAATACAGAACTTCGGAGAACCATATGTGTATTTCAAAGGAACTTATGAACTATTACAAGTTTGAGCAAGGTTATCTGTATGAATCATGCTGGAATGGTGAGAAGAAGCCTTTTAACGAGTTTATTCACTTTATGACAAGTAGCAACATCCCACAATCTATCAATAGTCCACCTGTATCTAGTGGAAACAACGATTCTCAAGCTTATGGCAATGGACATGAACAGGACTAGCAGTGAAACACCGAGAGAAGAAGCATCACTTCCAGGTGATCACAGAGATGTGGTGGTGCTGGTGGTTGGGGCTGGTAGTGACGGGACACCCGCTATACTGGAGGTTGGGCCGGTGGAAGTTTCACTGACGGTGACCGCTAATTTTTGGCCCCAAGAGCAATGTTCGCCGTTAGCAAAGGTGTAGACGAAGTAATACTTGGTGTTTTCGAAAGGAAAGGTGGCCTGTCCGTTGGTTAGGGTGATGAACGGAGAGAATCGTTGTCGCCGTTGTTGTCATCACCCTTCGACATGTTCGCGACGTTGTGTGACCCTGTGTTGAAGTTGAACCCTGCAAATATAATGGAAGAACATCGGCATTAAAGAGTGAAGCTCAAGATTGATTGCACATATAAGTAATAGAGAATAGACTGGTAAGAGCAAAGTGCTTAAAATTAGGATTAATACCATGAAAAACTCCAAACTAGTATACCTATAACAAATTAGGGTTAAATACCACGAGAATAAACCACGTGTCAAATTTAGAGATGAGAGACATATTAGAATGATTAATTCCGCGGCCATCCATGTTTTTCCACAATAAAACCAAAGAAATAATCTTTTAAATGGTACAATATTAACTCTAAAAGTTTCGGTGACTTCATTAGTCTAAAAATAAGATAATTAATAATTACGTGTCTCCCATGTAAATAGTGAATTCACGATCATGTATAAGCCATATGCAATCATTATTTTAAAATTTTCAACGTTATATATTGATAGGGTAAACATATTTTATGTAGGAACTTAAATAGAAGGTTTGAGACTTAATTCATTATCAACAGCAAAATTCTTAAATGTACTTTAAGTAAATTTAGTCAAATGAAAGTTAAAAGGGAAAAAAATTTAAAGAAGAAAGGAGGGAGGAAGTCACATATGTGATTTGTCCCTTTAAACGTCACATTTAGGATATAGAATGAATAAATTATTGTAACAGTACTTTTTGTTTTTTTTTCCAAAAGATGCATGGGTGATTGAAAGGGGGGAAAAAGGGACAAAATTAAAAAAAGATAATAGTAAACGATAACATAACATAACGATAGTGCCCTATACTTTACATTTTTAACTTGAATACTATAATGAATCAGATTATTTCTTAGAATGTATGTATTTTACATAAGATGAGACCATCGTCGATCACTTCCATCCGTTCAACTACGCTTATAAAGTATAAAGATGATCGCATATAGAAAGTGTTGAATTAACATAGCAAAGCAAAAGAAGATAATAACCAACGAGTGAGCATGTAGTTATCTAATGAGAATTTGTTCTTTCCTATCGATTAAATTTCACATAATTGGGATGATCTTGTTCAACTTAGGAAAATTGTCCAAAAAATCTTAAAACCTATTATACAGCAGCCAATTAAATCTTAAACATTTCAATTGTGTCAATTTAATCCTAAACTTTTTATGATGTGATTATTTAATTCTAAACATTTTAATTGTGCCAATTTAGTCCTAAAACTTTTGATTACTTGCCCATTTATGTAGAGTCATCTTTTTGAATGTTGGAACTTACTTATGTCTCAAAATTTAAACCCACATAATAAAACATGGAAATCAGACAAACAAAGTGATGAAAAATGAAAAATAAAAAGTTTGTATTAGATACGTCATATAAAATATAAAAGTCCTTTCGAAAGGAGTAAAAAAAAATTCAAAGCGGGGAGTAAAGTAAAGTAAAGTAATTAGTAATTACAGGTACGCAATGATTCCTAGTTTGATAATTTTGCTCTGGCCTCTTGAATTATTCTTTTATTCCCCAACTATATTCGAATCATGTGTACTTCTAATGTCTATTCGCCATTATCACCTGGACCCGACCTTCGCGAGGTCCGCAGGGCACTTATTTCTCTGTCTCATACCATGTCGTGGGGACTCGATGTAACCCAAAATGAGTTGAACGAACACGAAGGAAAAGACGTAAGAAGCAGGAAAATGAAACGCTGAGTTGACGCGACATCTCATTCTCAGAAATCTTCAATGAGTTTAAGCGTTGAAGTGATCCCACAACCACTCATTTGACATGATGAGCTGGAGAGTGTCTAAGCATTCAGACATTATACTAGGAAAAAACACCACAGCTTAACCTGTCGGGCAAGAAAGTGGAAGCGGAAGTGTCGCAATTCGAGACTCTACTAGGAAAAAACAAATGCGATGGTTAATCAATAGAGAAAATCGGATCACTAATTACAAGAGTCCATTTGAAATGACAACGTTTGAATTAGTAAAGAACGATACCAACTATTGGCTTCAAGTAGTATTGTTCCCTACGAGCTGTGTTGTTATGTACTAAGGAACGGAAATTGATACCCAGATTAGACGCACAACACTAGCTCAATCTCTAACAAGTCCAAATGCAAATGATTGCATGTTTGGTCCATCTACTTGAGTTTTTCACATAACTTATCGGATCCGTGAGATTAGGGGTGAGCAAAAAGAACTGAATCGGCTGGTTGGTCCAGTCCTAAAAGGTCCCAATCCAATCCTTGATTCTTATAAGTGGAACCGATGACCAATCCGGTCTGGTTCCCAATTTCAGAGGTAATAAGACCGAATCGGACCACCCGGATTGATAATTTATTTTCCTTCAATTCCTCCCCCCTTACTCATGTCTTCTCTGTCTCTTTTCNNNNTCTCTCTCTCTCTCTCTCTCCAATCTTCATTAACTCATGTTCTCTCTCCAATCCCCATTCTACAATCTCCATTGCTTCGGATGCTTCCCCCGCTCCCTCTAGTTCTACAGCCATGTCCCGTCTCCCTCTTGTCCTCTTCGCCGTAGTCATCGCGACGACGGTCGAGATCGCTCCGGCGAAGCCTGTCAAGCAAGACAATCCACTGATTAGGCAAATCTTGTCATCGGGTGGCGAGGATGACCTTGTCCTTTGCACGAAGCGCCACTTCTCGGACTTCAAGCTCCGATTTGACAAGGCCTACACCACGCCGAAGGAACATGACCACCGGTTCGATGTCTTCAAGGCCAACCTCCGTCGCATGAAGCTCGACCAGAAGCTCGACCCTCGATGGTGCACGGCGCCACCAAGTTCTCTGACCTCACTCCAAAGGAGTTCCGTCGGAGCTTCCTCGGCTTGAAGCAGCGTCACGTGGGCTGCATATTTTGGTAGCGTGTGGATAACCAACAAGGGTTCCAGTTGTTTACCGATCCCATTGCAACCGGACCATCGGTCCTGGTCCGGTCCGATCCCACTTCAGCTTTGGTCCAGTCCTTGATCCTGAAAATTTGGAGATCAGAACTACCAGTCCAGTCCTCGATTTCATACGAGACCGGACCAATCTTGATCATGCACACCCCTACGTGAGATTAGTGGGGTAATCTATGAGTCTAGTATTAACGAGCCTAAAATGGATGTTCACGTTGTTAAAAAAAGTAAAGCTCTTTTTTTGGAGTAGAGCAATCATCAGTCGATCTCGTTTTCCTTTCACGTGCACGACATTTCGAGTAGATTCCACAGCACATTTTGATTTGGAGGATGCAAATTGATACGGGTGCGGGATGATAGCGGAAACTCTCCCTCCACATCTTAATACAACCCAATAACAATTGGTATAAAGGAGGAAAACTACCAAAAAAATTCTAAACTTATTATATTTGTACCAATTCAGGTCCAAACCTTTTAATTAGATCAATTTAGTCCTAAACATTTTTGTATTTGTGTCAATTCAATTCATTTAGCAAGTTTTGATTGAAAATCACTAATATGA
This sequence comes from Metrosideros polymorpha var. glaberrima, assembly GCA_001662345.2. NCBI lineage: Eukaryota > Viridiplantae > Streptophyta > Magnoliopsida > Myrtales > Myrtaceae > Metrosideros > Metrosideros polymorpha. Next base: position 9,097,165 of record BCNH02000003.1, read on the forward strand.
ATGATGATCGTCCTACATTGCACGATTGGCGCTGATAAGAATATGCTTATCACGACAATTTATGCTTTATTATTTTACTTTGCTGTTTTAGATTTGCTTTATTCTGAACCCCTCATTTATCATTTTGAGATTTTGAGATATGAATGGAATACTTACTTTTGATTAAAAAAAAAAAACAAAGAAAAGTAAATTGCTTGGAAATTTATGTGCAAATGCTGGAAATTAAAGCAAATTAAAGGTGCAACACAGAGAATAAAGAAAATTAAAGCGATAAAATATATATTAAAAGGAGAAAACCCAATGCAATTATTGGAAAAGAAATTATTGAAACATAAAATTAGCTTGAGATTGAAGTCGAAATGGAAAAATTTCACGAACATTATAACAACATTCACAAAGCACGTCACGGATCATTAACTCGACTCGAAAACCGAAACTGAAATCAAAAGACATTGTGACGCACGTGAAGTAAGTTCGGACGAGAATTTGACACAGATTTGGCATAACTGTGAGCTTGTCTTCCTCCTCTGCGCTCCCTGTACTTATAAAAATCTTGAGTCTCCTTCAACTGTTACTGTATATACCAATGTCCATTTCCATACTTAGATTGCTCTCACGCCTTCATGATTCCCTCCATTCCCGCGATCTCAGTAGCTTCCGGGTCGCTGAGCATTTCTCAGCGACTGTTCCATCGCGTTCGAGCTAGCTCGGACTTTATAGCCGTCGATGATCGAAAATCCGCACGGCAGGGGGTTTGGTTTGGTCCCCTCGTGCTCGAGAACAAGCTGAATTGCTACTACCTTTCTTCCTCCTTTGTGCAGTCGGAAGATGAGATAACGATGAACACAAGCTTCCCTTTCCTGACCACATAGACACGAGAAAGGAAAGATGCGTTAACCATAAAGTTGGGTGCTAAATATGGCCACACACACACGAAAAGACACGACAACCGTGAAGCGACGAGAGCACGATTACATAAAGTTGTGCCCGTCGGGCTGAGATAACGCTCCCTATCCGCTTCGACCCTTGTCTCTCTCTCCCTCTGAGAGACGATGCTCGCACCACCGCCACCGTTTCTGGTCTACCGATCGTCCTCGTAGATGCATTTGCGGCCGTAGGGCCGAGAATCCTCGCCGACGATCACGCTCACGGGGTAAAACCCGACCGACCTCTTCAATTTGCTTCCCGTGCTCGAGGTTTTGCTCATGCAGGACCTCGAGAAGGAAGATGCGGAGGAACATGCTGACCTGGACTTGCGATCGAAGCTCACGTCCTCGACCGCGCCGACGTAGCACATCTTCGCCTTCTTGACGTTGCCGGAGCTGAAGATGGAGTTGAGGAAGCTCGTGATCCGGCCTCCTGGCGAGATGGGCTGCTTCACCTTCTTCGGCTCGCCGTAGATCTTGAGGGCCCTGAGCTTGGTCTTTGAGAAACCCGCGGGCATTGTCGCCGCTCTTGCGGTCCTAGAGGGTTCTTGGTTTCGCTCTGTGAGTGGACTCCATTTCGGAGGACGAGAACGTCGCTGCGGAGCTCGAGTTGGAGGAGTTGCGAGAGCTCTGTTTCTCCATCCACTGCTCGATCATGATGGCCCTACGGAGGTTTGAGTGCTCTCTGTGCGAATAAGAGGAGGAAGAAGACGAGGACGAGAGCGAGACTCCATGCTGGATCTTGTGGGTGCTCTTTTTCTTGAATAGCGTGGACGCTATTTGGTGCAAGACTGGTTTCACTGGACCGCCCAGAGTCGTACCGGATCGGTCGATCCGGTCTGGTTCAGTTCCAGGTACCTCCAATTCGATCCCTAGTTTAGCAAATTGAGAACCGGTCCGATTCCTGGACGGAACCAGATCAAGAACCGATCACCCCTACTAATGTGATATGCCTAAAGAGAAAGTGTCAAGTAGATTTGTCAAACGGTTGGGTCAAGTATAATTGAAAATGATCCGATCCAAATTGATCTATTTAACTTGTTTTGATCAATTTTCATGTAATACAAATTCAGTGACTCATATCCAACCCACCTCATATTGCTAAAACACTTTTATATTTAACAAAATCTAGAAAAACATATACACAAATTGAGGTGAAAACATGGAGCGAGCGAGCGCGAGATTGAGTTTAGGCAAGAGAGATTGAAGAGAAAGTCATAGAGTAGAGTTGGATCTAAGTAAATTGTAAACTCAACATCCATATTATTTTAAATTTTATCATTCTAAACTCATTTATAACTCATTTACTGAATATAATTAACTCATGTAATAATTTAACCCATCAAATATGAGTTAAGAAATTGATATATAACCCATTTTGACAGGTCCAATGCCTAGCTTCCACCACGATCAGCCACGTATTGATTTTTGTGGTTGGTCAATCCGATCTTATAAATGTTTTATAAAAATTGAGTTTGCATAATAAATGGAGCAAGATGTATGGGACCTAGCTGGAGTCGGACCACTTTCGCAACCCGGAGGTTACGTGGTGCCTCTAGGTCCACTTTTCTATTCTTTTTCTTTTTCTTTTCACCTAATATTTAGCTGGAGCCGGACCACTTTCGCAACCCGGAGGTTTTTTATTTTTTTTGGTCAGGCGCCTCTAGGTCCACTTTTCTTTTCTTTTTCTAAGATTTTGCCGGCTCCTCTTATTTTTATTTTTTGTAAATTATTCCCTTTCTTTCTTTCTTTCTTTCCTCAACAAATATAAGATTTTCCACAATCTCCCTTTTCCTTATTTTTATTTCCCTCTTCATTTTATTTATTCTATTCAATCTAATCAAAGACAGATTTATCTTCTTCTTTTTATCCTATATCCCAATTTGTCTTTTGAACATATGGTCGTACTTTTGTTCTTATACATTTTCATATCAATCCACTCAAATGTATTTAACGAGTTTATTTTTTTACTCTGATTTTATTCCATTTTCTTGAATCAATTTGTTATGTGGATATTAAATGTAGAATAACAAAAAAGAATGCTTAATACTATTGTCAAATGATAAAACCAGTCTCAATAATCTTTATACTAATTCATTTGTCCTTCATTAAAACTAATGTTTAGAAGGGGCAGTTACTTATTATGCCACGTGTCATTTTTTTTTCCACTAGCACCACAACCAACAATAAATTTATATGTATATATATATATATATGTTTTTATTATCTTGTCATACGAAGATAAGGCTCATATCTGCCGGCCATCACTAGGCCTCGTCAAATTTGGCGAGGGCGGCCATCACTTGAGGGTCGACGACGGGAAAATAGATAAAAGAAAAATAAAATAAAATAAAATAAAATGTCTACTTTATAGCTGACTATGCTATGTAGGATGGCTGCGGCTGCCACGTCAGTGATGTTTAGCCAAAATTGGTCGGAATAACTAAATTGAAAATCCTTAAAAAAAAATGTTTATGATTAAATTGAAATAATTGAAATGTTTATGGCTGAATGGTCAAATTGTTAAAATGTTTATGATTACATTGGCACAATTGAAATGTTTAGGATTAAATTGGCCATCGTACAGTAGATTTAAGACTTTTTGGTCAATTTTTCCTGTTCAACTTGCCTACACAATAAGCATTACAAGCAGTCTTGGTACTTGTTTTGCTTCCATAGTTGAATTTAAAGAAAATTAAATTTTAAGTGATAATAAAATGTGTTATCTAAATTTTTAATCATCCAATGCAAATTGGTTGGACCTATGTTGAATCATGTTTTTGAATGTTAGAACTTACTTACGTGTTAAAATTTAAATCCACTTAATAAAAATATGGAAACTGGACAAACAAAGTGATGGAAAATGAAAATGAAGAAGTTTATATTAGATGCGTCATACAAAATATAAAAGTCCTTTCGAAAGGAGCAACAAATTCAAAGTGGGCAGTAAAGCAAAGTAATTACATATATGCAACGATTCTTAGTTTGATAATTTTGCTCTGGCTTCTTGAATTGTTCTTTTATTCCCTAATTATATTCGAATAATGTGTGCATCTAATGTCTATTCGCCATTATCACCTGGACCCGACCTTCCCCAGGGTCCTCGGGGCACCCGTTTGGGGCTAAGGCGTGGGGCTTGATTTAACCCAAAATTAAGTTAAGACGGACGCGAACGAGAGACGTAAGAAACGGCAAAAGGAACCGTGAGTTAATGCGACAGCTATTCCCCTTCCCCACCAAAAAGCGACAGCTCATTTTCGGAAATCTTCAATGACATTCATGCTTTGAGGAGATCCCACGACCTACTCATTCGACATGATGAGACCATTCGGATATATTATTACGTGATGGATGCTTTGACAGCAAGTAATTAGATGATGATCACCGTCATGAAGCTGTAAGAGTTTTCTTAGAGTGGGCTATATTAATTGAGATTTGTAATTACCGTTTTATAGTATAATAATTGTTATTACAAGGTTGATCTAATAAAGCGAAATATAAGATTTCTTAATTAATCTAATATAAGCCTGACATGTGTGGATCGAGTTGAGTCCGGCTCGTAATGAGAGGACCTGGCTGAAAACTCTATAAATAGCGCTCAAGTCTTTTTTCTAACTTTAACATTAGACAATGAACTCAGAAAACTCACATAAAGATCGAAAAAAGAAAATCTCTGATGAGAGGCTATCTTATTGAGCCAAGGTTACAGAGGGCAATAGAGAAAAATAACTTGAACTTTGGATTGTCGCTATTCCGCATTCAAGAATGATGGATTTCAAATCAGGTGCACAAATCCTTTTCCTTTCTTATATGCTTTCCAATTTCTAACTATGGTGATCCTAGGATGCCATTCATCGACAGCCAACAAAAGCTTCATCAGTCGCACAACACCACAGCTGCAAGAAAGTAGAAGAAGAAGAGTCACAGTTGGAAACCCTATTGTGAAAAAATAGAAAATGCAAAGCTTAATCAACGGGGAAAATCGAATCACTAATTATGAGAATCCATTTCAATTGACAACGGTCAGATTAGTAATGAATGACACTGACCATTGGCTTCAAGTAATATTCTTCCCTTCGAATTGTGTTGTTATGCATTGAGGTATGGAAACTTCTACTTGGATTAGGCGCACAATACAAGCTCAATGTGTAACAACTCCAAATGCAAATGATTTCATGTCTGGGCAATTTACTCGAGCTTTGCACGTGAATTAACGAGTCCATGAGATTAGTAGGATATTTTATGAGTCTAGCATTTACGATCCTAAAATGGATTTTGTTGTCGTGATAAAAGAAGAGCTCGTTTTTTGAGTAGGGCAATCATCAGTCGCTTTTCAGGTGCACGAATTTTCGAGCAGAGTCCACAGCACATTTTAATATGGAGGATGCAAATTGATAAGGGTGGGGGGTAACTCTCCCTCCGCATCGTAATGCAACCCAATAACAATTGGTACAAGGGTGTTGGAGCTAAATCATATAACAAGCTGGCTTTTTTTGTTCGTAGTAGACCACAAAGTTATCAAACCTTCTACAAGATAAGTTCCTTCAAAGGTGGTTTTTATTGTTTGCGTATGTGAGTCGCACGAGCTCCTAAGAACAATTATGTATGGATTCGATGGAAATCAGCCTATTCAACAAGATAAAAGTAAAAATTGCTTGGAAACATATGTACAAATGCTGGAAATTAAAGCGAATTAAAGATGCAATGCAGAGAATAAAGAAAATTGAAGCGAGGGAAACGAAATATAAGGGAGAAAACCCAATGCAATTTTAGGAAAAGAAAGTATTGAAACATAAAATTAGCTTGAGATTTGAAGTCGAAATGGAAAAATTTCACGAACATTATAATGATATTCACAAAACACGTCACTGATCATTAACTCGACTTGATAACCGACACTGAAATCAAAAGACATTGTGATGAACGTGTAATAAGTTCGGACGAGAATTTGGCATAACTATGAGCGTGTCTTCCTTCTCTGCGCTCCCTCTACTTATGAAATCTTGAGTCTCCTTCAACTGTTACTGTATATAGCCATGTCCATGTCCATGTCCATGTCCATACTCGATTGCTCTAATGTCTGCACGATTCCCTCCATTCCCACGATCTCAATACCTTCCGGGTCACCGAGCATTTCTCAGTGACTGTTCCGTCGCGCTTGAGCTAGCTCGGACTTTACAACCGCCGATGATCGAAAATCCGACCAGCAGGGGGTTTGATTTTGTCCCCTCGTGCTCGAGAACAAGTCGAATTGCAGCCACCTTCCTTCTTCCTTCTTTGTGCAGTCGGAAGATGAGACAGTGATGAACAGGAGCTTCCCTTTCCTGACCCCATAGACACGAGAAAGGAAACATGCGTGAACCATAAAGTTGGGTACTAAATATGGCCACACACACACACACCCGAAAAGACACGACAACCGTGAAGTGACGAGAGCACGATTGCTGCTGGCAGACTTTTCTCGTCTCGTCTGTCACTATCGAGCTCCTTATACGCTTAAGGAAATAGGAAACTCCCCCCCGTTCCTCGTATTTCCATTTCTACACCAGCCGCCGGATGGGTTGTTGGACGTTCGCCTACACATTCTACGCGTATACACAACCAACAACGTCAAACATTTTTTAATATATTCAGCGATGTGTCCAAATCAAGGCTTGAAAAAGATGATGGATGCACACGTTATACAAGCGATCGAGCGAGCTTCAGAAACGGGGTGTGAAAAAGGGTAGTTATAAAGTTTATAATTCAATGGGTCGACGGTTGAGAATTTTGTCGATCAATGGAGACACTGGGCATGATGAATGATCTTCATCCAATAAAAACTATATTGGAGCTGGTGATTTTCAGAAGGACCTAATGATTTGCGTCTCACTCTATCTTAATGTGTGGTTGACATAATCTGTTAAATCAATTTTGTGTGATGACTTTTTCAAAGATTCGATAGTGTTGTTTAAATTCGCTCTTCTCCCTCATTCATCACATGAACTTTGCTCTGGACGCGCACGATTGAAATTCCAATACTGACTTCATCTCAACCCCTTGGCACTACAAAATCTTGGCCTAATTACGAAATCCAACACTAATTTCATCTAGTATGATGGACATTACCAATTCGGTCAAATATCACTAGACACAGGTCGCAGATAACATCACTAGTACATACTCCCCTGAGGCGATGAAAGTAGGTCAAGTCTGGATTTAATCCTATAGTTTAAAGCATTTTGCAATTTCGTCCATCTAACTTTTTTTTTCTCTCTCCAAACCAAATGATCTAACTAGTCTTTCATTATTAACTTCAGCAGGATAATTTCATGGCAATGTTCGGCAAATTGACCGCCAAGGCATGCTTCATGAAAAAAAAAAAATTTTAATGCAAGAAAACGATTTTATTTTAATTATATAGGAAGAAAATTATTATCATGTTCCCCTAAAAAAACGTGCATAATTATTATCGTTTTTTTGACTTATTTAACATGCTTAATTAAGGGGGGGAAGCCAACAACAAATTGGGAGAGAGGCTGCAGCGGCTAGACCGGATCAATTATTTGGTCACGTAGTCGCATCAAATGACACTATAAATCTTAATGACGTCACTAATAGAAAGATCTCGTCATTGGTGGAGGTGATTGCTAGCGCTAAACTGTCCAACTCAAAAGACAGCACAGCCACGAACAGTGCAGTCTAGCTTAGGACAGACTCTTTGTGCGCTTCCTCATATAATAATAGCTCCGACAGGAAGTCTAACAAAAAGACTTAAGCCATTGAGATTATACATAATTAAAGAACATATAAAATCGATTGTCAAGCGATAATAGACAATATGACGAAACATAATCTCTTGAAAACTAGATATACACACACGCTGTCGCATAACATCTTGCAATATAGGACATAAGAGTTGAAATAAAAATGTAAGCCCCAAGGCGGGTTACAATTACAAATTATCCATTCTTAAAAAGGAATTAAGAAGAAACAAAATTATAGGACGTCAAGTGTAAACCATCCAATCTTTTTCTTCCCTGCACTCAAACCACACATTTTGCCCCCACAATTTTACATATTTAGTTATACATCCCCCACACTCCCCTAAATTTATTCTTCTACCCCCCAAGTTCAGTCTCTATAAACATTATTGATCTCCAGCATTATGTTTCACCAATACATTACAATTATCATTTCCAAAAGTATAACGAATTCTCGCAATACTCTATACACAGTACACTTGTTATTTATATCATAAAACCACAGTGAATTTACCCATTTTAAAGGGACTAGAGATAAAAACTATCCTCCTCCGCCTCCTCTGGGTTTCCAAAAGAAGGGCCAGCGCAATTCCTGTTCAAGAGCTCTTCAATCATTTGCAAGGCGATCCTGTCTTCTTCGTCAATGTCGCCTCTCACCGTCAAATCTGAAGGGGGCGGCGGCGGCGGCGGCGACGACGACGACGACGACGACGGCAACGACAACGACGACGAAGACGAAGAAGAAGAGGAAGAAGAAGTGGAAGGAGGATGAGGAAGAGGAAGAGGGTCTCCAGACTCTCGAATGGCATCGGCATTTTTGTTGCCGAGCTGTACGGTCATGACCCAGTTGGAGTCGGCGCGCTGGCCGGCGCGCTTCTGCCAGACGCCGATGTGGGAGTTCTCGGTGTCGAGCCTCAGGCAGGTGAGGGACGGCGACGGCGTCGTGCTGCATTTCCTGAGCTTCGCGTGGAGGATCTCCGACAAGTGCTTCGAGGAAGACAAGGAATTGGCGGCAGCGGTTTTGCTGTTGCCGCCGTCGCCCGTCTTCGGGTCGCCGTTCGGGGCTTGAGATGTCGGGAAGTTGGTCTTCGCGTTGCGGCCGCTCATCAAGATGGCGGCCTGATCGTAGGCTCGCGCCGCCTCCTCGGCCGTCTCGAACGTGCCTAGCCACACCCTTCTCTTCCTATAATTTTAGAATAAATGCATGATAAATAGATCACATTACGGGAAACGAATTAACATATGACAAATATTCATGACCCTATGGAGTTCTCTGTTTTAGACTCTCATTGACTCATTATGCGCGATAAAAGTCAAGTCCGCAACTGTCTCACGCGAATTATTTTATAGACCAGAACATGATGAGAAAACTATGGGGGTTGGTCATTAATATATTGTCTGCGAATGAGGCCGACTCAGAAATTTGGTGACGAAGCAATGTCGCAGAAGAAGGAGGAGGAGGTAGCATACAACAAAGGATGGCGAATTTCGGAAACCCAAGAGCCCCAGTGACGCTGTCTCACGCCCCTGAACTTCTTCGACTGAACCATCTTCATCTCCTTCGTCCTGTTTCTTTCCTTCTTTGTCCAGACACAGAGAGAGAAAGAGAGAGAGAGAGAGAGAGAGAGATAGAAAATCTTAGTCACAGTCAGACTGGTGATGATGATGGAGTACGCAGGATACTGCAGAATATAAAGAGGGGGAGAGAGTGAACCGTGAACTCGGGGGCAGTTTGAAAAGTTGTGTTTCTGTGTATTTTTCTGAACAGAAGCAGTAAACTGTCGGCGAACTAAAAGGGCAGGCAAAGTACACAGCTTTTGCGATATAACCCACAAGAAGGGTCAGCCCCTACATCCACTTAAAGCTCCACAATAAAATTGTTAACCTACCCAATAAATGGTAGGGGCTATGTGTCCCCCCCCCTCCCCCCCTTATTATTTGTAACTACTGTGTATGATGTATATAGATTGGATCAAATGACGCTGGCTAGTGGTATGATGATACCGCGACTTTTTTTCAAACTTCAGATACATGTTGATAACACTAATGGCTCGATGGTACGGGATCGATACTCTTCGTTCGTGAGGTCACGGGTTCAAAATCGCTTGCAATAGTAATGCATGATTCTTGTGTCGACAAATGGGTTTCTAGAGCTATGATGAATTGAGAAATTTCAATATATTTCTTGATCTATATAATAAATAGTATATAAGCTTATTTATAAACTTTATGAGATGACTATTGAAGGCAACATATATCAATCTATAATCAAAGAGAGACATGCAATTTTGAGAAATACATAAAATTAACAAAATCATCAAATCAAATCCCTAATTATCTCTAATATCCCCTCAAACTCAAGAAACTACGTTAGCTTGAGTTTAAAACCAAGTCAAATAGTGTCTAGCAGTTGAGATGTGGCGGAGGTGTGTCCAGCGGCTGTTCGTGGTGAAACTTTAGATATTGCTGGTCTAAGGGCGATGAGTCTGATGGTAGTGCTGGTTTCTTGATATGACGTGCGAATGGTTGAGAATCGAAGGGAAACAACAAGTAGTTGATGTGGTTGGCTTGCGGAATAGTAATTGAGCGATGCGGCCTATACAATTGACGTCGAAGCATCAAGCGGCCTATAGGTTGGCTGGGGAAAATAGATACTAGGGTGAAAGAAAGCCACCTCCATGAAAAAAGGCTCAATCGGGCGATTGTGAGTGCGATTAGCGAGGAAACACGACTATTGGAATGGACTCAATTAAGTGCTTCCTCATATGAGACTTGTGTGCACGAAGTGAACATTGTTGAGCAACGATGGCAAATTCATGGGATGGATTTATTTGGATGTGCACTAGGGTGCATAGGTGCACTGGATGCGATCATTAGGGTTGCCTCGAGAAAGGAGTCTCTGATACCAATTTAAGAATAAAGCAAAAAATAGAATTGAGAAATTTCAATATATTTCTAGATCTATATAATGAAGAGCACATTAGCCTATTTATAGGTTTTATGAGATGACTGGAACATATATCAATTAAGATATGCACAATCAAAAGGAGATACGCAATCTTAAGAGATACATAAAATTAACAGAATTATCAAATCAATCCCTAATTACCTCCAACAATATTGTCGAGATAAGTCGTACACTTACGGATCAACTGATTAGTCAGCAACTCGATTCGAACATCTTATATTTGGTGCGGGACCCTTATAATTGTGCCAAAAGTGTATCCCTACACATACGGCCAGCATCGTCTTTAGGGCAACTAGCTTGCTTATTCACAATAGCTATGTAATCGACGAATTAGCCATATAATGACAATATGCATACAATTCATTTCGGATTGCTTTTTTTCTACGTCTCCGATTGGAGGAATCTTTTATGGCCGATATATATATATATATATTGTAATTTCTTAATCAAGAAGACTAGTGGCAAAAATAGAAGCAATTCCTATGGAGATAGATGTCTCGCTTTCAAGGTGGAGTATGGAAAAAGTCTGATCCCTTGGTAATGTTCTGAACATAAATTCAAGATTCAATCCACCAAAATTGACACGTACACATTGTTTTCGTGAATGGGACCCCTTATCATTAAGGATGGAAAAAAAAAAAGTGAAAGATAGTAAAGACTAAAGTGGTGGGAGATATTTGTTATGCATTATTTATTGTGTATGGTTACAAAGTTTGATTCACCAAAACATCGGTCAGAAAAATCTACGCACGCATCGTGTGTCATTGCACGAGATGATTATATTAATATGAATGTTTTTTAACAGTTTAATCCTATCGATTTTGCCATTTTAGATCCTACGGAAACCCTCATTCTTCATGAATAACATCACAACATTTCAAGTGAATTATGAACTGCATTTTTGTGTTTATGTCGATGGTTTTTGAAGACCAAGGGCATAAACTTTATACAAGGCGAAGGTCAGGAGAAGGGGCCTTATTCATTTTCCTAGGTAAACCTATCCACATCGATATTACTAAGGGAAATTAAATGACATTTGTCCCCCTTCAGACTTCTAAAACTACATCGCACCACACTCACTACCATCTATATACATTGACACGCGCGACACGCGCCTTAACCCTTGTATGCATGGGAAGAAGAAGCATCGAAACTATCATAATCCCGACGTCGCTCTAGTTTACCTCGTAAAACTAGTAAATAAACAAAGACATAAAAAATGGAAAAGAAGTGCTCAAATAAATAGGCAAAAAAAAAAAAAAAACAATAGAGGACCCTCAAGAACCCATGAAAAAAGACGGATTACGAAGTCGAAACATGCTCAAACAAGATTACCTGGTACGATGTTATGGAAGAGCTTTACATATCGGTTTTATCCATCTCCGAACTCCTTCCAAATACAAGGTTCCAGACCTGCCTCTTTGGATTCCTCTCATCGAAGTTCATCAGCAACGGTGACCCGCGTCGCTCTCGGCGGAACCAACCGTGTGAGATTTGCATCTTACACCTAACTCATAACTCTAGCGAGGGGATTTCATAAGTCCGAACTTACGATAGTCTTAAAGTAAAATTCAGCATCATTGAAAGAAGAGAGTGCCACGATTCATCTAAATTAAATTTCTCCCAAGACGAGGGTACGATCCCAAGGAGAGGGCCAACTCTCTCAAGCCTTGACCCCATGGAACAGGACCACCATCGCCATCACAACTCATCACAGAGAGAGAGAGAGAGAGAGAGAGCGCTATTCATTTTGTGCCCATTAACTCGGGGGTGACTTTCCCCTCGGATAAAGTTGAAGAAGAGACGTCTTACCAACACGCACGGTTGAGTCCGGCCCCTGTACCCACATTTACTTCGTTTTGACTTGGTTGAGAACTCGTTGCCCCCCTTCCATGTTTCTTCCCTCGGATATTAACTATACTTAGATTTTTTCTGTCCTGTGCAGAAAAAAGAAGAAAGGAGAAAGACCCAGTTACGTGAGGTGGATCGCTAATGTTGTGAAAAGGGAGGACAAAAAAAAGAGCTAGGGGCCTGTTTACTTGAACGAAAGAGTTTTTTCGCAAATCGGTTCTCTGGACTTTATGCGTTTGTTCTGTTGAAAATGATTGGTTAACGAAAAATTATTTGCGATTTATAAAAATATGCATGCTTAAAGTTAGGAAAATGAATTTCCTAACCTGAAAAGGGGAAAATATTTTCCTAATAAAATGATTTTCCAGAAAGTGTTTTTATTTAGAGAAAAAGTCACAAAAAACTTCAAACTTCGTTCACTATGATATATTTATCCTAAATTATTTTTTCGTGACACCAAAATCCTAAACTTGCACCCATGTGCCACATTTATTCAAAACTTTTTTCTGTGATACAAAACCCCAATTTTATACATGTATGACGAATTTATCCCAAAAAATTAGATTTTTTGCGACACTAATTTTTTTAGGTAAATGTGTCACATGGATACAAGTTTCAGATTTTTGATGTTACAAGAAGAAGTTTGTAGTAAATATGTCATATAGGTACAAGTTTGAAATTTTTAATGTCATAAAAAAGGTTTAGGGTAAATGTATCATAATGGGCATAATTTATGATTTTTGTGGCTTTTACCCTTTTATTTATCATGAAGTCTTCACCGAAACAAACACACCGTAAAATTGAGTTTGTAGCAAACATTGATTTTTTTTTTTATATTACAAATAGAGAACAAGATTTACAACACAAGTATTGATAAAAATCCTCAAATGAAGTGATGGTATTTTTACCGCTGGGTGGGGTGGGGACATTTAGTATTAGGTGTAGGGTTCAACTCCAACATACATTCTGCAAAAAGGCAGAGTAAAAATGAGAGATATACAGAGTAGAGTTAGAGTAGAACAATATATATATTGATAGTATTTCAATTCATAGGAATTAAGAACTTGTGATTGGTGTTCTTGGAGAGAAAATGCAATGTATAAGATCGTGAAGGTTATTGTGTCGCGAGAAGGCATATGCCGATGAGAAGATAACAATGTCATTATATGTCTATTCAAGCTTTCGAAGGACGGTTTATGTCGGTTTATGTCGACCACATAATATGTATATGTTTTAGAGCAAGAGATCTCATAGTTAAATCTCATGTAACAAGAAGTTATTTTAAACACATCATTTTAGTTTCCCATCAAAATGAAGACAACGTTGAGTTACATTAAACTAAATTATGAAAATTTTACGATGACTAAATTATTTCTCTATGAGTAGAAGGGTGGGAAGGGGCAGCCAACGTTAACGACCCCCTCTGGGTGTTTTCACATTCCCTCGGGATGCTAGCAATAAGGACATATCTCCATAAGAGGTATGTTGCAACTAGCCAACTCAACACAAGAGACGATTAAAGGTTTGCTTACGACGTAAATTGAACTCCTGACCTCATGAATAACAAGTAAATTCTTTACAATTGGGCCAACCATCTAAAGGGAATATTACCAAAAAAGTCGTAAATCTATTGTAGTTGTATTAATTCAATCGTAAATATTTTAATTTGGCCAATTTAGTCATAAGAAAACAATAATAACCAAATAAATTAAGGTACTCAAATGTCGCAAAAGAAAAGCCCTCCTGTCAAAATCAGAAAGTCAGAAATCACCATTAAGCGTCGCTGGAAGCTTTAAAAGTGCGGGTAACGCAATGTCGCGTGTTCCCACAACGAAGACAAAGTCAAAATCGAATGCAAGAATCGGCCTTGGCCTCTCGTTTCAGTGAGGCGCACCTAGTCACCAGACAAATGCATTTACAATCAGTGTGAGAGCCCTTCATTTCTTCATTGATGTCTCCCAGCTTTATCTCGTACCGGGGGTAGAGTTTAATTAAACAATTAATTGCTGATTTAATTGCTACATTAATGTATAAAGCCAGCCGAAATTGAAGAGAGGAAGATCTGTAAAGTTGCCTTGTGTTGTATGCCAGTTCATTGGAAGTAATTTCTCCTTTAAATTATGCAGATTGGTTATAAAAACCAGAATGATCTGGCACACATGTGTCGGATATTCATCTGATAAACAAATGAAAAATTACAAAAAAAGTTATAAACCTATTATAATTTTGCATGGCAATGCAAAATGTTTAGGACCGAATTGGCAACAAAAAAGTTTAAGACTGAATTGATACAATTACAATAGGTTTAAGACTTTTTTTGATAATTCTCCCGATAAACAAAACAAAAGTTGATTTCTATGGGCTGCGGACGCGACGAAATTCATGAAATCACTCCAATTTCCTCAGTTGTTCGATGCGGGCTTGATGAAAGGGGCATCAATGGTTGAATTCACTTGTTTGATTTCATTGGAAGGTGTTCGAGGGGGAAATCGTCCGATCAAACTCGAACCCATTATACGGATGTCAATTCAGTCTTAAACCTTTTAATTTTGTCAATTTAGCTCTGAACGTTTACACGAACATCTTGTGTAATTCTTTTGGCTGAGTTTCACCCGAATTTGTTGACATGGCGGTGTGTCATATAGGACGGCCGATGATGATTGGATTGCTACGTCGGCGATTTCCGGTAAAAATTGGTCGGAAAGACTACATTGGAATTTTGCCTAAAAGTTTAAGACTAAATCAGCAAAATTGAAATGTTCAAAACTGAATTGGAATCCGTATAATAAATTTATAATCGATTGAGTAACTTTCTCAGATATTGAAGGTGCGGACTAAATAAATCACCCCGACTAATCCTATCCGATCGCGACAACGTCTGTTGTCTCTGGTCTTAACAGATAATTATAAGGGCAAGAGACTCCTAATCTGTCGACTCTAGTTCTAAAAGCGCAATACGATGTTACGTGCGAACCAACCCGATGACCCTCCGGGTTGGTTTAATTGAATTCATTAGATGCAGGCTGCTCTGTTTCGTTTGTGCATTATTGTTTCACTAATTGCGTGATGAATTCCAGTGCACTTCAGTCCGCGTGATTCATGCCCAAATTACCACAAGGGGGGCCATAAAAGTCAATGAGTTACATTGACTTTTGATAACCCCTTTCCCTGACGTGGGCATGACGTCAGTTAATGAGCCGGATGAACTCACCGCTCCATTTTCGATTTCGCTTAGCTCCCCCCCAAAAAAAAAAGTCTTGTTAATAAGTGTTCAAAGGGCATTGATTTTCAGCATATTGTGAGGTGAAAATTTCGCTTTTCGACGAGTCGAATATACACTTCATGGGAACGATTGATCAATTTGGAATCGTAGTAATTTCCTCAATTAATCGCGTGACGAGTGTCCTGGATATATCTATCACTTGTCCATGTCTCGAGTGTGTAATGATAATGCAATGCATGTGTCCTGGGTCGTTCACTGCTAGCTCGACGATGTGTACGTCGGTGTGCACGGACTGATTAGATCACTCGACAAATCCGATCCAATCGCAACGACACCTCTCGTCTCGTCTTAATCGATGATTTTCAGGGCAAGAGACTCTTGAAAAGATGGCGGATAGAAATTGCCCCTATATGTCGGCAAAACTTTTGAAAGTGCAATTCGATGTTTCGCGTCTACGGACCCGGAAAGGGTTAAATGAATTCAACAGTTGCATTATTGTTTCACTAATTGCATGACGAACTCTAGTGTACGACAATCGTTATTCATGCCCAATTACCACAAGGGGCCCACAAAAGTCAATGACTTCCTTTGACTTTTGATACGCCTCTTCTTCCCTTTCGAGTGCATGACTTCAATCCATGTGCCCGATTGATTTCGTCGCTTCCTTCTCCATCTCGCTCGGTGCCTCCACAGAACAAAAAGGGTCTTGTTAACAAGTTACACTCCGCGAGAGCAATCTTTGTACCGGGAACGGCAATAATATCTATAATTAGTCACTTAGCAAGTATCCCATAAAAGTGAATGATTTCCATTAACCTTTGATAACTCTTCCAGAACAAGCGCATGACTTCAATTCACGAGCCCCCATGATGTCTTCACTCCGATTCACATCTCTCGTCGGCACCACCATAAAATACAAAAGGGTCTTATCGACGAGTGCTCTTGGTGGCACTGGTTGAGCATACCGTACGACGAAAGTTTCGCTTTTCAATACACGGATCGTGTGCTTCGCAAGCACAACCAATGTGTCGAGAATCATAAAAATTCCTTCGAATCTATTGTTTAGGGCATGTTTGGTAACGATCACGATATTCTTTTTCTTTCTTTTGTTTCTTACAAACAGAAAATGAACAGAAATCTATTTGGTAACGTCACTTAATTTTTCTATTCCCCTAAACAAAAATTGTTCCTAAGAATAGATATGTAACAGAAACAAGAAGTAATAAAAAAAGTAATTTTTTTGTTTCCGGGAACAAAAAGAGAAACAATATTGTTTTAGGTAAATAAGTTCAGTGCAACTTAATGCTTGTTTTTACACCCACGAGTCTACCACCGATCGTCGCCGCTGCCACAAGTTGCCAATCAATGCTGCAACTACCATTTGCCAGTCACCAACGCATTTTTATAATTAAATGAAAAAAATTAGGAATGGGAATTTTTAGGATCGTACCAAATATATTTTTATTCGGAGAATAGAAATTTTGGACAGTGACTAAACACGTTCTTTAGCTCAGAAACTCGTCTAAAGAATAGAAATAGAAAAAATTATTTATGAATAGAAATTGTCCTCAAGAACAAAAACGTTACCGTACGCACTCTTAACGAGCACTCCGGAAGCACCTGTTTGCAGAAAAATCCCGAAATGGAAACGTGTCGGCCTCTCAATTGCCGAGGCGACTATGCGTGCTTCCCCCGCACATGTGAACCCAAAGCAAGAGACCCAAGGAGAAATGTCCTCCACGTAAAGGGGGGGTCACATTAAATTACATTGAACTATATGATTTGAAAGAACTCCAACGGCCCTTCCCGTCCCCTCTTTCCATCAACCACATGGGTGTGCGTGAAGGCTTCTTGTTCATGAATTGGAATTTAATATTTTTGTACCACACTTTTGGTAGTGCCCCCACCGGGCCACCGTCCACAAACGCTTTAAAAAATCTTGTACTCGGTAACTTGGGTTTGATTCTTCTAGGGAAGGCAAGAATTCAAATGTCCCTCGTGCGTCGAGATGACACGTCAATAGTCTGAGCATCTATATATTATTGCCGGGGCCGGGGGG
>BCNH02000003.1:9120250-9135567 GCA_001662345.2 Metrosideros polymorpha var. glaberrima
GGGGAAGAAGGAGAAAGGAAAAAGAAGAAAAATAATTAAAAATTAAAAATTCGATTTTAAAAAAAGAAAAGAAGAATAGAAAAATAAAATAAAAATATAAAAAAAAATGAATGTGAATGTGAATGAGTGTAGAAAGAAGAGAGAAAGAGGAAATCACTTTTTTTTCAAATGTAAAAAATATTTTTTATAACTAGCTTATTTTTCGCCCTCAAACACCAAAAAATTTCAAAAAAATATTTTTTTGAAATATATTTTACGTGAAACAAATGGAGCCTTAGTTCAGTAAGGACTTTGCCGGGAAAACATTGACGAAGTGCGACGTAAAGAGAATAAAACATGTGGTTTCCTCCGCGCTGGTTCGAAATCATTTCGAAGAGGCAAACGCAAGGATTATATTGTCGAGACTGGGTATGGACAGGAGGAGAATCCTTTGTTTTTGCGCAGTAAGGGTGATTCCTCAATGTCTGCAGCAAGCCTTTCAATTTATCCTTCGACAAAATTGTTGATTCGAGAAGCGAAATCGACTAATAATTCACCGAGGGGCGATCCCCGGTTGTAACTCGTTACTCCCTGCCGAACCCACGCTTCTCACCACAGCAAGAGGGAATTAAAATAATTCAACCAACCCTTCTCATGATCCGACCAACATGATAAAACACATTCGAAAAGCAAAACGGGGTCGACCGACGGAGAACTCCTTGTGTCCAAAAACAGCCGCAGTTTGCTACTACAAAGAAACGGTCGAGAGAGAGTCAAAGAGCGCAAAAGCCAATGACCCAAAATCTAAAGCTTCATCGATGTACCTAAACGTTATAAAAATGAAGCCATGACAAAATACTAATGCTGCGAAATAATAAAGAAGTTCAGAACATCCAGAAGAAGTCGTGGTGCAGAATTTAATCGACTTCCTCCATCTTGCTGCCCTCGGCCTCGGCCTCGGCATCTGCATCCTCCAATGGAGGCATGTCTGCGTCACCATCAGCAGCATCCTCATCGATGCTCAGACCGAGCTTCAACATCCTGTGGATTCTGTTGCCGAACGTGTTGGGGTCGTCGAGGCTGAATCCAGAGGTCAGGAGCGCAGTCTCAAAGAGCAACAGAACAAGGTCCTTCACCGACTTGTCATTCTTGTCCGCATCCGCCCTCTTCCTGAGCTCGTCCATGATGGGGTTCTCGGGGTTGATTTCCATGGTCTTCTTGCTTGACATGTAACCAGCCATGCTGTTGTCTCTCAACGCTTGTGCCTTCATGATCCTCTCCATATTGGCAGTCCATCCGTACTCACCAGTAACCAAGCAGCATGGGGAGTCAACCACACGATCGGAGACCACAACTTTCTCTACCTTGTCGCCCAAAACATCCTTGATAACCTTGCACAGGCCCTCAAACTTGGACTTCAGCTCTTCCTTCTTCTTCATCTCGTCCTCACTCTCATCGAGCTTCAAACCTTCCTTGGTTGCTGAAACGAGCTTCTTACCCTCAAATTCCTTGAGTTGGCCAACAGCATACTCATCAATGGCATCAACCATGTACAGCACCTCATAGCCCTTCTTCTTCAGCTTCTCCAAGAATGGGGAGTTCTCAACAGCCTTCTTGCTCTCACCAGTGATGTAATAGATGTCACTCTGACCCTCCTTCATTCTAGTCACGTAGTCCTTGAGACTGGTCATCTCCTCACCACTCTTGGTGGAGTGATAACGAAGCAACTCAGCTAGCTTTCCCTTGTTCTGAGAATCTTCATGAATACCGAGCTTGAGGTTCTTCGAGAATGATTCATAGAACTTGTCGTAGTCCTCCTTGTTCTCAGCGATCTCAAAGAAGAGTTCAACACATTTCTTGACAAGGTTTTTCCTGATAACCTTCAGGATCTTATTCTGTTGGAGCATCTCTCTGGAAATATTGAGGGGAAGGTCCTCAGAGTCTACAATACCCTTCACAAAGCTAAGATACTCAGGAATGATCTCCTCACAGTTGTCCATGATAAAGACACGGCGAACATAAAGCTTGATGTTGTTGGGTTTCTTGCGGGTATCGAAGAGATCAAAAGGAGCCCTCTTCGGAACAAAGAGGATGGCCTTGAATTCAAGCTGACCTTCAACTGAAAAATGCTTCACTGCCAAATGTTCCTCCCAATCGTTGGTCAGGCTCTTGTAGAAGGCAGAGTACTCTTCCTTCGTGATCTCCTCAGGCTTCCTCATCCAGATGGGCTTCTGCTTGTTCACCAAAGACCACTCATGAGAAACTTCCTTGATCTTCTTCTTTTTCTTGTCTTCCTTCTCTTTTTCTTCATCAACATCCTCAACCTTTCCTTCCTCATCCTTCTTATCTTCCTCATCATCTTCATCATCAGAGATCTCCTTCTCAGTGGTCTTCTCAATCCAGAGGGAAATAGGGTAGCTAATGAATTCAGAGTGCTTCTTGATTAGATCCTTCAAGCGACGTTCTTCAAGGTACTCAAGCTGGTCTTCTTTAAGGTGAAGGGTGATCTTGGTTCCCCTGCCAAGAATCTCACCAGAAGTGTCTCTGGTGACAGTAAAGGATCCACCAGCTTGGGATTCCCAAACATACTGCTCATCGTCATTGTGCTTAGTAGTGACAATCACCTTTTCAGCAACAAGGTAAGCAGAGTAGAAACCAACACCAAACTGCCCAATCATGCTCACATCAGCACCAGCAGCTAGTGCTTCCATAAATTCCTTGGTCCCTGATCTGGCAATGGTACCAAGATTGTTCACCAAATCTGAAGAAACAAATTCAACAGTTAGCAAACAATGTATCATTAGGTAAGGGACACATCAGGACTATATGTCTAGAATTACTGACCTGCTTTGGTCATCCCAATCCCACTATCGATGATGGTCAGTGAGTTGTTTGCTTTGTCAGGGATAATGTGGATAAAGAGCTCTGGTTGAGCATCGAGCTTGCTCTTATCGGTTAAGCTCTCAAAGCGAATTTTGTCAAGAGCCTGAAGAAATTTGAGTTAATATTAGTTCCAAGAAGGAGACAGAGAAATAGATGAGCCAACACCCCACTAATACTGGATTCTGTTGGCCCCAGTAGAGAATTTTCTGATATAAAATATTATAAATACCAATCAACAGGTTCGGACGAACAGTCATCTTTACATATAATGCAGATCGAGACAAGAGCAGACAGGACACGAATCCAGCACCCAGAAAAATTCTTTCTCACTCTTCAGTTTAATAAATCACTATGGTTATGTTAGCAAGAGCGTCAACACACTACTCTTCTTCTCACATTAAGGCCTTCCAATTTCGTTCCACTACATACTCGCCACGGCCAACAACCTTATGCCATCCTCAACATCACTTTACCCTAGCGGCTGAACCTTTTATATGCTTCAATTTCAAAACCCTAACCAAAAGCATCATCGAAAGGAAAATCACAGCGACATGTATCCTCAACAGGACACGCTCGATTCGGCAGCAACATCCTAAGCACATGTTTACACTGAAGATCTCACACAACACTCAGATGCCTATGCGTAAGCGCACATAATAATCACGACGAAAGCCACTAATCCTCGCTTTGCACACACTGCCTAAGCTAAAACCCAGAAAGTAACGAAATACCCTCCATCCAAACATAAACGACGCGATCCGGCAAAACTCAAAGCGCGGAAGCTACCGAAACGAGATAGAACGATCCGGAACTCACATCTGAACAGTTGCTGATGAGCTCGCGGAGGAAGATCTCCTTGTTGCTGTAGAAGGTGTTGATGATCAGGCTGAGAAGCTGGTTGATCTCGGCCTGGAAAGCGAACGTCTCCGTCTCCGCCATCACCGCACTCTCGCCCTTTCGCTGCCGATTCTTCGCTGACGAAACGCGAGGAGCAGAGATTCACAGATCGAAAAGAGGAGCTGGAGAAGGAGACTAGGGTTTTTTTCGGATTCGAGAATGCAGAGTGATGAGTAGGGAGGGGATTATATAGTGGAGCCTTGCTTAGGGTTCTAGATCCTTCTGCTGAGCTTTCGTCGTCGAATAGAAAAAAAAGGGGCGGGATTTTACACTTTTGACCACTACATGTTTGCGTGTTTTTTTTTTGGGGGGGGGGTCGTCGTGGTTTTACTATTTTCAATTTGGTCCCTGCGCGAGTTGTTTTGTTTTACTTTAGTCCGTCTTAACCGGCGCTGCTCATGGCTGGATGATAGACCCGTCAACAGGGTGGGTCAGGTCGAGATTGAATTAGGTCAGAATATGGTTCGGCCTAAGTTGAACCATTTAATCCATTTTTTTTAACTATTTTCATGCAATACAAATGTAGTGACTTATACCCGACCAAACTCATACTCAACTCGTACTCGACACGATCCATATTGCTAAAACATTTCTATATATAACCGATTTAAGGAAAGCTCATATCCATAGAGCGAGCGAGTGCGAGAATGATATTGAATGAGGGCGAAAGAGAATGTAGAGTTAAAAAGGTGAGTTGGGTGGTGTGAGTAAGTAAATTGTGAATCCATTTAACACACATAATTTCATTCATTCACTTAATATAACCAACTCACATAACAATTTACTTCATCAAATATAGGTTAAGAAATAAGTTTATGACCCGTTTTGACGAGTCTATTGGATGCAAAGTTCAAATTAATGAGCCGTGGAGCTATCAAATGCATGAGCAAGTCTCCTAATCAATTAGCCCAATAGCTTCTGAAATTAATTCAAATACATTCATAATACACACAAAAATGACTCGTTCATGGTATAGGTTAGGTTTCGTCCAAGAAAATGATATATGTTAGGCTCTGCCGTCATAATAGGTACAAATTGTAGAGTATACGACAAAATACACTTAAAAATTATTTAATTTGCATAACTTTTTACACATTGAAAGATTTAAAAGATTTCAATAGTTAAAATGAAAAGTTCGTTTGTGGTGGGGAGGGGGCAAATTTTCTTGCCCCGCATGTAGTAGGGATGTACATTGTTCAGGTTGATCCGATTACCGGATGAAATCAGAGACTAGATTAGTAGTTTTGATTCTCAAATTTTTGGGACCAGAGTTTGATCCCAATAGGACCGGCAAACAAGTTAAAGAAGTCGCGGTAACTCGCGATTCCATTTGTCGCAGATTTTGAAAAGCTCGGCCTCAATCTTGCGGAAGCGCGATGGGTGCCGACGACGTTTTTGTAGGCGACGAAGAGAAGGCACGGTGGGTGCCGATGATATTTTTGTAAGCGATGGAGATGAGGCGCGGCGGGTGCCAATGACATTCTTGTAGCGCTCACCTCCATGCTTTTGTTGAGAGAGAGAGAGAGAGAGAGAGAGAGAGAGAGATGGGACGAGCGAGAATCAAAGGTGGAAAGAGAGACGGATTAGAGGAGGGAGTTCGAGAGTTAAAAGGAGGAGAGAGCGACTTTAAAGAGGAGGGGGAGGGGGAGTGAGAAAAGGAACAAGAGGAGGGGGCACATGCTCCGATCGAGGAAAAGGAGAGATGGGACAAGACAAGAGAAGAGGGGGATGAGGAGAGACAAGAGAAGGAGGAGAGAGAAAAGGAACAAAAGGAGGGGGCATATGCTCTAATAAAGGAAAAGGAGAGATGGGACAAGACGAGGAGAGGGAGACAAGGAGAGAGAGATGCGATGATTGGACAAAAAAAAAGAGGAGAAGGAGAGAGAGGGATGGGACAAGAGCCAAGAAGAGATGAAGTTCAAGGGACATATATTATACATTTTATATTTTTGAATTGGTCCGAGCTGATCCCATTCAATCAAGAATCGGATCGCCCGATCACCAATCTCACTTGTTGGGATTGAGGACTGGACCGATACCCTTAAGGACTGGACTAACCCAATTGGTCCGGTCATAGCAATCCCGAGCCACTTTGCTCACCTTTAACATGTAGGGCGGAGATGGACATGGTCTAGCCCCACGAACCCACCTGTTCTATGTTTTAGTTTTGGAGATTTCTAGTGTTAAGCAAGTTTTTTATTTATTTAACTTGTAATATTTTGATGATATAATTTTTTTTTTGTTTTTCACATAGATTCCAATATTAGCGTGAATACTTCCAATGATTTTTTTTACTTTTCTCATCAATTAGTCATGGAAATTTTCTAAACCAAAACTTTATGCTGATAGATCTAGGAATTCCAAATTTGTATTTAAAGTTATGCTTGCTGAACTTGAGACTCTTAAGCTTGAAATTATTATAGAGCGGGGCAAATGGGTCGAAAAAATCCTCACATCCACTAGGACTGTGATGGGTTACATAAATATATCCCGCGGTCGTATAGAGCGGGGATGGGGCATTTCTAATAATAATAGGGTAGGGATGGGTGGTACAAATCATACAATCCCCTTAATCGCCCTGCCTCATTATCAATGCTAGAATTATTGAGTTGCTCATTCATGTAGCAACAAAATGAGTTGATAAAGATGGAGAAAGCTAATTTTCTCAACAAAACCTGCCTTTTATGCTGGGAAAATTGTCTAAAAAGTTTTAAATCAATTACACTTTTATTAGTTCAGTCCTAAACTTTTAATTATGTCAATTGAGTCATAAATCTTTTCACGTTTTGTTGAATCCATCTAGCCATTTTTAGGCCGTAAATTGCAGACATGGACGCTGAGCGTGGCTAATATTAATTAATTTTTCGATAATTATTTTCTTTTTCCTTCTCTTTTCATTTCTTCCCTTTCCCTTCTTTACTTTTTACTTTTTATATTTTTTCCTTTTTTTTTATTTTCCCTTTTTACCATAGCCGGCCATCACTGGACTTCGTCGATGCTAGCCGTTCTATCAACATCAGCAATTTCCGGCCAAAATTGGCTGAATGAACTCAATTGAAAAAACATGAAAAGGTTTATGACTCAATTAACACAATTAAAAGGTTTATGGCTGAATTAATAAAAATGAAATAGATTTAAGACTTTTTGATAATTTTCCCTTTGTCAAAGTGTAGGCATGAGATCCCGGTTCATTCAATACGTTCAAGGTTGATTTTGGGGAGACTAGAACCGAACCATCGGACCTTAACTCACCTCTACTAACATGTCAAGGAGGTGGGAGGATTTAGTTCTGTAGTCGGAGGTCAACAAGCTCTTGAGGTTGTTGCCTCAGGTTAGAGGTAATGGCCTCCAGTCAGAGGTTGTTGGCTCGTTGCCTCAAATCAAAGGTCCGAATCCTCCAATCTAAAGGTTTATAGCAGCGACATGGAGGCAATGACGAGCGCTGATAAAAAGAGCGGCGATCGAGGTTAAATTCAGGGGGGACTTGCTTGAGAGTCAGGTGGGATTCACCAGATGTAACGATTCAAATTCAGTGCAGTAATTGTACTGCACTGATCGAATACTTGCTCTTACAAAAGCACGGTTCTTTGGATTCTTGAAAGAGGAAGAGAGGGTATGACGATGTATGCAGATCGTAAACGTTGAAGACATGCTTAATGTCATAGGATCCTCCTGAAACAGTACATGAAGTATCTCAGTTCACCCCATAAATTTAGAGATCTGTCTGATTAGAAAGAGTCATAAGCTGGAGCACGAATTGCCTGGGATCGCTCATAAAGAATGTATGGCTCACCTATTGTCCATAAAATGACAATCCGAATGAGTAATGTGTACTTCTCGGAAGCTGTGGTCTCGTTTGTTAACCATTATCTTCCAGAATCACTTCTGGTCAGAATTGATTTGGGCCAAAAATGATTTTGAAAGAGAATAAGAAACAAAATTTTGAAGTGTTACCAAACGCGCTCTCATTTTACTTTTACTTTTGTCAAGTTACTAAACGGCGGTGGTCGGCGGGCGACCGGTGGTCGGTGGCGGCAGCGGCGGGCGACAAGCACGAGAAAGAAAATGAGAAGTGAAAATAGGAAAGAATTACTTATGGAGAATCACTTCTTTTACCAAACACAATTCTCCTTCAGAAATAGAAAATTGCTCCAAACGCACCCTATGTAGTCCCCTCCTTTTGAGCATCAAAAAGTGCTTTGGGATTTATACTCAAAAGCTCTTCTATCATTTCCATTGCGACTCTTATTCTTCATCTTTCTCTGCTTTCGACTGTGTTGGCGTTTCTGCATTATCGGTTGCCTTCTCAAACTGGACTTTCCAGATCTAGTTGGAGCCTCCAGATCGCCGCGTTTGCCACATGCCGGTGCAAGAGCTCTCTATATCAAGCCTCAGGCAAGTTAGGGGTAGGGAGGACGAGGTCCTGGCGCAATGCCTTTTGAGCTTTTCACGTAGGGCTTCGGATGAACTCTTTTGTGAGATTGACGATAACGACATGTCTTGGTGTTATGAGTCCTTTGAAGATTGAGATATTGGGAAGTTGTTTGATCTCAGTCCAATGTACTATTATATATGCCAGGATCACATTGGATGTAAAAAATTAGAAGTGAAATGCTAAGTACTCAAAGACCGAGTTACAAAATAAGTACATCAAATGATGCCGCAGCTTCTTATTAGGTGTCAAATACGATTTACTTGTTTAAATACACACTTCCAGTCTATCACTTATCTCCATGTACCAATTTTATAAACGAATTCTACTTATCTAGAATTTCTAAAAGGCGTTCTCACGCGTCCATCGCGTTAATTTTTAACCTCTTTTGGATCTGTACAACAAGATAGCAATACTCTTGACTATAATTGCAAATCGGGAATTCGTTATAAATACTTGTTACTAGTAGATTAGATCACGGGTTGGGCGCGCGACAGCCTGCCTAGGAAATGATTGGATTTAGTCATGAATTTAGGATCCCTTGGGTGAGTTTGGTGCTTCCTTTAGGCACGACTGATGTTCGAGCCGAGCCCAGGCATAGGGTTTGAGGCCCGGCCTGGACCGCCCATACAAGTTTTAGTTAAATAAGGGTCGTCTGGTTTCTGTAATGTTAAAATATCAGTACATAGTATGCTTTCCTTACTTAAAGCTGTATTATTAATTCAATATAACAGAAATCCTTTTCGAGTATCATTGTAGCACTATCATTACTTGATGCGATTGGCTTTGAGTAGCGCTATCATTACTTGAAAAAGAATCAGACTTCTCTTTTTCACAGGCTTTTGTGGGGAAAGCATTTCGACCAAAAAAAAAAAAGAGAGAGGGGAAAGCACAAAAAATAAATAAATCATAAATTCATTGCATCTACATCAATTCAATTATAAACTTTCAATTGTCAATTAATCCTAGACTTTTTGTATTTGTACCAATTTAGTCTTTTCGGCAAATTTCGACCCGAAATCAATGACATGGATGTCGGCCATCTTACGTGACAAAGTCGGTATTGACATAAATAAATTTTAAAAAATAATTTTTTAATTATTTTTGTTTTTCTTTCATTTTGGCCAGGAGGGACGCGGACCATCGGGCGAGGGCTGAGGTCCTCGCTGGCCAAAATGAAAGGAAAAGAACAAAAAGATATTACAATAATAATAAAAAAAGAACATAAAATTATTTAAAATGTTTACGTCGACGCCGACCACGCCACTTTGGACATCTGGCGTCCACGTCAGTAATAGATTTAGGGCTTTTCTGGTACTTTCCTCCTTTTTAGAAGCATAACTAAGTGGCGATTACAAATTGTTTTTTGAGAAACAAGCTGATGGTGCATAGCAGCTCTGTTGTAGTAGTTTTCATATTTAAAAAGAGCTTTTAAATTTGATAATTTCTTTCCAAACAAACATTTTCATGATGCAATGCCACACATCATTGCATAACATAGTACCGAATTTACAAATGGTTGTACCACCAAAATGTTAGAAACCCTGAACGTCAAGGCAATCTTGTAGTGTTTAGTTAATAACTATACGTCAACAATACAAGTTCACATATATTATAATTAGAATTTCGTTAACGAGCGCTCCGGGACACTTGTTAAGTAATAATAAAGAAACTTGTCATTCCAATGCATTGATTGCACGTTACTCGGGGGAGACGGTATATCATAAATCATAATATTTCCTCAAATAAGCATAAAAGAAATTATCCAAGATATTCGAGAGATATTTAGAATGTAGAGTAACTTAGCCCATACGACTGAAATTGCATGAAACTCAAGCAGTTCCATGCAAATTGTCCCAAAACAAATGATGGTAAGGTGTCGCAATGACCATTATCAACATCACTAGTGGAAAGGATGCCAATTTGGCTCGTCCTTCCAAGGGTGTGAGTATGGCTTTTTCTAGGTAATAGGATCTCATTCCCATTAACGTCTTACTCTTTTTGAGACTAATGGACGTCTTAACAACAAATTAGTGTCAAGACCACACAAAACAACATGAACATGCATATACGTGTAGCTAACTTGGATGGTGTACGATTCGAAATTACAAAATGTGACCAAATTGGGTCGACATAACTTGCGAGAGCTATGAAGAGTGACATACTCGATTACATACAATTCTTTTATTTCGAGTCTATGCTGAAGAAGATATAAGTGTCTAGCGGGATCATTTCAATAAACTTGATATTTAAATCAACGATAAGGAAGAATGGAAGTTCAATAAAATTTCTGCGAACAACTAAAATCTCATGATTTCTGAAATGTGTTTGACAAATTTAATCGAATGAACACGGTTGGAGGGAGTGGTTGGCGGTGATTGTTATTTGCAAATAATATGAAAGTTGCTATTCAATGTTTAAAAAAAAATCATTTTCTTGAATTTAAACATAAATTTTCGATCTAAGTGCAATCTTAGATCCCGGTTCCGAGTAGTGGTTCCAAGCTCAAATGCCGAGGTGCTAAGCCTGGCCTCCATATGTCCCGGGCTTGGGCTTTAGGAACTTGAGCATAGGTGCAGTCGACCCAAGTTCGATGGCTGAGGTTTCAAGCTCGGCTTCAAGGAACCTGGGCACAAGTGCTGAGGACACGAGGCCATCCTTGGGGGACCTAGGCTTGACCTCAAGGGGCTTGGGCTCGACTGCCAAGGTCATAGGCCTAGGCATTAGAGACTCGGGAACATGTGCAGGGGATTTAGGCCGGGCCTTGGCGGACCCGAGATCGACTAAGGGCCACCCGAGCCTGACCTCAAGCGTCCAAGATTCGAGCTTTGAGATATGGTCATATTTCGAAAACTGACTTATTACCTTTAGAAAATAGATCATTTTCTTGAATTTAAATATAAGTTTTCCGTTAACTCATTTTTTTTCTAAGCGGTCTAAATGCCAAAAATGAGGCCGAGTGTTTTCAAATAGTTAAATTTTTCCCGAGGCAATTTTGAAGCATTTGGCGTGTTCTCCTGCGGCACCATCATTCTTGGATCGTGGTTAACAACAAGGCACGCAGAAAACTAGACGAGATATAAATTGCTTCTATAGAGTTTTATAAAATTTAAAAGCACACTTTTATAAAATAAAAAAAAATTGCAATTAAATATTGAAAAAAAAAATGTGTAACTTTAAATCGAGACAAATGTTTGGGGGCAAAAGACTACCATTCAACCGTTAACTACCAGTCTCCTCTCCTCCCTCCTCCCAACACACCCACGGAAAGGAACACCGACTCGCTCCCTGAGTTCATCCCCGCGTCAACCTCTCCCCCTAAGAGTCCCTTCCATCACACTCAAAACCTCCAATGCGAGCATAGAGCAGCACCCACCAATCGTTTTGGCAACTCGGGAACCGCTCCGTTCAAGCCTTGTCAACTCTGCCCGACTCAACCCGCCATGCTCAAGAACAAGCTCAAGATCCCCGACAAGGCCCGCAAGCCGTTCCCGGATCGGCTGGGGAGCTTGGTCGCGGGTTTCGACAGCAGGGATGGCGAGAATGGAGGGTCCGGCGCTGCCCTCGAGTTCGGGGAAGAGCTCGAGACGATTCAGCCCAACGGGTTCGCGTCGGATCGGGAGTGCGAGGAGCCGGATGACGGAGTGGAGGCGGAGTGCGTGGAGGGTGAGGACCTGACTGGCGGAGCCGGCGGTGGCGAGCCAGATTTTCGTGCCCGGCAGAGACCCGCGAGAGAAGGGTCGGGTCCTGTTTCGGTGTTGGAGGTGATTGCAGCCGATGAGAAGAGGTCTGATGTTCAGTACGAGGTATGACAGATTGATGTGAATTGACGGCGGTCATTTGGTTGAATGCTCGAGGCTCGCGTTGTTACTTTGTGTGAACTGATGCAGCATTGTGTGCGTAGTCGATTAAAAGTTCTTGATTTGTGGGTTCATTTCTTGGATTCTTTGTGCAGATATCGCAGGAAGAAATAAATTTGGAGAAGTTGCAGAGAATTGCGAGCGAGGGGCTTCCTGACGATGGGGGTTTGCGCGCCACGACTTGGAAGGTTAGAACTTAATTGTCTTCATTGTTCAAGCACTTTGCTGGTTCATAGAACTTATGATTTGCGTGTGCAGTAAGGAAACACATTACAAAAACTCCAATTGCATCGTTTGATGGAAGAAGGATAATTCATTTTTCAGCTTCTTGTCCATACTTAAAACGCCTAAGTCTAGAGGAAGTGCTAGTTTTGTATAAATGGTTTGTCACTGAGATTGTTATGCTACATACCCCATTCCTAACTGCTTTCTGGGTACATTATTCCAATTTTGCGTGCTCTCACGTACGAGTTCACCAAAAGGGAAATTCGATGGACGCTGCATTGAATATGTGCGACAAAGGATATTGCCATCAATCTAATCTTCCAAAATCCATGAGGTGGATAAAAGCATATACAAGACTGGGAGTTCCTGAATCTTTGACAGAATTCGTATTTACTTGTACCAGAGATTTCCAAGATAATGTGTGAACTCGATCTGTAATTGAGTGAGCGCCTTTGGATGGATAAACAAGGATAGGCACTTTGACGATGTGCATTTTGTGAAATCTTTGTTTAATCTGCTCTATTTTAAGCAGCTGCTCCTCGGCTATCTTCCCCCTTCTCGCAACTTGTGGGAAAAGGAGTTATCAGAGAACCGACTTAAGTATGCCAAGCTGAAAGAAGAGCTTCTTATAAGTCCTGTAAGCTGCTTTCTTCCTTTCTTCTCTTATCAAATTGTATCACCAGAATCATATGACTCTGAAGTTCGTGATGTATGAAAATCTTGACTCTAGGCAGTCAGAGTTTGCTAGAAGGAAAAATTTAGATTACAGTCCTTGTGAAACGGAAGCAGGGAGTGATGTTGATGGGCCACTTCGCCGGCACCAAATCTCTCAGGAGGATCACCCTCTGAGTCTTGGTAAAGCTAGCGTTTGGAATCAGTACTTTGAGGTGCACACCTTTTCCGTTATATGGGGTTCGCTTTGTCGTTCCTTGCCCTATTCTTGAGCTGATGTTTACCACAATAGAGACGTGTGTTTCTAGAATACAGAAGTTGCAGAGCAGATAGACCGTGATTTACAGCGTACCCACCCGGATATGAAGTTCTTTTCTGGAGAAACAGCAATCAGTAGAAGACACAGGGTATGGTATCTTTTATGTTGTCCTATATGAGATTAATAATTCTTGCTTTTCTTGTGAAGGGGAAATGATGTTTTTTTTTTTTTGTATGTCTATAGGAAGCAATGAGAAATATTCTCCTCCTGTTTGCAAAATTGAATCCTGCTATCCGCTATGTGCAAGGAATGAACGAGGTCCTGGCACCCATATATTATGTCTTTAGTACCGATCCTAACGAGCAAAATGCTGTAAGAGTTACTAAATCTTCTCGTCTTCAGAAGTATGTCATTTGCCCTTGGATGACAGTATTTCTGTGCTTGCAAATTGTCCAAGTTTACGCTTACATGGCTTGGAATTTCTTAGATGTGATGTTATTCTGATGCTTAAGCTGTATATATGTTCAGGTCACTTTTCAATCTTACATCAGCTGAGTTTTTGCGGAATCTATCATGCTCCAATATGCAATGAAATGTGTAGAGGTCTTTGAGGTGTTTTACTATCCACGTTTTCACATTAGTGTCTATCGAACTTGTGCTAACAAATTAAGATGGAAGATTCTTCTTCGTTGACATGGTATTGTAAAGGAAATTTCAAAGGTAGGTACAATTTCAGTTTTTTCCCCATTGTGTGATAAGTCTCTCAAGTTTAAAAAATCATGAAATATAGTGCAAACTGTATATCTAATCTATGCCTCTTTTTGTGAATTGATGCGTTCGCTCCATGTTGTGCATCTCATACCCTCTACGGTCATTTGTTTGCTTTACCAACTTTATGATAGTCTCTCAAGTCTCAAAATCATGACAAACTGCCAAATGTGATTGTAATTCCGCCCTCTTTTAAAGAATTGATGTGTTCACTATATGTTGCCCCGCTTGTACTCTTTTTTCCATCAATGAACTTGTTATCTTTTCGCATCTAATGTGCAGGTGTTGTCTTACATCTGTGCAGGCAAATTCAGAAGCAGATAGTTTTTCATGTTTTGTCAGGCTATTGGGTGACTCAGTGGACCACTTCTGTCAACTGTTAGACAATAGTTCAGTGGGAATACTCTCCACCCTTGCCCGCTTATCTGAGTTATTAAAGACCAATGATGAGGAACTGTGGCGGCATCTTGAATTTACAACCAGGGTAATCTCAAATGGCTCAAGTTTATAATTCCATACATTCACCTTTTTTGTGGTTGTGCATCCATCTTCTTCAGCTCTGCTTTCTGACATCGCAATTTTGGGATTTTTTGGTCACCTAATGTCATGATTATTATGAGCAGGTTGAACCACAATTCTATGCATTTAGATGGATCACACTGCTTCTTACCCAAGAATTCGGCTTCCAATCCATCTTGAGAATATGGGATTCTCTTTTGGGCAACCCTTTTGGTGTTCAGGTCTTTTCACTCTCTCTGCACTCTGCATTTCTACAGTTGTGCATGCTATCTATGTTCTTGATATCCATGAAAACAAGTAAGCACCAATATGGGTTAGTTTGGAGTGGTTTGGTCTGACTGGGTTACTTGTTCTACCAGGACTCACCGAGTACATCTTCTGAGAAAGATGTTAGATATTATCGGATGAGAATACCTGTTTTATTAGGAAAATGATCTATTTTTCTTTTGCACAATTTCATGATGCAGAAATGGAATGCCTGATAAGTAGAGAAATTTCCACTTGCCAATTTAGGATGATATTTCTGATGCATGCTTCTTGCTAATGTATAGCGTTGGTAGACATAGGAGGATAATATGAGAAGCTCAAATTTTGGGGGGAACTTTTAAATCCATATATTTCATTTAAGTTTGGTAAAGATAGAAATTCGAATGAAGCAGTGGGAAGGATCAAAGATCATAAAGTAACAGTGAGCGGGGTGATCATAATCTTGGATTCTTTTTGCAAGAGAAATGGGAAATTGATCTAAGTCAATTAAGATTTCTCCCACAGGATATGCGCATAATAGATGAAATAGGGAAGTGTGCATCTTGTATATTATATG
>BCNH02000003.1:9147718-9166967 GCA_001662345.2 Metrosideros polymorpha var. glaberrima
TCTCTCTCTCTCTCTCTCTCTCCATGTAAAGACCAGACCAGACCAGACCAGACCAACTAAACCACAAGTCACAGCAGCCTACAAATAACACTCCCAATTCACTAAGCTCTCTCCCTCTCCTTCTTCATCAAATTCACCATGTCTTCCATCTTGACCTCTCAAGGAATGGCCTTCGCCACCGCCATGGCGGTCTCCGGCACCGTAATCCTCCTCGCCTTCCGCCTCCAGAAGCCGGTCGACGAACACGTCCCGCAGCCTTCGCGCCGCCCGCTTCGCCCCTGCATATTATCCGGTACGAGGACCTTCTTTTCTCCTTCAATCATTCCCGAGCACCACCCATGTCCCCAAGATTCTCTCTTTCTTGTTTTCCAAATTATGATCCGTGGGTGTTCTTTCTTTTTTCCTTCTTACAGACGGGAAGAGGAGAGAGAAGAACAAGAAGAAGAGAGTTCACTTCGCAGAGGACGTGGTGGATCCGAGCGGGTACAGCGAGGAGTTCAGGAGACAGCATGGGATCGCCACCAGTCCCGCTCCTCCCTCTCCCTCGCCAAATCCGACCAAGTTCAAGAAGAATGCGAGCAGCAAAGCCAGAGGAATGCCTGCCAACAGGATGGCTCTGTACAACGGAATTCTCAGAGACCGCGTCGTTCACAGATTGGCCTATTCCTATTGATGGGGGTTTCTTGTTTCCCATTTTCCTTCTATTTTTCTTGCTGCTGTCAATATTTTTAGTCAATTCTCGCTAATTGTGTAGTATATTCTTGTAAAGATTCCCTCTTTCTACCCCTCCTCTTAGTCTTCTTTTCGGTTCTGTCGGAATTTTTTTCAGTTTCACTAGCCTAGGAAAATGTTCAGGAAGTTCTGGTTTAGGCCCAGAAAGTGAAGCAGGAATGTAAGAACCCTGATGGGCCCAGGAGCCTCTTAGGAAAGGCGACTTCAATGGCGGAAAATTTGTGAATTCAGGTTGGAAATTTGCAGGCTTTGGTTCTTCCCTTCAAAGAAGTTTTCTTGTTTTACTGATCGGGTGCGGTGAATGTGTGCCGCTGCACCGTGTTCGCTTGCTGATATCGCGATCACGGTCTCAAGATACGAGATGGTGACAGCTGAAGAGAGATTGGCTGATCCTTAGCCTTTCTCTCTTTGGTTGTGTTTGTTTGCGTGAAGCCAAGATTCGTCAATTATTGGTGGCGATGGCTCACAGGGTTTTTTCCCCCCACCCTCGTTTGCTTGACATTATTACCCTGGCAATCACGCGTTCGAAACGACCGTGGAGGTGTGAGAGATCGGGGAGCGTCTATGGTCGTTTCGGATGCCGATCTATCGGTCTTGGTGTATCGTGATCGGGTGTAGTTTGATGCTGTTGCGGCGATGAACCGACCCGATTCCGGTTTTCTGTGGGATTTGGAGTGCCATAAACGCTCCTACCTAATGTACCAATGTCCTCGTCGGTGTCGGCTTGTATCGACTGGCTATGGTCTCTCACTTTATCTGCGTGATTATCGGAGGTTGCCTGAAGTCCCCCCTTGGTTAAACTCTCTTGCCCCCACCCTCGTCAGATAGGTTAGAGTCCGTCATCCAACCGCGCATCTACCGGTTCTCATCCTATGCTGCAATCTATAGCAACTCGATCTATTTTAGGTGAGTCAAGCCAATGGAAAGGAGTTCTTACTAACCACACGAGTCGCAAGCGACAACCATTTAGTGACGAGTTTTACTTATGTATTACTGAAGAAGATCTATCTTGTCCAATTTGGAATTGGAGCGTCACTATCCATATAAAAGCACAAATTCGAAAAGAGATCGATTATCTTGCGGTCCAAACAACTACTGACCCTCCAACTGACCTCAAAGAACGGTTCTTCGAGGGATTACTGTAGAGACACCCAAACAAATAGTTATAGCTATGACCTCTGAGCTTCATCTTGCTTCGACCACAATCCAAACATGGAGCAATTACACCGTATCTTCGGCCAATTCCATGTTATGTCATCCCAAAATAACTACATAACCACCAACCCAATTGAGAATTTGAAACCACTGACCCACTTAAACATAAAAAAAGCTTTACTTTTTTTTTTTTTTTCCTTTTTTAGTTTAAACTTTTCGTTTGGGACATTTCGAAATGCAATTGTTCCTTAGCAATAATTAACTCGAATCTTTCAAAGTGTCTTTTCAAAAGAAAAGAAACGATATCTTGTGCTTTGTCCCGCTATTTCGAGTACTTCGTATGATCGTGGATTTTCGGTTCGATGCTTTCGGCAAAAAAATTAACTG
Source organism: Metrosideros polymorpha var. glaberrima (assembly GCA_001662345.2). Taxonomy (NCBI): domain Eukaryota; kingdom Viridiplantae; phylum Streptophyta; class Magnoliopsida; order Myrtales; family Myrtaceae; genus Metrosideros; species Metrosideros polymorpha. Next base: position 9,149,993 of record BCNH02000003.1, read on the forward strand.
TAAAAATTATGTACTTCCTCGTGATCACGGGTGAACAAATGGAGGACGTGGTTAGGACTTGCTCTATCCCAAATTTTGGTCACTAGAAGTACCGGTGGGACAAGCCCCACTCGGGACAACGAAGGACTTGACCCGGTTTTTCTCGTGGCTGGCGTGTGAACGAAGGCATGTTCCTCGAACCTTCCTCTCTCTATCAGCCTCAGCCTGCAAACAACCACCACTTTCTTCACACCCCAAGAACAAAAAACAAATCGATAGATGACATCGAGACTTTGCCCATTGACTTAGAACTTGTGCGACACGCCTACGGTACATATTAAATGCACATGATGATGGTCTCAATAATTGAAGCGTGATGGATAGCTTTTCCTACAAGTAGCACTTGCTTTTGGAAAAAGAAAAAAAAGAAAGCAACAATTATTTTGCACGATAGGTTATTTACCACCATATAGTTACAAATAGGAGCCAATAATTTTCAATCGGAGAACATGGACCTAGAGCGTGTAGGATCGACCAATGTAGACAAGCCCTTCCTTAACGTTGGCATAAGAATTGGATGCCCGGTACAAAATTTTATGATTTGAGTGTCATGACTGCTGTGTGCGAGGTATAGATCCCAAGAGAGGGCATCGAGAGCCTAATACCCGAGATGAGTGAGCCCACAACTCCACCAAGATTTCAGCAGAATAAGACTCTACTCAACGGCATGTGGTCATGAGCACCACCGTTCCTAGTACACTCCTGATCATGGACCTAACGACCTATTGGGACTGCCCATACCAAAAGCACAATTTGGCAGGACTTAGTTAACCAATTTCCTTCTTAAACTATTGCATGCAATCAAGGGTCGGCTAGGCTTGCTCGGACGCGATCAATTGGAGAAGAAAAATTGGTACTTTGAATTGGTGGATGGATTTGGACAAGGACCCTTAGGCGCTAATGTCGACCCGAACATCCAAGACATGCGCCTAGGTCTGCTATTAATTAAGTCTAGTCATGAGCAAGCTCAAGCTGGCAATCACTTAAAAGGGGGAAAGAAGAACGAATCCTCCACCTTGATCCACTAGGTCAATCACCTAGGGAGTGAGCTCTAAGGCTTACTTAGTAGTCACTTAAAGGCAATGAACATCTCATTCACGCATGGTAATGTCTAGATTGACTACTTGCGAGGAGCCATTTTCTATTGAATGCCAACTTCGAGAGCTTATGCGAATGAAAGCACTAGAAAGTAGAAACCTAGGTTTTCCATCCTCGTTTCTTGCATGAATCCTCAAGGTCAATAACTATCGACATGATTTCGTAATTTGATTTGGAATCTTTCAAGCTCTACCCCTTAGCAAACCATTGGTTAAATCTAGTTGACCAATCAAAGTGCACCACGATTTCTGTGGACACCTGTCGAGCATGTGTTGGCGACAAGGGAAAGAAGCAAGGAGAAACTGCTGGCGAATCGCTGCATTGATTATAACAACCGGAATCCACACGCATTCACCTGTAAAATTGCTGTCGCTTTTGATCTTCTTTTGTCACGTTCCAACATCATGGGTCATCACCGAAATCCTTGGCAAGGATGTTGTTGCTTGTGGGGCTCGTTCGAGGTCCTTTGTTTAATCTCCTGTCTTGTTGGTTTCGTCAGTGTCCAAACATGGCCGAATACGTCCCTCAGAGTTGCCAAAAGTTTGGTCGCTCAGCCAATTCGATTTGGCGCCTTTGAGTGTTTTGACCAAATCACCACAGCCAATGGCAAAAGAGGAGATAGCTTGACGCATAACAAGATGATCTGCTTTAGCTTTACTTCCCCCCTGTCGAAATGTTATTGCATGATCCGAGTGGATAGCTCCAAATGTATACGGACCGTCCAATTGTGTGGGGTTGACCCACTATATACAAGAAAAGATGTGGCCTTCTATTTGCCCACTTAACAATTCAACCATACAATAAGATTGATATTGTGAATGTCCTGAGTTATGGCCAAATATCCAAGCGATGATCGAAGCTCAGAGTTGAGGTTAAGGACAGGAAGGATTCTTTTTTTTTTTACGAGGTGACTGAGGTGCGCCAAGAGGATTCGGTCCTTGGGCATGAAAGACCGAGCTGTTGAGCCACGACCTAGGAGAAGGGTTGGGCATCCGGTCACATAGTCCTAGGTTGCCAGCCATAGGCTTGGAATGGCCTGTGGCTACTGGGCACTAGGGGTGAGCATGGTTCCCGGGTAAAACTGGGAACCGGAACCGGACTGTGGTTCTAGGTTCTAATATGAGAGGGTCTGGTTCCGGGTTCCATTTTTTAGGAACCGCCGGAACCGGAATCGGGAACCGAGAACCGGTTAGGAACCGAATACTAAAAAGAAACCTATGTGTTTGCTTATGATAGGTGATAGCCAGAAATCTTCTTTGGTAGCAATTGTTTTGTTGATCCCGATGCATTGAAAGCATGTGCTAATTCTAAAGGAATCAAGGTGAATTTTTCAATTTTTTGTTTGGTTTTAACCAAGGGAATTCAAAGTGTTTGCAATTGTGAAGTTGGTACTTCTTGCTTGGTTTGTTTGCTTGATAGTGTTCTAAGATGATTAATTGATTTTCTAAATTTGCTCTACTACCAAGTTGATAGCATTTTGTACTGAAACCTATTCTCATTCCCTTTGTATTTTGCTTTCATTGTCGGTAGGTACCACATTCTTGTGATCCATAAAGAGAGTTTTCCTGGTGAAGTTCAGGAGGTCTTAGTGTGAACCAAAGATGGAGTAAAATTTAGGGCAACCTGTTGCGTAATTGCCACTTGGCGAATGTAGCGCAAAAACGGAACATACTTTAGGTTTTATAATTTAGGCATATTCATGCACTGAAGTTCTATAATTTAGGTTTTATGTTACGTGTTTTGAACTTTTTCTTGTTTATTTTATCTTACGTTTTCATATTTAATGGATTGTTGCTACGACAAATGGAGAATTTTCATTTTTGTAGTTGCGTTTACTTTTATTTTTTGCTTAACTAAAAATGAAAAAAAAAAAAAAAGAATCTGTAAGAACCTGGAACCTGTGACAGGGTAGGTTTCAGGTTCCAGGTTCTGACGGGTAGGTTCCAGGTTCCACAAAACGAGAAACCTGTAGGGACGGGTAAGTTCCAGGTTCCAGGTGGAACCTGTGAGGAACCTGGAACCGCTCACCCTTATTGGGCACATGCCAAGCACCCAAACATAAAAGGGCCAAATGCCAAGGCAGCCAAGTAGGTGCCCGACTAGGTACTTGCATTTATTCCAGACGCAATGGGCATAAAGCGAGTGCCCAGCTAGACCCGACAAGTGCAATAAACTTGACCTGACCATATTTTAAAAGCCTGTTTGAAGGTACTTTGCAGCGATATATGTTAGAGTCCATTGAGATTGTTTATGAATTTTGATACGAAAATATTGTGAGAGATTATGCAAAATACTTGGTAACGATTCATTAAGTGTAATTGGGGTTGGGAATTAAGAGAGACATCATTCAAGCTTGTAAACTTTCGTCCATAGCGGATTACTTTCGCTCTCTCCATGAATGTAGGTCTTAAATCCTGATCAAATCATGTAAATTCCGAAGCACAGTCTCTTTATTTCTTCTATATCTCCCCATTAATATCGTGATTGTGGTGGGCGGCACGATCCTATTCCTGACGATCGAAACAAATAATTCACCGCTCATTGCGCTTAATGCAAACTTAAAATAACTTTCCCCTTTAAAGAAAAAAGCCAGAGAAGGATTTGCCGAAAGAAAAATGTCATGATGTTGCTGAGTGGAAAACGACACATGCATGAACAGTTTTCCAGTCAAGATTCTACACATCGATGAAGGTTGGGTGACATCTCTAGCTCTTCATAGATGCTTTCCTATATCCACTTTTTTTTTTTTATAACCTCAGCCACTTTATCCAATTTTTTAACCAAAATAAAATTTGACTTTCTGTAAAAAGGTGGGGAAAAAAACCAGGTTCTCTTGCTGATGCAGGTGGTCCAAGGCCTCCACTTAGTGGTATATATTGCTTTAGTAATGAACTAAGAGAGCCAATGCTTTTGCTCGATTCTTGTCTCTCGTGCGTCACATGTTCATGAATAGAATTCACCTAATAATGTTGCCACTCTCATCTCATTATTACACACATATGTTTGTTTAAAAGATCATACTAAAAAAATCTTTTGCGAACTTTAGTTATGAGTAGAACGAAGGTGCTCACTAGCATAAAATGTGTCTGGAACATGCCCGCCAAAAACATTGACTTCATGCCACGTGTTATGAAATAAAAAACCGTATCGATGTCGATTTCAAGCTATATATATTTAAAAATAGAAGTGAAAGAAAGGAAGTAACCCTAGTCAATGATAATTATTATTTTTTAATCAAGCAATTGTTTGTGCTCTTTATATACCTAACAAAAGAACTGACAATGACCTCATATGGAAATTTAGGTGGGAAAAAGATGGTGATGAAAGGCATTGTATTTCTCATGCATGTTAAGTGTTTAAAAGTCTAATTCAAAAGTTTAAGCTGATAAGTAAGGAAAGACTATATAAATATAAAGAGCATTAGATCTCATTGTCAAGCGATATGGGATAATGCTTTAACTGTTGAGTTGCACGTGTAAGTTGTGTTAGAAAGTCCCATATTGGAGAATTGAAGTGGTGTGAAGCAGTTAATATATCATTGTCGACCCATAACTCATTAGTTTAAGCTTTTGAGTGAATGTGAATCTAACTGGATATGTTAATGGAGTCGGACTTGAGTTCTTTTTTGGTGATCTCCCTAAGTGATGGTATCGGACTTCTACTGCATGCTCCCAATAAATGGTATCAAATTCAATGGTTGATTATGTATCGGTGTTTGGTGAATATCTTAAGGAATGAATTTGGAGACCAAAGCGATTTCCAGGCAAGTGGGCATTGTGTTGTAGTTGATGGAAATTCAAGTTGAAATAAGTTGATGCAAAATGATACCTGAATTAAAAGGAAGCAAACCTAACACTGAGCTCATATGTGATGGGAAGATTGTTGAGTTACATGTGTGAGTTGTGTTGGAAAGTCTCACATTGAAGAATTGATATGGTGTTGAGTATTTAATATTATCCAAATTGGCCTGAGGTGAATGTATTGGACTTCTGCTGCGCGCTCCCAACATCAACACCCCCTCTCATGTGCACGTAGAAATTGAATGTAAAAAGCATTTAGGCAGACAATTACTTCAACAGTAAGTTTGAATCCATTTACACATTAAGAAGTTCGAGAAAGGTGATTTCAAGATAAGGATAAGCAATAATTAATCATATGTTGAGTTGTTAATCTAAGTGGGTGTGACGTAGGTTGAGGCATCTTCTGGAGATGTTGGGAAGATCCAGGACATAAGTATTTGCGGAAATAACTGACCTTCACATGCTGCAAAAGTTGACATATATAGCAAGCAATTTCCTTTTATTTAATTAATTTGTTTGCAAAAATTGGCAGTCACTTTCGGCAATAAGCATTAATCTCCCATTGGTAATAATTTTAATGGAGATTGCATATTTTTCCAAAAGAAAAAGAAAATTTAAGGAGAGGATTAAGACAAGATTCCCAATAAGAAGAGCATCTTCTGTTAGTGCAAAAAAAAAAAAAAACATTAAATACTCCATAACATTAGAAACTCTATATATGTGACCTAGCATGCTCTTTTTGGAGAAAGGGATTAGAAAGATAGTCGCGCTATGTCACGGGAAATTAAATTATTAAATGACTACATCAACTAATGAAAAAGAGATGTTTCATAATTCATAGTGAGAATTAAACATGGAAAGATCTAATTGTCTTTGTAGTGAGAATTCATTAAATCGGTATCATAGCCTAAGGTTCATCTATATATATAATAAGAAAGATTGATAGAATAGCCTTCTATAGTTCGACATGTCTCGAAATCTCGGTGATTCTCACCTTTCATATGAAGAGACTTAATTGATGCATGTAATATGCGAAGAGCTCATAAATAATTACTCATTTATAAGTTGTGCCACTTACTCTATAGTTAATTCACATTCAACACTTCTAACATTATACACTCTATGTTATGCTGCATACTCTATAGCTATTTTACCTCAAACACTTCTAACATTAGTATATGTAAATTTTTTTAATTAAATATAACTTGATATAACGGAAAATAAAAGGCTAAATTCATCGTTGAAAAATTTAGTTCGATTTTTCAATTTATTAGTCACATAAAAAGACAACATAAACAAAGTTCTTTCATAAATAATTACTCATTCATATGTTAAGCCACATACTCTGAAATTAATTTTCCCTGAACACTTATCAAATGATTTTTTTTTAAACCTAACTTGATATAAGAGACAAGAACAAGCTAAACTCATTATTGAAAAATTTAAATTGATTTTTTCATTTTATTAGTATAAAAGACAAATGTAAATAATGTTCTTTTAGGTTGCGAGGTGCATTTGCTCTCAATTCGCCGACGTGTGAAAACTGAATAGTGAACAAGAATGATAGGTTTTCTCTTGGGTCCAACAAGAGTGTTTGGCGAGATGGAGTTGCAACCGAGAGATTTACGCTCGAGTTGAATTGGGAAATGCCGGTTGTACCGGCCGGTTCCAAATGTAATTGGTTCAATTTTCAGTTCCGATTTTTCGAAACTACAAGGTCGATTCTATGTTCCGCCTTTGGAACCAAGCGTCCTCAGTTGTGCATAAAAAATTACCATGTAAGATCTTCTTAAGTCAAAATCCGACGGTGAGGTGTATATATTTTTCCAATGAAATAGAATTTGCAAGCTCGAAAGTTGCATGTATTAGCATACTCAAATCATCTATATAACAATGCGTTTGATTAATAGAGAATGAGATTATCACATATTATAAAAAAGTTAAAGGAAAAAAAAAAAACAAGACTAAGAAAGTGTAAAGAAAAGTGGAAGATACGAGATTCATGAATTAAGCAGATATGTGAAGTACCATCTAACAATTCGTATTTGAAAATAGTAGATTCGACATCAGTTCTAGTATCATTGTATTTGAAAATAAATTGTCGGTAGCATTTCGGGGAGGAGCAAGATATTCTTATCCCTTAAATATAAACATCTCTTCATAGAGTTGAAAAATAAACTTCAATAATTTTAGCTTTTCACACCTAAATATTTAAATAACAGGAAATATCCCAATATATTTCATATAATCAAGGGGCTGCTAAATAATGACTTAGTTTTTGAATCTGCGCAATCCTTGGGCCTTCGTTACCGATTGTTTGTCGGCCCAACTACAGGAGCCCATAGGGCCCAAAACACGCGAGGTGGTCTTCGTCTTCCTCGGCTAGGGTTTCGAATCAGTTTTCTCCACTACTGTCGATTGCTACATTACTGTCGATTTGCTTCTCCGTTCGTTGGCGACCATGAAGGTTCGTTCCTCGGTGAAGAAGATGTGCGAGTTCTGCAAGACGGTGAAGCGCCGCGGGCGCGTGTACGTCGTTTGCTCGGCCAACCCCAAGCACAAGCAGCGGCAGGGGATGGTGACGTTCGCCGGCGAAGGCCAGCTCCCTCCCGGGTACGGCTTCCTCGAACCCTACGAAATTTTCCATCTTTGTGCGATTCGCGCTTTGAAATTAGTCTGCAATCTTATGGGAGCTGCGTAACTGCATGTGGCGATTAGCTGGTTTTGTGTTTAGGCCTCAAAAGAGGATTATGTCTTACTGGGCATCTTCCTCGTACTGCGCACGTTCATGGGATTCTCTTCAAGTCGATTGGTTGGTGTTGTGTCTAGCTACTTCATTCTCTCCGTTCATGGGGCTTCTCTTCTAGTTAACCTCAGCCCGATTACTTGGAATTGGCCTTCTTTCGTTCTTGAAGGTGTTCCTTACATGGTGGTTTTGATCTCCCCATTTACGCAGTTGCCGTCTTCGTCACTGCTTCATTACCAGAAGTTCGAATTAGTTTCTTTCAACCGCTCCCCTTTACTGGTTCTTGCAGCTGATCCTCAATGGCTCGTACTGCGTTACGTTCCCTTTGCTTTGCTCTCTGCATCAACTGGGATCGGCTTTGCCAGTCTCTTGATCACCCCATCCCAGCTTCCTTCTCTCGGGAATCCACCGCGCCTTTGCAATTTTCAACTGAACTTCCAATGAGGTTTCCATCCATTGCTCCGCTGTTATAGTGCATGGGCCTTACTCTTAAATCTGCACCGGAGTTGCTTGGCGAAATAATGTTCAATCTTTCACTTGCGATGCAAAGTTACGTTTGAGTTCTTAGTATAGTTTTCTCTTATTTGATGAAGAACGTGTGATTTACTCAGTTGAAAGTAATACAAAACATTGATGATTACAATCAATTTGACAGCAATTGGTAAAATCGCAATAGGATCCCTAACTAGCCCGTCAATTGTGAGGAGACCAATCACATTAGCCAACTGGTGTCTTGCTGTGTGCCTCAGAGTTGCTATTGGGTGGAATATGTAAATATTAAGCGAGTGGCGCATAACCTTCTTCCTGCTACTTGATTCCGATTGGAATGCACGACGATGAAAGCACCTGTTTTAGGCAAACCGCGCCACTTTATTTATGCGCGCTAGACTCAAGAGCAACTGTTTCTGTTGATCTTGAGTGCCTCAGGTTGTTCCTTTTTCCTTTTCTTGGAGCTTATACAAGTAAGCTGCATGCACTCTGATTGAAATTTCATTGAACATACCTTCTGCGTGTTTTGATTATATTTCATTTGCACTTGCCTACTTATAGATCAAAGCATGTATTTTCTCTAATTACAGGTCATCAGAGACAGGCTTGAAGCAGTTAATTTCGCCTACCTCCAATGCACAGACCAGCATTATGGCTCTTATGCCCAAGAAGCCTGAGCCCTCTATGTTGTTTGGATGGCGGTCGAGCCTGGCGTCCCTCCTATTCAAGTAGGGCATTTTGTTTCAGATACTTTTTGCTTGGGGTTTATGAACATATAGCCGCCGTAGGCAGCAGATGATGCTCTGCTTATGCCTCAAGAGATATTACGGTTGTTTGTTATCGGCGATTGGCACATTTGCTTCGTAACATGTATTCCTGGTATAATCTTTCCTTGTCCCCCGTGTAATGCCATGGTTCTCACTGTAATACTCTTTAAACTGAGGAGATCCGATGTAGATAGAATTAACTGCTGAATATAGTGCCTAACTCTCTCCATTGCCGCAGGGTCGGACTAAGCTCAAAAGTTTAGTGCAGCTTTAGTAATTAATAAGGCTTTTGAATCCAATTTTTGATGGTGGTTTAGCTCATTGCGACGCCACAACCTGAGAACCGTGCAGAATTTGTCGCGACAGGTTTGTTGTCTTTATAGAAAAGGGAAGGGATGATTTCCACGGAAAAGGGTTTTGGCAGAGGGAGATGGAGAGATGTAGGAATTGCCGATAGATTGGGCCGTGCCGTCGCTGCGGGCTGTGATGGGCCCTATGTGCGACAGCCCACAGGCCAGCATGACGAGTGACATGGGCCGTGTAATGACCTGTTCTACGCAATATTTTTCACAAGAGCGCTGCGAACAAGTTCGTTCACTCTTCTCGTCCACCTTCGCATTCTCCAAAAACTGCATCTTACATTCTTGTGCTTTCTTATTACTTACAAGGTGTATTCTACCCCTTATCTTTAGTTACCCTTTAAAAAGAAGAAGAACTCCTCGCATTAACCTTCTATTTATTCGGATTTTTTTTAAAAAAAAGACGGTACGTGAGTTGCAAGACTTAAATTAAGTAAAAAGATAAAAAAAAAGAAAAAAGAAAAGTTCATTTAGTTGGGTATTTTGTCGAGCGAGCACGTGGTAGATTCTCGATAAAAGTTCATTTGGGCTCTATTTGTTTCACGGAAAGTAAATCATTTGAAAAATATTTTTCTAAAACTAATCGCATGTATTGCTTACGACAATGAACGAACAAAAAATGTTTTTACCATCCACAATATGTCTCGACATTGTTGTCATTAACAAAAAAAAATTTCATTATTAATTTTTTCTAACGATACAAGCGATTATTTTTAGGTTAATATTTTTTAAATCATTCAATTTTTGCAAAACAAATGTAGCTTTAATTGGGTATTTACTTAATTCGATCATACGAATTAGTTGGCTATTTACTTAATTTGATCATACGACTGCACGATAGTTTATATCTATTTATCAACAATTCTCTAGTAGTCTGATCTTATCCTGCCTCATCCTTGTCAGTGAAAAATCTATTTGTTCAAATGCATCCACAGTGAGTTGACCTCAGGAGCATATGTACGTAAATATTAATATATATTTATGATGTCTCAATAACTAAAATACCTTTGGATTTAATATCAAATTTTAATGTGAAAATGGATTATGGTCGAGTTTTTATTCGACCGTCTCTAATCGAACTAGCGACAAGCCCTCCAAAAGAGAAGTCCAAGTGTCAACCTACCAACTCACACCCTCATTCATTCCTATCTCGACATGAATACAACGCAACACATAAAACAAATGTCGATGCAATGGATATTCCCATGGGAATGAAAAGAAAAAACCCTTCAAATGTCCATAAGACAATGGGCAAGTCGCATTTGTTTTTTGCAGGCCAAACCCTAGATTCAAGGAATCGAATATGTAATGTTATCTTATTGTGCAAATTTGAATTTATAAAGGGTGGTCCAAATACTAAAGTTTTAGAAAAAGGGAACAACTTTGAACCTGGATTTCGTACAGTACCATCTTTCAACAAACCCATTTGACTAATCTACCATTCCATCATTTTTTACTAATATTTTTTTGGGTGGGCTGAAACTGTCGTGTGTCAATTTTGGCACCACATCTTATTATTTTCTTCAAAAAAATGGAGATGGTGACAAAACATTAGCTCTCTTTTTAAATTGGATCGGTTCATGGGTGACCCCTCAATCGAGGATTATGCATTGAACCGTGGGTGTGGAATTTGTCAACCAGGCAAAAAGCGTGTGTGGAAATTTCACAACATTTTCCAGTGGACTTTGTGGAGGAAGAGATGACGACGACTCGTGGATTAGTCATTAATCTACGCATTTTAGTGGCCATAAACTTCTTGTTAATCTATCATATCCATCTGAACTTGATGACTTTTGGTCTATAAAATAATCCAAGCTGGTATTACTTTTAAGGGTTAGTTGCCTAATGACAGATCGATATAATGTACAGAGTGGATGCATGGATGGATTGCTTCCTTTCACAGACAGTCTCATAATTAATAGATATTAATTGAATAAACAGCAAATGAGCCAATACATTTGCCTAAGATAGCCCGAAAATAGAAAATGGTCCTGAAATAACATGAAATCGGTTGATTTTAAGGCCGAAAATGACCTCAAAAGGTCTGGGGGGCATATTATAGACTTCCGAAGGAGGTTTCCAGATTTATAATCCGGGTATTGTAACTCTTCTCTGATCGAAAATCATATTCAATAATTGAAGAATGCAAAATTTGCATTCACAAACTAAGTCTCTCGGACATCTATCTTTCTGAATGCTAACTTCAAATCGAATCGAACAAAGCTCAACGTTGATCATGGAAATTAGATCGATCGATCCACCGTTTCGAGACTAGCATAAATTGTTACGATCTTCAATAGTCCAACAACTTGACTATAGTTAGCCGGAGAATTCTTCTCATATCAGTGGGCAAAAATCCTACAATGATAGCCTACATGGTCGGTCCCCTATCTTTATCGCATAGTTGCCATGTTGAGGCTATAAAACGTCTAGATTTGCGTGTTCTGTGGGGGAGTAAAATGGTTTTGGTTTTGTAATTAAGTGGACAGCAATTACTTTGTTGTCTGAGAAAATTAGAGGGGACTGAATGTAACCCATGATTTGAGGTGCCAAGTTGATCATCATGATGCTGACGCTTTGTATTTTTTGAGAGATGGGGATTGGAAGAAATTAACCACTTTGATAGAGAGTGATGACCGATCCCATGCTTTTGGACCAGGCGTTGTCCTGCAAGTAGTGTTGATCGATCAATCAATATATGTTTATAACCTTTAGTGTAGCAAATTATTGTTCTATCATTAAACACTTGACTCGACCTCAATTGTGGAAATAGAATTTCTCAAAATTAAGAGTCAGAGCACATTATTCTTTACTTTTATTGGATATACCGATGGTGTTAAAAGAGAAATTTATTACACAAGGAGAGTTTAGGCGCCGATATACATACTGTTTTTAATTTTAATAAATGACTTTGTTCTATAAATATATAAGAGTTTCCATTTCAAGACTGCTTGCGTAAAAATTATTACCCCACAGCTAACCTATCTAAAATTGTTAGATGCATGCGCATTATAATATTAAAATATTTTATGCACTCCCTCAAGTGTAAATTGGCCTTTTTTCTAAGATTAAAGCATGGAGCATGGAAATATATAATATGGGAGGCAAATGGGAGAAATTGTCCAATCAGTCTTAAATTTATTGTATAGATATTAATTCAATCCTAAACTTTTCAATATTACCCATTTAATCTTAAAACTTTGGGCAAAATTCCAATGTACTTCTGGTTATTTTTCACTTGAAGTCACTTACGTGGAGGTGTGACATGTAAAACAGCCAATAATGATTGAACTACTACGTTTGCAATTTCCAATAAGAATTTATCAAAAGGAAGACAATAAAATCATGAGTAAAGTTTTGACAAAATTGAAAAGTTTAAGACTGAATTGACATTTGTACAATAAGTTAAGGAAGGATTGGGTAATTTTCTCTAAACATGGGCCCAAAAAAGATTTAGAATTAGGACTTCCTATTTGGACACCACATAATATTTTTGTGGGAACACTTAACTTTTAAAACGGTTGACAATGACTCACGTTATGCGATCCTATTATTTTGATGATGCTTGTGAAGACTTCTTGAATTTCACAAGGAAACATCGTCCAACGGACGTGGTCAGAAACCTCATACCTTTCTCCGTTGGAACGAAGACACACGGGGGATTGATCCTCAATAGAGAAAAAGGACTCAACTTGGACTATGGCTAGGTCAAGTTGTTGGTTGTCTCCCGCACGCTTCCCATGTTTCAATTCTCTACCACTTTGAAACATCATCTGCATTTCATGACAATGCCTATCGTTCAATGCACATAACAATGCATTTCTCTTCCATGATGTATCGAGAATTGCAAATGCATGAACTTCCCCGCTACAATGTTAGCTCTTGTGACCCTCCACCTTTGACATTCAAAAAGACTTGTGAATACACCAAGATTGGTCACTGAATTTGACTTATTAAATTAATCGAAGCATTGGAAAATTTTGGCATCTTGGTCCAAATTCTTTTTCTTTTAATTTTGAGGTGGCTAGGAATGGAGCCCATCTTATGTCATGCTGTCCTGTGCTGCTATTGTTCTTTTGAAGATCGGCCGCTTTGGAGGAGGAAGAGCAAGTTGAGGAGTTGAACGGCGGAAAGATTGTCCCACTCTTGTAGGGTTGCGTTAGCTGCTGCTCTGTCTGAATCTGAAGAATATGACTACACATCCCCACCACCAAACATCATTATTAATGTTTGTGTATATTCTTGGGATGGGCTGGAGGGGTCCCATAGGGGTTAATTTGAGAAATCCAGATGTCTGTGGGAGACGAATGAAAAATAAGAAAAATATGTAGTTGATCTTTTTGTTTTCTGTTGGCCACATTTGTAGGTAGTACTTTAATTTCCTCACCACTTGGCATTTGGCAATCTGGAAAAAGGTACCAATTTGCAGGGCATTTTACTCTTTTGCTCTTTTGGATTGGATATTTCCTTTTATTTTTTGTTTGGTCAAATTGATGTGATTCCTCTTGTTGAATCCTCGCAACTTGAATGGGAAGGTCAAACTCAATTATGGGGGGTATTGTTGTGGATTATTTCATTTATTTTTCTTTGACATTATGCCCTTTTCTAAACCATTCTCTTAGTTGCTATATAATTTTGAAAAAGGATTCATAAAATCTAGTGGACGATATGCCGTTTATTATTGACAACTGTTACATATGCATCATTCGATCAATGGCTCCTCGCTAATCACGGGTATATCATTCTATTTATTTTTTCTAAGTTCTGTTCATGGAACATAAATGTTGCACTTATATGATAAAGTGAGCATTATAGCTAAGAAATCAAGTGAATTTAATCCTCCGCTTCACAAATTTGAAATGCGATTAGGGTGCCGAAAAAGATGATTCGCTTATTTGCAGCCTAATGACATATTTTCATAATTTAGGGCAAATATGCAAAGACCCAACTATCCAGAAGTCTATAATATCACAAGTTTTTCTTTGATCAACCGGAAGTGTGGACAATATTATTCACACACAAGTTGTGACAGTATTGAACATTTGGCATTCATATTTTCATCACAAATTAATCAACCTTCTAAAGTTCGAACTTGTGGACAGGTATGGGAAGAATAGTATTGCTTGGGTATGATTTTCTGGTACATAATATTAATGTATTATTTATCAAACCCAATAAAATGTGTACCTATTGCCAGTAGGTCATGAATTCTTTTTCAGTATCGATAAATGTAATAAAAATGGTCAATATATATTGTGCTCTATCAGAAGAAGACATGCTTTCCAGAAATTCATTGTGTTAGGAAAAAAAATGAGCTTTTGAATATTTGGTCTATTTAAGAAAATGAACTTAATTTTTTGCAAAAGGAACTAGCCAAAGATTAAAATATTTGAATGTACATGGTTCCACAGTCAAGTTTTGCCCTGGTTTATTTTGTGCATGCAATCTTCGTTTAGCGAATTCCACACGTCATCTCTAATTCGGCTTGTACAGGAGAGGGGTTGTTAAAGTATCACATACCGTTCATCTATCAAGTTTACATACTCTTTATATGCACGAGACGTTTCTTCATTTATAAGTTTAAATTTTCATATTAGACTTTTCAACACCAATCAAATAAGTAAAAATCCCTCTTCATTCATCAATAGATCCAATGCTTCTCGAAATATCATTCACCACCTACATCATGTTTAGTTCCGTAATTTCTATTTTTTATTTTCTTTGGGAAAAAAGGCGAAGAGCTCTCAAATTGAATCAGCTACAAAAGCCAAATCCAAATTAGCTAATGGGGGCAGAACTGACTTTTCGCCCTTTCAAACTGACAAAAAGACAAATAAAAGGACAATAAGGTGCTTTTGTTTCGCGAAAAATGAATGATTATGAAATCAACTTTTAAAAAATGATCGCTTGAATATTTTAGAAAATGAATGAGCGAAAAATGTTTTCATCGTCCACTAGAGTTGAGTAAAGGGAACCGACAAAATTGAACCAAACAGGCCGATTCTTGACAGTTCCCTAAGGCACTGGTTCGGTTCCCAGTTCCATATTATTAACATCTAAAAGTGAAGACTCACATTTTTCTCTCTTCTTTTTCTTGAAAAACAGAACATGTGCCTGTTCCAAGACTTGGTGGTTTGGTTTCCGGTTCCATAAATTGGGAACTAGTCCTACCGAGCTTGTTCCCAATTTCTAAGTGGAATCGGAACGAATTGAGAATCGATCAACCCTAATCATAATAACTAAGGAAACTTCATCTCATCGATTGATTTTTGGTCAAGTTTTACCGTCTATGCTCAAGTTGTATCCGGTTCACTGAACATTCGGGGAAACAGCTTTTTGTCTGTGTTTCGGAGACGGCAGGATTTCAACCACTCCCCAATCCATCGAATTCTCTCAAAAAGTCGTCCAACTGGACTTGCTTATCTGCACTGCTTGCTTCTCTTGCTGCACAAAACGACAAAAATTGCTTGTGGTCGACTTCAACTTTCGAAGCTCAAAGTCAAAGCTAACTCCAGCTGTAGTTTGATGAATCTGTCATTGAAATTAAACCCCATTAACATCTTCATTAATCAATGCCTAAGGAAAAAAAAAAAACTAATGTCGAAGCACGTATCCTTAAAAGAAAAATCGTATTACCTGCTGTCTAGAGAATGCTTGGCAAATGCGAGATATTTGTTAAGGATCATCTATTGTGCTTTGAAAATATGAGCATTTCTATTAATGGTTGTCTTGAAAACGCTTGGCAAACGCGAGACATTTGTTAAGGATTATCGATTGTGCTTCGAAAATATAAACATTTCTAGGGAGTTATATTTTGCTTCATAAAAGTCCTCTAACAAATGTGCTTCACCGTATATTTGTGTTGCACTAAGAAAATAAGTAAATTTTGAGAAGATTTCCTCAAATTTCCCTCAATATATATGATGTGTATTATCAGGTTATACACCCTAAGAAATCGATTGCAACAAGCCTTAGCAACGCCCAGCAAGTTAGCGTCTCGCTAGTTCTGAACGAAGGGAGACTGGCAAGGGCAACCCTCATCTATGGAAGACGGCCGGCAAAGGAAGAAGATGAACAGTAGAATAGGAAAAAACAAAAGAAAAAACTTAAAATTTTTCAAATTTTTTTAAATCGTCCATATTAATCATGCCATGTAGGATGGCTGGAGATGACTTAACTACCACATAAGCAATTTCATGCCGAAATTGGCTGAATGAATTATATTGAAAAATCATCAAAAGGCTTATAACTAAATCAGTCAAATTTTTGAAAAAAAAAATTAGTCAAATTAAAAACTTTAGAACTGAATTAGTCGTCGTACAATAGGCTTAGGGCTTTTTGGACAAATCTTCCTACCAACTCATACTATCATTCTTTCCTATATGGACATGAATGAATACATGCAATACATAAAACAAACGATGATGCAACGAATATTCCATGGGAATGAAAAGAGAAATGCTTCCACTTGGTATTTAAATGTCCACAAGATTTTGGACAAGCTGCATATGTTATTGAAGGCCAAACCCTAGATTCAAGGAATCGAACATATATATTATCTAATTGTCCAAATTGAATTAATAAAGGATCATCCAAATACTAAAGTTGGAAAAAAATGAACAACATTGAACCTGGATTTCGTAAAGTACCATCTTTTAACAAACCCATTTGACTAAT
>BCNH02000003.1:9182321-9200803 GCA_001662345.2 Metrosideros polymorpha var. glaberrima
ACCGAGAGAGTGCACCACGCACACCGGGCCCCACGCCACGTGGGCCCGTCCCCCCGCCGTTCCTCCATCGACGCTTCTCGAAATATCTAATTCTAAATATGCTTTTTCTCGCGACAGAATTGATATTATTTATTATCTATTAATGTTATCCATCATTGATAAACAAAAAAAAAGTTGTTTTTACTACTGATAACAATTGCTAGCGGGGAGCGTTACAGGATCACCGTCAATTTATTTGAAAATTTTTAGATTATAGGCGATAATTTCTACGGCACATCTCTTGCTTGTAGAATGACAATAGGATAGAGTCTCGTGTTGAAGCTTAAAGTCCGATCATATAATAGTCAATATAGCAAATAAAAAGGACGAAGCGATCAAAATGCAAGACCTCTTATTCAATTGATTTCTCTTGAAGATTTCATTTCAATTGGAATTTGGTTATTCACCATGTACGAGGATCCCGCTAAGCATCTATGGATAAATGGTTAAAGTGCCCAATTCATAATTGGTAAATTTGTATATTCAATTCCTTTTGAATGCATGCTAGTGGTACCCAACAATAAGTCTATTGGAATTTGGTCTGTACCAATGACATCCAATCATCCATACATAACTAATTGATGTTGTATATTCATATCATAACATATGAACAAACGATAAGAAATAACGTAAAGCTCATGGACCTTTCTTCTTATTTGCAATGTCTAATTCATAAGTAAACACGATCTAAATATTTAAATGAGCTAATGGAAGCGATGCAAAAAACTCATATAAAGACCTTGAAACTTACACATCTCCTCTCAAATTATATGGTGAATAGACATTTTCGATTTAGCCACAAAAGACTTGTTGGGCATCCCACCGAATTACTGCTTTTTCCACATTTCTCGCGAACTTAAATCTAAATCTATGTAAATAAATCACATCAGAATAACTAATGAAACTCCATCTCATCAATTGATTTTGGTCAAGTTGTATAATTTAGTGCATTGAACATTCATAGGAAAGAGCTTCTGTCTGTCGACAGGATTCGACCGCTGCCAACGTATTCACTCGAGAAGTCGTCCAAGTTGACTTTGCCTATCTGCACCGTACGCTTCTCCGGCTGCACAAAACGACAAAAACTGCTTTTGGTCGACTTCAACTCCCGAAGCACGAAATCTAACCCCAGCTGTCGTTTGATGAATGTGTCGTTAAATGTTAAAAACCCCGTAGACATCTTCATTAACGACCGTCTTGATAAACGCGTTCAATTTAGAAATTTAAATATCAAAGTATTTATCAAGGGCCATCAATCGTGCTTCGGAAATACCAACATTTTTATTCGAAGCCTGTCTTTTTTTAAATAAAATATTCATTTTGAATGTTCAGAACTTGTCAATATGAATGATTTTTAATGAATTTTAGAAGTTTTTAAGTAGCGTCCTTAGGGCACTTATTAATGGGGTATTTCTATCCTATAAGGGCTTTCAGCGATAGTCCCATCAATTTGAATGACTTATATGGATATATTCTTTATTTTAATGTGTCGGTGCCCGCATGCTTTATATTCCTAATTTCGAGGTCAATATTTTTCTTCCTGACCAAAGAGGAAATACGCAAAACTTTCAAAGAGCTCACGCGCTCGTGAGTGGCCCACTCCTGAGTTTTCTTGCTTAAGCCTTTTAAGGACATGTCCAGATCTACTTTTTTTGTTTTGTAACATGTTTTTCTTTTTTCTTTTTTTCTTTTCCTCTAGTTCTGTTAAGTTTCCCCCAAATATTTGGATAATAGGAGTTATAGTTTCCTTTATACTTTTCCTAAAACAAATCTGCTTCACTATCCATTCATGTTGTGGAAAAGTTAAAAAAAAAAAATCTAAACCTATTGTATGAAGCCAATTTAGTCTTAAGCTCTGCAATTTGACTGGTTTAGTTCTAAATCTTTTGTCGATTGGTCAATGAAGTTCTTTCAGCCAATTTTAGCCAAAAATCGCTGACATGAATGTTGGCCATCTTAGTAGCATGATTAGCATTGACATTGATATTTTTTTTTGTAATTCTTTAAAATTTCTTTTAAAAAAGGGAAAAATGGAAAGAAAATTAAGGAAAAAATTCAAAAAATTTCTAAGAAAATTGTATAAATTGTCAACGCCAACGTTGGTCACTGTGCCAAGTAGGACGGTTGGCGTCCATGTTAGCAATTTTCAGCTAAGATCGATCGGAATGACTACATTGACAAATTGTCAAAATGTGTATGACTAAATTGACAATATTGAAAAGTACAGTAATAAATCAGCATTCGTACAATAGGGGGAGAATTACCAAAAAAAGTCATAAATCTATTACAATTATGCCAATTTAGTCATAAACTTTTTATTATTATTAGGTTTAGTCTTAAACTAAGCATTTGCGCCAGTTCAGTCCATCCGTTCAAATTTTAACCGATCGGCCGTAACGTGAAAATTTTAAAATAATATATTAATAATTTTTTGAATTTTTTAATCATTTTTTTCTTTATTTTTTTCCCTCCACTTAGGGCTGACAAGGGTCACTGGCCAATCCTTGCAAGCCACAGGCGAGGGTCGCAATAGCCTCACTCACTTGGATCGGGCGACACCGTCGCGACCCTCCCCTAGCTAGATATGGTGAGGGGTCGGTGAGGGTGTCTCGGCCCTAAATGGAGGGGAAAATTAAAGAAAATAAAAAAGGAAATAGAAAAAATTATAAGAAAATTTAAAATATCATAAAAAAGGTCCAAGTCAGTGTTGGCCAGCCAAAATTGGCACAAATGCAAAAGGTTTAGGATTGGATTGACCAAAAAAAAAAAAGAATTAGGGTTGAATTGACACGGTTGCAATAGATTTAAGATTTTTTCAAAAATAATTTTCCCATATAGTTCAAATTTCTTCAAGTAATTATCCCTTCGTGTTGCATTAAGAATGGAGAAATTTTGAGAAAATTTCCACAAATGTCTTTCATTAAGTTATACGGCACAAGAGATTGATTGCAACTTCCAAAGCCTCCGGAGAACAATAGGATCATATAACCTAATACATCCCATCAAAAAGAGATGATCTTTGACTCTTCTTCAATTGACTTTAGGGTTATAGAAATTGTTGACTCCATTCGCAACAAGCGACCCCTGTGGCCGCTAGCATGCCAAGTCGACAGCTAATTCTAGATGATAATTCCCAAAAACGAAATATCAAATTAGGGTAAACTTTAGGGTTAATACCATGAAAAACCATAAACTGGTACGCCTGTGACAAATTTATCCCAAATTATTTTTTTGACCACGAAAAACCCCAAACTGGTACACATGTGATAAATTTACCCCAAACTAATTTTTTGATCACGAAAAACCTCAAACTGGTATATTTGTGACAAATTTACCACAAACTGGTACATTTCTGACAAATTTACCCTCCGTTAGTTTCCGTTAAATTGTATTAATACCACGAAAAATTTCAAACAGGCAAATTTAAGACAAACGGAGGATAAAATCCAAAACTAGTATATCCTGTCAACTGTTACGTGTCATTAAACTCAGCATTTTAACAGTAAAATTTGACGAAAACTGACAGAGGGTAAATATGTCATAGGTGTACCAGTTTGGGGTAAATTTGTCACAAATATACCAGTTTAAGGTTTTTCGTGGTCAAAAAAATAATTTAGGGTAAATTTGTCACAGATGTACCAGTTTGAGATTTTTTGCGGTATTAACCCTAAACTTTAAAACCTTTAAGACTTCATCCTCATGAACACGATGGATGTGAATTAGATGCGCACCACATTTTCCCGGATTGTTTAAGTACGAAGAAGTCTGACTAACTTCGATTTCGCGATTCTAACTCGAGTTTTGGCTCGGTGCTTGTCTGATTCACAAATTCAGTACATAATTCCATTAATTGCAGGATGA
The DNA here is from genome assembly GCA_001662345.2 of Metrosideros polymorpha var. glaberrima. Lineage (NCBI taxonomy): Eukaryota > Viridiplantae > Streptophyta > Magnoliopsida > Myrtales > Myrtaceae > Metrosideros > Metrosideros polymorpha. Next base: position 9,186,222 of record BCNH02000003.1, read on the forward strand.
TTCACTCGAAACGAGTTTCTTAGTCATTGTGAGCTACATTAAAGAATAATCCATCGATCCCTAATCTAACCCATCGATCCCGTTTGACTAATAAAAAGAAGAAATTAAAGAATAATCCATGGATTCCCCTAATCCAATCCCTTCTAATCCCAAATTTGAATATATAAATAATCAATTGACATAATTTTAGTTCCATGCCGTCCGCTTCCATGAGGTCCACTTGCTGCGTACGGCAGCTCAAGTTGCAGAGGAGAGTTGAAATAGAAAAGTCGAATGCGAAAGAGATGAAGATGAATCTCTCTACTTAGCCAGTTGTATTCCCAAATCCCAAGTGCTACTCTGTCCCTGTCTGGCATGCCAATTGCCAATTCATCTAGCGATTATGAGAATTAAAATTTGTCATCAACTTGTCGAGGCCATCAATTGTGAACGCGAATTTTGTTTTGTTTTGTTAATCTCAATTGGCAAAAGAAAAATAATTAATTGAATTGAATAACTCTCAGCCCCAGCTTCCCCTTAATTTATGCGTGGTTTACCTAAAGCTAAGACTAAAGTAAAAAGTGTGGTTTGTCGAGTGATGGATTCTTGTTCTATACGGCGTAGTCATGGAGCATGCAAATGAGAAACGTAAATTCGAGTATGGACACTTTCGTAGAGACCACCCTTCTTAGCAATCGGCAGAGATTCTAGATTGTAGTAGAATCAAGAGAAGAAAGAAAATTTGTTCACAAATGCCTAGGGGCATGTGTTGAACATTGAAATAAAGAATGAATTGTCATTTTTAAAGCGCTGTTTTTCTCGTGTTATGTATAATCAACGCATTGAAAACGAAAGAAATTTGTTTTTATCAGGCTTGGTTCAATGAAACAAACACAACCCAATTGGGTTTAGTCAATGAGATCGTTTGGATGTAAGTAATAATGACTCGCAACGAACATATATAGATCTTCGGAACGATGTTGTTTAGAGGAAGCCAGATGAAGAAAATGAAATGAGATTTAGAATGAAAAAGTAAAATTGAATATGCTCCTTCTCTCTCCCCTCAAATCACCAAAATCTTAGGGCAAATTGGGGTAAAATTAGCAGATTTTCAAAATGCCAGTAAGCTCTTAGGGCAAAATTAGGAGGTTTTTCAATCTATAATTTTAGCGATTTTGGATTTTTCATTGCAACAAATTGTTTGGGATAGATGTAACACGAGTGTATCAATTTGAGATTTCTTATGACACGAAAATTAATTATGTGTAAATATGAAATGAGTGTACCAATTTGAGATTTTTTTGTGGTATTAACCCAAAAAAATAATAAGCAATAATAGAATAGGAAATTAGCAATCCTCGCAAACCAAATGCCTTCCTTTCTTTAGCGGTCATGAATACCGCATCCAATTGCAGTAACCACTATCCTGAATCAAATGCCATCGTGAGCTGTCTTATCCACGATTAACATTTTGACGAGCCTAGTTTATAGATAGTAATTATGACTCAAATTCGACATTCTATAACGGGTACAGAACTTTGTCGCGATCTTCCCATCTTTTTGATAAATAAAAATTCCCAATAGAAGAACAAAAGATAAAAGGGAAATTATTATTATTATTATTATTTTGGAAAAGGAGGGAAATTTCCAGTTGCTCCTAAAATTGATTTTTCTTTCTTTTTGGCTGAGGTGGTTGGTTGGACTGAGAATGAATGCCCGGTTTTGAGGATGGATACATTGCATTTGCATGTAACCTCTCTCTCTCTCTCTCTCTCTCTCTCTCTCTGCAATGACAAGAATGACACCAATATAACTCCTTCGCTTGACACATTCCAAGCCCAGGACCGAACACAACACTCCTTGCCTTCTCCTTCTCCTTCTCCTCCCTCTCCTCTCTCTCTTATCTTTTTTTGCCCTGCTTGTTGGGGTTTCTTGGCTCTTTCATGCTCTTCGAGAACTCGCTCGATCTTGTAAATGCATTCATGCGCTGAAGGCCTGTCGGGTTTCGTCTGCATTGCCGTTTCCTTCTTGGTGTTCAATCTTGTCCTTGTTGCACTCGACAAAGCTTCTTCTTTTGGGGATCAGCCATGCCGACTCTCGTCAACTATGGAGGTAAAAGCTTCTCGCTTTTGTAAGCTCTTGAAATGGAATGGAATACTTTCTGGGTTTGTTTGGTTACTGGGCTTTCTGATTGAAGAAATGCTGGGAGTTCCCGCAGTTTCGTTTTGTTTCTGATCTGGATGTTGAATTTGGGCACGTTCTGTTGCTGGCAGCACATAAAGTATGAGGATTGGGTGTTAGTTTTTGCTCTGTGGATTTCGTAGAAGTTGAAGATCAGTACTTGATGACTCATAGCTTAAGATGTATTTGCCTCTGATTAAATGAGATCTCATTTTATTTCATCGATACCCTCTTTCTGTTTTTGTTGGTAGATGTAAAGGTCAATTTGTGGTTTGATCTTCTGCTAAAGCTAACAATTAAGAAGTAGCTCCGTGTCTTAAGATGAAGCTGGGTTTTTTGAGTGGTTGAAAGGAGGTAGAAAGCTTTTGCTATTGCTGTGTTAGACTGTGTAATCAGGAGATTGTGGTACTGGGTTTATGTTTGAACACTTGGCCAGATTAACTTATCGGACTTGTTTATAATTGGTTTTATAGGTGAAGATCAATTCTTCGGTGGTGGATCTTTATGTACAAGTTCTATCGACTTGGATCGTTTGTACTCAATGGGTTCGGGTATGGACATATACTGCCCTCCCCACAAGCGGGCTCGGGTATGTGGCTCATATGCGGTCAGCTCTTACGAGTATGAGGGGGAACATCTATCGTCCATCGAGGAACTCCCGGATGAATGCCTCTTTGAAATCTTCAGACGGCTTCCCGGCGGTAGAGAAAGGAGCTCCTGTGCCTGTGTCTCCAAGCACTGGCTTTTCCTTTTGAGTAGCATGCGCAGAACTGAAATATCAGATGAAGTTGATAAGTCTGCAAAGGAGGACAAAGAGACGAAGACTTTGTCGCCTGGTGATGTTGAAATGGTTTCATGTGATGTAAGTGGAGGACTTGAGGGAGAAGGATACCTCACGAGGTGCCTGGAGGGTAAGAAAGCGACGGATGTCAGACTTGCTGCTGTAGCAGTGGGAACTAATGGTCGTGGCGGTCTTGGCAAGCTTTCAATCCGGGGGACCAGTTCTACTCGTGGAGTCACAAACATTGGGATATCCGCAATTGCCCGTGGCTGCCCTTCTCTCCGGGCTCTTTCTTTGTGGAATCTGTCTTCAATTGGGGATGATGGAATAATCAAAATAGCCAAAGAATGTCGTCTGCTGGAGAAGCTTGATCTTAGCCATTGTCCTTTTGTTTCCAACAAGGGTCTGATTGCTATTGCAGAAAATTGTCAAGATTTGATTTCTTTAAACATCGAATCTTGTCCAAAGATTGGGAATGAGGGCCTAGAAGCTATAGGAAGGTATTGCCCTAGGCTGCAATCAATCTCCATTAAAGACTGCCCTCTAGTCGGAGATCATGGAGTTGCAAGTTTGGTATCTTCCACTTCTTCTGTCCTGAGCAAGATAAAGCTTCAGGGATTGAATATAACAGACTTCTCTCTCGCAGTAATTGGGCACTTTGGCCTGGCTGTCACTAGTCTTGTCCTTGGCAGTCTCAGAAATGCGAGTGAGAAGGGCTTTTGGGTCATGGGCAATGCTCAGGGTCTCAAGAAAGTGTCGTCCTTGACAATTGCCTCCTGTCATGGAATCACAGACGTGAGTCTAGGGGCCATTGGAAAGGGTTGCACGAACTTGAAGCAGATGTGCCTCCGTAAGTGTCACGTTGTATCTGATGCTGGGTTGATAACTTTTTCGAGGGCGGCTAGTTCTCTTGAAAATCTACAAGTCGAGGAATTGGACAGGATCTCCTTGGGAGGAGTGATTGGTGTGATCTCAAACTGTGAAATGAAGCTGAAGTCTCTATCTATTGCCAAGTGTATGGGAATTAAGGACCTTCTGGAAGGGTCTCTGATGCTCTCGTCTAGCACATCTCTTCGATCATTATCGATCCAAAATTGCCCAGGATTTGGCAGTGCTAGTTTGGCCATGGTGGGAAAGTTGTGCCCTCATCTGGAGCACATTGACTTAACCGGCCTTTGTGGAATAACAGATGCTGGGCTTTCTTCTCTTCTGGAAAATTCAGAGGCGGGACTCGTGAAAGTTAACCTCAGTAACTGTTTAAACATCACTGATCAAGCAGTTTCCACCTTGGTCAGACTACATGGAGGGACCCTTGAGCTGCTTAATCTTGATAGTTGCAGGAAAGTCACGGATGCAAGCTTGGTGGCGATTGCAGACAATTGCTTGTTACTCAATGATCTCGACATGTCGAAATGTGGCATTACTGATTTGGGTGTCTCTGTCCTCTCTTCAGCCGGGCACCTCAATCTACAAGTACTTTCTTTGGCTGGTTGTTCGATGGTCACAAATAAGAGCGTGCATTTCTTGAAGAAGTTGGCGGGCAGTTTAATTGGCCTGAATTTGCAACACTGCCGTTCCATCAGCAGTAGTGTGGTTGAACTGCTAACAGAGAGCTTGTGGAGATGTGATATCCTCTCCTAGTCAAGAAAACGAATCAAAATGGTCATCGACCGGATTAGGAAGTGGATATGAAGGGGTCTTTGAACATGAAGAAGTTTGGCCTGGTAGTGTTGTGAGACTCAATAAGGTCATAGCTTTAGAATTGTGATGGGCAGCAGCAAGTTTTAGAGTAGGTTTTTTAGGCCGATTACTCTAGTCAGGATGGACGTTCAGTGGCTTGGTCGTTTTCCAGGGGATTTTTGGCAAACTAGTACACCACCTATATACCCTCTTTTTTGCAAGCTTTCGCGTCTGAGACGGCTTGTTGCAACTGTTTTCCTTCCGATTGCGGAAGGCCGCCTCTTTAGTGGCCATTGTTCCTGGAGAAGTCGGTCATCAAGTCCCTGTTCTTGTTTGTGGATATCTTGTGCTTATCAATCTAAGGTCTGTTCATGTACTGCTGGTTGCTCTTACCCAATGTTTTAGCTATGTCTGAGCATTTCGCGTAGTCATTTCTCTTATATATTTGTCTTTTTGAGTCTGATCTTGATGGAAAAAGTGATCATCTCTATTCTTGTTTTTGCGTTCTTTGTCCTTCCCCTGCTTTCTGTGTAAAGTGCCTGGTGGGTTCGCTGGCTTTGACTTGCTAATATTACTCCGTCGTTCGCCAAGAAAAACGCGATTAATCTCACGGCTCTTCACTTTGTACAACGACTGAGACGCCTCAGATAATCTGTGATGAGCTTTGTGTCGTTGCTGTCATCCTCATCTGTAGTTGGAGAATCTATCTCCAAGCAAAGACAGTCATCTTTCTGCTCGTGCAATTCAAGTTAAGTTTGGCTTTCGAATCTCTCTAAAACCGATACATTTCATTGGTAAATACTGAGTAACTCCAAAAAGAACCCTGGTGCATGGTGCTGGACAAGGTGCAGTACTGTGAAACCAGTCTATTAGGGTCTTGCATTGTAATCCTAGCACTACGAAGAGAACCCTAATGCTTGCAGCTTACTTACATTAGCTCAAATTCCAGGGGCTTCAAAGTCTAGACACCCGTTATGCGAACCGCCATCTGATCCCTTGTCCCCATCGTCCTGCGATCAAACAGTGCCAAACACCGCTTGATCTTCATCCTGAAATGTGTCTTAAATCAAATCAGGATTGCCCATGTACCCCTTACACGAGCTCCTACATAGGATGGAAGCATCCGTCCCCACAACATATCGACCATTGAATATGGGATCCCTCCACCCCTTGCAAATGCGACATTGTGGATCATTTCGAATGTACGTATTAGATGTGTCTTATCGGGAGACAGATTCTATTAGCGGTATTGAGGAAAAGGGTTCGACTAGAGCCGACTTTCGTCACGACTCACCATTTAGCTTCATCAAAGTTGGAAGCGCAATCAGCTCCATTTGCATCTCTTTGCTCGTGTTACCTTGATTGCGATGGTGAGTTACAACCTTTTAAACTCTAAGTGGAGGATGCACCTGGACAGTGGAGACAGGCAAATGCTGGGAACATTAGAACACTTGCCAGATTTTAAGCACGTAGATTGTTTTACATTGCAAGTGGAATAACTGTGTCATGAAGTGTTGAAGAATTTGAAGGCTCAGTTCATACGACATAACGCAGCAATGGCTACAAAATTAGCTAAGCGAACCATTCGGAATTCTGCCGCCGAAGAGAACAGAAGGCCAATGGCATTCAAGGTCCTTCTAGTGAAGATGTACTAGACTCGATGCTAAGCGGACAGACCTGCAAATAATCCGAACTTGTGAGCTAATTCTAGGCCATGCCAGGAAAATTGAATCCGTACAAAAAGAGATACGCTCACACCATTGAGTAGATAAAGGCTCTATGTATCTTGCGACTTGAGATAGTCTTGAATTGCTCGTTTGACATAGCTTCATTGGAAATCTGAATCCTCGGCCTACGACCATAAGACTGTAGATGATGATTCTCAGGTCAAGAAACAAATACTACACGCGGTGTAATGATCTTGTCACTATATAGATCATCAGAAATTAACTGTATATACAGTATAAGACTGCTCCGGCACGCTGTTGCCTCGATTTGCAAGTTGGTTGCACCTGTACGCAGTCTGCTTAATTGATTTGCATTACATCAACAAACTAGGATTCGCAACTCCTTGTTCTAAGCAGACCAGGCTTGGCGTTACTCTCTGTTGGCTTCCATATGATATGCTCAAGTTTTGCACAGAAACTCTTGTAAAACTGTAAATCCAGACGAAAGGATTTAGTTCATGCGCAATGCTCAAAGAGATGCTACTAAAATGCCTTTCAAGATTATGAAGTTGAGAAACTTTTAGGAGGTCATTTAAGCTATTAAGGAAGGTTAACTGGGTTAGATTTTGGATAACAAGTTTTTATATTTTCTGAAGTTCACCTCATGATATTCAAGAGTATCTCCAGCGGCCTTCCTAACATCTACCATGAAGAGGGATGGTGCCACTTCATAAACCTACAAATGATAAAGGATCTCAAATGGATGAGGCCTCCATACCTTAGATACTTCAAATGAAGAGATGTATACATCGATCTCAAAATTACCTCAATGACAACTGCAAACTGGCCGGCTCTATTAGCAGACAATCCTTCAAGTCTCGTCTGTGAAGAAAATATCACTTGAATGAGACTGGATAACACTGAATACAAATTTTCACAGCACATGCTTCACTAAAGACAATACTTAAGTCAATTTTCTTAAACAAACAACTCATATCCTTCATACAGAGAAGTCAAGCCTGTCCAAACCATAGAACATTTCATCAGATTAATGTTCACCGTCTAGTTTACAGTTGTCCAATAGAGCATATGAAAAGGGATGTTCTGGAATGCTTTTGCTACAAAAGCACGAACTCATTTTAGAAAGTTTTATATATATTCAATACTTCATAACCCAATGTGAGGTCAAATTTAAATCCATTCTTCAAGTACTGAAAGGACAGTAAACCATTTTGGATGAATTAAAACAAATTACACAGATACCTTAAAATTTCGTGTATGGACCTTGAGACCCATTGACTCTGCCACTGCTTCAATAGATGAGATGATCACTTTTGCAGGTTTCCGGGACACAAAACGAGTTTGTCTCCTTATGTAATCCTATGCAAATGAACGGGGATGAGAGAGAGAGAGAGACTTCTTTGTGTGCGAACTATCTGGATTTATCACTAACTATGAATGAACCACATGGATCAGGATGTGCAGGAGTTAGAAATCAGTTAATTAGGGATTTTAATTCAAGATGTAACCAACTGCGCAACTAAAATGCAAGAAATATTTAACTTAGAGAGAAGTTCTGACAATCAATCAACAGCATCCCATCTGCCTTCTGATCATTATCCTGCAATTTTTATGTTTTGACTGACAGATTTTGTCACTGCAAAAAATTCACAGATTTAGGACTGAACTTATTCAGTACACAATGTTGATCAATCTAGAATTCAAGTTCCACAATGGTTTTCTTTAATTCTTTTCTAATTGTTGATTCTGCATTAATGAAATAAGCAATCAGAGAGAATCTGAAGAACATGAAAAAAAAATTGATTTCTGTACTAACATTAACCATGAATTTAAGGACTATGCAGATCCTGGTGATTAATAATCACAGGTGTCGCAAAGAACAAAGTCACCTACAAAACTCTATTCAAGTGATCTGATTTATGTTTTTCATACCAGCAGAAAATCATGAAAACTATGATATCAGAGCTTCTATAAGGGCCTAGAGGCTAGAACTCAAGGAATATCACCGGTGAAAGTGCCAAGCAACTTCACTCTAGACAATATTTATCAGGATAGAAAATAGCTGCTGGGAAAACAAAATTCAACCTGCTGCCGGTCAAATAGTGATGATAGATTTAATCCCTGAGATAATGTGATCATCTCAAACGCATTCATTATCAAAGGACCCCCATCTTTGGATTCTGACTGCTCAGCTACATATTGCTCCTGCAGATTACCAGCAATAACCAACAAACCAAAAAAAAAAAACAATATCAAGGGTACCGGAAAAGCCAACGGACAGAAATCCCTACAGAAAGTTGCTATGTTTACAGCACTGCATAAAACAACAAATGAACCTAAAAATGCTGGATATCTAAATTATTCAGAAATGTTGCACAAACCTTAATGTCATCAAAGACAGCACGGACATCATCTAAATTAACTTCTTCATCTTCCTTATGTCTTACTGGGACATAATTTTTTCGGAACCATGAATGCTTTCTAATTCCTTCAATACCAATGCGCTGTCAAGAAAATTAGTGATATGTCAGGCGTGAAAACATCATTAATCAGACAGTCAAGATGAGCTCAGGAAATTGAAATCCTTATAGCTTTTTTTTTTTTTTTGTCTTGCAATTTCTGCAGTCAATTTCCAGGTCATAACCTGTAAATTTCTGGTAAAAGTTCAGTTGGTTCATTTAAAGCAGGATGTGTGGTGATTACCACTTTCACTACCTAAAGCACCCGACTTTAATTTGATAAAGTAATTACTTACAGTTCTAGGATTGGGATCAAGTATTCTTTTGATCAATGATGTTGCCCCCAGAGAAAACCAAATCGGACAGACAAATTCAGCAGCATTTATCTACACATAAGCTGGAGATTAGAAACTTCCAAGTATATTTCCTGTTCTAAATGATTGAACCAACATAAAAAAAACGGTTAGAAAAGAATGAGAGCTGTAAAACACATTTTCTCCTAGTATGCAAGACAAAGAAGACAGAGAACTGCATTAATCAATACATAGGATACCATCAAACACATGCTCGTGTGAAAAAGGAGCCTTGACAAAATGTATGGGAAAAGACAAGGGTCATTCAAAAGTCCCCAGGCAACACTCCATTGGGTAGAAAGTTCATGAAAACATAGATACAAACAAGAAAGACTAGAAAAATCATGAAGGATTCCGAGAAACCTAAAGAATTGTCCACAAGAAATCATCCATTAATTTCCCTCATTCATTGATAGATTAAGAAGGAAACGGAATGAGTTTCAAAAGCCATGTGGAAGTAGAACAACAAGCTTGCAATAAAAAGGGAAAAGCAAACCCTTCTGTACAGCGTTGGAAGATCTGTCTCATCAAATGGAAGATATCCAGCCATTAAAACATAAAGAATGACGCCACATGACCATATATCAGCTGCTGCACCATCATAACCCCGCTGACCGAGAACCTGAAACAGATATTTTAGTGTGCTAAAGTGCACATGTTTGATATTTAAAGGGAAATGAACAAGTTTGTGTCTTCTGAAAGATGCTTAATCCCATGACCCGAAGAAATTGCAGAAATCCTATTCTTGCTGCGAAGGAGGAAGTTCAGAATTTTCCACTGGTTGCCAAATGAGAAGCACACATGAAATTTCATCTTTTGTCTTGGCAGTGAACAGATGGAAAACGAGAGAACTCGTGATCCCTTTATTCCACCCAACTGTCATACATATTCAAGATATACAGATAAATCCATAAAAAGTAATTGAGTTTCTCCCTTTTCTAGGGCATCTATTGGTTTCTATTCATGACGGACTGTAATCATCCACATGTGGAATGTTCAAGATAACAGAAAATCATGAGAAACACCAAACGCAATGTCAGTTGTCAACTGTACCTCAGGAGCCACATAATTTGGCGTTCCACAAGTTGTATGAAGAAGTCCATCACCCTGCTCCTACAAAAATAAAATAAAATCAATCTCACAGGTCAAGTAACTTTTGCACATAAAAGTGCACATACCATCATGCTTACCTGAAGGGGCAATGCACTCAATCCAAAGTCAGAGACTTTTAAGTTTCCATGACTATCCAGAAGCAGATTTTCAGGCTGTGTCAACAGAGAGGAGGAAGAAAAAAAATCAGAAAGAGACTTGGTTCAGAAAGCAGCAATATTGCTCTACAGTCGTGAAGCTAAGCACCTTCAGGTCCCTATGATAGACACCCTTACTATGACAATGGGCAACTGCATCTATTAACTGCTGAAAAAACTGTCTAGATTCATTTTCAGGAAGCCTTCCCTGGTGAACCTGAAAAGTTAAAATCAAATCAAGAGAAAGGAACTTCTCAATAAAATATAACCATAATTGATCCAGCATATCCTCCTAGTGGTTGAGAGATTAGGCAAAGCTAAGGGTGAAAGAATATTTATTAGAAACCTAAGACTTTGTCTAATGACGTATGGGGATTTACTCGCTCCAGCGTACCAAAAGATTATTTCACTGCACCAGCACTTGATAGAACCTATTAAATAAATAAAACTAGTTCTTTTGAAAAAGGCCAAGCAGGATGAGGACAAACAATTTTAGGCATTTCCTAAAATGTATAGACGTCCGATATACTTACAATTTTATCATATAATTCTCCTCCAGAAACAAACTCAAGAATAATGTATATCTTTGTCGGGCTTGCCAAAACCTGGAATCCAGAAAAGATATGAGGGGAAAATGAAATTATTTACAGGCAGTGGCCACACTGAACTTACACTGTGACAAAACAAAGGTAATCACCAATTTCAATTTTTGAACTTCAAGGAAACAAAGATGACATGTCATACCTCATGCAATCTGACTATGTACGGATGTCTGACAATCTTCATTATGGATATCTCTCTTTTGATCTGAAACCAATGTCAAGGGAGGAAAAAGCGAAGGTCACTTATAGTTCTAAGTGGAGCCAAAGACAAAATAAGTTATGGCCCTAGGATAATGTTTTAAGCACAACAAAAGATTTAATCTCGACCAATCACAATCTTGTTACTTAAATATCTTCTACCCTCTATTTACTTTGAACTACATAATACATGACAAAACAATTTCTAAGATATATTAATGTCTGAAGAATAGATAGCTATTACTAGAGCAGTCATTGCCATCTTCTTTCAAATGGTAAGATTTTCATGATGAGTTTAAGCTGAGCACCTGATCAACCATTCTGTGCTTAAGAATGGTGCTTTTAGCCAAAATTTTCATGGCCACGCACTCTCCATTGTCTGTGTTCTGTGCAAATTTGACCTTCGCAAAAGTCCCTTCACCTACTGTCCGGCCAACCTGATACTTCCCCACCTTTCTTGTCACCATTTTGGCATTCTCTTTCAACTCCGTCCACACAAATCCAGCGCCTTCCTCCAATTTACTGTCCAGAAAAACTGGAAATCTGTATGAATGATCTGCCGAAACAGCTATATCAGAAACCAAGTAAAACCCAGAAAATAAAACTGATCACAGCATCAATTACAGCATTTTCCAACTAAATTACGAAATACAAAATCTGAACTCCTGATCTCAGAAAGTTCAGCAAAAAGAAAGGAATCGAACCATATGGCGATTAGCTTATCTAGTCGACCCAGAACTAAATTAACACAATGACAATGCCTAACGAGCTCCAATTATATCCACAAACAGCACTCACTATATAATCTGACAACAAACTAAATTAAGTCCAGAACTGAACTCTCTGTCGGAGAGCAGGAACATTCGGTACTCCACCCAGATCACGAGCCGGCCAATTTCATACCCGACCCTTCACAGAACCCGGTCTCATTTAGACGCACAAACATCACGCGAAGCAACGAGAGTCGCACGAGAATAAAGAACGCGAACGAAAGCAACCATGAGGATCAGAACCTGCACAATACTGCGAAATCACGGAGTCCCACTTCGACCCACCAAACAGAACCGTCGGGAGCCCAACCCTCCGTATCGGAAACGCGCAAGCTCCGGCAAGCGCGAGCGAAGATTCCGAGAGAGAGAGAGAGAGAGAGAGAGAGAGAGAGAGTTGAATTGAGCGAGGTTTTGACAGCTTAAGAACGATGGTCAATCTTGTGGTGTGCATGCAACGGAGGGAGGTGAATATAAAGCACACGACCCTCGACAAGCAACATGGACCAAGTCATTATTTTCGCGATTAACATAAAAACATAAAGATCGAATTCTAAAAATTTTAAAAGGTGCAATCAAGCTCTAAAATGTCACAAAAATACAATTGAGTGCTAAAATTTTTACAAAGTACAATCAATAAAAGGACTTGATTGGATCAATTTGATAAATTTTAAAACTTAATTTTAGGTTTTGATTGTATTTTTGTGATAAATTTTAGGACTTGTTTATATTTTTTTAAAATTTTAGGACTCAATTATACTTTTTAAAAATCTTAAAATTTTTAATGCACTTATCTCAAAACATGATCCCCTTAATCGATCACGTTTATAATAATTAATGAGATAAACATGCGTGTTTTAACTTACCAAACGCGCACGTGCCCACGTTCAAAAGTTAGTTAAGGAAGTGACGTTTCACGCGTGTGCGATCGGATGTACTAATGATGTTGACTACAACCTTATATGTATCATAAAGTTGACCAACAAGATCATGTGATGCAAGTGCTTTTTCCAAGTGGGATCTTTTGTGTATATAGAAACACCTTGGCTTTTTCACATGATTGGACCTGAGATAAAAGATTTGTGTCCATTGGCCATTACATATATTGTTACACCACGCATGCATCATCTTGAATTTCCAAGTGTCACATCTTGATCTTGTGACGGGAGATTGTATTAGATATTGTTTTAGAAAAGAAAATGAAATACCTTTAGTATAAAGCGACAGGGGTTATGGAGGGTCGTTTGTTGATTTTGGACAAAAAAGTGAACGAAGCGAAATTCAAAGGGCGAGCACTTGGAAACCCATGTTGCCAATGATGTAAATTGCAGAGAAGATAATTGTCGGAAAGTAAAGATGAATTTGCAGAGGAATGTCGAGTTTTGTAGTTGATCAAGGATCATAAAAGAATACAACATTGGTGTTTATAGCCCACGATTGATGATTACTTACAATCGACTATTGGATTTGAATGAACAAATAGTTTCCTAATTCTATTTGTGATTACAAGAAGCTAAGCTATATCCACAATCTCCTCTATCCAGCAACAATTATCCACCAGCAGTTAAGGATTCGAAAATATTGATTCCACTACTTGGTGGTTACATATTGGCGTAGATGACCTTGTCGACTAGTGAAGGCTCTCGTCCATAACCTATGATGTCTTATCATTTTACTGGTGAGTTGTCGATTCCCTCTAAATAGTCTATTATTTTGTTCATTAACTTTTGATATCGGTGTGTGAAATTTCTTTTGGCAAAATGAAGGGGGAAACAAAAAAGCAAAGTGAGCTTATATATTATGTATTTATTGACATAAAAAAAATGACCGACTTTGATTGTTATCGACAAGTTAACGACTTAGTCGAAAAGAGCAGAATTTAGTTATGTCAGCACTCAGCTCATTTCACCTTGCACATGTGAATTTATGTCAATAAATTTACTTTCCCCATCGTCGATGTCTCTTCTTCATTTTAATTATTAAAAAAGAAGTGGATATACAGTGCATTTGGGTAAATTTCTAGCGACAAGACTTGTTGGGTCGTCGTGACTCGTGAGGGTTGGGTCGTTGGCCGAGACGATCCAATCAAATTTCCAGACATTTTCCAGAGCGATTGAGATTGTGAGTTAAGACGATGCTGCCATTGTCGAGGGATTTTCGAAATAGCCACTCTCTTCTTGTCTCGACTTGAATCAATTCGGAGGGTACTTTTGACTTGGAGGAGTCTCTAGAATCCTCCTTAATTAGTAAAATCAATGGCCTCAATCATTGCTTGTACGTCACTTCCTAATTTCATCTTTAAGTACGGACTCTAGTGCTCGTACCTAGTGTCGACCATTTGGATCTTTCTTTTTGTAACGATTCGTGTTTGGAGATTGATGGTACTAAGAAGGGTCCGAAAAGATATTCGGAAAAAGTGTCGTTCTCAACTTAGAGAAAAGACCATAAAAAATCCCAAACTTTATCATTTATGACACATTTACCTAAAACTTTTTTTTGTATCATCAAAAACCCCAAACTTTACCTCTGTGACACATTTACCCCAAACTTTTTTATTTGACACCAAAAATCCCAAACTTTACTATCTGTAACACATTTACCCCACTTGAAGTAAAAAGACAGATTTACCTCAATTTTTTTTTTTATT
>BCNH02000003.1:9206943-9263947 GCA_001662345.2 Metrosideros polymorpha var. glaberrima
TGCCGCAGCTGTGAAGCGTAGATCCACTGATGTATATCGGATGCATTGTCGTGCTGGTCACCCGCCCCCGAACATACTTCGGTGTCTATTTCCTGAATCTGAGTTTGAGTCTGTGAGTTCTTTTCAATGCGAAGCTTGTCAGTTTGGTAAACATCATAGAGCGTCTTTCCCTTCCCGCATTCTAAGTCGTGTGTCTAGTCCGTTTGAGTTGGTTCACTCAGACGTTTGGGGTCCTTGTCGTGTGTCTGATGTCTCTGGCTTCAGGTATTTTGTTACATTCGTGGATGATTTTTCTCGAATGACTTGGTTATTCTTAATAAAGGACCATACAGAGATTTTTCACTGCTTTCGCTTGTTCTATTTTGAAGTGTTGAATCAGTACAATATCTCTGTCAAATGCTTACGGTCCGATAATGCTAGAGAATATCTTGCAGCAACTTCTGGTTTCCAACCTTTTCTTGATTCTCATGGTATCCTTCATCAGACTTCTTGCTCATACACCCCACAGCAAAATGGTGTAGCTGAACGTAAAAATCGTCATCTTCTTGATGTTGCTCGTTGTCTCATGTTTCACATGCATCTACCTAAAAACTTTTGGGGCCCTGCTGTTCTTACAGCATGTTATTTAATTAATAGACTTCTATCTTCTGTTCTTCGGGGGGAGACACCGTTTTCTATTCTACATCCCAATCGTCCTCTCTTTTCCTTACCTCTTCGGGTCTTTGAGTGTGTCTGTTTTGTCCATAGCCTTACTCCCGGTCTTGATAAGCTGGACCCTCGTGCTGATAAATGTGTCTTTATGGGATACTCTCGGACTCAGAAGGGATACAAATGTTATAGCCCTAGTCGTCATCGTATGTTCGTATCAACAGATGTGACGTTCTTTGAAGACCAACCATATTTTGCCTCTTCGGTGGTTTCCGCAGTGACCGATGATGGTGATGGTTGTGTCATACCGATGATTCCACCTCCTTCACTTCCTCCAGTTACTTCCACAGGATTTCCATTTGCGGAACGCACCTATCAACGACGCAATACAGTGCCGACTACGATAGTACAGTCTTCACCAGCACCTGATTCATCTGTTCCCCCATCAGTTACAGTACCAGCCTCTGATCCTGATCCACCAATTGCTTCTCGCAAAGGTACACGTTCTTGTGTTGGTCGTCCTGTTGATCGCTATTCTCCATATTCCATTCGTACACGTCATCCTATTTCCAATTTTTTGTCCTATGATCGTCTTTCTCCTACCTTCTCTGCCTTTGTCTCGTTGTTGTCTTCTGTTTCTGTGCCTAGCAGTGTTGCTGAAGCTCTTGCTCATCCGGGATGGCGTTGTGCCATGGAGGATGAAATGCATGCGCTAATTGCGAACCAAACTTGGCATTTTACTTCCTTACCTGTTGATAAGAAATCTGTTGGTTGTCGTTGGGTTTTCACTATTAAGGTACATCCGGATGGCACTTTTGATCGCTTGAAAGCACGATTGGTTGCAAAGGGATATACTCAAACTTATGGTGTCGACTATGATGACACATTCTCTCCGGTGACCAAAATTCCATTAGTTTGTGTATTTATTTTACTAGCTGCGCAATTTGGCTGGCTCCTTCATCAGCTGGATGTGAAGAATGCATTTTTACATGGTGATTTGGCTGAAGAGGTCTACATGGAGCAACCACCTGGGTTTGTTGCTCAGGGGGAGAATTTGGTATGTTGTTTGCACAAGGCTCTGTATGGACTTAAACAATCCCCTCGCGCTTGGTTTGGTAGATTCAGTGATGCAGTTCTTAAATTTGGATTAAAGAGATGCAAGGTAGATCATTCAGTTTTTAGTTCTATCTCTTCAGCTGGTTGTATCCTTCTAGTGGTATATGTGGATGATATTATCATTACTGGCAGTAATTCGAATGATATTCAGAAACTTAAGCAATTTCTGCACGTAGAATTCAATACTAAAGATCTGGGACGTCTTCGATATTTTCTTGGTATTGAAGTAGCCTATTCACATGCCAGTATCACTTTATCACAACGGAAGTATGTACTTGATATTCTTGGTGAAGTTGGGTTTCTTGGAGCAAAGCCAGTTGATACCCCTATGGATCCCAATGTAAAACTTGATGCAGAACATGGAGAATTATTACATGATCCAGCGAAATATCGGAGATTAGTTGGTAAGTTGAACTATCTTACCGTCACAAGACCTGATATATCATTTGCTGTTAGCGTAGTGAGCCAGTTCATGAGCTCTCCTCGTACTACTCATTGGGATGCTGTACTTCGAATCGTAAAATATTTGAAGGGAGCACCAGGTAAAGGACTACTGTTTAAAAATCATGGTCATCTAAACACTACAGGTTTCTCTGATGCCGATTGGGCTGGATGTCCTATGGATAGGAGATCTACTTCAGGCTATTGTGTGTTTCTTGGAGGAAATTTAGTTGGGTGGAAAAGCAAGAAACAACATGTTGTTTCTCGATCTAGTGCTGAAGCGGAATATCGAGCTATGGCACATGTGACAGGTGAATTACTGTGGTTGAGGATGTTACTATCAGAGATTGGAATGTCACCATCAAACTCATCAGTGTTATATTGTGATAATCAATCCGCTATTCATATTGCATCTAATCCTGTCTTCCATGAGCGAACTAAGCACATTGAAGTTGATTGTCATTTTGTGCGAGAAAAGGTCCAAAAAGGGGATATTGTTCTTCAACACAGGAAGACTGAGGATCAACTCGCAGACATCTTTACTAAATCTCTACGGGGAAATAGAGTGGGTTTCTTATGTAACAAGTTGGGATTATTTGATATCTATGTCCCTACTTGAGGAGGAGTGTTGGAAAGTATTGTTAAGGGTAGAATAGTAATAAGGGTCAACTAGTATATATATACATGTATTCTACTCTTATCATTAAGTAATAGATTATTATTATCCCTTTTACAGGGATCATATCTTAAGTGTCTGATGTCATGATCAAGGATGCACAATCAATCTACTCTGGGAATCATTAGGAATGGTGAAAAACCAATCCGAACAACAGTAGCTTAAGAAGCTCTACATTGCCTTTCCTAAAAATCTCTCTGCTAAATCTACCCTAACTTACCAATTTCTCTTGCCTTGGATGATGAGAAGTAGAGTAGACAAGGAAAATGATATTGTTCTATCTGAAGGCTCCCATAGTTTTCTCTATTAAGCACCAAAGCTCACAAGACTAACTAGGCTTAACCAGTAAAACAATTCTTACAAATGATATTTATCCATGTATACCAAAGCAACTACATCATTAAGCTGCTAGTCAGCTAAGCATGTCTTGTGTCAGTATCAAACATAATGTAAAGGATGTCAGTACAGTATTTTCACATTCTTCTTTGGAAAATAAATTCGCTCCCTATGATATCAGCCAAAAGCAAACGTGATCCACTTACACACTGTTGAAGAAAGCTATAGAAGCCATACCAAGAGAAAAGTTAAAAAAAAAAGCTTTCCTCTGAGCTACAGTAGATACCTATCTTTTCTTATGTAGGCAGGGTTTGCAATCTTATATGCTTGTACTTTTGTTCGCTGTTGAAGCATCTCGCACTCTCTGTCAAGCCTTTGAACAAGACAAGCTTCAGAGCGTCAACTCCCTCTTGCAAAGAGACGTCAATCTAGTTTGTCAAAACCATAGGAAGTCATATCATCAAAATATCACTGAGTAATGTTGCATGCTGGTTGAAGATATGGAGACAAAACCTAAAGGAAGATTAATCCTCTATTATTTGTTTGATATAGTTTTAAAACCAGGGGCACCATCACGGACTATTATGGAAATAAGGTAAAATTATACATGCTACTGAAAAATAGATTGTATAAGAAAAGGAACATATGGAAGTATTATCGAAACCTGTCAAAACTTCATAGTAAGAGAAGCATCAATTATTATCAATAATATCATTGGATAGTAATGCTCTTGTTTACCTAACATGTTTCATAGCTGGATCATGTTTTCTTTTGTCCTGCACCTAATGTTCTTTAAAATGGATTAGGATCCCTAGGATATGACTAGTAAGCAATTACATGCTTACCCGCTCCCTCGCTGTCCTATTGAATTTTTGAAGCAAGAATGCTTTGGGATCCATCTGCCCAGGAGGCCTGCCAATACCTACACACATCCATGTGCATAGAGATATAAATGCTTTACTTCATGACAGAGGTGGGTAAACTAAACAGTGCCAGAGACTCACCAATTCTCAGCCGAGCAAATTCTCTGTTTCCTCGAAAATGATATATTACACTCTTCAGCCTAATGCAGAGAGAGAGAGAGAGAGAGAGAGAGAGAGCAGTACTTCAGTAACCAGAAGTGCATGAAGCTACTAGAAATCCCATCAGTAACCTCAAAAGTCAAAGCAGTTAGTTTTACTCCTTCAGAAATGCAGGTCATATGAGGCAGTCAAAATTGCACCATCAGGACAACCGAAACTTTCCAGAACACCAGGACACCAATTTATGTCTCATTAGATTTTATTCATTTCTACATTGTAGAGGTGTGAACCAGGCTTCGCAGACATGCCTTTTTTCTAAATTTATACTACATTTATTTAGTTCTTGACTGTTTATCCGATTTATTAGCAAAGAACTTTTGATAGCGAGATTCTCACGTGCATTGCATGCAGCATTGAGTCGGTATTGGTTGCAGGATCTCGGGTCATTCCCATTTTTAAGGATGTTTTAGAGACACTTTTGAATTGATGGGATCAAAGTTGGGCTCATATGGAAAAGGCCACCATACACGCTGACCTTTTCTTGTGGGCTTGAGTGTTTTTTTTTTTTTTTGGGGCCATTTGCAAGTGTGATGTCGACTCATTTCCTTATGACACTTAGATGATATGTCAGTGCCAATGGCCTTATGATGTGAGGGAACCTAACCAACCGTCTATCCATTTTGCTTCACCAAGAATGCAAAGTGGAGAGATCCCATACTTCTCTCGTTGATACACCCCTGTGGTTCATTCATGTGAGTAGGCAAAATTTGCAATGAAGAGTTTCTGACAGCATGTTGCTTGCTGCTTGCCCATCTCCTGAAGCCTCCGAGTCAAACTAGCACTCTATGCTTGGCATCCAAACCAACTAGATAAGTATATTTCTTCTCTCAAGCCCAATCTACTTTGGTCCAACTTAATGTTTCCAATATATCCCCTAGAACCTGGGTGTAACCCCTCTGCAAAAGTCATTCCATTCTAGAAACTCTTGCACATACCTTAGAAGTTCCCAGCAACTTCTGAGTAATAGACAACCATTCTCTACATGTGGGTTAAGATATCCCTCTCTGTAGCCACCAAGTCCCAGATTTATCTTTTATTCCCATAAAAACCCCTTGTATAAGAAGACTGTAGTTTGAGAGACCTAAGTTGCACACTATTTGTCCTCCACGAATCTAGATAATAGCTGGGTAGTCAAGAGAAGCCACAGTAATGACAGAACGACAGAGTCATAAATAATTCAAGGTCTCATGACACTATCGTACCTTGAACATGAGAAATTAGCAGTAAGCATGCACGAAAGGTGAGGTCTGCAGGCTATCCAATGTATTCTAGCACAACAAAGACAAATTGAAGAGCAACTAAAGATGGATATCTAATGTAATCTCTAGTCCTTACCCATTGTGACTTCCATGACCACCTTTATCTTTAAGGCGAAGCACCCCACATGGCAAGTCCATGTCATCATGAAACTGAATAAAGGTGACCAATTGTTACACAGAAAGAAACTCATTCAATGTAAGTCAATAGAGAAAACATCAATATGGAAGAGCAAATTACCACAAGCACCCTATTGAGAGGCAGCTTATAGTAAGCAGCTAGAGGTCCAGCCTGCAATTAAATGAAAATGCTGCATTACTACTGAGCCTGCATGAGCACTACTTGTCATAATTTCCGTCCAATAATGCCATTATAAACATTCAACCTTCCATATCATGCACCTCCAGAAAGCTTCAAAGGTAAAAATGTCAACGTAAAATTGTACTAGAAGCCAAATTGAACTTTTATCTTTCATACATGATCTCAACAAAGCATGTCATGAATTTTTTTTCAACAGAAGAAACAGATTTCGAAGACTTTGGCATGACAATGAAATGGTTATTCAGAGCCTACTAAGTGATACACTTCATAACAGCCTTACAGAAGTAAGAAGCCTTATAAAAAAAGAGATAGTCTATCTGCTCAAATGACAAGGAATAAAGTGACTCTGGAAAGATTTTACCCACATGGCCAAGATTAAAGATAAACTTACTCAAAAACAATTTTTGAAAAAGTTTTATCATCAATAAAAGACAATAAGGCGACTCATCTAATCCTCCCACCGAAAACAACATTAGTTTTTTTCCGACCGACTCGTAATATAATGATGAACAGGAGTTGAAGTTGGACAGCTAACAAGTCCATTCATTAGCGCAAAGTAACATCAATCAACAGAATTTGAAAACCTCAAGCAGAATGCAAGCTCCCCATGACATCATTAGTTCTTAGTGTCAACATAATCTTCATTTCGATCATCATTTATGATGTACAGGTCCTCAATGAATTTTACGCAATCCCCATACAAAACAGAATACTTCATGTAAGGGATTTCATTCTGTTCGATTCTACTTCTACAACTTTTAGAACCCCGGTATTCTCCTATGACTTAAGCATCTCTCACTTAAGCTGGTCCATCTTACCAAGGGCAGGAAAATCAGTTCGCAATTCAGCTTAATAAGTATTCCAAGTAGGGGAAAAAAACCTTTGTGACGGCTTACCGATTCGCCGCTCAGATTCATGTAAGTCTGAGGCTTTGCAAGGAACACAGGGACATCACCAACAAAACCTGCATCAATGTTCCATCCACCAAATTAATTGCAACCGACACACTCCTGACAGAATAGAGCCAAAAGGAAGATCACCGAGCACCTGCCTTGCCCGAACATAGCTTTGCAGTGGACTGTGCTCATCGGAATCCCTTGCGATTCGGCAAAAGCATCGATCATTTCGAACCCAACCTGCTTGATCAAAACCAAAACACATAACTGACGGTTCTGCAACTAGGGATTCCAGGAAAAGGAAAATAAAAGAAAGAAAGAGAACATATTGTAGTGCACAGTGACTGGGTCCAGCTACGTACATTATGCCTAGTTCCTCTGTACTTGTCTCCAGGATTGCCCAAGCCGACAAAGAGCCAAGGCCGTGGAGCCCCGGTGCAAAAGCAACGTCTACCAATCACGCTATGCATACAAAGACGTCTCTTGAATTCACTGCTTTCTCAGGTTTGAGCTGGAGTTCAATGGCGGAAGAAGCAGACAGCGGGACACGCAATTGCGACAGCTCTCCAAGTAACCAACTTTGCACTGATCAGAGTCAGACCCACGCAGAACCCAAAATTTCCCACGACATCAGGAAAGCATCATCGTCAAAAATCAAATCGTCCCACCTTAAAAAAATCACCCAAAGGAGCAGCTGCAAATCGCGATACGAGTCTCCGAAACCAGCAGTTTCACTTGGGCATTATCGCAAACACCCGAACTGCAGAGACGAACCGCATTGAAGAGGGGGGAGCGAAAAGATGGAAGAAGACAGAATCGAGACTGTTACCCGAACGAAGAGGCGATGCAAAAGGAGATTGAAACGACCTCAGATCTTCTCGTTTCGACGGCGCGTCTACCGTGCCCGGGGAGAAAATCAGTCGAGCGATAGCTCTCTCTACATGTATAGACTTTACCACCTTCATATAATGTAGCCGAAGCATTTGATGAGGTGTTCTAATTTTGACTAGTAAACTTATATATATTTTATTAAAAATTTTCTGGAAATTTAAAGTTCTATTGAATTATAGCGAAAAGCCATTAGAAAAACATATCGATATGTACGAATATCGTGTAAAATTACACATAAATCTTCAGCTTTCTTAGATTTAAAACGCTATTTTCGTTTTTTAAATTTTGGAGAAATGGTAATCAATTAAAAAGTGCTCGCCAAACCCATATAAAAAAAGCAAAAAATTGGGTGAAATAACTGTTGTGAGCCCCCTACTAGCTGCTGCTTTCTGAGTTTCTTCACATCATCACTTCATACATTTACTGTGTGACTAGACTACTTTCAGCCGAATGTTGCTGATCCCATTGCAATCTTTCGCTGAATTCGAGCGCGCGAAATGATAAGCTCTAAAGCTGCTTAGGAGATGCAGTTTGATCTAGTGCTCATGATCTAAGTCTGTAATGTTTTGTCGGTTTTCTATCGGTGTAATCGGCGATTGATTCGAATCGTCATCTCTTTCTACTTGTTCCGGTACTAATCCCAAGTGAATCCATGTTATACCAACTAGCTTGTTTGGGCACTTGCTATCAGCACTAGTAGTTTGTAAACATATGGTTCAACCTGCTAATGCTTAATCACTTTGTTCATTCTGAGAATTTGTAATATCATGCCATATAAATCTGAGTTTGTGTGCTGATGTTTGATGTCACCTGTATTTGCCAACAGAGAGACACCCAATCATATCTTCTGGTTGATGACTAAGAGTTTATTCCTGCATTTTTCAACATCCATTGACCTTACATTCTAGGACTTAAGTTAATTCTTGGTGCAGAGGACATTCAATTTGACCAGTTCTCTCAACTAAGACCTACATGATCCAAAACCAGCCAATGATCGAGCCACTGACCAACCCAATTCCCAGAAACACAACCATCATGATCGCAGCGAACTCTGCCTCCAAAGCCGGCACCGACTTCGGCGTCAGAATCATCAGGACGCTTGTCAGGTAACCATTTGTTAACCCGAGCAGGAACGTCAGCATGGCCATCGGAGCTTCGGTTTTCAACCAGTTGGGTCCGTGGAGGCAAACATATAAGAGGGGATAGAATAGGAGCCTGGAGATGCAACCCCATGTCGCCTCCCTCACGCTCTTCATGACGTAGATCGCAGTCAGGGACTTCCCTGCTAAATCGGCAGCGTTGTATATTGTGATCAGCAAAACAGGATACCAACCCCGGAGAACCTCGGATTTCAAGTCCTCTGCAATGAATCCAGGAAAAATGGACAGCGTCACTAGATATATCATGACTATGCCGAGAGCAGGGAGCCGGATTTTCTCGGCTACGACCCAGAGCTTCAGCCTTGAGCATTGGAGATTGTCCTGATGAAACATGTAATGTTGGCGAACGACTGGCAACTTGTACAGCAGGTTGGAGCAGACGATGCACAGGAGCAGAATGAAGGTGCTCACTATGAAATAGAAGTGAGCGCTGGTCCGGAGACCTTGTGGATTCTGTGGAAGAGATGCTTTTGTGACGATCCTCAGGATCGAAACTAGAACTCCTGTTGATACCGACAAATGCATGTTTAGGTGAAGTCGACATTCGCTTGCATGTTCAAAACTTATTTTTGATGATTTATCAATTTTTCGTTCATGGTTTGAATCCATGAATCATGTTAGGGCAATATTTATCCTAGTGATTGAATCATGGAATCTTTGAATGCTAATAGAAATGTCCCAGGACTCTGGAAAAACGATAGTTCTGCTCATGATTAAGAAGCAAAATGAGGAAGCCACAAAAACTGACCTGAGGAAGCAGTTCCGGCGAACACTGCCTGCATGTATTGTTTTGGTAATTTCCCGGCGGATCCAATCAAGCTTCCTCCTATCAACCCATCAGCCAAACCGCACATGACCACCGATGAAACCGTGGCACCATACGCCACTTTTCCTCCTCTTTTCGCCCCACTGCCACCACCTGAAGTCCAATCTATGATTGGAGCCATCATCAGGGATAGGATAAACAGCGAAAACCCCACATTCATCCTCATCCTGAGGCTCAACTTCCTGCTCCATCCACCCAAGCTCACCACCATGACCAAAACCAGCACCGACGAGCTCATGTATGCGACTGAGAAGACCTTCTCAATGTGCTTCGTGGGATAGAGATGACCGAAGTAGTCCACGGCAGTGATAAATGCATTCCAGGGAAGCAAATTCCCGGCACCTAACAAGAAATGGATGATATAAGCAAGCTTGTAGGTGTCTAGTGGCTGAAGATCATCTCCAGGACCCTTCGAGCTCTCCATATCTTTTCTTGAACTTGAACTCTCCTTCAACAGTTTTAGAAGCTTGAAGTGGAATTTGAGCACACACAAATAAGGGAGTCTCGGCATATTTTTAAGCGATCTTTGATTTGAGGGGCATTGGAGGAAAAAGGAAAAGCTGTGTCTTGACAAGATGTTGGGATTGTGACACTTGCAATTGAAAGCCACAATCAGAGGGAGGAATTAGAGTAAGAGCCAGTGAAGCCCTGTTTGACAGCTTGTGTGTCTGTGTTTTTTGAGCCAAGGATTTGATTGATGGGTTAGCATTTGGAATAAGTGCAGCTGGTCCATGTACAAGAATTGTGTGTTCTCACTATGGGGTCGCCAATGGATGGGCAGTATTAGAAGTACTCTCTGAGTCCTGGTTGTCCTGCTAGAGATTGCTATGATTGTCAGAATAATTGACCTCTGCAAGAATTTAAAGTTCAACTCATTTCTTTCGTTTAAGTTTCATCATTGGCATCACCAATCACGTATTTCCGAGCCGTCGAAACCACTAAATATCGTCAACTTTATTGCATATGATGACCACGAAAGTAAAAAGTTTCTTTCACTTTCATCATTGGCATCACCAATCATGTGTTTCCGAGTCGTTGAAACCACTAAATATCATCAACTTTATTCCTAGAGAAGATTGCTTTCACAACAACTCTTCGAATTGGCAAATGTCACTCTAGTATGCCTCGTGAGGTTGTGCAGATATTCTAATTTTTCAGGCAGGAATTTGACGATCACATGGAAAGGAACATCTGCTCCATGTGCCCAGATGCCTTCTCGCAAAATCTCAATTTATACAAGAGTCATCTTCACACGATTCCTCGCTCATTTTTTCATTTGGCACGATCAACTTTCCATATATGTTTTTTTCTTTGTGTAAAGGGTTGCAGTCACTTTCTCCTACTGCGCAAGGTAACAGAAAAGGGCAAATAAATATCACCTCTTGGGAGCTTGTTGTGGCCACTAAAAGCTTGCTCAGGGAAAGACACAAATGGGTCACCCTCTTGAAGAGAGATTCAAAGAAGAGAAGATCCAAAAAGTAGGTTCTTGTCAAATGAGGGGCTAAGGCGTGCCTTAGAGGTTGCCTCAGTTGATTAGATTAGCNCCCCCCCCCCCCCCCCCCCATTCACTTGCATGAGCAACTTTGATTCTGTACCTCTCATATATCTATCCATC
Source organism: Metrosideros polymorpha var. glaberrima (assembly GCA_001662345.2). Taxonomy (NCBI): domain Eukaryota; kingdom Viridiplantae; phylum Streptophyta; class Magnoliopsida; order Myrtales; family Myrtaceae; genus Metrosideros; species Metrosideros polymorpha. The sequence goes on from BCNH02000003.1 coordinate 9,218,209, forward strand.
TGAGCCTAGCCCACTATTTTCTTTTGTTTATAATTGACATGGGAATCTCTATTGGGAACAGGAAGCTCCATGTCCACCATCCCCTGTTTGACACCTCTCATTCAACCACCACCTTCTTTCTTTCTACCCATTTCCTGCTCAAATTTCATCTTTCATGTTAAAGATGGGATCTACACTATAACAGGTGTGTCTAGTGCCCAAGAATTCATGAGCTAGATATGTAAAAACATGTGCCCGGAAATCATCTGCACGACGCCGTGTTTCAACATCTACTGCAACACCAAGAAACAGCAAGATCATGCAGAGTCTATTGCTTCATTTGGTTTGCTGCATAAGCATAGTTGGTTTACTGATGAGACTCTTGTCCGCGACTAGTCATATAAATGGTCATTGCTGCCTGATGAATAGGAAAAGGTTTGGCCCTCAAAATGGAATAATTCTAGTTAATGAGGCAACATATAGACTGGAGGGAGTGTGATCTGTGATGGGTACAGCAATGGTTTGACAATTTAAGGACAGACATGACAAGAAATGTGCTTATGATGACCCCTAGCCCTAGTTTTGGGCATTTCAAGAGACCCCACTACAAAAAGCATCAAGAGAGCATATGTCAAGCCTTGCTTTTTTGTTCATGGGGTCTTCATTTTGCATCAAATCAACCGATCGTATCACGAACGTCGTTCAGAAGTTGGTTTTGGTTTCAAAGTTCCACCGGATCATCATTTGTCATATGATCTTTTTCTTTCTAGGGAAGGTTGTTGATGATTGTTGTCACTCTATTATTAGTACTTCGAATCTTTTTTTTGTAAAGACTTTTAGTCCGACAAAGGCGGAGAGTAGTTGCTGGGGTAGAGAGCTTGGACAAGAAGCGGCTTTTGGCAAGTTTCTAGAATGGCGAAGTGAGTAGGAATGAACCGAATTGTACACTAAATGGGGGGAGAACGATTTCAGAACATATATGTGAAATTGAAATTAACTAATAGAGACGCATTTTCATACAACGACAATGTTTAGCTTTGAGACTCCAAAATTAAGCATTCTCGAGTGGGAGCATTATTAAGATAGGTGACATCTTGGGAAAGTGTCCGCTTGTACCTGTACGCCAGGCTTGGTATGAGACAGGTAAAACAGATAATACGAGCGAGTTAATTCAGGATGTCACATCCTTTGGTGAATGTTTTGGGCAAAGGGTTAAATTTTTTTAAAAAAAATTCTAGAGTTTTCTTCTTGAATAACCCTACAAATACAATGACCAGGAAACTACTACAATAACAATACTTGGGATTTGTTCACGATAAGTCCTAAAACTAATAAAAAATAGTGCGTTTGAGTCCTAAAACTTGCAAAAAGTTTAAACAAATCCTAAAACTTGTCACAAAAGTGTATTCGAGTCCTAAAATTTTTAAAAAGTGCAATTAAGTCCTAAAACTTGTCATATCAGTCCAATCAAATCCTTTTTTAAAGTTACTTTTTAAAAAAAAAAAATTTAGGACTCATTTGCACTTTTGTGACAAGTTTTAAGACTTGTTTGAACTTTTTACAAGTTTTAAAACTCAAACGCACTTTCATTATAAGTTTTAGGACTTGTTTGAATTTTTTTTGCAAATTTTAGAACTCAAACGCACTTTCCTTACAAGTTTTAGGATTTATTGTGAACATATCCGGTAATACTAATAGCATCAATGGGAACGGCTACTGCACCCTTTACTGTGAATTAAGCAAAGCTGGAATTTTCCACTCCTAAAGATCAGCTTCGGTTACAACCAATGTGGGACTAAATTCCGCCTTGCCTGGTCTGTGAACAGACCTCCAGGAGTCCAAAACAGACCTAAGACCGACTCATTTCATTTCTCGTTTGGGACGCGATGCCAAGTGAGATCCAACTCTAAATAGAATCTCATTTGAAATGCAATCTCAAGTGGAATCCACTCTGCGCAACGAAGTTGCTTGGATTGGGATTGGCACGGTACACGATCGGGATCTCGCCTTCGACTTTATCGAGAAGCGCAAAGGAGACTTCGAATTTCTTTTTCATTGTTCTCACAAACTGTAGCCATCTCGGTCGTGGTCATGGCAAGTGGTCATTAGAGGTGATGAGTCGGAGCATCCACCACACGTCTTGACCACGTTTCATAAGTTACGGCGAGGTTCTCTTTCTTGAGTCTTTTTGGTACGTTGCCAATTCTGGCGTGCAATCTGACCTTGGCCAAGGGAGACTATGACTCTCCTGTGTCATAGCATACTTGCATTTTTCCCGGAGAGACTGTGCAGCTACGACATTAGGAGATTGATTTTGTTTTATTGAATAAATTCGAAAAATTTTCTTGTCAATGAAGCTTTGGACCATGTATTATTTTCACATTTCCATAATACATTGATGAGCCTAGAAAAATTGATAAATATTTCTTATTTTCAACTAATGAGGCTGGAGACGTTTTAAATAGGCTCAATTTTGTCGTTTTAATTAATGTTATTATATTTTCGCATTTGGTTTCCTTAATTTGGCAATAATTTCCAAATAGTTAAGCTAACACCAAGATTATAGATTCCTCATTTTTCTCCAGCAAAGACTAGTTTTAATAGTAATTGTGTATTCAACTTTGACTAACAGCAATTTTTTTTTGAAGATATCATCAAATTCACAATTCCGCTGTTTAAAATTTAGAACTATAATTAATAGGGAAAAGACCACCAAAAACTCCAAACTTTACCATTTATGACACATATACCCCAAACTTTTTTTTGTATCACCAAAAACCCCAAATTTTGCCATTTGTGACATATTTACTCCAAACTTATACAATGTGACAAATTTATCCCAAACTTCTTTTTTTGACACCAAAAACCCTAAACTTCTATCGGTGTGACACATTTACCCCAAAATTTTTTTGATCCAAGGGCATTTTCGTATTTTACCTTTTTATTAAATAAAATATTCAAAATTATTTAAAATTATTTTAAAAAAAAAANNNCTTTTTTTAAAAAAATATTTTTTATATTCTATTTAATAAAAAAGTGAAAATAAAAAAAATTTGGGGGTAAATTTGTCTTTTTACTTCAAATGGGGTAAATGTGTCACGCAATTAAAAGCTTGGGGTTTTTGGTGTCAAATAAAAAAGTTTTGGGTAAATGTGTCACAGATGGTAAAGTTTGGGGTTTTTGGTGATATAAAAAAAAGTTTGGGGAAAATGTGTCACAAATGGTAAAGTTTGGAGTTTTTGGCGGTCTTTTCCCTAATTAATAAGATATTGTTAAATCATACGTCACGTGACGGCTTATATAATTTTTTTTAACACTGATGACGTAATTATTCCACTGATGAGCTAATAATTATATTTCGGGGTGGATCGGAAACGTTCAATTTTTTATAACGCCACAATAATTAGCCGCAGACTACCCAAAGTAACCCCGCCCTCTCCACTCGCTCTCTCTCTGAAAACTTCACTAGAGAGAAGTTCACCGCCGATGGAGAACGACGGGGAGGCGACGACGTTGCAGCAGCCGGAGCCCGGCAGAGGTGCCGGAGGAAAGATGAGGAGGTCTCCGAACCGCAATCCACGCGCCACGCCCTACGCCCGCCCTAATTCGAACAAACCTCAGGCCGGCGGCGGCGGCGGCGGCGGCTGGCTGTCGAAGCTGGTGGATCCTGCATACCGCCTAATCTCCGGCGGCGCCACCCGCATATTGCCCTCGCTTTTCTCAAGGTCACCTTCCCCTGTTTCGCTGCCTCCTCTCCCTGACGACGACAACGACGACGGCGACGACGGCGGTCTGTTAATCTCTCCCAGTTGCGCTTCTCTAATCTTCGCTGCCTCTAGTTGTTCTTGTTTGATTGGTTAATCGGTATGGATGATCGGATAAATTGGGGTTAAGTTTTACCCTTTCTCGATTGATTCTCGTGATTAGGGTTTTTGTTTGCTTGTTTCTACTCCTTTTAAGAGAGGGTACTTTCTAGTCGAGTCCGTAAGGGAAGCACGTTGTCCATTCCTCGGTGATGTGAAGTAATTTCTTTCTCTCCGTTTATGCTTTTTTCAGTGATTGAAGTTATTATTAATTCGAGATTGATTGAGATTGTTTTACCAGAGTATTAGGAACAGAAAAAAGAAGAGAAAATCGACGACTCGAGGAGGGAAGGAGAGAAATAACTGTTGATGAAACGAGAGCGAGAGAGAGGGAGAGATGATTAGAGAGGAAAAAAGCAACGGAATTTGCTAAAATGTATTTCTTACTGTTTTTATGCATACCCACACATGAATAAATCTTCGAAAGTGGCGTCGCCACACCATATGTGATCCCACAGAATAGTATTCCTACCATCCCCCACTAAATATAGAAACTCTGCTTTTGAAAACATCCCAGCATTGCCTAACGTGCTTCCAAAGCCTGATTGTATGTGCTCCTTGGCTAGATTTAGTTATCCACTCTGTATCTTCGAAATGAAATTTTGCAACCCGTACCCTTCTCCAAAAGCTAGTTTTCTCCACATCAAATCTCCACAACCATTTTCGAAGGAAAGCTCTATTTGCAAGAACCAATGCTTTACCCCCCAACCCCCCACTAGCAACTGTTTGTGTTACGCTATTCCTCTTAACTTGATGAAATCTTGGATTGTCATCCCAATCTAATACAGAAATTATTTGTTTCAGTATGCAAGGACTAAAGAAAAAAGAGTGGGAACTGTGAGAACCAAATTTGGTCGTACAACCCACTCTGCAAATCTATACTCCATTATATGTATGTCTTTTTAATGTTCTTTTACATGCCAGAAATGTCTGATATGAAAGAAATATGTTTCTGTAGCTTGGTCTTTTAATGTTCGCTGCATTATTAGAATCTGTTTGTGGATTGGTTTCTGATTCGGGGGATGTGCTTCTAACATACAAAAGTCGTTTATGACTATGAGAAGTCTTCAAGGATTACAATTGAACAAAAAGGATAGTGGATGAACGAAAAACAGTATTAGGGATCAATTGTACAACAAGAAAAATTTCATGTGGTTTTTGTGCATTCCTACTGTCGTGAATGCTTGTTTTTGTATGGCTGATCTTGTCCGCCACCATCTTGCATTGATTATCTTCTATAGTAAGGAAATTTGCTTCATATTGCTAGCTTAATTATCTCTGTTGAGGAAGTTTATAGTGAAGTATGCGTTTGAGGTGAATATTACTTAAAACATTTGAAATTCGATTTTTGTTTAATATCAAACGACCCTAATCTTTAAAAGCATATAAATGCTGACATTCAGATTCGTGTAGATTTTTTCCTTTTTATTTTTAAAAGATAAATTTTTTACTTTTATTTGGGCAACTTGAAATAAGTTTATAAGCTACCCCTAGCTGGAGATAATTGATTATCTGCTTGTCTGATGTATATACTTCCTTTGGGGCAGTTTTGGAGTGCATTTCTTGCTCAAGATAATTTCTTTTGTTTACTTTGCATATATTCAGACCTTGTTTCTTTTATGTGCATCTGTTTCTTGGAGATAAATAAGTATGTTATTCTCTTCTGGGCAGTTATAGTGTACGGCCACTGCTTGTGATTTGCATGTGGACCATTTATCATCCTTTCTTCATTCCTCTTATTATATCTTGTAATGTGACCTTTGTAACTTTCATATTCAGACATGCTAAGATATTTATTTCTGTCTGCTATGCCATGTCCATATTTTCAATCAGTGTGATGTTCTGTTATAGATAAGTTGAAGAGAGAGATCGATCAAAATGTTAGAGGGAGTAACCACGAAGGCAATTCAGATGTAAGTTCCTGAATAGCTCTTGTTCATGCTGGGGCACTTCAGATTGTATTCTGGTTAATATTCTTGCAAATTCTTTCATGGATTCTGGATCTTGCATTTTCTTTGATATTGCATGAGGTCTTTGTTGTTCTGGTTGACTGGGTTCATTCTGAAATAGTTTTATAATCTTGAAGTTACTGAACAAAAAGAGTGGCTGATAGCGCCATGTAAAACTATTCTTCTCCAAGTACTGCAACTTTGTCCCTACATTCTTCATCTTCGTGTCATTTTTTTTCCTGTTTTCTTTTGCCAAAATTCAAGTGATTCTGCTGAATAACTTATGTGGCGCACCATTATCCATCTTTTTGTGGGTAAAGATGCATGCTTGGCTGTCATGTTTTCAAGGATGATTCTTTCCTACACGTGACACCCTTGCTCGTGTGGCTCCAAATGCACACGGCTTTCGAGTTCAGGTGTTTGGATTAACTATCTTGTCCCAAAAGTAGCATCCAAAATGCTCTTATCTCCATCAAATGACATGGTATAGGTCTTTCTGATGGGAGACATAGCTTTTTTTAGTCTCATATTTTTCTACAATTGGCTTCTTTTGTCTTTCTTTTTAATATAATGTTGATGATGTTCTTATCAGATGCAGCTGGGGTTATCAAGATCAGCAGAAGTAGGAAATGCTGTTGCATCTGATGTACCAGAAAGAACTGTTTTTGATGGGTACAGAGAATTCAAAACAACACACAACAAAGTAACTGACCTCCCAAAAGATAGTGCCCTTTCTGAAATTGAGCAGCTTATTAGAGGAAAAATGTTCTCCAGGTAAGTCAACCTTTTCTCTACAGGTTAAATGTACTTTGTAATATGTTGTTGCGGTGCATGGTAATCTGTGAGGTGGTTTGTCTTTTTGAGTTCATGCAATATTTCTCTTTTTGAAAAGTCATTTGTGATAATTTTTTGTGCAAATTTATCTTTTGATAAGTTCTGTTGTCTTACCTTTAAGTTCTTTAGTGAGGGAGGGGAAGGGTAAAGATCAAAACAATGACCTCTTAGGTGTTGGTGAGGGGGAAGCACCACTAGGCCAGACCTTGTTTCTGTAGTTTGTTATGCATTGTATACCTTTTGCAGAGTTTTTTTTTTTTTCTTCTTCTGGTATATTGTTCATTTCAAATAGCTTGTTAAGTGCGCTTGGAACAACTTAAAGTGGGCAGGTAGAAAATGGTGGAAGGAAAATTTGGTTTTTTTGGCAAAATTTCAACCCGTTTATCGGAAAACTCTTTGTCCTTGACTCCTTAATGGCTCATTAATCTTGCACAGTAATTCTGGTTGACAATGTATATTTGATAGGGAATGCAAGTTAACCAACAAGATTCGTACATGATACTATTCAGGGGATATGTCTTTTATATTCCATGCCTTGATGGTTTTTATCATCATGCAGGGATGAAATCAGTTGTCTGACCAAGATTTTAAAATCAAAGACTGTTGATCTACCAAAGATGAAGGAAAGGGAGAACAACTTTGCAATGAATGCTGTGGGTGAAGTTGAGGTCCATGCAACTGTGCCTCACATTCCAAGCAAAACAAATGGGGGAGAGCAGGGAGTTTTGAACAGAGCTCTATGGGAAGTTTCAACGCCCCTTCATCATTCAAATGTAAGTAGAGTAGATTCTTCAATACGTTTTTCTCTGTCAGAACAGCTTTTGTCCTGCGAATGTTTGTGCTAGAGAACATGGGCATAATATCAATGAATTCGAAGCAACTTGTTAAGATTGCCATTGTTGTTTTAGATGTGAGCCAAGGATTCTCAAAATATGAGTATTCATATTTTGGCCATCATGACAGATAAGTTTGGTTGGCATCAAGAGTGGGTAACTGATGCTTGGTAACTTGATGTATCAAGATGTCATATTTTGATTTTTGTGGCCTACATTTAATTATATTGTATTTGTGTGTTTCCGGCCGCTTGAAATCGTTTTTACTGAGAAAGTTGAAGGTAGCTTAATATTGGAAAAGCCTAAGGATAAATTATATTTTTCCATGGCACCTGAATAGCTTATTGAGATGAGATTTTAAATTGATACATGTGATTTTCTTTCATTCCTTGCCCCAACTTTGCCTCAAATTGTTCATGAAGTATGATTCAATTTCCTTTATGTGCTTTTGAAGTGTGTTTGATGAAGCAAATAGTATAATAATGCTCTTCTCGCACCTCTGCCATGCTTGTCTTGAAAATATTCGAAGGGTATTTGAATGTGCCTCGGTACATAACATTAGCGAGTCTTTGTTAGTGTTGATGACCTTGTGCTTCTTTCTAGTTTCTACTAGTTGTTTTATAAAATTTTGTGGGACCACAACCAACTGTTCAAAAATGTTAAATATTAGATGAAGGTGTAGTTTAATATATAAGGGCATGTTTAGTTGCATTTAAACAAAAATGAAAAGATTTTTTTTTCTTTCTTGCCAAAATTTGAAAAATATTTTTCAAAGTTCATAAAATTGTGAAAAAGCTATATGTAAATTTTCGTTGCAACACTTGAACATTGTGAAAGTTTAAGGAGATTTGAATTTAATAAAAGTCAAAGTGCATGAGTCACAAGATTTAGATTAGCAAAATGTAAAATATAATCTAGATAGCCCCTAAATGGTTTAACACTACCCCTCACACATAGGCGTGACTTTGATTTAAGACTAAAGCTTGGAAATATATATGGGAAGGCAAATGAGGGATGTGGAGGGATTTGAATTTAGGATCTCATGCTCCGGCACATTGTGAAATTTTGTAGGATCACAGCTAACAGTTCTAAAAGTTTAAGCTATTAGATCAAGGCGCGATTAATTATTTAAATGGTGTAACATGTTTAATATTCTCCCTTTGCATGTTGGGACATTTCACAAAAATAGTGTGGATTGCTTCTTCATTTTCATAACATTTATGCATTTTCCAGTGCCATCTTATCTATATAAGAGCATTAGATTGTCTCTTTGGTAATCTAACATAGATATCCTATTAAAAGTGTTATGATGCCATCTCTCAAGTTTATAAGTTACTGAAATTTTTCGGGAAAATGACACAAATGGTTGCTGAACTTGGCCAAATATGTAATGTGGTCCTTGAATTTTTAAATTGTTTAATATGGTCCGTGAACTTTATCCCAATGCGCAATGTCGTCCTTGAACTCTTAATTTGTTTAATGTGGTCCCTGGACTTTTGGTTAATGTTCAATATAGTCCCTAGACTATATGAAAATGGGACTAAATTGGATAGGTACCAAAAGTTTAGGGACCACATTAAACAAATTAAAAGTTCATGGACAGCATTGTACATTGGACTAAAGTTCAGGGATCATATTAAACAAATTAAAAGTTTAGGGACCACATGCATATTGGTCAAAGTTCAGGGACCATTTGTGTCATTTTCTCAAATTCCTCAGCCATTTTCGCGTCTGTTTAAAATACCTATGTATATATATCTTTTTCGAAAAAGCTACTGAAGTAGTACTGTATCTTATGCATGGAGTGATTTTCTTGGATCAAAGTGGAAGCCATTGGTGCTAGCTCAGTGAATTTTAATATGGTGTTAGCAGTGAAATTCCATTTATTTTATGTTGATGCCTCTGTGTATATATGGGGAGGCCAATCTTAGACCGGAAGAAGTTTTCTTGAGGTGTTAAGAATTCCACTTCAGTCTAGGCATAGTTATCTTCTGTTGGCTTGAGCCAAATATATAAAGCTGGTAATGTTTGTTCTGACAGTATTTATGGTGCTCTGAGAACTCTGCAGTTACGTGACGAAATTGGTGCTTCACCTGTTGACATTGCTAGAGCATACATGGGAAGTCGAACATCAGAAGTTGGCTCTATTCTTAAAAGTAACCAGCCAGAAGATCCGAAAGCATTGCTTCATGTGGATGGCTATTTTCAGAAACCTTTTAGTCCATCACCTCTTCCCAAGTCATCTGTATGCTGGCCTGGTTCAGTAGTACAAGATCAGTATTTGACCCCACAGACTCAAAGTGGCAGACATGGGACTCCGAATTTCCGCAGAAGCCCATATTCAAGACCTGTACATTCTATGTCCAAATCTAAGGTATGAGCATGTTCTTTGAATCTTCAATTTTGATTTGATCCGTAATATATATGCCCTTCAATGTGGACATGCTCATCTGCTTGTGAAGCAAATAAAGTACTCAAATTTGTGCTCCAATGACAAATGGGAGAAATAAAGTCACCAGAGGCAGCTGCAACTGAGCTAATGTTCTGGTTAATTACCTCCATCTTTTATCAACATGGTGTTAAACTTAAAGGACAAATAGGAGAAATGGTGAAGTAGAAAACTAATGCCTATGTATTGTTTCACTGTCTCTTTTGCACTCTAATCTAAAGCAAACCGAAGCTGGGTCTGGGTGAGTACTTTTTCTGGCTAAGCATGGTGCAAGTGCGTGCTTGTTTCTGGAAGCAGTTGGATCAATTATCGTGGCAATGTAAATTCATTGTGAATATGGAACCCAGTTGAATGTCTCCTACAGAAGTAATGATGAATATGGATCTTTGTTTTTGGATTTGTTTGTTCTTGGTCATAATTCAAATGTAATCAAACAATTGGCATTACGATGCAAAACACATCATAAGCTTTGACTCTTGTGGTTACTAAAATTGTGTTTTTCCATGCTTATAAAAGTGAAACTTAAGTCATAATGTTTTTGCTGTCCTCTCTGATTACATTTTATGATTCTGGTGAATTGAAATTGACTGTATTAATTTTTTGGGAATGTATGCAGGTTAGATTCAGAGAGAATGAATTGCATGGTGACCATGGATCCATAGGACCCATTCGTAGTTCAAGGCAAAAGTTCGTCATTGGAAGTCCCCAAAAATTTAGTAATTTTCCTACTTTAGTTGGTTCTTCCCAGAGAGATACATTTGACTTTCGCATGCCTTCTTTGCCTGCCTTCAACAAGAATATGGATGCTGGAGGAACAAGTAGCAGTTCAAAATCTCAATCAGTAGAAAACAAGTCACAGAATGTTGAGGTAGGTGTCCCAACCGTTCCCACTCATTCTAGTCAGATGGCTAGAAAGATACTGGAGCATCTTGATAGAAGCATTCCAACTCCCAAGGATAAGGCTGCGGAGTTGAAGCAAGCCACTTTGAGGAAAAAATCTGAGTCTTCGGATGTTGCTCATTCGATGTCAAGCAGCGGTAATTTATTGTATCTGGCTGCTTCTGTTAGAAGTGGCAAAGCAGATGAGACTAACCAGATGAATGCTGCTCTTACAAATGGAGTTACAGGACCTTCATTTTTTAGAGTTCCAGTGGAAGAGAATGTTAACAAAACCGCTAATGCTGCTGCAAAAGGACGCTTTTCTGGTTCTGAGGAAGATATTTGCAATGCTATCCTGGTTCCTGGAGTTAATGACACTGCTTCACTAGATTCTGGTGTGGCTGACAAGTTTGTCTTCAAGAGTACAAATAAGGTACCGCCCCAACTTTGCAATGCTTTTCTACCAATGAAGACAATCAAGTTAACTGCGAATGGGTTTCCTCCCAACTTTTATCAGCAATTCAGACCTTTAACGTCAATTAAGACACGAGTTGTTTAACAGTATATGCTTTCACTGATTTAGAACTGATAGGTGTCTATAGTATAATATCTGGTGAATTTCTCAACTGATTTAGCTATTTCTTACCATGGGGAAATTGATAGTAGGAAAGTTTTGTGTTCAATAGCTTCTCTAAAACTACACAGATGTTATGAGACCAGCTGTCCCCTTTCAGTCATTATATGATGTAGAAGTAGACTCCACTGAGTATATGAACACCGACTTGTATTTACAGATACATACTGAAAGATTCTCATACTTATGTCTTTCTGATTGGGTCATATGCAGGATGGTTCCAAGGAACTTCCAAGTGCTGGTGACTTTCGTGGACATATGATACCAAAGAAACCGGCTTCAGGGTCTAAAGCAGTTCTTCCATCTATTTCTATCGATAAGCCTCAAGTAAGGGCTATGGTTTCTTCTGATAATAACTCCGGGTTTACGTTCGCCATTTCTTCTTCACCTGGGATATTTCCTGAGCCACCAACACCGTCCATCATGCCTCTATCTTTTGTCAATAGTCTGCATCAGCCAAAAGAGGATTCCGCCATTCCCTCTTACACGTTCGGTCTGCAGAGGTCTTCACCTGCCCTTGTCTTTTCTTTCCCTTCAACAAGCAACGCCTCAATGCCCAGTGACGCTTCAGATCTAGAATTTACTTTTGGATCTGATAAGAAGAGGATTTCTTTTAGTTCAATAGGAAAAGATGCCATTTGCTTTTAAGTGTAGACATATCATTGGGTTACTTTCATCAAATTACTTCATTATTCTTCTTTTCAAGGAGAGAGCTAACGCGGCTATATGAATTCCTTTTTCTACTTAGTTTAGAGTCATAGGACTTGATTGAACAGGCCACACGGATGCATTTCAGAACCACAAGGTTCGGCCTTGATGTTAGTAAATGTAGTCTGCAGAGGCGCTGATGCTTGATTGAAGCAAAATATTGCATTTTCGCAAGGAATCTTAGGTATTATTAATCAGACTGTCTAGGGCTCTTGAAGATCAGTCTAGCATTCTGATTTCAGCACACCCTTGAGGGAAAATGTGGAACCTCTGGAGGACACAAACGGGGAAGACTAGGAAGCGAATGGATTTTGCTATGTTCTGGGAGAATCGTTTTACAACCGTCGGCATCTGTTCAATGCCCATCGTATAACCTTCACCTACATGTTATAGTGGGTATCGACAATAGTATCTGGGAAGTTCATGTGAAGTGTTCAGATTTGGCCCGCAGTCGATAGTAATCGCTCTTAGAAAGCATCGCGGTTCCCACGTATGTGAAAGGATATTACTGAGCTCAGTTCAACCAAGCAATGAAAATGCGCTTTGAGATTTGCCTAACTGGTTACTGGTTAGGTCGATTTACTGGGTTTGCAACTCCGGTTCCCCATGTTACTCATATAGAGTAGAGAATCAACTTGTAGGTTGCGCTATGAGGTGTTAGAACAATGGGAAATCCGACTTTACATGGAGGAAATAGTAAAGAGAATGAACGGGGTAAGTCAAACTCTTTGCAGGATCCAATCGACGGGTTTCATATCTCCTTGAAGATAATAGGAATAATTTCTACTTGCTGGTGCATGAGGAGGTTTAGGAGCATTCCGGGAGCGACACGTGGCGCGGATTCTGACCACTCGGAGATGAATATGTTGTCGTTCACAGAACATGATGCCAAATGGGAGTCACATGTTCCCATCCAATGACTCACCGAAGAGGGAGGGAGAACTTATCCCCTTGCGCCTCTGCTGAAGAAACCCAAACCCATGTGGCCAGAGAGAGTAATTGGGCCCCGTACGAAAAATTTGCAATCAGTCAGACCAATATCGTTTGATGGGTCCCAATTAAAATGGTGCTGTGTCCTCATGTAGGAACACTAGGATCAAGGCATATAAGATTCCAAAGAGCTAGCAAGTGCGTGAGAGAAGGGGGAGAAGTCAGAGAGAGAGAGAAAGAGAGAGAGCGAGAGGACATCAGAATTGAAATTGAATGCTTGATCAGACATTGAGCTTGACGTTTCAGATTCTAAGTGTCAGAAATAGGTGTCAGTGAATTGAAGTGAGAGAGAGAGCAGCCCCCTTCCTACCTAAATTTTTTTAGGGGATCGAAATGCAATGTGAGTCCAATACATGTAAATTCTTAAAATTGATAAGTCTTACATAAAATTCACATGATTGAAGAAAGAGATGCATTGTGCTCATATGTATTGGTGCACCAAAAAATGTCTCATTCTCAAGGCCGTAGAGCAATGGCTCTATCTACTACATCAAAATTGAAATTGAACCCTTAAGGAAAATGTATCATCGTCAATTCACTGTTTGTTTTGTATTATGTGGGATCGGTGCATTGAAAATGTAAAATATTTTATGAATTGGTACGGTTAATAATTATTTGGAAGCACTCGATAGAAAAATCTCTGTTTGTATATTTATTTTTGTTAGATGATATATAGCTTCTCTTTTCTTAAAAAAAAAAAAAACTAAGAAACATTTTCTGGGTGCCTTCTGAATTCTGATAAAAGCAGCATATGCCAGCTTGTAATCTGCTATGTTATCCCACTTTGCTGATCCCGAGGTGCCCCGATTGTTTTTATTCTCTCCCACCTTCTTCCTCCCCTGCTAACCCCTCCTTTTTCTCCAATTCCCATTTAAAAGCTATACACACACATCCACACCCATGCGTATATCTTCCCCCATATTTAGGTTTGTTGGGAACTAACCTTGCAACATTTGATTTTCTCAGCGTTCACCCTTTTTTTTTTTGAAATGTTTGTGAAGTACAACATTTTCTATAAAAAGCACGGTAAAATGAATATAAACATGACATTTATAAGACGATGGATCAATCTGTCAAGAGATCCATCAAGAGATCATAAAAACCCTTCAAGTGAGGGAGTTTTTTTTTTTTTTTCTTTCTCCTGTCCTTTTGCTTTTGTTTTCTGTTTTATGTAAGGTCTTGTCCACAATGTCATTGAGGTTTACTTGCTTTGAGGTATGAGTTTGTGAGTTTATTGCCAAATACATTAACAGGAAAATGCATTATTTCGGCTTCATAAAAATTCGGAAAACCCAGTACTTTTTTCCTGCCTCCCATTACGAAGAGTGTAAAATAAAGAAGGATAATTTAGTAGCTAGTAATATCATGTCAATAAAGCCAAGCAATAAATTAATACAAGATCTACTCAGGACTCTCTTCTTTGTAAGGCATTTTGGTGGCTTGAAATGCCCTCAATCTCACTGATATTTTCTCTCCACAATTAATCTTATTTGGCTCGCCGATTTTGATGTTTTCAGGCCCAAAAAGTTTAGAAGTGACAGCTTATAAGTTTTGGTAAGGGCTAACATGAGTTGGGAGTTTTATAAGGCCATCCTAAGAGGCATTTGGTAGAGATAATGAGTTCTCGGTATCATGAAGTCATTATCATTGTACACCATCTATCGTTGCGATTGAGTCATAAACTTTTCGCAAATAACTACAAATAGTACATGGCCGTTATGAAAATGACAAGACAGTCTTGATAAACATTGTGCATCTCTGGCATTAGTTAATTTTCAGCAATACTTGATAGGAGGGATGTGGTTTGTGCTTTATAATTCACAATTGTGCTTTTATTTGTGTCTGGCTTAGAAAACGAGCTCATTCGAAATTTCTTTCACCGGATAAATACGGTGAGATATGGAGTATTATTTGATATACTCGAATTTTACTAAAATCCTCGAGTCTAACTGCTAACCTACGCGACAAGACTAGTGTATATCCATCATTATATCGTCTATGATCTGAGATTTGAAAGTTTCTCTTTGTCTTTTGTATTGTTGGAGAAATGGCCATACAGAAGAATGCTTACAGAGAATATCTTACAAGTACTATACCAGAGTTTTAAAGTTTGTTCTTTCCCCTTGCCAGGCACTGTGAGACTTAGTTCTTCATATCTTTCCACGATTTACTTTGCGAAATTAACTAAGATGTTCTGAACTTTGCCTCTTTTGGGCAAATATGTTTCTGACTGGACACATTAGCTGATTAATTAGCTCGCGATTCACTCGAGATTCGATGGCTTGAATTACATCAGCTTTCCATAGATGATTTGCTATGTGAACCAGATATTACAGCCGCTTAGTGAGGAAATTGGATGCGGCTTTGAGCTTTTAAAGCATGAACCCGACATGTGGCGAAAGCTATTGAGCTGCACCTGAAACTTTGCGAGAATTGCAAATACCTAACATGTTCAAGCGAAATGTCACTAATCAAGTTCTAAACCTCATAATGATACAACTTTAGTATAACAACTCAAAGAGTCGAATTGGACCGTTCAAAAAGCGATTTCAGTGACCAACGTTCCCTGCTTTGTGCTAGCCTTTTGGTAGCTTTGCTTACTGAAGAGCTGTTTGAACGAAGAAAGGGCGTGGCGTTTTCTAGGGTTCCATGTTGCTTGAGATTCACATTAGCTGAGCTACTTCTCTCTTGAGAGGGAAAGTAGATGCGCAGTGAAACGTGAACCCTAATTGCAATTATTAGTCAAGAACAGCATATGGCCAAGTTTGAATGAAGCTGTGCAGAAAGCTTTTCTCTCTAGCTATTGCTTTTTCAGGAGGATCTTTGGACACTGAGATTGGATGCCAGATATGTGGTCCAATCACTTTATCAAAAAATATCAGGAGTCTGCCATTTGCAGCCTATGCTCGGGCACTTAGATCCCTTTTTCTAGACATCTACTTTCATAGCTACAAAAGAAGAAAGAAAAGGGAAAAGAAATAACATCAGAAAAGGAATAGCATCTCTTAAGTATAAGGCATTATTCGTTAGAAGAACTTGATGGTGTCGCTATCCATGGCTTCCAAATCGTGATTTAAGAATGGTTTACTCACCATAAACCCTAGTCACAGTAGATAGATCGGCTATTTTTCATTTTCTGATAATATTATTAGAGGATTTTTCCACTCAAAAAAGGGTTTCGGAGCCATGTCATATGCAATATAATAATTTCTGAATTATACAGGCTTGGATAACTTTGCCTTGAATATTAAGGAGTGTCTAATTGTTAAGCAAAAGGCGATAACGAAGTAGAAAATAAAATTGCGAGAGTAAAAGAGCGATACAAGAAATTGATGTGGCTTGGCCTGTGACCTCTATCCACAAGTAAAGGAGAAGCGACAATTCAGACCAAAAAAAAAAAGGAGAAGCGACAATTAATAGGTCAGAATTTGGAGTACTACAATAAATAAATAAAACTTTCAAAAGTCAAGCCCTTCAATAAATTGGATATTTTTCACACATTCTGAAAGTATCAAAAGTTGGAGAGTTATATGAAAGCCCTAGAAAAAAAAGTTGAATAGTTAAACTGGTCGATGCCATAGCCTCATGAAAATTTCTCAATAAGAGGCTGCCACTAAATTTATCGGGTTAGGTTATAATAGGACCAACATTGAGGAATTCAAATCACAAATAATAATAGTAACACTCCAAAGTCCCACATCAAATAGGCGAGTCTGTTTTAAATGACTTATAAATAAGTCATGGCCTTAAATAGTCACTGCTTTGTGTGACTACTTGATTACTCTTTTTGTGGTCTTTGGTCCCTATGGAGCAAGATGGATCGATATAAACGATAGAGCCGGACTCCCTAAGTAGATATGTGATTCATGGATGGATTAGGCCCATATCCAATTTGACGAGATCAGAGAGTGCTAATCAGGGTAAGAGGGCTCAGACAAGGTGCAATTTTCGAAAGGCTTCTAAGATGGTGGAGAAAGCAGGAATGAATCGGATCACTCGCCGATTAAGGGGAGTATCGCTTGACGAGTATGTTATTTCTTTAAATTGGGAAGTTTGGGACATACTAAAATGTCACATTGGATAGGGATGGCCTTGCTAAAAAATTCATAAGTAAGATCCAACTTCAAATGATCACCAACTTGTGTGGTTACTTGAATACTCCTTTTAAAAACTTGGGTCGTTGCAAAATTACTATACACATGTACATAAATATCTAGATTTGCGTTGGAGAGAGATGAGCGCAACAAAAAATACACATAACATAGTCTTTTTTTATGGATAGGGAGAAGCAACTTTTAGGTTTTCCTAGATATGCAACTTTCCCTTTTTTCTTGATTTATGAAACTTGACCTGTATCGTGTGCATCTTGATGCTTATGTTGCATGCTTGCGTGCTCAAACAGAATGCTATTTCCAGGAAGACAATGTTTTCTTCAGATGGCACATGAGTTGGTATCTGTGAACTCCTTGTCATTGTGTTCAGCCGTTAGGACTGCCTACCACACACCCAATATGCAATATAGATAATTCTTAGGCTAAATTAAGGAAATTACTTACCCCACATATGAAAAAAATAAATAAATCGAGCAATTTCCTTTATTTATTATTGGGCCACATTTTCCTCCATCTTTAGTTGGGGATCCTTCAACTAGTCTTCTGGGTTTACAAAAATGGACATCACTTGTATTTGTAATTTAGTTTAGTTTCCAAGCAGGTGATTTCCACAACTTTGTAATCACCATAAATTAGACCCACGAATTATTTCAAAATTCCAATTCAAGATAACTGTCCAGAATCCTCATCTATTCAAGGGATTAACCTCTCTTCTCTTCCTAAAATACCATTTTAAAAGTCTTTTTATATTAAATAGATAGGGTAGAAATTCAGTGGAGTTTTTTTTTTTTTGGAAAAAAAAGCAAGACAAACCTAATGGCCATTTTCTCACTGACGTTTAGTAATTTCTTTCATCAGTAAACAAAGTTTTCAAGAATCCTTCTAGACAGCGAGAATAAAGGAAGTAAGAACCTACGACTCAATGTGTTGTTAACGACGTGAGAAGGAGAATAAGCCTACCACTCCTTCAACCGAATAAGCCTTGCTGCGAACCTTATTCAGTTTCATTTATATGGAGAATCATGTGTTACAATTCGCTTTTGAGAAGCGGGCAGGATTCTCTCAAATTCGTTTCTGTACGCACACCACACGAGCACATGCCCAGAAATATGCGCAACCAAAGCTGCGTCAATACGCAATCATTCCCCCTCTAAACCTCGTAGGTGGAGTCTTACCTAATACACGTGGATGGTGCAGTCTGTATACATCCGTAAGAATGAGTCAAGCTGAAAGCTAGGAGCCCCGTGTGATTACAGAAATTTATTGTGTAGGACATGATGTACTTTTCTTATGTAATCAGAAAGTACAATAAAACAAGCAGAAACTTTTTCAAGTAATTTAAGTTTTCTCAGTTTAAAGCAAAAATTGGTCGGATGAGATTGAAGGAGCCATACTACATGTTGATGAATACGAAATTAGCACAAGTTTGAAATTGAATTTAAGTGGTATTTAGAGGTATAATTATTCTCTTGGTAAGGTGATATATATGTTGAGATGCACATGTGAATCGTGTTAGAGAAGTCCCACATCGGATAAGTGGTGTGATGTTGAACAATTAATATATCTTAGTTGGCCCATAAGTTATTGGTTTAAGCTTTTGAGTAAATGTGAATCTAATTGAATATGTTGATGGGTTTGGATTTGGATTTTCTTTTAGTGATCTTTCCAGATGAAGGTGTTGGCTCCCTCATTTCAATCGTGTGCGTCCCTTGTAGGGTACTAAAACTGAAAGTCGATGATGCATTGAGTGGATGAAAATGGTCGTGCTTCATTTATGTATTGTGATATTTACCTATCAATAGATGCAACCAACTTGCTATTGGAACTTGGACTGGGAATTTTATCCAATCAATGAATGTAGCTGTCTACTACACTAAAGAAACTATGTATGTCTCAATGCGTTGACTCACTTCTAGAATTTTGTTAAATGCTCGCAAATATACAGTAATTTAAGTAACTATAAATATTTTGCAAAGATTTCGTTTACATCCTTTCAACCTATTCCCAGTTTTGACGGGGATATTTGGAGGGAAGAGGAGATTCTAGAAAAGAGCTTAGGAAACAATCTTTGATTTGAGTGGAAGAAGGAGAACAAAGTCCATGTTAATTTTGAGATCCTCCAAAATGGAGGCAAATTTGGAGAGAGTTGAGAATTTCTCATGGTTCAAGTGGCTTTTCCTTCTTTTCTCTTCATTTCAATTTGTTCCCCTCATTTTCATCCCAATAACAAAAAAGTGAGTCATTTTTTTGTCTTTTCGATTTGAGGTGATATTTTTAATCTCATATCTTCTTTTTACTTTGCTATTCACTCCATCCAAACATATGTTGGGAGCATTTAACAGAAGCTCCAATACCATGGGTGCACACAGACAGCTCTGACACCATTAGTTGAGAAAGATCAAAACTCAATTGAAGAAGAACACATTCTTCTCTTTGAGACACTTTCCACAATATTGATTGGGAGAACTTGCACATTTGCAATTGAGAGCACTTGGTTATTTATAGCTTCACAAGAGGGTGTTTCACTCCCCCTAAATCACTCTAGAGATTAGTGGTTCGCCCCTCTTATATCATTCTAGGGATTAATGGTTCACTTCCCCAAGAAGCATCTAAAATTAGTTGGAGAAGAGAGAAGATAAACAATTTGTAACTTAAGATTTTTCCTTTATTTACATATTTAATGATTTTTTTGGGAAAAATCCACAAAAAAACCCCAAACTATGTCCGCCGTGATACATTTACCTTGAATTTTTTTTCGTGGCATAAAAAATCCCAAACTATGTCCATTGTGACACATTTACCATAAACTTTTTCTTGTGACATAAAAAATCCCAAACTTGTACCTATGTGATACATTTACCTCCAGTCAAGGTTCTTTTAGATGATTTTTCAACCAAAACGTTATTTTTATTTCACTTAAGTCACGTGAGTACCATGTCAATACTGTTTTTTTTTTTCTGGTGTCCATGTAGGTAGATTTTTAAAGGTTCTCATTGACAAAACTTTGATGGAGGGTAAATATATCACACATGTACAATTTAAAGATTTTTGGGGTCAAAATTTTTTTTTTTAGGGTAAATTTGTCATAGTGGGCATAGTTTAGAGTTTTTGGTGGTATTTGTCCTTTTTTTTCACATGCTCATACGAGTGTGTTAATTTACCTAGAAAGCTTTTAGAATTTTCAATATGATGTTTGTTCCATTGTTAGAAATCAAATTGCCAATATGAAGAATTTTTTTCATTTGATCTACTTTTGATCTTTTACATTTAAATGTAAAATAATTGAGGAGAAAATTCAACTATTTTACCCGGTTAATAACTTAATGCCTTGGTTGATTTCTGAATTTAACTTTTGAATTTTTGGATGATTTTTCCTGGAACTCACACTTTCATTTGTATATAATCTGATACACTTAAAGCCTTTCAATATAATCAAAATATTGACATTTAGAAAAAAAAAAACTTTGCATTTTTTTTTTGAAAATTACATAAAATATTTTGTTTAAAATTTGGAGAGAGAGTCATAAGCAGAAGTCAAAAGTAGCTGATAAGATGCAACAAGCAGGCTCTTCGTTTTCAAGTTGCTTCTATCAAATACAATGTCCACGCCATTGTTGTCCAAGACATGAACGTGTTTACCAAGGATATGCACATTTAAAAGTATATTAGATAACGCTTCATTATTAAATTTAATTTTGAAATTTTGTGCCCAAGTAAACTGCACTATGATCTATCATTGAAAAAAAAAAGTCATTTTGATGATCACTTGCATTATTATACAGTGATGTTTCTATTTTTTTTTTTTTTAATCATCTTGAGCCAAGGAGGTCTATAGCTTGGTTAATGGGGAACTCTGACATAACTTTTCCATAACACAGTTTTGACAATTTAGGGACAAGTATATTAGAAGTTTCAAATTCTTTTGTATGACACTCATTTGATTTTCTTAGCTTTTCAAATTTTATTACACTATTTTAAAAAGCCATGTAAAAGCAACTTTATCATTTAAAAATGCCACGTCGCCATTTCAGGCGATCTAAGTCACTTGAGTAGCTCAAATGAACGAAATTTGGAAGTTAGAGAATTCAAATGAATGATTAAGAGTTGCAATACTAAACTTATAAGCATCATATGAAAGATTGAGAACTTCTAGTGTATTCTTCCCACATCCAGAAATACTTGCAAGAAATATAAATACTTTTGTGTGCATTCTATGTAATTTATGTAATGCTAAAAGAGAAACTGTATATTATGGTATGTTTGTTTTAGGGAAAACTTCATGATAAACAAAAACATTTTTCGAGAAATCATTTTTCAAGAAAATGTTTACCCCTTTTTAGGTTAGGGAATTCTTTTGTGTCGAAAGGTTAGGGAATTGATTTTTTTAACTTTAAGCATGTATATTTTCTTTTACCGTAAATGGTTTTCCGCTGACTAATTATTTTCAGAAAACCAAATGTGTGAAAGTCCAGAAAACTAATTCATGAACAATTCTTTCACTAAAAACAACACACCCTTAATCGTTCTTATTTTTCACTCATATCATCACATTCACTTTAAAGTGAAAGATTTAGCTAACAAATTGCTCAAATGAAATTGAACTTTACTTCCAGTCGTGAAATAAACATGAAAGATAAAAAGGGAAAATTTGAGAGGATTGCAGTCAAGGGATATAATCCCTTTCGTTCTTACATAGTAATAGTACTAAAGCAAAGGTTTTATAGAGAGTCTTCACATCTTCACATGAAATACGAGGTAGTTTTGAGCAATCAAACACAGGTTCACTTGTTTAGCAGTGCCGCCCTCGACATCAAATGCTTCTCGGAATGCTGCATGAAAGTCGAAAATGAGAGGAAATGAGGAATGAATGAGATTGCAGAGAAGAAATAGGGCCGATTAAGGACATAAAATGATCAAGCCTTCTAATAAATACTTTACACATATTCATACTGTGATAATTAGTAGTTACTAACATGGGCAAGATGATAATATCCATTGCAAGATTAATTGTTAAACAACCCCAAAGTACTCACACCAATCACAGGCCATTTCAGATGAAACACATGCTTGATTAAATTGGACTGTCACAATATGCAGTTTGGTACATTTAAACTAGTTCGGTGTAAGTTCAGCCAACACAGTTCTGGAAACATACATGGTCCGTGCATTCTATCTGTGGGGTTCTAACGCAGGCATCACATGTTCCTTGAGGTATTATTTGTCGAGTCTATTTAGAATATATACTATAGGCAACGATTTCGTACAATTGTTTTTTATGACCATACTAAATTATCGGCAACAATGAAACAACTAAACGTCAAACAAGTTCAGAAAGGTTTCTGCACCAAAGCTCAAGGAATATCTCCTTACGGCACATAGGACGGGCACATACTATTGCAGTTAATGCTCTATGATTATCATATTGAACAGCACAAAACTGAAACATAATCTAAGAAACAGATTGTTTATGGAGTTTCTACCACTAATTTTTTTAAAAAAATTAAGAACGTCTAAATGTGTATTGTGAAGCGGGCAAATAGAAAGAACTGAGCAATTCGCGTATGATAGAGAGGAACTTACATTATCTGTTTTAGCCTGATTGTTGGTGTCTGACATCAGTCCGAAATGAATATGGGGAAAGTGTGCCCACTAGTATAGATAGCAAAAAACATTGACAAACAAATTAAATGAAAAGATATGGACATTAACATGTTATCCAACGAAAATTAAGTAAAATTACTCAATCTACCATTCTGAAATGTTATCATCAACTCACGTTTTTGGCAGCAGTACTGAATGCTTCCCTGTGACTAATGTCTGGATTACTTGCCTTGATCCTCTGAATCTCCTCTCTAAAAATATCACCATGGTTTTGACCAGAGGACAATAACCAAATATGTCAATAATTGCTGAGAGCTCTTTTTCTTCTTTTGTCATGGAAAAATAAAAATAAAAAAGGACATTGTTTTAAGCGCATGCTGTGCAGCGATTTCTGTTTCATTACTTTATGAACTGGTTATAGGCTGAAGGTACTCGCTGGCTCTTCTCGGGAGCTGCAAATCCAAGAAAGCTACAACTCATGAGTTATAACACTTTATAACAATATTTTAACTTTATCCCAGCAAAACTTTATTATATCTTTCATCAAGCACATAAAGAAATTGATTTCCAAAATGATTTTTCACTTCACAAGGATAAACTCGTCCGCTCGGAAATTATTCACAACATGCGGAGTAGTTGTTTTTTAATCAGAGGAGGTCATTTTCTTTTTCATGTAAATTGATTTTTCTTCTGATGGTTGAAAGAACGTAAAATCCTTATAAATGGCAATATGAAATTGTCACTTCTCCAAGTAGAAGTTTCATAAAAAAAAAAATGCTGTAAAAGTATGCAGGTTTTTCCTCATTGCTCGTGTCCAGAGATTTTATGAAATGTCTTTAATTTTGGTAGAAAAGCACCTAAGTTTAGCTTGTCTAAGGAGAAAGATTCCAGACTCACGTCGATTAACAACCCTTTGCTCAGTGACATTCGCCGATGGTGCTCGCATGGTGATTTTGTTATTGCATTTTGAAGATGAACCCATGTCAATCTTGTAATCCTGCCTGGGAGACTATATGAGAAAAAAATTCCAGAGAGAAGAGAGATTGCATAAGTTAGATGTGATTAGTAGAGTAAGATTAAAGAAAAAAGCTCATTGCTTTAGCTAGTGCATCTTTTTTCCTCAAATTTCTGCAGCTATATATTGTTGACTTAGGAGTTGAGCTCAATAAGTCCTTTTAAGAACCCCGCCGGTGAAGAAGGGTAAACATTTTCACACTATAGAGTTGTGCTAGTGAGAAAGTAAAAAGGTATTTCCTTTAAGAAAAAAGTTACCTTAATATGTACTAATTGAGGAAAAATGAGAGAAAAAAAAAAGTAGGGGCAAAAAGAAGAGGTCTTAGGTTAGCAAAAATGGATGGCGTTGACAATATTTTATACATTTTTCATGTGGGCAATGTCTTGACTTGAGAGAGACAGAGGTGAAGTGATGTTTTCTGGGATGGAGCTAGGGGAGAGAGAAAAAACCGGCATTGAAGTGACTGGAGCAGTCAAAGAACGGTGGCTGTCATTCATAGGAAAGAAAACAATTATAATTATTATAATAATTGCACATAAAACCCAGATTGACAGTCCTTTCAAAAACCAAAGGCCAAGCCCCTCTCCTTTCTTTGGGATCTTAAAAAACACAAAAAGAAGGAAAAAAAAACCCCATTTCTTGAGATTTGTTTCCAGAACAGAGGACGCAGACCTCATTGAGAAGAACCAAATCTTTTAACTCAAATCCATTCTCAATCAATCAAGATTAAAAATATTAAAAGAAAAAGAGTAGCCAAAAAAAAAAACCCTAGGGAGGAGGGAAAAATGATGCTTTTGCCTTCAAGGGAGTGGACAGAAACTGACTCAAAATAACAACTTCGGCCGCAAAATCCAGTTCTCCTACACAAAAGCAAAAAAACATATAGGTCTTGGTCCTACGACGGCTGCTATGGTCGCATTTTTTTTTTTGGTCGAAGCTATGGTCGCATTTCAGAGACCACAAAGAATTGAAAACCCTACATCGTCATAAATTTGGACACAGCCTATTTGAAATTTCCTTTTTTTTTTTTCCTAAAAGGAACCAAAAAAGAAAGAAGAAGAAGAAGAAGAAGAAGTTATTGGCAACACACCTGAAAATCTTGCCAATTAGCGAGGGACTGGAAAGTAGCAGCCATGTTGACGGACCAAAGATTGGAGCAGTGGCCGCACCGGATGGTCACTATGTCGAGCAAGCTACTGCATGGAACACCCACCTGCATCATAATATCCACAAATCACAAGGTCAATCAATGCACAGTGAAATTGTGTAACCTAGTGAAAGTTAATCACTGCCAAAGAAGAAGAAGAAGAAGAAGAACTAAGGAAGAAAACCCGGATCAGGAAAAGAATAACTAATTTTTTGGTTGCGATCTTTTGGGTTCTTAATTTTTCAAAGAGTTCAAGAATGACAATAGACTAGTGAACCGAAAACCTTCTCTTCTCGGTTTGGTTTTTGTGAGTTCAGTTCAGAGAAAACCCTAAAAAAATTAGGTCATGGTGCTTTGTTTGTAAAGTATGCTTTGGTGGGCATGGAATAAGAAAATGGAAGATTTGAGATATGGCCTTTATTTTCTTCATTTCCTCCGGTGACCTAAAACATATAATGAAACAAACTCTGTGAAGCTGCCTTCAATAAGAGTGCATCAGATCTGTGTTGGTAAAGGAAAGAGAAGTCACAGAGCTAAGAAATTAAGATGTTGGAGGAGTTGTCTTCGTCAGTTTGTCATTGTGCGCTTGAATATTTTCGCACATAAATCTTGGTTTTCCCCTACAAAATTAAACCGTTTAACTGCTGGAGCAACACACAGCTCAAGCCAACAAGCCCTCTCTCTCTCTCTCTCTAGGACCTTAAGAAATGACTTCCATTTGACTGAGAAAAGAAGAAAAAAAGGTACAGTCGGACGATGGAGACGTGACTGCACCAAAAAACAAGGAAGACTCAGAGAGGAAATCAATGAGGTTTTCATCGAAAAAATAGACAAAATAAATAACGCAGGTGCAATGTTTTTTTCCCCTTTTTCTTTCCCCTTCAATATATGTTCAGGACCTAATAACTTGTGCTTCTTTTTTTCTTTTCCAGCTGCTGTGCTTAGACTCGCTGCATACACACACAGAAGCAATAAAAACTGCAAAGCGATGGATGAATCAGAGCTCGGGTGGGACTTAAAAAGAAGTGAAAAAGCAGAAACCCCACTAGTAAGGCCAGAGAGAGAGGAGTTGAGATGATGATAATACCGCGAGCACAACATTGCAAAAGTTGCAAGGGATGTAGTAGAGCTGTTCTGTGGATGCTGCATCTATGCAGCTCGCCATTTCTACACACAAAAAGAAAAGAGCAAAAATAAAGCTCCTCAGTTGCACAAGAAGAAGAAGAAGAAGAAAGATGAGTTAGGACTTGCTTTTTGAGAGGTGTTGAGATGTATCAGAACTGTAAAACCTAGATGGTCCTGGGTGGTATAAATAGAGGAAATTTTTCAGAAAAAGGAGAGGATCGTATGGAGTGACAAAGGGGAGAGAGAGAGAGAGAGAGAGAGAGAGAGAGAGGAGATGAAATTCTATGATAAAAAGGTGGGATGAGAAGTGGCCATGGCAGGCAGGAAATGATGAGAAGTGGCCATGGCAGGCAGGAAATGCTGGGTCCGGGAAAAGGGAGAACAGAAAAAAGTTGGGGATTTATTGATAACTGGGTTTGGCTAGAGAGAGAGAGAGCAAAAAGTGGGGGAGAGAGGTTTCAGATGTTAGGCAGGGTTAGGGCTAGAGGAGGAAGAGAGGAGGTTTTGGATGCATTACCATACACATCGTCTCCATCCAATTTGAATCACTTCTGAATTCTGGTAACATTTTTCTAGACTAGTTTTCTCTACCTTGATTATTTTTTACCTTGAATATTTCTGTATCATACAAAAGCATGTAAAAACAGAATTACCCAACTACAGAAAAAAGAAGTAATGTTCAACCCAAAAAAAAATAATATGCATGATCAAGTCGGCATGTAGTCGGTACAATCTATCCCTTTATGGGGGCGAGGGAGGGTGTAGTTTTGTTATTTAACAGTATGTTCTCAGTAATTTAGGTTTTAAATAATGTTCTACTCATAGGTTCTGTGAAAATCTAACGAAACAAATAAATAGGTCTTTAGACAAGCTAATAACCCAATCATGCCCAAACATCTTTCTTTTTGCAAACAAAATGTTTACGCAGTTTGTGAAGTCAATTTGGGGAAATTAACTAATCGGTCATAAACCTATTGTATGGATGTAAATTCATTTCTAAACATTTCAATTTTGCTAATTCAGTGTGAAACCTTTTGCGCAAGATTCCGACATAGTCCTCTTGGCCAATTTTCGCTGAAAATCGCTGATGTGGTAGTCCAGTCATCGTCGGCTGTCCTATATGACATACCGCCATGTCAGCAATTTTCGGCAAAAATTAGCCAGAAGAACTATGTTGGAATGTCATGAAAAAATTTAGAACTGAATTGGCAAAATTAAAATGTTTAAGACTGAATTGACATTCGTACAATAGGTTTAGGACTGATTGAAAAATATTCTCATTCAATTTGTGTACATATAAAAACTGGAAAAATTATATAAAAAAAAAGGTCTTAAGCCTATTGCACTTTTGCCAATCAGCCTTAAACCTTTCAATTATGCCAATTCAGTCCCAAAACTTTTCATTTATTACCAATTGAGTCCATTCGGCCAAGTTTGGTAAAAAATCGCTAACGTGGACACCAGCCGTCTGACGTGGCACGGCTGGCACTGGCTTAAATAATTTTTAATAATATTTTAATATTTTTCAATTTTTAAAATAATTTATAATTTTTTTTCCTTTCCTTTCTTTTTGCTGGCCAGTGAAGAAAAATAATAAAAAATTCCAAAATATTAAAACATTATTAAAATTTATTTATGTCAGTGCCGGCTGTGCCACGTAGAATGGTTGACGTTAATGTTAACGGCCAAAATTGGTTGGATTGACTCAATTAGTAAAAAGTGAAAATGTTTAGGATTGAATTGGCAAAATTGAAGGTTTTAGGACTGAATTGGCAAAAGTGCAATAGGTTTAGGACTTTTTTTGACAATTTTCCCCATGAAAACTCATTCATTTGTTTTTTTTTTTTTGTGGGGGGAAAAAGAAAGAGTATTTTTGCACATATATGTCCTTGTGTTTTTCCAAGCATATGCCTATGTATGTCCTTCAAGTGAAGCAAAGTATAAACGA
Organism: Metrosideros polymorpha var. glaberrima; assembly: GCA_001662345.2. NCBI lineage: Eukaryota > Viridiplantae > Streptophyta > Magnoliopsida > Myrtales > Myrtaceae > Metrosideros > Metrosideros polymorpha. The sequence continues at coordinate 9,246,275 of BCNH02000003.1, forward strand.
CCACACACGCCCTCATCAACCGTGCTTTTCTCTACAGCGGACGAGGTGGGCGACGTTTTGACTCTCCCTATCAAATAATGCCTCGATGTGGACTGTATAGGAAATGAGCCACTTGATGAATCGGGTATATCTTTGTCATGCATGCATGCCATGCATTGCATGCACCATACATGCATCTATGTACTTCATTATAGTCTGCATTTACTGCCATGTACGTGTGTCTGCTTGTTGTGGATGAATGGACCACAAGAATGATTGTTTGTGAAGGGACCCTATGGAGTAATTTCAATGATGATGGGCAAGAGATTATTGCCTGGTCTCGTTCTATTATTAGGTCAAATCGACCGCGTATTAATATTTACATAATAGATTAGTTTGAATATATGACCCCTGTAATCTTCTTTGGTATACAATTCACATCCGTCACCTTTCATTTGGATAGTTGGTTGAGTTTCCAAAACAAAACTATCTATATCGGTAATGATGGAGGTAGATTGTATGGTAATAATATAAATGGATGACACGGACCGTGTATCATATGAAAATTCTTTATATATTTTGCGGCATACAAGAAAAAATAAAGCATGTTTCAAGAATGTTTGCTGTGTTTGTGATTGATTTTGTTCATCACATACTTTGTATCTACTTTTGTTATGAGCAATTCTTCACACAGAATAATTGAGGGGGTTCTATTTAGCTATGTTGGAAGAGTTCATCGATAAGCGTTATAAGAAAATTATTGGAGGTCCGTGCGTAGCTTAGGTGCAGGTTACTTTCCCAATGAGATCATATAGGTTAGGAACAGAAAAGTGGCCTTCTGTCTATAAGCAAGACAAGGCTATAGGTAGGTACGAAGTATACTGACACATAGTATTGTTGTCACAAAAATTAATGAAATGTTTTGAATTGGCTTTTCTTCTTAATTGGGGCGAAGGAAAACATGCCTGAAGTACGTAATTGGATTGAAATGCTGATCTAGTTGATCATTGAGAAGGAATCTATACACTCTTCACATGTATCATCATGTCCTAAAATACAAAGTCGTTTTCTTTTCGGATCGTGTTTTTACATCCTCTTCCAACTAGTTTCCGATTGGTTAACAAATATGGATTTCACCTATTATTTATATTTAGTTAAGTTTGCACATGAGTAATGTTCATTTTTGTGAACCGCCAATCAAAAACTTGTTTCTTCCAATCAAGAATAGAGAAAACTATTGTCATCTTTCTTTTCTTTTGAAAATGTTGCAATTTAATCTTTGGCTCAACTAATCTTTATGAGTTCATGTGAATTCACTATGTCCACGTGCACCATTAAGACTCTACCTATACACAAAGTGATGGATGCCACCTTTAAAGTTTCTATGAGTGAAAGAAAATATCATTCGAATATTGAATTTATCACGTTTCAACCAAGCGCTTAACCATTCAACCAATCTTTTAAAGGTTGACACATTGGATATTTTTTTATCCTATTGCTTTTAACAAGAAATTTGGATGACCTCCACCCAATTATATTCAATATAGGAGGATTTCACATATTAGCTTATTCAACATGAGAAAATGTGATTTAAAAATTGAAGCTATTAAATGGAGAGAGAGTGCATTTTATATGAGGCCAACGGGTGATCACTTTGACACCCAGTACATTATAGCTTTGTGTTTTTCTTATTTTTTCCATTCTGAAAACTAGCTTATCTTACAAAAACCTTCTAGGGTAAGAGCAAATATTCACTTCATTACTCATAGCTACAAAGATTCTTCTCTTGCCTTGTAAGCTTCTTCAGAATCCGATCTGATTAGAGGCGATAAAAAAGGCTCTACAGCTTAGCACGTAAGTGACTAACCCCACCTCATTATTCTAGGATCGAAAGCTTACACGTAAATAGACTAAAATTTTTTACCAAAAAAAAGAGCGAGACTAAAATGGAACATTGTATCACATGATCAAGTGACTTGAAAAGGAAATCCTAGTATGCTCGCCATCCAAAAAAAGAGAGAATAGAAAATCAAATGTACAAATTTAGAAGTAATTTTGAGTTGAAAGTTTCAATACAGGGGTAAAACCTTGTCGCCCGAAATCTCAATTGTACGATCACACTCACATGTCCTACGACAAGGTCCAAACGATTCCTTTAATTAGAGATGTGCGGAATGCATGAAATGCATGGCCCCGATTTAGGGTTATGATCAGTGGATGATTAAGGATATGCATGACTAAATTTCTGAAACATAATTTTATTCCAGAAATAGGTTTGGAACATAAATTAGAAGTTAAAATTTTCTACTTCTTGATTTCTGGAATAAAAATATAATTAAAAACTCTTCTCTCTCTCTCTCTTCATGACTTGCTCTCTCTCTCTCTCTCTCCCAACTTCTTGCCTCTTCCCCCCCCCTCTGCCGCCTGCCGTTGCCACCATCATCGCCGCCTCCTGCCGTCACTGCCATTGCCGCTGTCAGGGAAGTATAAATTTTATACTATTATTAAACTAATTTCTATTCCGGAAATAGAAATTTCATCTTGTTATCAAATGTGTTTCTCTATTTAGAAATTGATTTCTAGAACAAAAATTGTCATTTGCACCCTAATAATATCAAATATAAACAAGAGTTATACAAAATGCCATAATTTGATTTCCTTGGCTGGATGGACTAAATTGGCAAAATTGGTTAGATAGACTCAAATGGACACAATTTTTCCCCAACACACCAATCTTGATGTTGTTGCATTTGAAAACTCCACCTGAGCCTTGCTGCCACTAGATAAAATATTTTCATCTTCAGAAGCGAGTTGTTCACGCCTACACGACTTTAAATCGTATCATGTCCATTTGAGTTTGTGTGATACTTATCTACCGGTGTAACAATCCAAAAAAAGGCGGTGTTGAATCAGATGGATATTTGACGCCTAATATCGACAAATATTTTGAATTCCTAATTTTTCCCTTTTTTTTCATTTTCTGAAATATTTTTAAAAGGTTTGGAAATTTGAAAATATGTAACAAGAGCCACCATATGAAATGAGTCAACGATTACATATGTCCATCTATAGATCTCGCGATGCAAATGAACGCAATTGAAGCTTCTCCTCAAGATCCAAATAAATGATTAATGAAAAACGTCAATACGACGAACCTTGTGCTACAAATATCTAAAAACTTTCGTTCCATTCAACCCAATTTTTATTTAATTATGAAGGCCTCTAATATTGTCTCCACTTTGGTCATTCTTACAAGAGTGCCTTTTCGAATTCCTTCACATACATTTTACGGTCCACTTTAACTCAAACTTGCGACTTCGTAACCTATAAATCCATCTACGATCATTTAACCCTATTCTCTTCTATACTATCTGCGTTGATGGGCTGTCATATTCAACATGAGCTTTTCTGTGCACTTAACATACAAAACAAGAAAAGAAATGAATCATCCAAAGCTCTAAACAACACCGACATTCAAGAAGTAATCAGCTTTCAGAGTGAAGAGATAGGGACTTCTCACGCAAGTCACTTCTCATCCTTCGTTGAGGGGTTGCCATGACACTGGAAAGCACCAACTGGCAGTGATCATGTAAAGAGAATTTCATTTGGCATTGTCTAGTGATCGGGTGAGAAATTGAAAGGAGCTATGCCGGAGTAGGTGGAGTTCTCAAGGAGATTGGCAGGTGATGCGAATGAAAATGTATTGATCATTTGGCAGTACAACCTATCCACATTTATCAGGTCAACCAACTTCAGAGAGAGAGAGAGAGTAAAGGAACACGACTATCATTTTTTAGCTGGAGCTTTTCACCAATATATTATGCTTCGCAATGCATTACCCACATACATGCCAAGAGTTGAGAGAAATGTCAAAGCTAGTGGACATTGAAACACATTCCAGTGACTGAGAGTTTAGAGAGAAATGACATCACGGCAAACAGTCCCTAGAGAACAAAGGCACTCTCCAAACAAGTATCAACTTGGAGAAGAGAAAAGCTACGTCTCTTGATGAGATAGAAAGTGCAGCTATCCTATTGAAAATGAAGCTCCCTAGAAACAGGTTTTTAGAACTGCCGACAGTCATGATTAGGTCCAAAAGAAACAGGCTCTCTCCTCTGAAGACGAAATTCAAATGTGAAAATGAAATAAAAAATTAGCATTCATCAGCCTCTACTCTGGAGGGATAATGTCATCCCAGATGTCAGAAAAACACAAACGCCAGCAATATTCGTAATGTGAAACAGAATTTAGTAAAAAGGCGCTCATTTCAGTGCACATCTTGTGCCCATACCTGTTCCATTGGTACAAGTTCTGGACCATGAGAGCCCACAAATCTTCAAATAAAATGAGGGGGGGAAAGAGGAAAGATGAAAAGTCCACAATACATTCCTATGCAGAATGTGTATTCAGTATATCATTTCTGTCTGAAACAAGGCCCAGATCTGGTCCACCTGCAAAATATGCAATCAAATTTAAGCCAGCTACATGAGAGTTCTATGATGAATATCTTCAGTCCCCACTTCAGAGCACAATGTTCTTCAACTTCTCTCTTTGTGAGAGAGAGAGAGAGAGAGGGAGGGAGGCTCAAGGGAAGAGATCCTTCATTTAACTAAGACATCTTCAAGCTCTCAAAGCAGCCTTGTGAACCATGGTTTCCTTGTGGATTTGGTGGCAGCTTTTCTCGACAAGATCGAGGAGCTTCTCCAAATTTGTCGCCCATGAGTTCAAGATGTCATTGCTGTCCTTTTTCGTCTGGAAACAGACAACTCCCATCGGCCGGTCTATCTTTGCCACCAGGGACTTGGAAACAACCATTTCGGAGAGATGCTTCTCAGCTTCCTAAAATGGTAATATAGAACTAACAGGTCATGCCAATAGAATATCGTCCAATCTTGTACAATTATTGCTATATGGTCTCTCTATCAGATGATAGTGTTGATTTAACAAATTCTGTCATGTGAATGATCAAAGCTCTCTAAAACAGCAGTTACAGAACCTCAAAAACGGAGCTCCATTCCTTGAAGGTTCCGCTACATAGATTTTTTTAACACATTAAGAAGCTGTAACAGCGAGATATATTTGTGTAAAACAGGAAATGGTGAGTGTTAATACTAGCAGAAAAGCTAGCCCAGCTATTATAGCACATATAGCAGAGCTCCTCCCACCCTTCTAAAGCGCATCAGAATTTCAGGCTCCATGGGACAAGAAATGGTTTCACGATGCCAGACAATGACACTTATAGCTACACCAAATTTATGAGCAGAGTTGACTAAGCCGAGTGTTCACACATATGTCAGTCAGAATTGTTTATGGAACAAAACTACGAAGACAACATTCTCAATTCCATGACAAGCCTTTGGCTTTCAAGGCACCAAAACCTCTTTTCCACGTTTTTCGAACTAGTACACAAATCGAGCAACCATGCCCCAATCAGGTATCACAGGCAGAGAGGCTGCTCAGGGTAAATGAGGGGCCTAGCCTATCATTCATAAAGATACATTGATAACGAATATAAGCAAATGTTCAACACAATCAGACCTGGATGCTGAGGCATAGAAGCTCTGCAAGTCTCTGCAAGGTAATCCTTGAGTAATACTTCGAAACGACAATAATATTCTGCAGAAAATAGAGCGAGTCACATCTGAATGATGATCCAATGAAAACAAGAAAAAGAACAAAGTTACGTAGTTACATGTTCGATGATTCTCTGCCGGAGATCTTCTGCTGCCTTCTCAACAAGTGCGCCTCCAAGCATGTTTTTCTCATTCTCAAATTCATCTTTGAAAGTACTCCAAAGAGCAGTCCATTGGATAACCTCCATTGTGACCAATTGTTTCAGCAGCAACCTACGTTAAAAATTGAAGGCACGGTGTCAACCGAATTCTATGGCACATTATTCAGATATTGAAAGAAGATGTATAACCAATTACCTAAAGAAAATAAAAAAATGTACCTGAATTGGGGAATTTCAGAGAGATTTTTATCTTCTAAAGTGGCATTGAGAAGACTTGACTGCATTGGATCATGTGGTGCTAGAACTAAGTACCAGCAAATTTTCCTTAGAACCTGCATTTAATTAAATCGCAGAATGAACAGCTGTCCTTTAAAAATCTCAGTGAAGTCTTAACAAAGCCTTATTGGAAAGAGCTTCACCGGTATCCACTGCTCAGGGTTTCCCTTCACTGATGGAATATCATATATCGCCTTATAGCATCGACAAATCTCGAGGTAATCATTATTATGTGAGTAATACCTACATCGTTAACCACATGAATGCGAGGTAAACTGAGATGTGTAACTCAAAACCATCAAGTGCAACTCAAACATCAGAGTTTGCGGTAAAGCTAGAAGGAAGAACAGCATGTGCCAGATAAATAAAGCCATACAAGTTCATGGTTTGAACCGCAACCTGAGTAGCAGGTAGCACTTGGTTGGCGAAAAGTTTTAGTTAAAAAATAATGGACCCAACATCAGAAAAAGCGATACGCCAATATACCGTATCATGAGTTCGTAGTATATCCGTTTCAACTCCAGAAGTGACGGAATATCAGCTGGCGCTTCTTCCACAATATTTTCACCTTCTTTAGGCTTTTTCTTCTCTTTGGAAGGATCTGCATCAAAAACTCGGGGGCTGATCTTCCTGGAAAGGATCTGTGCACGGACATAATCCTCGCGATCTAAGCATAAACGAACCTGCAAAATCCATCGATCAGAAAACCAATCATAGTAATAGTGCATAATTGGCCGAAAGCTAGACAAAAGACCCATACTTGTTCAAGGATAAAAGCAATTTTCTCTGTCTTCGCCATTGCTCCAAAAGTTTCTACCTGCAAACCAAAACCATCATAATGTTGGACAAGGAAAAACCAATTACAAGATCAATGATCACAAAAGTCAACATCTAGTTACCGCAATTTCTTGCATCAAATCAGCAGCTTCTGCTATAAGACCCTGTTCTTCCTTTATTTTTGCAAGTTTCTTGATCAATCGTGCTCTCTCAATTTCGACATAAATCTGCATAACGAAACTAGCTATAGAAACCACAAAACACAAAACAGATTGCTCATGAACATAAACTGCAATAGAGTTTAATTTCACATATTCACCTTCCCAGCAGCGACAGAGTTAAGTGTCTTAATAAGCTCTATCTTGGTCTCTACATCAGGTGTCTGGTCAATATATTGCATAGCCTGCTGCACCATAGCTGTCACAGCCTGTTGATAAGAAAATAGGGATGCATATGTCACCATCCAATGACTTGATTATGTCTATAGCACAATGACTAGAACACAATGAAAAATTGTATTGAACTATTTGATTAACCATAAGGAAAATTTTCCAGTCTAATAAGAAAATATAGTAAAAAAAGGAACCAATAGCAAGGTGCAATACAAATTCAGGTATCTCCAACAAGAGAATCACAGCCAATTGAAAACTTGCAAGCAGAAAAGCACTATAATATCCCCATAAAGGACATATCATGAAATATATCCTGAAATTGACTTTTAAAAAAAGAGTAATGCGATTCATACATTAGTAGGACAACAAGAAGAAGCAAAATGATGGGAAGATATCCAGAAACACAAGGTGTGAAACTGAAGAGGATTCCACAATACTAGAATCTAGAGCACAAGCACCAGACCTAAATTCTTGCATCTCTAGAGATTGCCTAGAGCCAATACCCATAAAGATATGCCAATGCAATTTGTTTTTCAAATATTCACACAGATGGCATGTGACAGCCACACAAAACGACAGTTCAAGATTAAATCAGTATACATATGTGAGGCAATCCCTGCAGTATAAGTCCATATAAATATAACCCTTAGGGTAAAGGTTATCATGATATATCCCTAATGATAGAAATCGGACTATACTTTGGGTCAATGATCATAAGACGCGACACAAAATTAAGGACTGAAGTGATAGATTCTTGATCCCTTTCTGTACAAACACCTGTATGTTACGTAAAAAAGGAGGGAATGAAGCTCAAAAGTAGAAAACAAAAGCACAAGCACCACTACAACAGAAGTGCATCACTGAAGAAGCACTTGTACCTCTTGAGAAAGTTAACTAGAGAAGCATCAGAGGGAAAAGTAAAGAAGAGAACAAAACACAGGCAAAACCAGATGATGGCAGTGAAAAGAAGAAGACATACAATATGTCACGCACGATTAATACTTGGGCCTAATTTGAATACTATGAGGTTGAGTCCAAATTAAATAGGCAAAGTAGGATATTTGGGACTGGGATTAGGAATCCCATTCTACATCTCTGATGATCCTACTCCAGATCTCAACTGGGAATGATTTTTGACATGACCACTTTCATCTTTTTAATAGCATTGTACACAGATAGCAATCTTAAAAACAATGTTCAAGGTAAAAAACTTGTATTCGCACAATTAATAGCCACTGGTCATAATGCTCTGACTAATCCAGAGGAACTTATCAGCATTCAGCACAGCATAACAACGAAACACCATCAATGAAGAGCGAAAAGACATAGGTTAATAAATAACACCATTCACTCCTAACAAGCTAGTGTATTCTTTCTCACATACTTCTGTTACAGAAAAGTTTGGGAGCAACTAAATAAAGGAAAAACCAATTTAACAAGTATAAATATCCAAGCATCAATGTCATCAAATAATTTTGACTCCTTCAATATCACTTGAAGAGGAACGCAAAGAGTGCTTTGAGCTGGGAAGACAAAATTTCATTCCCCACGAACTTGTCAGATGACCAAACACAATAATCTTGGCTCCTGCTTCTATAATATTCCCTTTCCCACCAGCAAACCTAACACATGCTGCGTTTATGCAAGGGAGATAATCCACAGCAAACACTTATTGCAGTGGAGAGATACAACCCATACTCATAGTTCATCTTTAATTGATCGACTATTAGTTTGTTCCGGGTAGACAAACATCAATCCCTGGATCATTATTTTGAATCACTCCTCTAGCACCCAATCTCAATTTCTTTTCTCCCAGCTTTCTTCATTATGTAGACGATATAATAACTAAAGGCACCAAGGAAGTACCTATCCATCTACAGCAAAAAGAATTTATCCCTATACAAGATAATTCAAATCCTATAGCAAAACTACTACCTAGAATAAAAACAAAGAGGAGCACCAGCTACTGACTTCACTAAACCCTAAAAAGATGATAAAGCAAAATAAATCTACTTAACTTGAGCAATGTACCTATTCTCTTTGTTATTATAGACTAAGGATAACTATTTTTCAATCCTTCGCTCACACGCGTTTTACTTCAATTCCAAAGGGAGTGTCTATCTTGCAAAAGTACAAGTTCAAAGTATTTTGCTAGTAACTGCCTACAAATTAACATTCTTGATAGGATGCAACATCACACGATTTCATGTTGACTGGATGGATTGGGAGATATTTAGCCATAAATAATCTTGAATAAGAGTTTCCATTAAGATACCAAGTAACCTTTCAACAACTTCTACCTATCGAATTTGGTGTCTCCTGTAATTATTTTTATTTTGGGAGCAAGCGACAACACTAAGTGGTTATGGTGGAAACTCACTTTCTACTGCTTAGGTGCTAAAGACTTGCTGATATTAAGCAATTTCACTTCGTAAGTAAATACAAGTACCCTGGCAGAACGGATATCACAAGGCTAGCTCTTTGCTTTTCACCTGTTCTTTGTTTACACAGGTGCAACGTCAAACTTCCACAGGAATATAAACCCCAAACTTTATTCATTAAAGAGTTCCAACAGCACATCATCCTTTTTATCAATTCTTCCAAATCTCGCCAACTTGAATAATTTATTACCCGTGAACTTCAATAGATAATGCAAAAAGGAGGTGTCAGATCCTAAAAAAATCATTTACAAGATAGTGCATCCGCTAACTCAACAATGTCACACACGTTCAATACTCATGGCACTAAAGCAACAAGTTCAGGTGAAAACACTATGAACCCCCTTATTTAGTTGCCCAATACATCACCTAGGACTATTGCGTGAGCCAGCAACTGACCAGCTAATTACTTGCCGCAAGGCTCAACCCAAACCAGCAAATTTCATAATTAAGCAAGGGCAAAAGATTATAATTGGAAATGAGCAAGAGAAAGCCTTTTCCTTTACCTGCTTAAGCTGACCGCGCCGCTTGGACAACAGAATAATCTGGTCATTCAGGGTCTTCCAGGCCTTGGCGTCGAAGCACAGCTGCAGAATCTCCGTCACCGCCTTCTTCGTCCCGGCGACGTCGCCGGCCAATCTCATTTGCTTCTCCACGTTGAGCAGCTGCTCTATGGCGGCTTCCAAGTTGCCTCCACCCTCCTGTGGCGCCGCGCGAACCGGCATGAAAATCGGACAATCGCTAAACGACGATTCAATCGAAAAAGAAAGAACCTATGGATGTTGTAGATCTGAAAGCAGGGGACGCGCACTAACCATCGCAATCTGGTTCTGGAAATCGGAAGGCGAGCTCGAGGAATCGGCAAAAGTCTCCGAGCACTACGATCGATTTGGAGCCCTAAGTGAAGGGGAAAAATGGAGAGAGAAAGCGAAGAGAGAGAGAGAGAGAGAGAGAGAAAGAGAGCAGTCGGTGAACCCTCACTCACGAAAACTCCTCCTCTTCTCTTTGAACACACTGATGCGGAGAGAGAGAATTAAATTAAAAAGAGAGAGAGAGAGAGAGTTCAGGGGAATTAAAAAGGAAAATTAGCGAAAGTGGAAGAGAAATCGGGGATCCGAAACACCGGAAAAGAAGCGAGTAGAATCCGGATCGGATTGACCCGACCCGGTCCTCAGAAAGGATCCAATAGCCAATAAAGTTTCGGCCCAAAACTTCGCAAGGCGGCCCAGAGAGCCTGAAAATTACGTGGGCTGGAGTAGCCATCTTTTGATATTATCTTTTCTTTTCTTTTCTTTTCTTCCGACGGCGGTCGGCGAGTGTAGCAATCATCCACACCATTTGCATTTATATATTTAGTTAATTTTGCATGTGGATGATGTCGGCATCGTGTGACTCGCCAATCAATCGACACCATTCACCTCGTGCTCTTTCTCTCTCTTGGCTTTCTCTCTCCTGTTTTTCTTTTTTCCGGGGCTCCAAATCGATTGTAGTACTCGGAGACTTTTGCTGATTCCTCGAGCTTGCCTTCCGATTTCTAGAAGCATATTGAGATGGTTTGTTCGCGCCCCTGCTTTCAAATCTACAACATCTATAGCTACTCTCTTTTTTATTGAATGGTCGTTTAGCAACTGTCCAATTTTTCAGCGTGTTAGCCCTACATCGACTCTGACGTGCAAAATACATTCGTAACAGATGAACCACTAAGAAAAATCTCAAGACGAGAAGAGAACAGTGTCGCATCACACCGATCCTATATATGCTCTTTGCGCATTCCACTGATAATTCCGCCGCAATTAGCCATGAAAAAAAAAGGTGATTTTGGAGGCCGACAACTGCGAGAACAGAACTTTTTGATTAAGAGGAAGTGTCGAAATTAGTAGAGTCCCCAAAGTAGGAAATTTTCTCGAGCCAAAGATCAGAAAAGTCATTGATCAAGTAGCATCCCATGTGCTCCCAAGCCTTTCCTTTTCAATTGACCAAATAACTAAAAAGTAGCAATAACATATTCGGTCATCCATACAAATTTAGAGTAAACTCACTTGATCAATATAAAAATCAGAAACTGAATAGAATTAGAAATTTAAATCGATCGAGTGGAATTTATTAATGAATTTGAGCCCATCGATTTCTTTTCTTAATATGGCACCACCGGACTACCGTGCGTTCGTCATTTCCGGTTTTCATCCGGAAGAAAGAGATTCATACTAGAAGCCAAGAAGAAAGCGGTCTAAATCTGTAATCGTTCACGACAATCTTCGACCGGGGAAGAAAAACGATGAAGTTCAGTAATTACACGTTCGATGATTCTGTGTCCGAGATTTTTCTGCTGCCTTCTCAACAAGTGCACCTCCAAGCATGTTTTCTCATTCCCAAATTCATCTTTGGAAGTACTTTAAAGAGGAGTCCGTTGGCTAACCTCCACCGTGACCAATTGTTTCGGCAGCGACCTGCGTTAAAATGTCAAAGGGATGGTCGACCAAATTCTATGGCAAAATTATTGAGGTAATGCAAGATGGTGCAACCAATTACCTAGAACAATTTCAAAGATGGTACCTGAATTGGGGAATTTCTGAGAGATGTTCCTCCTCTAAAGTTGGCATTAAGAAGGCTTGGCTGCATAGGATAGGACCATGTAGCGATAGAACTGAGTACCAGCAGATTTTCCTTAGAACCTTCAATTAATTGAATCACGGAATAAACAGCTGTGCCTTGGAAAAACTCAGTGAAGACTTAACAAGGAAAGAGCTTCACCGGTATCCACCACTTTGGGGTTGCCGTTCACTGATGGAATCTCACATAACCGCCTTATCGGATCGACAAATCTCAAGGTAATCATTGTTATGTGAGTAATACCTATACCTACATCGTTAACCACATCAATGCGAGGCAAACTAAGACGCGAGTTCAAATCTATCGAGTACATCTGGAACGTCAAAGTTTGCGATAAAGCTAGAAAGGAAGAAGAGTGTGCCAGATATATAAAGCCATACAAGTTCATGGTTTGAACCGCAACCAGAATACCGGGCGGCGCTTGATCGGCGAAAGCAAATTAGTTAAAAGATAGCAGACACCACATTAGAAAAAAGAAAAACACCGATTTACCGTGGTCGTAGTATATCCGTTTCAACTCCAGAAGAGACGGAATATCAGCTGGCACTCGGGGGCCGATCTTCCTGGAAAGGATATGTGCACAGACATAATCCTGGCGATCTACGCACAGACGAACCTGCAAAATCCGTCGATCAGAAAACCAATCATAGTAATAGTGCATAAACAGCTAAAAGCAGTGCAAAAGACTCTTTGCCCCTGCATTTCAAACCCATCATAGGAATGTTGGACTAGGAAAAACCAATTACAAGATCAGTGACAGCACAAGTCAACTTCTAGTTACCCCAATTTCTTGCATCAAATCAGTAGCTTCTGCTGTAAGACCCTGTTCTTCCTATGTTTTTGCAGGTTTCTTGATCAACACCGTGCTCTCTCAATTTCGACATGTATCTGCGTTACGAAACTAGCTACAGAAACCACGAAACGAAAACAGATGAGAGAAACGGTAAGTTAAAAATTTAGGGGAATAAAAAAGAGAAATATATGAGAAATGGAAGAGAAATCAGAGATCAGAAACACCTTCAGTGAAACTTCCACTAGCCCGACTTCCAGTTCAGCAGATCCCCATCGCCACCACATCTCCGTCACGAATGCCTCAAATTCAACGGGTAAGAGACGGGCATCCATAAATATCGAAAGCTCGCAAGTGTCCTAACCCCTCAAGGCCTCGAATTTCAACTAAGTTCTTGCAATCTCCAAAACAAAAATACTGCAGATTCTTTAAATTTGAAAGGTCCACTGATTTAAGGGAAGGGCACTTTATAATATTCAAATCTCTCAAGGATTCTGATCCATCAAGGCCTTGAATTTCAGTTATATTCTCGCAATTCCAAACACGAAGGGTTCTCAGATATTTAAAACTTGAAAAGTCCAGCAATTGTCCGGCGGACGTGCACTTAACGATATCCGACACTTTTGAGGATTTCAATCCACCAAGGCCTTGGATTTCAACTGAATTCACGCAACTTGCGGCGTTTGTTCCCTGCAGAATCTTTGAATTGGAAAGATCTAGTAATCCATCAGGCTGAGATACCTTGGGGCTCATTAACTTTGAAGAATCTTCAATCCCATCAATCCTAGATATCTTAGGGCATTGCCGTGCATGTAAGTTGGATAGACAATGGGAACCTTCCGGGCAGGTGACTTCTATGAGATCAAAGCACTTGTAGAGCCACAAATATGATAAGTGCTTCAAGTTTGACAAATTCGTCGACGCTTTCAATTTTCCGCAATCAAAGATAGAAAGCTTCGACAGTCCAATGGGAAGCTCTGGGAGACATTCAAGCGAAGGGCAATAAGAAAGAGTGAGTTCCTTGAGACGGGTTAGCTGGGAAAGATGGGGCAATGGCTGCCTCTGGCAGCTGATAGTTAGAGCTGTTAAGCCAGAGGGCAATTCTGGTAGTTCTCGAAGCTTTCGACAAAATCCAACGCACAGCACTTGGAGAGAAAAGAGCTTAGAAATGCTTTCTGGCAAGCCCGAAATGCCTGAAAATTCTAAAGACAGCTTCTCAAGCGAAACCAGTCCGCATATATTACTAGGTAGTTGTTCCAGATTTTTGCATCCTCTAGCTTCCAACATTTGGAGCTTTGCTAACATCCTGATGGCATCAGGCAATTTCGTTATGTCAGTTTGACTAATAATCAAGATCCTCAAATTTTGCAGATTCCCAATGCTTTCAGGTAATTTCGTAATCGATGTGTGTGCTAAGTACAGCTCAGTCAATGATGCCAATTTACCAATTGAGTCGGGGATCTCTGTCAATGAGGGGCAACAATGTAAGAGCAAGCACTGCAGAGATGCTAGATCGCCTATGGAGCTGGGTATGCGTGCTAACGATTCACAGCAACGGGCATCAAGAGTGTTGAGCTCCTTCATGGAACTGATGGATTCGGGTAATTCTTCAATTGCTGAACCAGATATCTTCAATAGAGTTAATGAAACAAGGGAGACCATGAATTTAGGAAGTTGAGAAAGTCGTTTACAACTTGAGACACATAGAGTCTCTAGCTTCATCAAACAACCTCTTGAAATAGGAATCTCTTGTATATCGGTGTCATCTATGAGGAGATCCCTCAATTCTACCATCTTGCCTATTCTTGCCGGTAGCTCCTTGAGTCTCCTACAACCCGTGACATCTAAGGAAACGAGGGTCTTGATGTCCCCCATAGAAGGATGAATCTCTTCTAGATTCTCACAATCTACAAGAATCAAAATCTCCAAGCTTTCGAAAGCGGACAAGTCGGGAGTTCTTCTCAAAGATCGACAACTCGTGAGGTTAAGAACTTTGAGCTCGGTTGCCATCTGGAAGAAAGAAAGGATACCTCAGTGTAATTGGACTATTGCCGCCTGTGATATTTCACTACTCCTTATGTTTTTGACTTTTTAGAATTTCCCAAAAAATACCCCTGCTCCCAGACTCCTTCACGGATGTCTTATTTAATTTTAAATGTCTCTTTTAGTTGTGCTTGGCCACGCCATCAGATAATTGTTTTTTAAGCATATCAATTGCAAAAGAATGTTAGTGATGTTCAAGTGCTAACTGCATTTATTTTCGAACAACATTTCAAAGGAAATATTTATTGATTAGACATAAGCAACTTTTATTATAAAAAAGCAGATGACAAATTCAAATGGAAGAGAGATGAATTCATTGGCGGCCATGTTTTCATTTAATAGTATGAAATTAAGGACAAACGACTAGTCTAATTATGAAAATCAATTTTCAAATGTTATATGGACAAGGAAAAAATGTTATATTAAAAAAAAATACTTCAATGCCTTCTTCACATCTTACCGCGAGTGGAACCCATCCTTCCCAATTCTCTGAAATTGCACTATATGACAGATTGAGTACGACTAATTTCTTCGGAGGAAAGTTGGTCGCAGCGAAATCCGAGGGACAACCCTCCCACCCAAGCCATCTTAATTTAGGAAGTAAGCTTTGGAAATCTCCGGTAAAATTCGCACCATCTACTATAAGAAATCTCAAGTTGGTCATTTCTTTAAATTGTTCAGCTGTGTATCTTCTTCCTGTACCCCATTTGCCGAGAGAAAGGGCCTCAATCTTTCTAGTGCCCTGCAACTTGGAAACATGGTGGACCATAAGTTTTGAATGATGAGATGAGACCAACTGATATAAAATAAAATGCACCAATTTCAATTTACTGTCATACTATTGTGGTGTAGGGTTCTCCCTTTCAATTTTGTGAAATGATAGGTTGTGGTTGCATGCATATTATTTATCTAATCTATGTAAAGATGATGAGCACAAGCGGTTGTTCCCGAACTTTTCCTCTTCCAATTATGCCCTTCACAATTTGCACCTACTGAATTCCCAAAATTTGCATCCATTTACAACTACAATAGAAGGCTTCTCTTCGTGCATGTACTAATTCATATACATCTATACAAATTCATGGCATTTATATGTTAAATAACACTACCTTTACTCCTATCCTGTATATGTGAACCAATACAACTCTAACAGTCCAAAAACATCTATCAAACTTGCCATCAGAACATGTATCAAAATTAAAGAATCCCAATCGTTGAATCCCTCCACTTTTTCTGGTATACTTTGTTTGCAATTCTAAATATCAAAATGAAAACAAGAATGTCATTGCAAAAGGTACACATGTGTTTTACATTGTGTTTCTTCGATGAGGGTTTTTCATTGTACGTGGAAGGAGAATTGATGATATCATATGTTCTATACATGATTTTTACTTTTCTTTTTATTACTACAGATGTTTGATGCTATCTTGATTTTGTTACAGTGAAGCAGTTGTCATCTAAATTTTGATCAATTTTCCCAAAGATTAATGAGATCTTCCGTATGAACAAAAGATTGATAAAATTGTATTCTTAAGGAACTCGAGTCTTCTCCATTTTCTTGTATTCTTAAGGAACTCGAGTCTTCTACATTTTTCTTTTGCTGTAAACTAATATTTTAGGAACTTAAATTCGTTTTTTGTGTTAGGTGATGAATTACACATTGAGCGCAAATCATGAGAGTCAATAATATGGATTTTATTCTTTCATATTAGTCACTACTTGTTGTTACATTAAAAGTTTCTTGTATATTTATTGTATTTTTATCAACAACTTCATAGAAACCATTTTTTTTTCACTTCTAAGCAATGTTCTATTCAGTTGATTACATTTTCTTTCGCGCAAAAATATGCTCGCTGAAAAGCATTGGTGCCATTTTTTTCGGGAAAATGACACCACAAGTATCATAACTTTCATATGGCACTCATTTGAGTGCCGTAAATTTTTTGTCGATCGCCTGAGTATCATAACTTGTCTACAACGCTCACTTGACTGTCATAACTTTTTTTCCGATCACTTGAGTCCCATATAACTTTTCAATTGAATATTTAAGTGCTGCAACTTTTTAAAAAAATTCACCACAGATTTCTGCCACTTGGGATAAATTAGTCTTGTTATTTCATTATGTTTTGTATCCGAATGTTTATATTTAGTTTTTCTTAATTAACGATTGCTTGTTTGATGCTTGTACAAATCATCCATATGTTATAATTGCTTTTAGTGGATTACCTTTTAACTCTCATGCTAATAATGAAAATTTATCTTCACACAAAATTCAAAATCATATTTACTTCAGTTTGTAAGACCAAAGATCCCAAATTAGTAGACTTGTTTCACACATTTACCCCACGATAATTTTCATGTCACAAAAAATCTCAAACTGGTAGACCTGTGTTACATTTACCTCAAACTAGTTTTCGTTTCACAAAAATAAGATGATGATATAAATGTTATCTTATTTTTGCTAAATAAGATGCTCACTAAGAGTTGAACAATAAACAAATTATTATTATAACATGACAGCCTATATTTAACAAATAAATAATATTGGGGGCTTAATAGAAATATCATCCATCGTCACAAAAAGAATAGGTATTAGCAGATTCATAGAATAAAACTATCCACTATTATGGAAAA
>BCNH02000003.1:9264077-9287780 GCA_001662345.2 Metrosideros polymorpha var. glaberrima
AGAGGGCTATATTGAGCAAAAACAAAAAAAGATGGGGGACTAAATTGCATAACCAATTATACTTGGGGGATACACTTAACCCAACTTAAAAAATACAAGAATCAAGATAGCTAAATCGTGACAAATGAATGGAGGTCTCACTTATCATAACAAACAACTCATAAGAAGTCAATACTTAGTAAAAGAAAATAGGGATTAGTGCACTAGAAGTCCTAAAATTTGTCATGAAATTGTAATTGAGTCCTAAAATTTTCAAATGGTGCAATCAAGTCCTAAAATTTATCACAAAAGTGCAATCAAGTCCTAAAATTTTTAGTTCTAAAATTTGTCACGAAAATGCAATCGAGTTTTAAAATTTTCAAAAAGTGCAATCAACGGAAGGACTTGATTGAATCAATTTAACAAGTTTTAGGACTTGATTGTACTTTTTGAAAGTTTTAGAACTCAATTATACTTTGTGATAAGTTTTAGCACTTAATTACATTTTTTTTTAAAGTTTTAGGACTCAATTATACTTTCATAACAAGTTTTAAGGCTTTTAACGCACTTATCCCAAGCAAAAAGAAAGAAAAGACCTCACAAGAAACCAAAAAATGAATCCAAACATCAAACATGCACCAAACAAATGTGGGAAAAGCATGGTCGCAACAATTTATAAATGCCAGTTTTTCTTTAAAAGTATTCTTATCCAAATTTTGCTTTTGTAGTTTTGTTGATGATTCAAGTTACCAAAAGGAGAGCATCCTCATTCCATTACTGCTAAGGTAAATAAATATATCAATCATCCATAACCAAGAAATTGCTCCTCAATTATGTTTTAGAATCAGGCTAAAACAACAATTAATCAAAAGAGCTCTTTTGCTAGTAGAAGCAGCAAGTTTTGGGGACATAAGACTGACACTTTTTATTTTTAATTTTTAATTTCAAGCAAGAAAGGAAAGATGGACCCACGTTCACCGATTAAAACAACTAGCGAAAATTCTTACCTTGTTGCTATCAAGCACATCTAGGGCTTCCTCATAGATCCACAATCTGCTACGCTCTTGAGGCTCCTCTAGATTATCTAGACGAACAATTTCCCTTCCAAGATCTCTCAATTGATCATGCATCATTACCATGCCGTCTTCATCAATTTTAATTAGGGACATAAGACTCAATACTTCAATCCCTGCCTCAGGGAAAAAATCACAAGCATCCCACATATAAGTTGGAATTTGTTGAGATGATCCAATAAATAAACATGCAATATCCAAAAATATCTGCTGATCCTCAAAATCTAATGCATCATAACTTATCTTCAACGTCTCTTGCACTTTCTTATTAGGCACTTTCTTCAATTTCTTTGATGTATCTTTCCATGCTCCTTTTTTCTTTCCGCATAAGAATGAACCAATAACTTCAAGAGCTAAGGGAAGCCCTCCAGTAATAGATACAATATCTCGAGAGACAACCTCATAATCACTCGGAGGAGAATCCTTTCGAAATGCATGCCTACTAAATAAAATCAATGATTGATCTAAAGACAACCCGTTGAGTGGGTACAAGTAACCCGCCCTAGCCTCATTGAGAATGCTCTTGTTTCTAGTTGTGATGATGACTATACTTCTCGCTTCAAATCAGCTACCATCCCCGACCAAAGCATTCAATTGAGTACTATCATCCATATCATCCAAAAGAACTAGGACTTTCTTACTTGTAAATCGAGATTTGATGACACTAACTCCTTCGTCAACATTAGACACATCACACGAATTTCCTATTATGTCAGAAATGAGCTGCTTTTGTAGGCATTTTATACCCTCCCGCTGAGATGTTTCTCGAATATTTGCCACAAAGCTACGATCCTCAAAATGACTAGAGAGTTTGTTATATAATACCTTTGCAAGAGTTGTCTTACCGATGCCGCCCATTCCATAAATTCCAATAATCCTTGTACAATTGAATTTAGCATCTATCTTGCTCATAATATGTTCCACGTGATCATCAATTCCCACCAACTGCTCGGGAACATTTAACTGAAAAAGTCTTTTTAACTTGCCCATAACTTTTCTGAGAACAATTTTAACTAATGTTCCTTCATGCCTACCAAATAACAATGAATTTTAGTATAGGATAGCATTATGTATATATATATTTTTAAGAAAGATCTATTTGTGAGAAATTAAACAACGATTTGGTGGAGAATAATGTACCCATTATCAATTTTCTCTGATTCCCATCCTTTCAAAGAACAGACTTCTTTGAGCGCTTCTTCCCATTCCTTTACAATCATTTTGTCCAAATTTTCTTTATGTGCATTGATAGCATCTCCCAAACCCCTCTTAAGATGTGAGGGTTGCACTTTGTAAAATATGGGCAACACTATTTGCCCTCTGCTTCTCTTGCACTTCAACATATGAGCCAGCTCGCGAAGGCACCATTTGCTGGAAGCATAGTTCTCGGAGATAATTGGGATCGAGATCATTGACTGTGTAATGCTGCAGAGAAGCTCCGGACCAATCTCCTCACCAACATGGAGCTCATTGTCATCTCTAAACACGTGAACTCCTGCATCGACAAGGCTAGTATAGAGATAATCGGTGAAGCCTTTGCGAGTGTCTTTTCCTCTAAAGCTCAAGAACACTTCGTAGTTATTCCCTTTCTGCTATTCCTCTCCGCATTCATAATCTCCTCCATGCGGAGGGGTCGATGAGGAAGACGCTCCAGAATTCGGATCGTCTGAATGAATGGGTTCTTTTCTTTTACGATTTATTTGGCAATTTAAGTTGAGAGGGAAATGAAGGGAAAAGAAAAGAAAGGAATTGGAGAGAAAGGAAAAGAAAGGAAATTTCAATTTCCTTCTTCTTGTTTGGGTGTACATCACGTAGTGATTGACCAAAGAGAACCTTATTCTGTTTTAAAATAAGAATTTATCGAGCAGAGCCTTAAAAGAAAACCAGATTGCACAGTCACAGATCTGCGAATTGCACGAACGTCTCTCAGAACTCAGTTGATTCAAACGAAAATAAAAGAACTCTCACACCCCTCACTTAAATCAGAAGAAAATGGAGCAAGGAGTCAGTTGCCTACCTGAAGAGTGCTCAAACAACACAACCCTGGGATCTCCACCGATTCTCAGCCTTCGACGTTGGATTACCAACTCACAACATTCTCTAACATTGCGTGCTTCGAACAATGCTGAGTTCTTGCCATCCGACCGGTCCAAGACTCTTCATGCTAATCGAACCGCTATGAGGCATGCTGGGGAAAGAACGATTATTGCACTCGTAATTGACTTGACTTGACTTGATGAAAGAAAATAGAAAAGAAAACTAACGAGCATTACGCGGAAGGTGCTTGGAACCCTCTCCACGTGCTTCGTGGAAAATTGAGGTACAGCACTGTCTTGACTTGACTTGCTTTTTTTTTTATTATTAATAAAATAATAGATAAGAAAACTCATGTACATGAGTCAATGACAAAAGGCCGAATTCCCTAAAAAAACCTCCAATTTTAGGTCAAGTCCCAAAAATACCTCGAACTTTTTTTTATCTCGAAAAAAACCCCAAACTTTAGGTCAAGTCCCAAATCTGCCCCAAACTTTTCTTTTGTCTCAGAAAAAACCCTAAACTTTAAGTCCAGTCCCAAATCTACCCCGGATTTTGTTTTGTCCAAAAAAAAATCACAAAAATTCAAAAAAGTTTGGGGCAGATTTGGGACTTGACCTAAAGTTTGGGGTTTTTTTCGAGACAAAAAAAAGTTCGGGGTATTTTTGGGACTGAACCTAAAGTTTGGGGTTTTTTTATGGAATTTGGCCAATGACAAAAGCATACCAATCTTGGGATTATATAGGATTTTGCTATTGTAAGTCTGCGGGACATTTATTACTTTCTTAAAAAAGACATTCGTTTGAGAAAATAAATCTCTTTCAAAATAATTTACTCAAATTAGATTTTTTCATGCCACGTCATACTTAAAGATTATCTAGTCATTATCCTCCACTCAAGCCACTTTTATCTCTCTTCTTAAATTAATAGTTTTTAACACTCTACATAAATTTTACTCTTTCAGTGCCCCGTTGATAAATTCTTGGCCAATGGTTCTCCGCAACCGAATAATTATTCGGTGATACTCTTTTCCATTTTACTCGACTATTGTAGACTTTTTATTTCATGTTGACATTCTCGGCCAACGAGTTCTTCACCAAAATATAATTTTTCGCAGCACCATAGATAAGGATTCAAATCTTAACTTATTTATCGTTAGGAGATGTGATTTGAAAAATTGAATCTATCAAATGGAGAGAGACCGCAATTACATGAGCCCCAACGTGAGATTACTTTGACACCTTTTACATTTTATCTCCATAGGTTGCTTATTTCTGCTACTCTGAAAACCAGCTTAGCTTATAAAACCTCCTAAGGTAAGGGCAGATACTCACCTCTTTACTCATAGCTACGAACATTCTTCTCTTGCCTTGATAAGAGGAGACAAAAAAGGCTCAACGGCTTAGTACGCAGGTGACTAACCACCCCTCATTATTCTAGGATCAAAAGATTAAGATGGACCATCGTATCACATGATCAAGTTGAAAGTTTCAACACGCGGGGAAACCCTCGACTCTCGAAGTCTCAATTGCACAATCACGATCACATGTCCTACGACAATGTCCCAACAGATTCCTTTAATTGGAGATATATATGGAATGCATGAGCCCCGATATAGGGTTATGATTGGACGGATAATTAGTAGTATCAATTGTGAACAAGAGTTATACCAAATGCCAACACCGATTAGACGCCTAGCATCCCAATCCTGATTCTTACATTGTTGTGCTAGGCAACTCCATCCGAGTCTTGTTGTCACTAGATAAAATATTGTCAGCTTTAGTAACGGTTCACTTAGGTCTTCACGACTTTTAACTCGTGTCACATCAATTTGATTTTATGCAATACTTATCTACCCGTGTACCGTCTAAACACACATGGTGTTGAATTAGATAAATATTTGACACCTAATACCGACACAAAAATTTTGAATTCCCAATTTCCCCTCTATTTTTAATTCATTTTCCAAAATATCTTTAAAAGGTGTGGAAATTTGAAATGTGGAAAAGGCAACCCTAGAAAATGGGTTGGGTATCACTTACGTCCATCTATAGGTCTCGAGCTGTAAGTGAACGCAATTGAAGCTTCTCCTCAAGATCCAAATAACTGATTTACGAAATGCATTAGTATGACGAAACTTATGCTCAAATATTTAAAATAATTTTGTCCGTTCAACCCAATTTTTTTCATGAATGCCCTTGATATCGTCTCCACCTAGTTCAGCATTACAAGTGCACCTTTCGATTTCCTTCACATGCATTTTACGGTCCACTTTAACTCCAACTAATGACTTTGAGACATATAAATCAATCTACAATGTCGTTGAACCCACATGCTAATAATCTACCAATCGTAACAACAAAGTATAGAGTCACTCATTGCTAGTAAGTCTGGATTATGAATGGGCTTTCTCAAATTCGACTTAAGTAGAAATTTATTTCTCGAGACGACTCTTCTAACAACTTAAGTGCAAAGTTGGAAGATGCATTCCATATGACGTTCATAATCAATTAATGCATAATCATACATGTTCCACGAAGCGAATTAAAGTTCAAGAATTACTCAACGGTTCCCGTAGGAGTCACTCTTTTCCCATTTCACTCAATGACGCAATATTCAAACCCTTTACATCTTCTTCTGTAAAGAAAAGGGGATTTCAAGACAACAACTGATTGATGAAATCAATCAAATGTTGAGATTAATAGGGAATACCTGATGGTTTCTATATTTCGCCAGTCAAAAGATAAAAGCAAAAACAAATTAGATAAAGAGATAATCCTAAGTTGCCACTTGGAAGCACTAATAGTAAATTTAAAATGGGAAGATACTATGCAAAGAGAAGTTCCATCAAATCTCAATATGATAGAGTCGTCAAAGAAACACATTATCCTCAATATTTCAAACTTCTCACTGTATAACCCAGATACATGCCAAGAGTCGAGAGAAATGTCAAAACTAGTCGACATCAAACACATGCCAGTGACATAGGATGTGTTTGATAACCATCCATAATTTCTAATTCTGCTCCAGAATTACTTATGGAGCAAAAATGCATTTGGTAAAGAAGTATTTTTGGAACCATTTTCTACTTCTGAAAGGAGAATTATGTTTGGTAAAAGAAATGATTCTCTATGGTCAAAAGTGATTCTTTCTCATTTTCATTTCTTTCACTTTTTCACTTCTCATTTTACTTCTCCTTTCCTTCTCATGCTCGTCGGCTGTTGCCATTGCCAGTGGCCGCCGCCGGCCCCTGCTAGTCGCCGTTTAGTAACTTAGCAGAAGCAGAAGTAGAATGAGAACGCGTTTGATAACGTTCCAAAAATTTATTTCTCATTCTTTTTCAGAATCACTTTTGGCCAAAAGTTGAATTCTGGAAGAAAATGAAAAACAAACGCGCCCATAAAGTTCAGAGAGAAATGACATCACAACACTCTTCTGTGCATGCTTGAACAATGCTGAGTTCTTGCCATCCTACTGTCCAAGACTCTTCAGCTAATCGAACCGCTGCGACGCATGCTGCACGCAAAAGGGCAACCACCGCACGCGTAATTTCCACAGCACTGGGCGGAAGGGGCGTAGAGCCAAAGCAGGCGTTTTGTTTGGAAGCGAGCACGACTTCGACTTGACTTGCCTTTTCTATTAATAAAACAATTACAAAATTAAAAGCAAACGGCAGATATTGCAGGCGTAATTTCCGCAGTATCAAATCTTGACTTGACTTGGTTTTCCAAATAAATAAAAAAATTGAAAAGAAAACCAACGAGCAATACTGATGTATCAGAGTAAGGTGGACTGAAGATTAGATGCACACATTTTACCATATATTGAAATTGTGTGAGACTCTGTATCCGGATTTTAATGGAGCTACAAGCATATTCGGACATTTGATATATTAACAATGACCAGAAAATCTACTATCACATCCCAAATCTACAAAAAAAAAAAAGAATGACACGGCCGCCCTTTCACATGAAGGACGTAGCCTCAAAACATAATCAAAGAACCTGTTATCAAAATATACATCTCCAACTATATATATATGATAAACTAGCAGGTTCGGTTACAACAAGGTTTCTATAACCAACAAAAGAATATGTACAATCTAGAACTCATCCAACCCACAACTAACAACAACAAAAAGTACAACTTCCTTAAGTCATACCCAAAAATAGAACCAAAAGCTCCCGTCGAGCGCCCTCGTACTAACGGCCACTAACTGAGGAACCTGAAAACATGAAAGATGAGAGGGATGAGCAACCACAACCCAGTGAGGAGTACATTTCTTCTAAGCAGATCGAGCACCTACTATGCATATAACAAAGCAATATCACAACCCATAATCCATGTACATATCGAATCAAATATGATTTATTTGATTTCAGGAGAAGTATGCAATTCCCAATAATAGTAAAATAAAATATCAACGGTCCAATCCGTTGATTAATCTTATAAAAACACACGCCAATGGTCTATCCATTAGCCAATCTCATTGCTCAAATGTCAAACCATGGTCACACATAACGCCCCGTGACAAGGCGACCAAGCTCCCCCCCTTGGCGAGGACTCTACCTATATCGCCGGTAGCTGGCACACAAAGATATCCTAAACTAGTATGCATACTCACAAGCCCTGTAACGGGCTCACAGCGACATTGAGCATCAACACCATCATCCACAACCCACAAAACCAATTCAGAATAAATATCACAAATCAAACATATAATATTTCCACAACACAGCCCGTATGCCTGTATTACCCTTCAGAAAGCATTTCTCAAGTCATATCTGAACTCGTTTCACAATTTAGTTCACAAGGCAATACGTCTCTTCATAATACATTTTCTAAAACCATTTCCAAATACAAAAGGGTAGAAAATGCTCGATCCAACTTTATGTAACAAAAATGCTCTTCTTAGTTCGATACGTATATATATCGAAACATTATTATTTCAAGACATGGATTTCACAAAATCGAAGAAGAAATAGCACCACTCACCTGGGATGCTCAAAATCAAACTACGCGCAGCTAGACGATTCGACGATCTCGTATTCCTATCAATTAAATGAGAATCGACGTCAAAAATTGAGTAAAACACTACAAAGCGACTAAACGACGCCCAGACGCTAACAAAACAACTCACACACGCTAATAAATCGCACACCCAAAGCGATTACTCAAACCGTTCACAACGCGTAACTTGCGCGTCA
Source organism: Metrosideros polymorpha var. glaberrima (assembly GCA_001662345.2). Classification (NCBI taxonomy): domain Eukaryota; kingdom Viridiplantae; phylum Streptophyta; class Magnoliopsida; order Myrtales; family Myrtaceae; genus Metrosideros; species Metrosideros polymorpha. Next base: position 9,272,371 of record BCNH02000003.1, read on the forward strand.
AACTTTAACACGTCATAACTCCCTCCTCCGAGCCCCGATTAAAACGAGTTTATAGTCCAAAGAAAGCTCTTTTAATGTACTTCAAAACCCCCAACACGACTCCTCCAGAATCTATCCAATAATCGACAAAAACAGATGCAATAGGTTCTGGTCGCGCACTGTTCGCTGCGCACGTCAAACTTCAAAAATCCGTATCTTGCAAACCGTAAGTCCAAATCAAGATCCGTAAAATCTCATAGCTCCACAACACCCTTAACTATCATTCTCACAAAAAAATCAACTTAAAGCTCCAAAATTGGACTTCACGGCTCAAATCTCAGTAATTTCGAATTTCAGCCCTAATTCCAAAAATTGTTCGGATAGGATGAATGAGCGGTGCAAGAGGTTACCGAACATTGCAAATCGGGGATGGATCGGCACGGCGAGGTCCCGGTGGCTCAGGCGCATCTCTTTTCTCTTTCTTCTTCCTTTTCTTCTTTCTTTTCCTTTCTGTTCTGTTTTTCTTCCCTTCCCCTGCATTTTATATGCTCTCGGTAGCTACAGTGAACCGAGCGGTTCACTATAGCAATGTTGACTTGGTCAATTTTTTTTTTTTTTTTTGCTTTTGTAATCCACATTTTACATCTACAGTATATGGATATTGCATTATCGAGGCAACCGACGATCGATTGATAGTAAATATGGGAGGTTTTGTTTGTCCTTGCTTGGGCAAGTCAGATGAGTACGGCAATCTTGTTTGCACAATCAGTGCAACAACTAATTGATTTGCAGCATTATGTTAAATCCATCTCATTACGTACACGTCGCAAGGTGATACTGTCGACCATCTTTTTCCTTTTCATGGACTCACAAAGCATTATAGTTGGCTCCTCCCGAGTGGGTGGAATCGCAGGGTTATATGTTCAGTGTCATATTTAGAAATTCTTGGCCAACGGCTTCTCTACCGTCGAATAATTATTTAGTAATACCATTTCCTTTTTGTTTCTTTTGGTTTTTAGCTTTTTATTTCATGTCAACAATTTCAGCCAACGGGTTCTCCACCAAAGTGCAATTTTCCTTAGCACAGTATTAAGCTTCTTCAGAACCTGAAATGATTAGATAATTTAGGGAAAAAAAAGCTCAACGGCTTAGTATGTGAGTGACTAACCACACCTCATCATTCTAGGATCAAAAGCTTACAAGTAAGAAGATTAAGATTGAACGTTATATCACATGATCAGCTAGTGATTTGAAAAGGAAATCCTGTATGCTCGATATCCAAAAAAAATGAAGGAAAAGAAAATCCAATAAGTTATGTAATGCACAAATTCAGAAGTAATTTGGAGTTGAAAGTTTCAATACACAGGTAAAACCTCGAAGTCTCAATTGTAGGATCACAATCACATGTCCTACGACAAGGTCCAAACTAGTTCCTTTAATTGAAGATGTAGGGAATGCATGGAAATGCATAGCCCCAGTTTAGGATTATGATTTGATGCATAATTAACACTATCGACTATAAACAAGAGACATACCAAATGAAATAGAAGAATAGCACAGCATGCCAACACTGATAAGACGCCCAACAGTCTTCTTACAATAGTACTTGGTCATTCTTACGATAGTACTTTTCAAATTCCATCACATACATTTTTCGGTCCACTTCAACTCAAACTTACGACTTTGAGACCTATAAATCGATCTACAATGTCAGTTGAACCCATATGTTCTCCGGCATGGCAATGATGTACAGATCCCAACAACAAAACATAGAGAGTTACTTATTGATAGTATATAGGTTAATGAATGGGATTTCTTTTATTCTACTTGGTTAGAGATTTACTACTTGGGATGGCTCTTCTATAGACTCAAGCGTAAAATTGGAAAATGCATTTAACACGACGTTCGTGATCACCTTATACGTAATCGTGCTATTTCTTCAATATTATTTGCGACGATGTAAACTTTGGACTGTCGTACTCAGCATGAGCCTTTTTGTACGCTTAACTTACAAAACATGAAAAGAAATGAAGTATCCAAAGCTTTACACACCAACATCAATGAAGTAATCAGCTTTCAGAGCGAAGAGATGTGGACATTTCACTCGAGTTGCTTCTCATCCTCCCATGAGGGTTTGCCATCCATATGATACTAACACATTATCCTCAAGATTTCAAGATTCCCACTATATTACACACATACATGCCAAGAATTGAGAGAGATGTCAAAACTAGTCGACATTGAACACATTCGAGCGACAGAAACTTTAGAGAGAAATGACATCACAACAAAGGCTCCATTTGTTTTGCGAAAAATGAATTATTTGTAAAATATTTTCCTAAAAACGATTGCTTGTATCGCTTATAAAAATGAATAAATGAAAAATATTTTCATCATCTACGAAAATGTTTAGACATAAGTTATTGTCAATAATGAAAATAATTCCCATTGACTAATTATTTTAAGTGATATAATCGATTATTTTTAGGAAAACATTTTTCAAATTATTCATTTTCTGTAAACAAACACACCCGGAGTGTCTCATGGAAATGACACCACAACGTCAACTTGGAGAGAAACTACGGGTGCTTTTGATAACCATCCAGAATTTTTAATTCTGCTTCAAAAGTAATTCTGGAGTAGAAATGCGTTTGGTAAAGAATTATTTCTAGAGCAATTTTCTACTTCTGAATGAGAATTGTGTTTGGTAAAAAAACTGATTATCTAGAGTCATATGTGATTTTTTTCTATTTTTACTTATCATTTTCCTTCTCCTTTCTTTCTCATGCTCACAGGCCGCTGCCGCTCCCGTCATCGGCTGCTGCTGCCGCTGGTCACCGCCACCGATTGCCGGTCCCCATCAGTGGGTTTGTATCATTGGTCACCGATTGCCGAGCGATCGCCAGCCGCCGCCAATCGCCAGTCCTCGTCAGTCGCCGATCCCAATCCCTTGCCGCCGTTTGGTAAACTTGCTAGAAGCAAAAGTAAAATGAAGGCGCGTTTGGTAAACATTCCAGAAATTTATTTCTCATTTTCTTTCAGAATTGATTTTGGCCAGAATTAATTCTTGTCACAAGTTAAATTCTGAAAGAGAATTGTTACCAAACGCGCCCGTCTCTTGAGGAGACAAAAAGTGCGGTTATCTTATTGAATTGAAGCTCCCTAGAAACAGGTTTTCAGAACTGCCAATAGCCAAGATTGGGTCCAAAGGAATCAGGCTCTCTCCGCTGAGGACGAAATTCAAGTGTGAAATGAAATAAAATAAAAAATAGCATTCATCCGCCTTTACACTGGAGAGCTAATGTTATCCCCGATGTTAAAAAAAAATACAAGCACCAGCAGAATTTGCAATAGCGAAACAGAATTTACTAACAACGTGCTCATTTCTATTATAATGAGTGCACATCTTGTGCTGATACCAATTCCATTGGTACAAGTTCTGGACCCCGAGAGCCCAAAAATCTCCAATTAATATGAGGGGGGAAGAGGAAAAATGAAAAGACCAAAATACATTCCTATGCGGAAAGTGTATCCAGTGTATCATTTCTTTCCAAAACAAGGCCGAGATTCAGTCCACCGGCAAAACGTGCAATCAAATTTTAGACAGCTACACGAGAGTTCGAAGATGAACATCTTTAGTCCCCCCTTCAGAGGACAAGGTGAAACCACATTCTTCAGCTTCTCTCTTTCAGTGAGAGAGAGGGAGGCTCAAGGGGACAGAGATCGTTCGTTCAACTAAGAACGTATTCAAGCTCTCAAATCAGCCTTACGAACCATAGTTTGCTTGTGGATTTGGTGGCACCTTTCCTCAACAAGATCGAGGAGCTTTTCCAAATTTGTGCTCCACGAGTTCCAGATATCATTGCTGTCCTTTGTCGTCTGGAAACGGACGACTCCCATCGGCCGGTCTATCTTTGCCACCAGGGACTTGGAAACAACCATTTCGGAGAGATGCTTCTCAGCTTCCTAAAATGGCAATATAGAACAAACAGGTCATGCCGATAGAACATCACAGGCTTGCATAATGATTATTATGCAGTCTCTCTATCGGATGATAGTGTTGATTTAATAAATCGAGGCATGTGAATGAGTAAAGCTCTCTACAACAGCGGTAACAGCACCCCTAAAACAGAGCTCCTTCCCTTGAGGGTTCAGCTACATAGATTTTCTGAGCACGTTAAGAAAGCTCTAATCACGTGATATACTTTTGTAACCCAGGAAATGGTGAGTGATAGCAGAGCTCCTCCCACCCTTCTAAAGCGCATCAGAATTTCAGGCTCCATGGGACAAGAAATGGTTTCACAATGCCAGACAATGACACTTACAGCTACACCAATTTTTATGAGCAGAAGTTGACTAAGCATAGTGCCCACATATATGTCCTGTCAGAAATGTTCACGGAACAAAACTACAAGGACAGCATTCTCCGCCTCATGACAAGCCTTGGCTTTCAAGGCACCAAAACCTCTTTTCCACTTTTTTGGAACTTGTATCCAAGTCCAGCAAGCATACTTCACAGGGATCATGAGCAGAGAGGCTGCTCAGGGTTAAATGAGGGGTCAGTCATAAAGATTGACATTGATAAAGAATATAAACAAATGTTCAACATAATCAACCTGGATGTTCAGGCATAACAGCTCTGCAAGTCTCTTCAAGGTAATCCTCAAGTAATACTTTGAAACGACAATAATATTCTGCAGAAAATAGAGTTAGTCACATCTGAATGATGATCCAATGGAAAGAAGAAAAACGGCGAAGTTTTGTAATTACATGTTCGCCGATTCTCTGTCTAAGATCTTCTGCTGCCTTCTCAACAAGTGCGCCTCCGAGCATGTTTTTCTCATTCTCAAATTCATCTTTGAAAGTACTCCAGTCCAAAGAGCAGTTCATTGGATAACCTCCATGGTGACCAATTTTGTTTTTTTTAAAGCAGCAACCTGCATCAAAAAACAAAGTCATGGTCAACCAAATTCCATGGCACATTATTGAGATATTGCAAGAAGATGTACATCCAATTACCTAGAAACAATTCAAAGATGACCCTGAATTGGGGAATATCTGAGATATTTTTATCTTCTAAAGTGGCATTAAGGCTTGACTTGTACAATCATGTATTGACTGAACTAAGTACCAGCAGATTTCCCTTTGAACCTGCAATCAATTAAATAACAGAATGAACAGCTGTGCCTCAAAATCCTCAGTGAAGACTTAACAAAGCCTTCATACGAAAGAGCTTCACTGGTGTCCACTGCTCTGAATTTCCCCTTCACTGATGGAATCTCATATATCGCCTTATAGCATTGACGAATCTCAAGGGAATCATTGCAATTTGTATAGTACCTACATCGTTAACCACATGAATGCGAGGTAAGATGTGTGTTCAATTCATTAAGTCCATCTCCAACGTCGGAGGTTGCGAAAAGCTAGAAAGGAAAAAGAGTAGGTGTTAGATGAATAAAGCCACGGCTTGAACCACAACCTGAATACCAGGTAGGGCTTGATTGACGAAAAAATTTTAGTTAAAAAATAGAAGACACAACGTTATAATAAGCAAAACACCAATTCACCATATCATGGGTTCATATTATATCCGTTTCAACTCCATAAGTGACGGAATATCAGCTGGCGCTTCTTCCACACTATTTTTACCTTCTTTAGGCTTTCTCTTCCCTTTGGAAGGATCTGCATCAAACACTGGGGGGCTGATTTTCCTGGAAAGGATCTGTGCACGGACTTAATCCTGGCGATCTAAGCACAAAAGAACCTGCAAAATCCATCGATCAGAAAACCAATCCTAGTAATAGTGCATAAACGGCCGAAAGCAATACAAAAAACCCGTACTTGTTCAAGGATAAAGGCAATTTTTCTCCGTCTTTGCCATTGCTCCAAAAGTCTTCACCTGCATTTCAAACCCATCATAGGAATGTTGGACAAGGGAAAACCAATCACAAGATCACCGACAACAGAAGTCAACTCCTAGTCACCACAATTTCTTGCATCAAATCAGCAGCTTCCTTTACTCTTCCAAGTTTCTTGATCAACCGTGCTCTCTCAATTTCGACATACATCATCTGCACAACGAAACTAGCTATAGAAACCACGAAACCAAAAGCAGATTGCTCGTGAACAAAAGCTGCAACGGAGTTTGATTTCACATATTCACCTTCTCCAGCGACGACAGAGTCGAGTGTCTTAATATGAGGTGTCTGGTCAATATATTGCATAGCCTGCTGCACCATTGCTGCCACAGCCTGTAGATAAGAAAATAGCGACGCATATGTCACCTCACCATCCACTCAAGTCAACCACTTGATTATAGATTTCTTTTTCCCCCCGTACTAACACCTGCACCTGTACGTCATCTTTGAAAAGAGGGAATGAAGCTCAGAAGTAGAAAACAAAGAGCACAAGCATCACCAATACGCGAAGCGGTCGGATATCGCCGGGCTAATCTCTTTGCTTTTTACATATTCCTTTGTTCGCAACATACACAGGCGTGACCATTAAACTTCCGCAGGAATATCAACCCCAACCTTCCTTCATTCAAGGAGAAGAAGAAGAAGAAGAAGTAACCAGGCGAATCAGCATCAAGGAGAGAACGAGCATTCGGTGAAACCCTCACTCCCGAAAATCTCTCCTCTTCTGTTCTCTCCCCTTCTCTGAGCACACTGATGAGAGAGAAAGTAAGATGGTAAATTAAAGAGTTCAGGGCAATTAAAAAAAGAGAGAGAAATAAATGAGAAAATGGAAGAGAAATCGGAGATCTGAGCAGCACCTTCCGACATATACTCCCACTGGCCCCACCTCCGCTTCAGCGGATCCCCATCACCACCAAATCTCCGCCCCGAATGCCTTCAATTTCAACAGGTCGGATGATTGTCTAAGGCCGGGTTTGGTTCGAGTTTTCCCTCTTCCTGCGGAAATGTTTAGATAATCGGTAAGCAGCTTTCGACCAAACCCACCCACGGACATCAACTAATCTTTGGCAGTCTTCAGCAATAAAAGACTCCAGATTCTTTAAATTCGAAAGGTCCATTGATTTAAGGAAATGGCACTCTTCATTGTACAAACTTCTCAAGGATTCTGATCCATCAAGGCCTTGAATTTCAGTTATATTGCACTTTACAACGCAAAGGAATCTCAAATACTTAAAACTCGAAAAGTCTAGCACTTGTCCAGCGGACGTGCACTTCAAGATATCCGATGCTTGTGAGGATTTCGGTAGGCAATGTGAACCTTCCAAGCCGGTGACTTTTATGAGATCAAAGCACTCGTCGAGATACAAAACTGATAAGTGCTTCAGGTTTGACAAATTCGTCAACTCCTTCAATTTTCCACATTTAATAATAGAAAGCTTCGATAGTCCAATGGGAAGCTCCGGGACACATTCGAGCCAATGGCAATCAGAAAGAGTGAGTGCCTCGAGACGGGTTAGGTGGGAAAGACGGGGCAATGGCGGCCTCTGGCAGGTGATAGCTACATCCATTAAGCTAGAGGGCAGTTCTGGTAATTCTCAAAGGATTGGACATCTCCGAACATCGAGCACTTGGAGAGAAGAGAGCTTAGAAATGCTTTTTGGCAAGCCCGAAATGCCTGAAAAGCCTAAATCAAGCTCTTCTAGCGAAACCGTTTCACATATATTACTAGGTAGTTGTTCCAGATTTCTACAACTTGTAGCTATCAACGTTTTGAGATTTGCCAACATCCCGATGGTATCAGGCAATTCTATTATGTTAGATCCACTAATTTCCAAGATCCTCAAATTTTGCAAAGTACCAATACTTTTGGGTAATTTCACAATTGGTGTGCCGACTAATCTCAACTCAGTCAATGATGCCAATTTTCCAATTGAGTCAGGGATCTCTGTTAAGGAGCAGCAACAACCTAACTGCAAGCGCTGTAGAGATGCTAGATCGCCTATGGAGCTGGGTATGTGAGCTAACGATTCACAAGCAAAGGCATCAAGAGTTCTGAGTTTGTTCAAGGAACCAATGCATTCGGGTAATTGTTTAATTTTTAAAAAAGCTAGGTCCAACGAAGTTAACAAAACAAGGGAGCCCATGGATTTAGGAAGTTGAGAAAGTTGTTTGCAACATCTAAAATGTAGAGTCTCCAACTTCATCAAACAACCTCTCAAAATAGGAATCTCTGGTATATTGGTGTTTGTTATGTTAAGCTCCCTCAATTCTGCCATTCTATCTATTCTGGCCGGTAGCTCCTTGAGTCTTTTACAATGAGAGACATCCAAGGAAACAAGGGTCTTGATGTCCCCAATAGAAGGATGAATCTCTTCTAGATTCTCACAAGATCGAAGAATTAAAATCTCCAAGCTTTTGAAAGCGGACAAGTCAGGAGTTCTTCTCAAAGATTTACTACTCGTGAGGTTGAGAACTTTGAGCTCAGTTGCCATCTGGAAGAAAGAAAGGATGCCTCAGTGTAATTGGATTGTTGTAGCCTGGGATTTTCCACTACTCCTTACGTTTTTTTACTTGTTAGAATTCCTTAAAAAAATACGCCTACTTCCTGACTCCTTCAACCGTGGTCTTATTGATTTAACGGTCTCTTTTAATAGTGTTTGGCCACGTCTACAGATAAATGTTTTTTAAGCATATCAATTGCATTTATTTTCGAATAACATTTCAAAGGAAATATTTATTGATTAGACATAAGCAGCTTTTATTATCAAAAAGCAGATGACAAATTCAAATGGAAGAGAGATGCATTCATTAGGCGCCATGTTTTCCTTCAATGTATGAAATAAAAGAGAAACTGCTAGTTTAATTATGAAAATCAATTTTCATATGTACAAGGAAAAAAATGTTATACTAACAAAAAGTACTTTAATGTTTTCTTTACATCTTACCTTGAGTGGAACCCATCCTCTCCAGTTCTCCGAAATTGCACTGCGTGATAGATCAAGTATGACTAATTTCTTCGGATGAAAGTTGGTTGCAGCGAAATCCGAGGGACAACCCTCCCACTGAAGCCATCTCAATTTATGAACTAAGCTTTGGAAATCTCCAGTAAAATTCGCACCATCCACCTGAAGGAACCTCAAGTTGGTCATTTCTTTAAATTGTTCAGCTGTGTATGTTCTTCCCGTACCACATTTGCCAAGAGAAAGGGCCTCAATCTTCCTAGTGCCCTGCAACTTGGAAATACCGTGGATCGTAAGTTTTGAATGATGAGATGAGACCAACTCATATAAGATAAAATGCACTGATTTCAATTTGCTGTCATACTATAATTACTATTATGGTGTAGGCTTCTCCCTTTCAATTTTGTGAAATGACAGGTTGTGGTTGCATATTATTTATCTAATCTATGTAAAGATGAGAAGCTCAAGCGGTTGTTCCCGAACTTTTCCTCTTCCAATTATGCCCTTCGCAATTTGCACCTTCAAAAATTTCCATTGCATCCATTTGCAACTACAATTGACGGCCTCTCTTCATGCATACATTAATTCAAATATATCTATCAATATTCATGCCGTTTATATATGAGATAACACTAACTTTACCCCTATACTATATATGTGAACCAATACGACTCTAAAAGTCCAAATACATCTATCAAATTTGCCATCAAAACATGTATCGAAATTAAAGAATCTCAACTGTAGAATCCCCCCGCTTTTTCCGGTATACTTTGTTTGCAATTCTAAATATCAGAATGAAAACGAGAATTTCATCGCAAAAGGTACGCATGTGTTTTACATTCCTTTCTTATCATGTGTTTCTTCGATGAGGTTTTTTCATTGTACGTGGAAGGAAAATTGATAATATCGAATGTTCTATACATGATTCTTACTTTCCAGTAATTATTACAAGTGTTTGATGCTATCTTTTCGTTGCTGTGTTGATTTTGTTACAGTGAAGTAGTAGTCATGTAAATGTTGATCAATTTTCCATAGATTAAGGAGATCTTCCGTATGAGCAGATTGGACGGGAAGATTGATAAAAGTTTATGCTTAAGGAACTCGAATCTTTTACATTTTTCTTTTGTTGTATCTCAAATTCATTGTTTGTTTTAGGTGATGAATTGCACATTGAGCGCAAATCATGAGAGTCAATAATACGGATTTGTTTGGTTTTAAAACTTTCATTCTTTCAGATGAGACTCTCCTTGTTTTTACATTAAAATTTTCTTATATAATTATTGTATTTTTGTCAACAACTTCATAAATACCTCCTTTTTTTTTTCTAACTTGTAAGCTCTGTTCAGTTGATTACATTTTCTTCGTGCGAAAGCATGCTCGCTGAAAGGCATGGGTAGCATTTTTTTTTTCTATAGTCTCGTTATTTCATTATATTTTGCATTCCAATGTTTTAGTTTTTTTTTTTTTAAGTAAAGATACTCATGACATATGCACATGCTTGTTTGATTCTTGTACAAATTATCCATTTGTTATAATTGCTTTTAGGGGATCACCTTTTAACTTTCATGCTAATAATGAAAATTTATCATCATATATCATAAATAAATACGAATGCCACATCAACAAATTGACGGTGTCAACTAATGATACCACCAAGGATTATATTGAGCAAAAATAAAAATAGAAGGGGGACTAAATTGCACAACCAATAATACTGAGGGGATGCACTTAACCCAACTTAAAAAACACAGGGACCAAGATAGCTAAATCGTCATAAATAAATGGAGGTCTCATTTATCATACCAAACAACTCATATTAAGTCAATACTTAGTAAAAGAAAAAAGAAAAAATTAAAGACCTCACAAGAAACCAAAAGACGAATCCAAACATCAAACACGTGCATCAAACAAATATGTGGGAAAAGCATGGCCGCAACAATTTATAAATGTCAGGTTTCTCTCTAAAAGTACTCTGTCAAACATTTTGCTTTTGTAGTTTTGTTGTTGCATTGGAGAGTGTCCTCATCACAATACTACCGGGTAAAGATATATATCAATCAACCATAACAAAGAAATTGATCCCCAAGAATCAAGCAAAAGCAGCAATTAATTAAAAGAGCTCCTTCGCTAGTAGAAGTAGCAAGTTTTGGGGACTCAAGACTGACAATTATTTTATTTCAAACAAGAAAGGGAAGATGGACTCACATTCACTGACTAAGACAAATAGAGAACTCTTACCTTGTTGTCAAGCACATCTAGGGCTTCCTCATAGATCCAAACTCTGCTACGCTCTCGAGGCTCCTGTACATTTTCTAGACGAACAATTTCCCTTCCAAGATCTCTCAGTTGATCATGCATCAATAGCTTGCCGTCCTTGTCAATTTTAGTTAGGGACATAAGACTCAATTCTTCGATCCCCTTCCAAGGGAAAAAATCACAAGCATCCCACATATAAGTCGGACTTTGTTGAGATGATCCAATAAAAAAACATGCAATATCCAAAAATATTTGTTTGTCCTCAAAATTTAATGCATCGAAACTTATCTTCAACGTCTCTTGCACTTTCTCATGAGGCACTTTCTTCAATTTCTTTGATGTATCTTTCCATATTTCTTCTCTTTTTCCACATAAGAATGAACCTATAATTTCAACAGCTAAGGGAAGGCCCCCAGTAGTAGATACAACTTCACGAGAGATAACCTCAGAAGCAGTCGGAGGAGAATCCTTTCGAAATGCATGTCTACTAAATAAAATCAATGATTGATCTGAGGACAACTCCTCGAGTCGGTACATGTTGCTCACCCTAGCCTCGTCGAGAATGCTCTTGTTTCTAGTTGTGATGATGACTATGCTTCCAGCTTCAAACCAACTACCGTCCCTGACCAAAGCATTCAAGTGAGTACTATCATTCATATCATCCAGAAGAACTAGGACTTTCTTACTTGTACATCGAGATTTGATGACACTAACTCCTTTGTTGACATTAGACACATCACACGAAGTTCCTATTATGTCAAGAATGAGCTGCTTTTGTAGGCATTTTATTCCGTCACGTTGAGATGTTTCTCGAATATTTTCCACAAAGCTACGATCATCAAAATGACTAGAGAGTTTATTGTATAATACTTTTGCTAGAGTTGTCTTACCAATGCCGCCCATTCCATAAATTCCAATAATTCTTGTACCATTGGATTTAGCATCTATCTTGCTCATAATCTGTTTCACATGATCATCGATTCCCACCAACTGTTCAGAAACATTTAGCTGAAAAGTCTTTTTAACTCAGCCATAACTTTTCTGACAACAATTTTAACCAATGCTCCTTCATGCCTAAAAAAAAAACAATAAATTTCAGTATAGGATGGCAACATTTATATTTTTTTAAAGAAAGATCTATTTTTGAGAAATTAAACAACGATTTGTTGGAGAATAGTGTACCCATTTTCAATTTTCTCCGATTCCAATCCTTTCAAGGAACTGACTTCTTTGAGCGCTTCTTCCCATTCTTTTACAACCATTTCTTCCAAATTCTCTTTCTGTGCATTGATAGCATCTCCCAAGCCCCTTTTAAGATGTGAGGCTTGCACTTTGTAAAATATGGGCAACACTATTTGCCCTCTGCTTCTCTTGCAATTCAACATTTGAGCCAGCTCGCGAAGGCACCATTTGCTGGAAGCGTAGTTCTCGGAGATAATCGGGATTGAGATCGTGGAGTGCGTAATGCTGTAGAGAAGCTCCGGACCAATCTTCTCACCAACACAGAGCTCATTGTCATCTCTGAACACGTGAATTCCTGCATCAATGAGGCTAGTATAGAGATAATCGGTGAAACCTTTGCGAGTGTCAGTCCCTCTAAAGCTCAAGAACACTTCGTAATCATTTTCCCTCGGCCTTTTGGTTCCGCCTTCATAATCACCTACAAGTGGAGACGTCAATGAGGAAGACGCCTCGTAGATCGGATCTTCTGAATGAGTGGATTCTTTTCTTTTCATCTCGAGAGGATTGTAAAAGAGCTTGATGGAGCAGGAAATAGAGGAGAGAAATATGGAATCCGAGATCTGGGGATAGCAGAAACGTCTCTCAGGACTCAAACTCGGAGCTACATTCAAACAAAAATAGAAACTCTGAGACAACTCATCAGAAGAAAATGGAGCAATCAAAGCAGGAAACAGAGAAGGGCAAGGAGTCGTCGACTACCCGAGGAGTGTTCAAGCAACACAACCCACCCACAGCTGTGATCTCCCCCGATCCTCAGCCTTCAACGTTGGATTAACAAAACACAACACTCTCCGCTGTGCGTGCTTGAACAATGCTGATTGCTTAGTGCTTAAAGAATGCTGGTTATTGCACTCGTAATGTTCGCAGCATTATGCGGAAGTTGCGGGGAACCTCTGTAGGTGCTTCTTGACTTGACTTGCTTTTTCTTTTAACAAAAGAGAAGAAAAGAAAACCAACTTGCAATAAAGATGCGCCTAGTCCTTGCTTTTCCTACTGTGCACTCTTGAACAATGCTGACTGCTCTAAAGCTGCGTTTGGGAAGCATTTTGAGGAAAGTCATTTGGGAAAATGCAAATATCTTTGGGTTAAAGGGGTTTTTCGAAATACAAATAGCGTTTGGTAAAATGACACTTTCAATACAACTTTGGGTAAATGGTGTTTGGAAATATTACACTTTGCAAAGCCCATTTGAGAAGAAATTTTTTTTTTAGTCAAAACTTAGCATCGTCGGAGAGGCTCGCCGGACCTCAAGCGAGACGGCCTGAGGCCGCGCGACCCCAGGCGGCGCCGGCCTGGGTAGTGCGACCTCAGGCCAACAGTCGGCCTGGGTCGCGCGACCTCAGGCGAGGCGGCCTGGGGTCGCGCGACCCTCGGCCTGAGGTCGCGCGACCCAGGCCGACGACCGCCTGGGTCACGAGACCCAGGCCGAGCTTGAGGTCTCGCAGCCTCAGGCCGCCTCGCCTGAGGTCCGACGACGACCAGCGACGCTGGCGGTGGCTCGCTAGCCCGTCGATGGCCCCTCGCAGCAGCTGCTCTCATGCCTAATGGAGAAGACAATAAACAGTAACAAACAAGGGCAAGATCGGAAAAGAAAAAAATAAGTGAGGCTATTTTGGGAAGAAGAAAAATGCACTTTACCCCATCTGAGCATTCCGAAAATGCTCAAATGCCCAAGGCAGCCTCCAACCTGCCTCGGGCATTTAGCATTCCAAACCCTTGGCATTTGGCCAAGGTGAGTGCAAAATTTTTCCCAAACACCTCATATTTGGCTAAAGGGGCTTTGGATGGCTAATGGGCTTTGGGAATGCTGTTCCCAAACGCACCCTAAGAATGCCGAGTGATTGCACGCGTGATTTCGTCAGCACTTTTCCGAAGGTGGGTGGAACCTGCGCAGGTGCTTCGAATGAAATTTGAGATCCAGCACGACTTGACTTGACTTGACTTGCTTTTATATTAAATGGAATCATCGGGGAAATGTGATGGGAAGTTGAAGCGAGCAAGACACCACGATTACGTTGCCGCATCCTAAAACGGAAGGGCAAAGGAATGTGAATCCCAAGCTGCCCGGGGTGTGACTGAGCAGAGAGAATCTCCGGAATTTAGCTTCGGAATTGCTTTTTGAAGAGACCTATCTTGGATAAAAAAAAAGTTGTCACAATCTCTCTCTCGTATTATGTCTAATTAGTATACCAAAAATAATAAAAGAGATTCTCTTGTTGGATATGGTTAGCAAGTGCACTTCGAGTACTCGTATAGAAGATCCAATTATGTGGATCTCATATTGATTTTACATTTTCAACGGTTGAGATTAACAAGATTATTTTTGCCCAAAAAATTAACAAGACTTTCGTGCACCGAAAGTCATGCTGTTGATTGCTTTTTCTTTTCATCCCATGAGAATCATCATGTACTGGAACGGGTATTCAAAAAAAAGAAAGAAATATTGACTCTACGGCCTCTCAAAACTATGAGGAAGATGGGGCTTTTTGTCTGGTCCCGCGCATTTTGCGCACATCGATTATGCCATATCCCTTGTCATCCATTCGATTCAAAATGTTTTAGGGCCTGCATGTTTATCATTCTTGCCATAATTTTTTATTCTGGCAAGAATTCATTCTTTCGAGAATCAATTCTGGCAGAGAATCAAAATTTATATTTACCAAACGCACCCTCATTCTCATTCTAATTTTGGCAAGTTTACCAAACGGCACTCGGGGATCAACGGCCAACGTCCGACATCCGACGTCCAGCGTTCGGTGAGCGTAAAAAGAAAAATGAGAAGTGAAAATAAAAAGGAAAAAAATCATTAAAAAAAAAACCTCAAACTTATGATTGTGTGACGCATTTACCTCACTTGAAGTAAAAAAATGCATTTACCTCCAAACTTTTTTTTATTTTCACTTTTTTTATTAAATAAAAAATTAAAAAACAGAAAAATCGGGGCCTGGGCGGAGGCCCTTGCCACCGCTGGCCTCGTCGTCGGAGAGGGCTGGCGAGGGTCGTCGGGGCCTCGGCGAGGGCCAGCGACCCTGGCCGGCCTCGGGCGAGGGCCCGG
>BCNH02000003.1:9287971-9319360 GCA_001662345.2 Metrosideros polymorpha var. glaberrima
TAGAGAATCAATTCTTTACCAAACACAAATCTCATTCAGAAGTAGAAAACTGTTCCAGAAGTCATTCTTTACCAAACGCATTTTTCTTCCAGAATCACTTCTGGCAGAGAATTAAAAATTCTGACAGGTTATCAAACGCACCCTTAATGTCAGCTGTCCATTTAATTTGTGTTGTCAGCTATTCAATCAAAACTGTCCAATTGAGCATGATAAAACTACTAAGTTCAAGGCCACTGGATCGTAGAACAGGGCGAAAGATGAGGAATACAATATTAGGACGCATCATAGTAATTACATACAACATCATAATAACGTAGAATAAAATTATTTTCCGACTTTATATTGTATTTCCGTAATCAAGCGTTGAAATGGTGTAAAACAGAGATGTGCACCTAAATATTTTGGGAAGATGAACAGAATCAACACTGACGCAAGTTCCGCGGGGAATGGATGCGTGATTTCCGTGGATTGACGACTAAAAATGCGTGAAAAAACAAAACATGGGTGGGGGGGCTCACGAAAAAAGAAAAAGAAGCGCACGCTCAGCTTAAATAGAAGGGAAAGGGAACGCTACAGAGAAGGCCGAGACACCCCCGGGAAAGAGAAGGAAATGAGAAGAAAGGGAAAGGGGAAGAAAGAAAAGATGGGTTTTGCACGTATACACCACCAAAGCTTCGTTAAGCCGGAGTTATTACGTACTGCAACGCTCGGTAAGTGTCCACACTCTTTGTTCATCTAATTGAAATAGCTTTGGGGATTATGGCACAAATTCGAAGTTTTGTGAAAATTGAGCCACGAAATTCTATTTTTGAATTGTTGAACTTTGAGATTTCATGAAAATTGTGGATTATGGTTTTGTGAGTCGTTATGGAGCAATAGTTTAGTTGGAGCGAAATTTTCGAGTTTGGCATGCGAGTTCCGAGTTGCAGATAGTTTTGAGTGATCGCTTTGGGTGAGCGGTTTATTGGCGTGTAAGAGTTATTTTATTAGCATTTAAGCTTAATTTAGCCGCTTTGTAGTTGCGATAGCGTTTTACTCGACTTTGACGTTGTTTCTCGCTTCTTTGTTAGGATTGTGAGTTCAATTTGAGTAATCTTCTTGTTTGGTCGTAGGCATTTCCAAGGGAGTGGTTCTATCTTTTCTTTAACTTTGTAAACTCTAATTTCGAAAGCGATATGGATTAGATATACTATGAGTTACGAAATGGCATGTTTATTGCATTAAATATGAATTGAGCATTTATTACCATTTTGTTTATTTGAAATGGAAAAATATCTATCGATTATAATTTGAGTTGATTGCCTGTAAATGGTCTGCAAAGCCTTTTACAAAAGAATCACGAAAGTTCATGATTTATGAATATGGTTTATGAAAAGTGTTGTCAAAGAAAAAGAAAAAAAAATATGTGTGTGTGTGTGTGCGCGCGTGTGTGTATTGCTTTGCAAATTGGTTTATGAAATGAGTTTTGAAATGATTCGAGAAATGTTGTATGAAAGGCATTTTGAAAGGTTACCGGTTCATGAAATGGATTCTGAAATGGTTTGAGAAATGCCTTGTGAAATGTATTCATTATGAGGAATGGAGTTGAGAAAGATTATATATTTTGGTATATGAAACCATTTTGTAATATTGATTCTGAATTGGTTTGTGAATTGTGAAGGATGTTATTGTGAATTGGTGTTGATGCTCAATATGGTTGTGAGCCCATTGAGGGGCTTGTGGGTATACCCATACTAGTGTTATGATATCTTTGTGGCCTGCCGCTGGCAATATAAGTGGAGACCTTGCCAAGGGGGAGCTTGGTTGCCTTGTCATAAGGTGTGACCATGGTTTGATATTGAGCAGTAGATTGGTCAATGAATGGACCATTAACATTGTTATGAATGAAATTGATCAATGGATTTGACCATTGATATTAAATTGAGATGATGGATTAAATGAATTTTTCTTAACTGTATAAAGCTTGTTGAAATGAAATAACTCATATATGTTTTGTTATATATATTAAAGAGTTGAATAATGAGTTTCGGGTATTGCTATATATATAGACACACACATATTGGTTGCTCGATTTGCTTAGAAGAATGTACTACTCACTAGACTGTGATTGCTCATCGCATTCCTTCCAAATCTTTTTAGATTCCTCGGTTAGCGGCCAATAGAGCTAGAGTGACATCGACGAGATCCTTTGGAAATGAGATTTTAGGTATGGTTTGATGAAAATAACAATTTATTGATCTATTTGAGGCTGTGTTCTATGGGTAGAAGGACAGACGTGTCATCCCCATCCTTATTGGATTTGAGGTATGACAAAATGAGCCTCAAGTCTGCCTTCTTCTCGGTAGAAATTGATTGTAAAAAGAAGATGATAAACTGAGAGCGTCTTCCACTTCCGGTGGACCTTCCATGGACTGCGCTCATGGGTGGGTTGGAAATTGGAATATGAAAGAAAACCAAATATATCTGTACATTTCTCTAATAAAAAATGTTATTTTTTACCCAAGCGATGGAATAATATTTGAAAAATATCTGGTTTGTCAAACGACATAGAAGGTGACACGAAAATTAAATATATTTTGTGCCTCATGCTAATTACGTCTATACAGAAGGTTTGGGTAGTTGGTCGAGGAGTAAGAGATTTTCATATTAGAAGCTTGAATGTCACATGTTCAAATCTCATCAAAATTGCTCTAAGTCGGAGGGCGGTGTTTCATGGGCTTTCAAGAGCAGTCGGTGCATTTGAGTTATAAAAAAAAAAAAAATCATAAATCCACTCTTGTTGCTATTTCACCCGTGGAAATTGAGAAGATGTTTGCTATTTCATTGTCATTTGAGAATGAAACACCGATTGGAAAATGTGTTTAACTGATTTAAAGAATTTTCGCTTTAGATTCAAGCAATCAACTCCATCTTTTTCATATTCATCCTCCTATTAATCGTCGACGAGCTGGTGAAGAATCTCTCTTCATATATATATATATGGAAATACCCAAATGATTCTCCAGAGCTCCAAAAAAAGTTCAGCCCGATCAAATTTCCATTTTTATAATGATGTGAGATCGGATACTACACAAATTCATCATATATTGAAGCATTTCCGTCTTAACCGAAGTCCTCCTTAACATTTCTGAAGGTTGAAGCTTTCCTTTAAGCTATAGGCATCACTCTTTCAATCGGTAGCTACACCTACAAGAAGCTTCAAAGAGGTTTCCTCCTCAAAAATTGTTTCATTGTCTTTTATAATGTCAGACGAGATAATTATTAAATTCTAAAGCTATTAAATGTCAATGATGATATACGAATTCCCTTTAATCAGCCCAGAAAAAATATATATTGTCATATGATTTTAGTAATTTTCCACTTACTATGATGGTCATCCAGAAAGGATTATTTGAGAGATTCATTTTAATTAGTGAGATAGATTTTTCATTGCTCTTATAAACAAACACAAATACTGTATAAAGAGATTGATGAGATGATTAACACAACAATTAAGAGGTGGTGAATTGATTTATTTTTTAAAGAAAATTAAACTTATTTTTGTGAAGAATGCGTACAGCGTGCCGCAGTAGAAGGGTGAATTGGTTGGTTTAAGAAAGTTAAAACTTTTTGGTGAAGAATGTGTAGGAGGAAATAAGTTATGCAGAAGCAATACCTTCTACCTAACAGATAATAAAGGAGTTACAGCAATAGAAGAATTGGAAAACAAATTTATAGTGGTTCGGCCTTCCAGTCAACCTACTCCACTCACAACAAGGCTAAGTCTACTTAGTATCCTCGAGCACACAAAGCTCGATAGATGATTCTACAAAACACAAGTACCTCTTACAACACTTTAACTCACTAAACTTCCTAGATTGCAGAAGCACAGAGTTCTACAGAGAAATACAATCAGAACTCCATAGCTTCTAGACACAGGAACATAGACTAAGAGTACTTCAAGCCTGGATCAGTCCAAATTGACTCAAACTAAATTAATTGCATCAGGTGTGAGCTAGTTTAAGCCCGGCTCTATGTCAAAATCTCTTCTTCTTTTTTATTCAAAGATCAAATTATTAATTTAGTTTCAAAACCCAAGCATGCCGATGCCAAATTATTGACAACTTTCACAACTTTCATCTAAAAATTAAAGACAGGTGACCTTATTTTGGCCACTTTTTCGAATCCGGCCCCCTCGTGTTTGTTGCTTTCAGCATGTTTTCTTTTTACTTGTTTGTTCAGCTTCTTAGTGACTTCGCTAGGTCTTTTGAACACGAATATATTTATTTTATCTATTTTTTTCTTTTATTTTATCACAGCCTGCTGCGCGCTCACGGTCATGGTCGCGTTTTTGTCGAGCGCCGAGGCGACGAATTATACGGTGGGAGGTTCTGGGGGATGGAAGATCCCTTCTAGCGCCGCCGCATATTCCGACTGGGCAAGCCAATACTTTTTCGAGGTCGGCGACGTTCTAGGTGAGTTAGAAATCTTTTCTCGCCCGACATTATTCTTTCAAATTCGCGTACATTCATGAGTGCAAAGTATGTATGATATCTCGATTTGTGTTGAAGAAGATCCAGAATTAGGGTAATTTCATTTTGTGCACATCTTGAGCTTGTTTTGTAAGTAGATCTCTCATCAGAAAGTCATACAAGGTTTGACCCCAGATCTAGTCAACATGGGTACATGTAGGAAAGAACAAGTCATCGTCTGCCACTGATTCAGGCTACTTACTTTGACCATGATAATAAATAAGCTTCACTCTTTGATGCTCATGATCCTTCAATTTTTTTTTTCCTTTTGGGGCAGTGTTCGATTTCGACTCGAGCACGAACGACGTCGCGGACGTGACGAAGGAGGACTACGACGCCTGCAACACCGACTCTCCATTCACTGTCCTATCCACTTCTCCGGCCATTTACTCCCTCGATATCGCTGGTGACTATTACCTTCTCTGCACCTCTACAGGCCATTGCTCCCAGGGTCAAAAATTAGCCGTCACAGTCGCAGAGTCTTCAAGCGGCCCGACCTCCAGCCCACCGGGACCCCCGGCACCTCCAATCCCCGCCACGGGCGCAGCCCCATCTATGTCGAGCGTTGGCTCGTCTCCTGGTGTCGAGCAGCTTGTCCTGTTCATGTCCATTCTCATGGGCTTAATGTGTTAGTTCATGCAAGATGGAGCGATGCTGCCGCAGGACATGCTGTGGATTATGGAGAATTTTGAGTTGGCTTGACTTGGGCAAAATCTCTCTGGCTTGAGACCATTTTGAGGGGCACCAGGTGTAGTTATCTCGATTTTGGATCTCGATTCGGGTCGCTGTTGGACTTGTTGATCCAAAGAGAAACACGATGAGAGGAGGTATTAAGTAAGATAGCTTTTAATTTCTTTTGTTTCTTTTTTCATAATTACTTAAAGTTTGAGTTTTTCACAGAATTCTGTGACACTGAGAAGAAACAATTAATTACGGTTAATACTTTCATTTTCAAAGACCGTGCTCCTCTGCAATTACAGTTAGTGATGAAAAATGGGCCGGCCCCGCCAGACAGACCCGGCCATGCTTGGCCACAGCCAGGCCCATTTGTCACCCTTGCCGCGCTTGGTCACAGCCCGGGTCGTGCTTCAAACCGTACCATACCCGGGATCCGGCCCTCCAGTATTTTTGGTGGTCAGTAGCCATTAAATTTAAAATTGTAATGGCCGCGTATGAAATGGACCGGACCAGCCCGTCGCAGCCCAAGATCTTGGGCCGGCCCGGCCCAATGTGGGCGTCCTCGTTCCCTCCCGTCAAGTCAAATGGGCCAACCCCGGCCAATTGACATCTCGAAATTATATTATATTCAAAAGATCTTGACTCTATGCCGTGCCATTTTATCGGATGTCCTTTATATGATTGACGAGTATGATGGACCATTAATTTCTTTTTTTAAATTTTTCACTGGTGATGATAAACACAGGAGTGTCCGCAAAATAGAATCTGCTTTTCCATTTTTGCATAAATGAAGAGAGGAAAAAAATAAGAAAGTACTGTAGAGTGAGAAAATTAGAGTGACATGCGGAAACCACTTTTGCTAAAATAACTTCAATAATAACCTTCAATATTAAAAAAAATTTAAGAGATAGAACTTTCATGTGAGGTCTTAATTAGATCATATGTAGTTTTGAATTTCGAAATTTGTTTCAAATATTCAATAACTTGATTTATAATAGTGAGAAGCAATTCAATAAATTTTATGACATATTGATGAATGATGACCGCCATCAGCACAAGATGCATGAGCTTAACTGCATCTACAGGTGAAGTTGCCCTATACGATGCATCTAGTAAGGCTCCACTTTTAAAACGAGGTGATGAGCCTGACCATGAAATTATTTTGAATGCGACTCCAATTTCGATATGAGAGCTGACGCATCCGAACCAAGCTATTGTTCATTCGATGAATGAGCTTGATGGACCACTAAATAAACAAAAAAAATTTGTACAAAAAATCTTGAACTTATTGTACAGTAACCAATTCAGTCCTAAACCTTTATATTGAACCATTTTAGTTCAAAACCTTTAGACAATTTGCTAATTTAGTCTTTTCCTTCAATTTTGGCAGGAAATTACTGACATGGATGTTGACCGGTCTACGTGACACGGTCGGCATTAACATGGATAAATTTTGAATTTTTTTTGAATTTTCTTTCTTTTTCTTTCCCTTTTTTTTTATTGTTAAAGCCGGTGGCTGGCCAAGGCCCAATGACCCTCGTCGACCACTGGGCAAGGGCCGCAACCCCTCCTTTGCTGGCCGATGAGGGCATTGTCAGGCCTCGGCGGTCACCAGCCCTTAACAAAAAAAAACCAATGAAAAAAATTAAATGAAAGAAAAGTAAAATAAAAAAATTCAGAAAAAATAAAAGAATAAAAAAATCATCCACATTAGTGTCAGCCATGGCACGTAAGTTCGCCAACGTCTACATGGGCAATTTCCGCTCAAAGTTGGCCGAAAAGACTAAATTGACAAATCATTAAAAGATTTAGGACGAAATTATCATAATTAAAAAGTTTAGGACTGCATTGATTATCATATATTCGGTTTAAGACTTTTTGGACAATTTTTCCTTAAATTAACATATGCACCATCTTGTTTGTTGCGGCTTTTACGGGAGAGAAAACTAAAAATGTTGATGATGAATCCAACATAACACCCCACTTCATCATGATAAAAGAGCTGTTCAGTGACTTCTGTCCTCTCTTTTGTTTTCCTAGCTCCTTTATGTTGAACAAAGAAAATGTGATGATTAAAGTCATAAAACAAGAGGCAGGCTTCAATTCGATGCCAACAATAATTGGAAAGGCAAGACGACACATTTCTTTCTCTTCTTCATGCTGTCGTATTAATCAAACTACATTCAACCGAAATTATTATAACGGAACGACATGACGTGTTGACATCCGATAACCACATTGCCCAGTCCAAAGGGTCGGTCTTAACTTGAGTTGATGCCACGACACATATTCTCCCGACTTGATGATAATCAACAACGTTTTTGTAATGTTGACCTAAAAAATTCACAACATTTTTTTAGTTAATGCCATCAAAAATACTAAACCGATACACTTATGCTGCATTTAACCTTAAATTAATTCATGTGTCCCATTTACCCCGAATTGATTTTTGTATCGTGAAAAATCTCAAACCGGTACCTGTGTCATATTTGTCCCAAACAAATTCTCATGTCAGGAAAGAAAAATCTCAAAGTGATATCTCCATTAACTTCCATTCAATTTTGTGATGCAAACATTAGTTTGGAGTAAAAATGACATGGGCATATCGATTCGAAATCTTTTATGACACGGAAATTAATTTGGGGTAAATGATGCCCGGTTGTACAAGTTGGGAATATTTTGTGGGGGTTCGAAGTAAATACAGTGCAGGTGTACCGATTTGGAGATTTTTGGTGATATTAGCACTATTGTTTTTTAAATGTGTCCTTCACCTGATGTTTTTTTCCCGAAAGGTCAACCAATTTTCCCTTGTGAAAGCCCCCACGTCCGGATTCTCGGACTCGGTCTCATCATGTATAAGTATAACGTGCTTCCACGCTCTCATTTGCTTCTTTTTCGTTAGAGCTTTTCCTTTATTTTCAATGGGGTTAGACTTTCATGTTGTCTAAATACAGATTGATAAAGTTGGCAAATTTCTGGTGCACGTTCATGGGCTTCACGTAGCAAATCGAATTCCCCAAAAGCCAAAAGCTTCGCTAGGCTCGGTGGGTTCTCTTGAGGATTAGATTTGATTCAATTGCATCAAGCATTAGCACTTCAAAAATTAAATGTCATTTGAAAAGTCTAAACCTTTTTCCCCCCAATCGACAGAGTGATTGATGAAAAGCCCCATGTCATTAACATCCTATGGAGCCAAGCTTATACCGACCCGACCCGACCCGACCCGTTCAACGTGTAACGCATCCGGCGACGGGGACTCCACCACGGTGTCAACGCAGTGCCCGACAATGATCATTCCCACAAGCTTCTTTAAATCTTTCTCTTTCGGTCGAAATGGTTCTATAAAAGAGGAAGCCCCAGGAGCACCAAAGAGCAGAGAGGGATTCAAATTCAAATATTTCGTGAGCAGGAGGAGATAAAGTAAAGAGCAGGGGCGACCTGACGTTTTTGAGAACACGAGAGGGAAATGGCGAGGCGTTGGGACGGTGTTGTTTTCGTGGCGGCGGCGGCGGCTATGGTGGCTCTGCTGTCAAGATCTGCCGCTCAGGTGCCGGTGCTGCCGCCTGGACATCCGAAAGGGCCGGTGACTTACACGGTTGGAGACACCATGGGGTGGACCATTCCCACAAGCGGCGCGGCGGCATATCAAGCTTGGGCTAGCAACAATGTGTTCGAGGTTGGAGACATTTTAGGTACGTTGAGAAAAGACATTTTAGTATAAAAGAAAAAAAAATAGAGAATACATTGTTAGTGAAGAAAAAATTTACATATGTAGCTTTTTTATTATTGAATTGAGTATTATATCTATTCGCTCTCTACAATCAGTATAGTATCAGGTTACTTGTGTAGAAATTTCTTTATAATTAGGTTTATGCTCTATTTTTTTAAATAAAGTTATCTTTTTTTTATAAAAAAAAAAAAAACTAGGTCAATTTTGAGGAAAAACTTTTAGGAAATTAACTCTTAGGTCCTCCAAATAACTATTTTCTGATCTTCATGCAGTCTTCAACTTCAACAATGGAGCGCACGACGTGGCTGAAGTCACGAAGACGGCTTTCGACTCATGCAACGGCGCCAACACCCTCTCTATCTCCACCGTCCCACCAGCGAGGATCACCCTCACCACCGCCGGCCAGCATTTCTTCATATGCACCGTCCCTGGCCACTGCTCCTCAGGCCAAAAGGTCGCCATCAACGTCACCGCCGCCAGCCCCTCCGGCACTCCGCCTCCATCCTCCTCTGCCGCCCCGCCCTCCAAGGCAGCCACTCCTTCTCCCTCTGCCTCTACTCCAACATCCTCCGCTGCAGCTCCAACTCTGTCACCTGCCGCCTCCACTCCGTCATCGTCATCAGCCGCTTCTCCGCAAACCAGCGCCGTGACTCCGGCCCCTTCCACAGCGAGTCTTCCGCCTAAAGCGACGACTCCATCGCCCTCCGCCACCCTGCCGCCTTCCAGCACGGCCGCTCCACCATCTTCAACCCCGACTCCCTCGGCGGTGGCGGCATCTCCGGATGGAGTTGCAGTTTCTCCCACCCAAGGGAACTCGGCAGCATCACTCGGCATCGCCAGAGTATCTGCAGTAATTTTGACAGCAGCCGCAGCTCTATTTACTTTTCCGTGATTGTTGCGGAGCCAACTTTTTTGTCATTAATTTGGTTATTACATCTTCTTTTGCTGGTTGAGGAAGATGAAACGATGATGTGAATCGTGATCTTGGAGTTCTCATTCCCCATCCTTTTTCTATTAATGAATAAAGAACGTTTCCTCACCATGCTTGTTAAAGTCATATGCCATGCAATGATGAAAAGAAAAGCAGGAGAAGGGAATTTCTTCTCCTTCTCTCTCTTTTTTTTTTTTTTTTTGGGTCCTTTTGGCTTCATTGCATAACCATAGCAGTACAACTCTCAAGGATGTTCAATCATCACAAGCCTGAATAATTCTGCGCACAGCCTCCTTATGATCTGGTGCTGCCCTTTAAAAACAGCACCATTCCTTCGTTTCCACAAATACCAGCAACAAAGGCTGATTTCCTTAGGCAAGCCTATGTGCTAGAAGGAAGGAGAGCTACTAGCCATTGATCGGAAACAGGGACAGTTTCTCTGTTGAGTTTCAGGCCCATACGGTAATCTCGAGTGAAAGAAATACCACGGCTTCGGTCTTTTTCGATAGAATCATCACGTATTAAATCAACAAAGCCCAATTTAATGTCTCTTTCTCCTTCAAGTTTACCTACTATAGTACCGAAGTGAATATGATCTCCACCAGACATATATCACGGTCCTGAGGTTCCATAGGCGGAAGGACCGTGCAAAACTCAAGATGAACGAGCAAGAAACCTTAAAGACCTCCAGAATGTTCTCAGGGGCGGGCAATACTGTAATTGCGCCCAATTTTAGAGCTTTCCTGTCTTTATTGTCGGTAGATGGTAGATGGGGAAGTATAATAATGTCGATGGTTGATAGATGGGGAGATGCAATCTCGTTCCTTAGATGAAAGAACGATCAACGGTTGTAACGAGAGGCCCTCTAGTATAAGTAGGGGTGCTCTCTCCTTCATTTGAATCATCCAAAACATTCTGAAGCAAAGCATTCTCTCCCAGAGCTTTTCTCTCTAAACACTTTCTCTCTCTACGATCCGGGTAGCAAGAGCGGTGATCCGCGAAGAAGACTTGGCTTAGGCGCTCTAACGATCCAAGGAAGCCTAAGTCGCCGCACGGGCCCGATCCAAATTTATCGCCCCGTGACAAGTGGTATCAAAGCAAAGTAGAGGAGATCCGTTCGAAGAGATCGAGAGGCACACCAACTGGTCGAGAGAATGTCAAACCAAGAGGTAATTGCTTTGCTTGTTTCAGATGATGCTCCCCAGGAGAAGGTTGCTCCAGCGAAGGGGAAGACCAACAAGAAAAGAGACGCTTCGATGGACGCCGTAGCCGCCGTCGACGAGAAGCTCACTCGAATGAGGACTGTCATGATAGAGTTCATTGAAGAACTCGACGAGATAAGAGAGCGGATCAACAAAGTTGAAGATACGCTTCGCAAAGATTTCACAACGGTCGTGAATCAAGCCACGACCCCATTGCTCGAGAAGGATGAAGCCCTCGAAGTTTCCCTTGATGCATTAAGGGTTGAAGTCCAAGAAATCAAGGAGGACAACCCAAGCAAAGCCGAGGTCGAAGCCTTGAGGATGGAAGTCCAAGAGCTCAAGACGAAGCTCATCTTGTGTAAAACAAACATCGCGAACGGTGCTATGCCCGTTCAAATGACGCCTAAGCTAGAGGTGCCGAAGCCCAAGGAGTTCAAGGGCGAACGATCCGCCAAAGAGGTGGACAACTTCCTATGGAGCATGGAGCAATACTTCGGCGCCGTGTATATTCAAGACGAGTCGATCAAGGTACGAACCGCTTCCATGTTCCTAGTCGATAATGCCATGCTTTGGTGGCGTAATAGGTGCGACGAGACAAAGCGAGGCGCCGATCCCATCAACACGTGGGACGATTTCGTCAAGGAGTTTCGGGATTACTTCTTCCCCGAATTCGCTTAACAAGAAGCCCGAAGCAAGATCCATCGCCTTGAGCAACGAGGCACGGTTCGAGAGTACGTGAAGGAATTCACCGAACTCAAGCTCCAAATTCCCAGCCTTGGGGAGGAGGAGGCTCTCGGAGCGTTCATGGATGGATTAAAGCCATGGGCACAGCTCGAGCTCAAGCGTCGGGAAGTTCGTAGTCTCTCCAAGGCGCTAATCGCGGCGGAGTCTCTCGTCGACTTCACCAAACCTGAAGCCTCAAAGTTCAAAGGAAATGGTGGGGGAGCGGATCGCCACCACGACAAAGACAAACCAAGCGAGGTAACTCGTGATCGAAAGGATCCACGAGGAAAACCATGGGGAGAAGGGTCATCCAAATCATTCAACCCGAGGTGGAGCCGACCCCAAGGAGACACTAGCCGACCCCAAGGGGACTCTTACAAAGATCGGTTCAAAAATCCACCGCCATCCCCATGCTTCATTTGCAACGGTCCTCATTGGACCCAAGTTTGTCCGAAAAAGAATAGGATCAATGCCTTGCTGGCCACACACGACGACGAGGAGCCGAAACAGCAAGAGAAGGAACTACGACTTGGAGCCGTGAAGATTCTCAACTCAGTCAATTCCGTGAAGACCCAAGCTCCACCCAAGAAAAATTCGACGCCTTCGCACTTGTACTTCGTGGAAGTCAAGGTATGTGGTTCAACCCTCTATGCCTTGGTTGACACTGGTGCCTCAAATATGTTCTTATCAAGCGAAGCGGCGAAGAGCTTGGGGCTACACATGGAACCAACCACTCACCGATACAAGGCAATAAACTCAGAAGACGATGCTACTGTTGGCATTGCCCGAGCCGTGAACTTGCAAGTAGGTGGTTGGAGGGGCAAGCTTGACTTCGAGGTAATTCCCCTGGACGACTACGACCTTATCTTAGGTTTGGAATTCTTCGATAGTGCAAAAGCCCTAGTGGATACAAGAACGAAATTGCTCACCATCATGGATCCACAATACACGTCCATGGTGCCTTTGATCACGGGACTGTCCGAGACCAAGATGATCTCCATGATCCGACTCGTGGATGATGGGCCAAGAGTTGAGAAGCGCACGATCGAGCCACGCTCCGAACCGCAAAAGTTGGAGAAGCCAAAAGTAGAACCTCCTTCTCCAACTCAACAAGGCATGCCAATTCATGTCCTTTTCCCAGAAGTGGCGTACTTGCCGGGCCGCATGGAGTCGGCCAAAACAACAAAGGAGTCCATCCCAACGAATGTTGGAGTTCAAACACCACATCGTGATCCAGTCAAGAAAAAGAAGACAAAGCGATCACGGAAGAAGAAGAATTGCCAACGTTCGGCCATCCAAACCAAACCCCGAGCTGAGAGCGCCGAGGACGTCGCTCGAATAGGTGGGGGAGAATATCACGGTCCTGAGGTTCCACAGGCGGAAGGACCATGCAAAACTTAAGATGAACAAGCAAGAAGCCTTGAAGACCTCCAGAATGTTCTCAGGGGCAGGCGATATTGTAATTGCGCCCAATTCTAGAGCTTTCCTGTCTTTATTGTCGGTAGATGGTAGATAGGGAAGTGTAATAATGTCGGTGGTTGGGGGTGCTCTCTCCTTCATTTGAATCATCCAAAACATTCTGAAGCAAAGCATTCTCTTCCAGAGCTTCTCTCTCTAAACACTTTCTCTCTCTACGATACGATCCGGGTAGCAAGAGCGGTGATCCGGGAAAAAGGCTTGGCTTAGGCGCTCTAACGATCCAAGGAAGCCCAAGTCGCCGCACGGGCCCGATCCAAATCTATCGCCCCGTGACACATACGTAATGCTTTAGCTAGTACCGGGAAATGTATACCATGATTATTCTGTCTATCGATAACTACATGCATTGCACGATTGATGTGAAGAAGTAAACCGTTATCATAGTAATAATGAGACAAGCTAGTATTGGTAGTGAATCCCCTGTTAAGTTTTAGTCTAGACCAAACACATCTACATCTTTCACAGTTAAGCACCAAATGCTAGGTGGTCTCCACTTCATGACAGAACACACACACTCAGAGCTTACCCTTACCTTTCTTTTACATAGGTTATCAGCTGTAGCAACGGCATTACAGCAAAGTCTCCACAAGAAGAATCTCATCTTTGGGGCTGTCTACACGAGTTTCCATACCTCACTGATTCCTCTGTGGCAATTTGAAGACTTGGTTCTCGTTATCTTCTTTTTCTTCTTTTACATTGCAAAGTGGTATGCAGATTTAACTGAGAAAGCTCCACTTCTGTTCCAGGGCCAGATCACTCTATCTTCGTTTCTCCCCCGGCAAAATATGAGTTTCATGCACCATGGCCTGTTCCTCTCGATATATCTGCCCTCTTGTTGGTTCAATGTTCCAGGATTTTTGTTTCATTTTCAATGAGAACTTCGACTTTCAGGCTTCTACCCACCAGCTCAGTGTTAACTGGATGCACCTTGTATAATCCCTACAAGAATTCACCCCCTTGTCTTCACATACTCTCACTGATTTTCCATTGGCTATCTTCCATGGAGCTCCTTGCCTTCCCAGATACTACTTTATCCCCAGGACATCCTCCCTCCTTTTCTCGTCTCCATGATGCTGCAATTGGGGAAGTAAAGTCCCTCAAGCATTTCACTTAGAATTCTGAAGAATTAGTTTGTATCCTCCAAGCAAGCTTGGCAAGGAGAGTTAGGTTGAACTGAGAAAGACTTCTGAAACCCAGGCCCCCCTTCAGATTTAGCTTCAGTTAAGCTTTCCCAACTTTTCCAATGCAGTGTCCCCTCATTTTTTAGACACGGCAGCATCCACTTCCTCACACCACTTCTTAAGACATTTGAAGCTAGGGACTGAGCAAGTGGGGAACTGCATAGGCCACTGTTTTTATTAGTATTTCTCTCCCAGCTTGATACAATAACAGAGATTTCCAGCCTGGAAGCTTTTTCAACACCCTTTTCTTTCACAAACCCAGTGCCTCACATTTAGATCTTCACCACAAATTGGGCAAACCTCGGTACTTCACTGGATTTTGAATCACAGGGAGCCCCAGAGCGTTACTCAATGCAGCTTTGACTTCATTTCCACCATTTGGATTGAAGAAGATGCTGGATTTCTTCTGCCCATTGACTTTCTGCCTTGAAGCTCGACAGTAAGGGTCAATACACGGCATTCCTTATTCAGTCTAATGCCTTGGATCTGACCTTTCTGCACAGTATTGGCTATCAAAAACCATTTAAGCACTACACATTCAAGGAAACCCCATTCCACACGATCATATGCTTTGTTCATATCAGTCTTCATAGCACACCATCCATCATTCCCTTTTCTCCTCAACTTCACTTCATATGATAGAAAGCTTCATGGACCACAATAGTCTTATCTTGTATGAGTCTACCTTCAGGGAATGCATTCTGGAAAGGAATCATGAATCGAGGAAGAAAATGTTTGAGCCTGCCAACAAGGATTTTGGAAATGATTTTATGAATGAAGTTGCATGAACTGATGGGTCTATACCCCTTTCTCCCCTACCGCCGCCACCGTCCCTCCGCTGCGCGCGCCATCCACTCATCTGACCACCATCGTCGGAGGTGGGTCGCCTCTGGAATATGGGCGGATGAGATTGAGTGATTGGGGGGCTGTGCACACATTTTACTTCTAATCTGAGGAAGTTTCCTTCGATCAAGATCGGGGGAAAAACATAACCTTAACTAAAGCGATTAGCTACATTTGGAATCTGAGTAGTAGACACCTCTCAAGCATAGTGAAAGATTATAAAATGTTCGTTGTACCAGTAATTCAAACAGATAATAATTACCACATCTTTGATTAATGTATTGATGGTGCATTATAGAGTACGGATGATTGATATCACCTATTCTAACAAGAAATCAACAAAATTGGAAAAAAAATTGTCCAAAAAATCCTAATCCTATTGCATTTTTGCTAATTTAGTCCTAAACCTTTAAATTTTGTTAATTAATTCCTAAACACTTTCACGTTTTACCAATTGAGTTCATCCGGCCAATTTTGACCGGATATTGCTAACATGTGGATGCCAGTTGTTTGACGTGGCACAACCGGTGCTAACGTGAACAAATTTTTTAATTAATTAATATATTTGAATTTTTTAAACATTTTTTCCTTTTTTTACTGTAGTGGCGAGGGTCATCGGGACTTCGCCCACCACAGTATAAAAAAAGTGAAGAAGAAAAAGAGAAGGAAATAAAAATAAAAATAAAAAAATTTGAAAAAAATATTAAAATATTATTAAAAATTGTCCACATCAACGCCAATTGTGCCACGTATGACGGCTGCTATTCATGTTGGCGATTTCTAGCCAAAATTGGCTGAATAGACTCAATTGGCAAAACGTGGCAAAATTAAAAGGTTTAGAACTGTTAATTTTCCACAAAATTGACTGAAAATTAATCGAGATTATACATACTATGAATTGAACTCAGCTCTGACCACAATAAATCTGAGTGTTTTTTTTATTACTGTTGTGACCAACGGGGATAGAAACGAGCACGTGTGCAAAAGTGAGTGGAAGAAGGAGAGTGAGAAAATCAACACGAAATTTACGTGGTTCAATCCGATCATCGGAACCTACGTCTACGGAGAGAGTATCACGAAATTCCACTATACAAACAGGCAATACAAAACTGGAGCACTCGAAACACACACTACCTATGTTTTCCAAAATCCCTAATTATACCCAAAAGCCCATAAGAGTGTTTAGCCCCCACAAGATTTCCGAACCTCATGAGCTATACAATAAATTCTAATCACAAGAATTTAACAGGCTAAATCACTCGAGTATAAAACAACAAGCAAGTCGGGAGACGAACTCACTGCTCCAACTCTCCACGGTGCATTCCTGGAGTTCTCTCAACCTCTCACGGAAACCAAAGGGACTTGGCGCTCTTGACGCCTCGGCGCCTGGGTCTCGCGCCCAGGCGCTCTTCTGCGCGCTCCTCCGACGCGGTGCTCCTCCTTCTGAGCTATTGAGCTATCTTGCAGAGCGTCCTCTCCGCTCCTTTTATACACAATCAACGCCCCCTTCTTCAGACGATGTTTTATTGTCTCCGCATGTGAACAGATGAAGATAATCCATGAAAAGAGGTGGGCCGCCGTCTTCAAAGTCATGCGCCCATAGTCTTTGAAGACGATCATGGAGACAAGGATGGGCCCATGCAATGAATGCCTACATGGCCCTCTCTTTCCTTCGTTTGGGAGATGCACGAAGACTAAAGGAGGTCCTCTCCTTTCTCTGTCAAGTGGACAACAATAATGAATTCCCTTCCATCATTGTTCTCCATTCTTCTTCTTTTGTGGCCGAAAGAAGCCCACAAAACATTATCCCATTAAATAATTAAATAAATGTAATCCCTCCACCGTTATCGTGTCATGAAAAGAGAAGAGCAAACAAGCTCTTGTTCATTACACTTTACACTCGGAAGCAGAACACCAGACTTTTCGAAAGGAGAGCTGAATAACAGAGGGGTGACCTGAACTGAAGGAGCACATGAAAATGGCTACTCGCGTGAATTTAACGGCATGGTTGATCACAGTGATTGCGGCCGGCTTCATAGAGGTCGACGTGGCGGCGGCGGCGACGTACACGGTCGGAGATGAATTGGGGTGGACTGTCCCCTCCAACATATCCTATTACCAGTCTTGGGCTGCCTCCAAGACTTTCATGGTCGGCGACAAGCTATGTATAAGCCCCTCTTTTTACCTTCTTCTTTTACCTTCGTTTGTTTCCTATTCCTCGGGCATGTACAGGGTTTTCTCTTTCACTATTAATTTGTCGGGCAATTATCCAAGTGCATTATTCGTGAACAGAGCGATTTGCATGTATATGTGAGAATAAATCGAGTTCCGATAACTCATGTTGTCTAGCAAAATCCGATCTACGGAGGATTTACTTTTCACAATCATGTAGAGCTTCAGCGAATCCGACTTCATCGATACCATTGCTTTCTCTCTAAATCAAAACCAAATCATTAAACTACTTGCGTAATTTTTACAATGTTACTGATTCCTTGCATCACATCATCCATGAAATGTGCATACTTGATTTCAGTTTTCAATTGGACGGGCACACACAATGTGGCCATTGTATCAGAGGCCGAGTACGATAACTGCACCCAGGTCCTATCCTATCTGGCAAGTCCGGCGGTGTCCATTACGCTTGAGAAGGAAGGGTCTTACCATTACATCTGCACTGTCGATTCACATTGCGGGCTTGGCCAGAAGCTGTCCTTCACCATCGGATCGTCAACATCCACTCCAACCTCGACGGGTAATTCCGCTTCGTCGCCGGCTCTCAACTCCTGTGCCGTGGTCTCTGCATTTATCACCATCGTTTGTCTCAACTTACTGTGTTATTAACTGGCCATTGAATCGAATCTGTACCTCATGTTGGATATACGTGTTGATGTCGTCGCCATAATGTAAGGAGAATAAGGTCGATTGTCTCTTTCTTGGCCTATAAGAAAAGAGAGTCAATTCACGTAAGTTAGATTGCCGCTGTTTGTTGATTTTTCTACATGTTGATTTCGATCAAGTGGAACTATTAGCGGTGAAGTGTACATATATCATTAGAGAAAAGTGAAATTTGTGCCACTCATTGGGGCCCTTCCTAATTTCCCCTACACTATATAATCGGAAAGTAAAAAAAAGTTAGGTGATAAATATAAACAAGCATACATTAAAAACAACCCACTTTCTCCACTTCACTTCCTTAACCACCTAGCTTGCAAAGGCGTAGCGAGTGCACTAATGTATATAAAACGCTAAGATATGTCTTGTAAGTTGAGAGATGACCCTCCACAAGCTCTATCACATAGAACTAAACAGAACGAAGAACTCGATCCGACGATCAAGAGAAGAAGTGACGAAGCCTTAGTTAGGTTTGAATCCAGCGCTCTCACTAATTGGAGTTTGCTAAAGAGTCTCATCGACCATTCTTCAAGCCCCGGCGTCCGCTTGATCAATTGTTCATCATTCTTACAATTGACACAAAGGAGTCATGAGCAATGTCCCAAAAAATCAAAGCAAAGCAAACACAAGAAAGAGGACTTTCGCTGAGGGACTGGTGGTGAGGTTCCTGGGGAAGTCTGTCTTGCAACGTTGATGAAAGTGACGCAAAAGATAAGATGGCACCATCTGAACTCAGTGAAGTATATGTTCATCTATAATTCGTCCAATGTTATCGGTCCAAGTGTTATTGGAGCATCATAAGCAACCAAAACGTCCTCAACTTTATACTGCTTTTCAATATCTTGTGGCACGTAGGTGATGTTCGATGCATAAAGAGATCGATGGCTAATCAGTGATCACGATGCGGCCCTAGTTAAATTAAAGAGCGGGCGGTGGGTAGAGCACTCAAAAGATGGATTTCTCATCTTTGGGACGTAATGCTTACGTAATTAATACATTGTCTGTGATCACTGTTTATGAAATTTATAGCCATACCTTAGTTCCTTCACATTTATTAACCACGACGTAGATTTCACGGTACTAGCTATATGGGTATAATATTATAACTCGGAAAAAGTCGTAAAATTTCCTTTTTCTCCTGATATTATTTGTATTGAGCTCTACTCCATTTGAGAAATTTCGTCCTCATATAGCAAATAACAATCCTCAAATTATGTTTTCAATGGTAGAACCTATGCCTCAAAAAGCTTAATGACTCCCGCTAGCAAAAAGAAAATCAAGTGGCCTATGAAAAGCTTTGAGTCGCTTCTTGATCCATCATGAACAAGATCGAGGGCCTCATCAAGTTAGTCGTCTATGCGTATGTATGTACACATATTGCATTGCGAGTGAAAAAAATAGAAATTCTCTATATCACTCACTTATATTACCCTTAGCTCTCTCTAGTCC
Source organism: Metrosideros polymorpha var. glaberrima (assembly GCA_001662345.2). Classification (NCBI taxonomy): domain Eukaryota; kingdom Viridiplantae; phylum Streptophyta; class Magnoliopsida; order Myrtales; family Myrtaceae; genus Metrosideros; species Metrosideros polymorpha. The sequence goes on from BCNH02000003.1 coordinate 9,307,591, forward strand.
CTTCTCTACCAACAGTAAATTTCTATATTAAAAAGTTGTGGCATCTAATTTTTTTGCTACAAGACCATAAGTTACCCGGAAGCTTTCTAACACGATTTACATCAACGCAACTAATGGGCTCGCTGCATGCGTTTTAAGCCATAATTGGAACGAGAACGTCTGGGTACTAGAAGAACAGACAGAAACGGTAGGCCAAGATCAAGCAGCTTCGAGCCAGTCTATTGCTTTGCATGTGGATGTGCAAAAGAATACAACAGTCTTTCCAACACCAACTCTGATTAAACTTGCATGATAGCATTACAGCTCCCTTATCTCCACTTGGTGCAGTGAAAGTTCTCCCTTGGAGAGTCCAGTTGAATGTCCTAATGAATTTTCTGCCAGAACTACACTAGAGCATGCAAGATTTTGGAATCATTTGTAATGCTTAGTTCAATAACTTCCTGGTCTTCGGCGTTGCTCAACATTGAAGTGAATGTCGATTAGACCTGTTATGCCAGCAGTGATATGTTGACCTACTTTAACAGGGCCAACACCTTGTGGAGTGCCTGCACCATCGGGTGCAAGAGATCATAGGCCGGAAGAAAAAAACATTATTAGACACAGAGAAAGCCACTTCTGAATCTAAGGGAAGTCTGGAAGAAAGGGAATTGAGAAACATTAAAAACTCGGTTTTTCTGTTCATACTACTCATATAACATGCTATACAAACCAAGAATTCTAGATACTGCAAAATAACATAACAGCAAGAAGACATCTGACCGGTGAAATGCACCAAAAAGTGACACAAAAGATTGAAGCAAGTACCTGTCAGTATGACATCTCCCTCAAGAAGGGTCATAATAGAGCTTATGTGGCTAATAAGATATGGAAGCTTAAAAATCATGTCCTTGGTTGAACCCTTCTGCCTTATTTCATCATCTACCTGCAGTTAGAGCAAACAACTAGACTAAGATCAGTCTACAGAAATGATAATCAAGCACTCATTTTTATGTAAGACTGAGAATTTGACACCTTGAGCCACAATTCCAAGTTGTCAGGGTCTGGCACCAAAGATTTGTCCAGCTGAGAAGCGTTTTGGAATCAAAACAATAGGCAAAATCAGAAAACTGCCAAAAGAGAGAACACTCAAACTAAAGTCAGATACTTGAAGATCTATTGGAAGCAATCTATGGAACACGGTTCCTAAGGTAATCTTCTTCCAAGCCCACTGGCAGGCTAATCTCAAGTCAGAGTGCATCTACATTGAATTCATCAGACAATCCAAACAGATATCGTCTAGCAAAACCTATCATTCATCCCAGCAACCCATCATCCAGAATTTATCCTTCTACATGACCTCAATGTTAAATCTGATAAAAAGAAATTCAAGCAATAGCATTTTCACTTACCACGGAGCTAATTGGTGTGAAAGTATCTTGCCCTTTTGCTACTGTCCATGGAAGACCTGCAGACTACCAACAAGAACAATAGGGAAGAGATCAAATCAATTTCATTTAGAGTTGAACAGATCCTCAAGAAGAAAAATTTTGGATCCACAGAAAAATGAGGAAAATAATATACATATAGGAGCTGAAAAAATAACAAACGCAGGTTGGTCTTAGTTGATGTCTACAGGATCATAGGCCCAATAAGTTCAAAGCAATAATCATGTCCAATGTGCTGAGCTAGTTAATCGGCTTATAAAGAATTTCCCAGGGTTTATTGCAAGGACATGTCACCAAAGGAAAGTAATAACTAATTATAACCAATAGGATTTGACAAATACTAAAGTTTCTTCTGAAATCTACCAGCCACCGCATATTTGATGGCAACTTTTTCTGAACCAAAAGATACAGCTAGTAGATAACTGAACATGTAGTATATTTCAGGAACAAAGAGAAAGGGAGGGCCACCAATTCTATCCGTAAAAGATTTAAAGAAATAGGAAATACACCTTCGCGGAAGATTGGATCTCCCTAGCAGTCATATCCAGTCCAAGAGCATATCCTGCAATTCATGAGCATACCAGCTTCACTACCTCAGAGATTGAAAATCTTCAATCAAACTAAAAGCACTGACCAGAGAAACAAAATCACGAAAAAGATGGAATAGAAAATCGATGACTGATAAGTTGAACCTTCTAGTTACTCAGTGATCCCTTCACTTAGCATCATAATATCCGAAGCCGTCCATATTCAGTATCCCAAACCTCCACAATTTATAGAAGTTTGGTGATAACTAGCTCCATTACAGATCACACAATCAGCCACAATGTAATGTGTTTCAGGCACCGTCCCAGGATCATAACGTGCATTTAAGCATGTGTAACTGTGAAAAGGTTTGTGTTGCTTTCCCAAAACACAACCTAATTGACTAAAACTTGCGGAGGGAAAAGCAAAGCATAGACCAACTCTGTGAGCAAGTTAAAAATTTATGCTAGGATGCGTTTGCAAAACAACAATAATAATGGGAAAAGCAGTAATGGGAAGACGAGACAAACATATAGTTTCGATTAGTTTTCAAGATGACATTGCATTACCTTATCTTGATCAGGATTAACAACGATAACAATCTAGTTGCCGGTTTAACAGAAAATATAAAGGTACATATTCATGTCCATGATGACCAAGATATTGTACGGTTCAGAATCATCCTCTGGAACAAGTCGCTGATTCTCCTGTTCAGCTTCATAATCACCCCATCTCCAATGAAGTCGTATCAATAGCCAGAGACAAATTATCCTATCATAACTAGTTCGAGTCCAATAGCAAATAAACTCACTCCATCCAAAAGATCCAGATAGCTAGAAGGCTTCCCGAATCATAACGTGAGCGACACTGCAAATCATGACGCCATGAAGTCCGGACACTAAAAGGACGGTAGCAAATTCATCAAGCGCACAAAGCAATCACAGATTCGAAGTACCTCCAACATAGTCCATGGCGGCCGACTCGGGAACGTCCCGAGCTCTCCGCCCGATCACGACTGCGAGCTCCACCTCGTGATCGAGCGACAGCAGGGGAGGCGGCACCTCGATCGTGCCTCCATTTTCCAAATACGACGACGTCGGCTTCAGGAACAACACCGGCTCCTAGTCACGGGACATCGTATACACGAATCGGCGTCAACGATGGACCCAAACAAAGGAACCGCTTCAAAACTCATAGTAACAGAGTACAGCGATCGCGGCGATTTCTAGAAATTCATCAAGGAAGAGGGAGGGAGAGAGAGGGTGTGTACCTTGGGAACGGCATTGCCGAGTTCCTTGGCGTGAGCGGCGTAGTTGCGGCCGACGGCGACGATCTTGGTGCCGGCCTGAAGCAGCTTTTGAAGTCCGATCGATGCCATCGGTTGTGTGAAGAAGAAGAAAGTCGATCGAGAGAGAGATCGAGGGGGACTGAAGAAGAGGACGCCGAAGTTGAGTTTTTCAATTGTCGTCTACTTCAATTTTATTTTTTTCTCCTTTATTTAGCCATCAACAAAAAAAAAATTATTAAATAAATATAAATGCGAGGAGCTTGATTTCCAAGTCAAGAAATTTGGATCGATCAAAATCTAGTGATCCTACGAAAAGAAAAATAGAATCTTCAGTGCTATTTCTAACATGAGATCTGTAAGATTGTATTTTTTTTTTATGAAATAGAAATTCAAAATCCAGGTGATTAATTTATGTATTTGTGTATACATAGATAAGATTAGCGAAAGTAGAAATGCGTACGCATGTGATAGAAGAAGAGAAAGAAAAGGTTGTAAGAGCGTGAATTGAAGATAAGTGTTTAGAGATGTACTTATAAAAAAAAAAAAATTTAGAGACAGTAAATATATATTTGTTGAATTAGTAGACGATTACCACGACTATATTTGTTATGATTTTGTGCATTTTGCTATGTAGTATTGTTTACCAATCATCTTAACCAAAGACATTGACATTATATGAAATTTTTTAGATGCAAGCTTAAGGATGAAGTACTCCTTGAATTTGCAATAAAATTCTTGTCATGACATATTTCTATATACACATTAAAAATATATTATCTAACACCAAATAGATTCAAGTTATATAAGAAAGTTTATTTCATAATAATTGTGATATCACGAATCCTCCCGCACATTCTCGGTGTAGACATTTTCGATATCAAAACTGAGATTCCACCCGATGTCAAGTGAAGGGTTTACTTGTTGCAACCAGCATAAGAAACAAGTCTCCTCGTCAATCACTTATCTCTTCAAGGACAAGAGTTTTAGTAGGAGCTACATAGAATCCACTAACTTGATCTAAAAATGAGGTGCAATTTAGTCTCAGTTTGTTTGATAATAATTGTGATATTACGAATCCTCCCACACATTCTCGGTGTAGACATTTTCGATATCAAAACCGGGATTCAACCCGATGTCGAGTAAAGAGTTTACTTGTTGCAACCGGCATAAGAAATAGGTCTCCTCGATAGTCACTTATCTCCTCAAGGACGAGGGTTTTAGTAGGAGCTACATAGAATCCACTAACTTTATCTAAAAAAGAGGTGCAATTTAGTCTCTATTTGTTTTGCGAAAAATAAATGATTATTTTCATTATTGACAACATATCATGTCAAAATAATATGTGGATGATGAACATATTTTTTATTCATTTATTTTTATAAGAGATACAACTAATCATTTTTATGAAGATATTTTTCAAATCATATTTTGGCAAAACAAACATAACCTAAGTATATTTAACAAACTCACCAGTTGTATGCTCAAAAAAAGCAATGTCCACAAGACAAGTGGGACAGAGATAACAAATAGGCTCAATTGCACTGATTTGACAAGTTTTAAAACTTTATTGTACTTTTTGGACCAAATTCCCTTAAAAATCCCCTAACTTTAAATCTACCAAAATCCATCTCAAACTTTTTTTTGTCTCGAAAAAAACACCAAACTATAGGTCAAATCTCAAATCTGCCTCGAACTTTTTTTTGTCTTAGAAAAAAATCCAAAACTTTAAGTTCAGTCCTAAATTTGTCCTGAATTTTGTTTTGTCTATAAAAATCACCAAATTTCAAACTATTCTCAAATCTACCCTCGTAATACAATCCCAACTTGGCGCGGCATTTCCACGTCGATAACAAATCAACATCAATAAAGTAATGAATTTCTTTTAGACAAAGAAAAGTTCATGCCAAATTTGAACTGAACCTAAAGTTTGGGTTTTTTTAGATAATTTTTTTTTTTATCATCCCTAACTTTAATATCCTAGAACGGTTTTATTCTTGAGAATTTCAACAATTTTTATTAGGGTAGATTTTTTATTGATGTGAATTTGTTATCAAAGTGGAAATGCCACGTTGGTCAGTACCTATCTCTCCATTACTTTGCCGATTGTTATCAACGTGGAAATGACATGTCAAGTTAGAATTGGATCATGGGGGTAAATTTGAAAATAGATTGAAATTTGGTGATATTTTAAAGACAAAACAACATTCGAGGCAAATTTGGGACTAGACTTAAAGTTTGGGTTTTTTCTGAGACAAAAAAAAGTTCAGGACAAATTTGGGACTTGACCTAAAGTTTTGAATTTTTTCTAAGACAAAAAAAAATTCGTGATAAATTTGGGACTTGACATAAAATTGAGGGTTTTTTAGGAAATTAGGTCGCATTTTTTGAAAGTTGCTCAATTGTACTTTCGAGATAAGTTTTAGGACTTTCAATACATTTATTTAAATAAATTCTAAAAATTTTCTTAAATGTTAGAATATACAACAAGTAAATGACAGTATTTTTCCTAGTAATATTTTTTTTTTTGGGCCATGGCACTTCATATGATTGAGATCACTGAATATCAAATTGTAATTATTATTTGACCTTCTTAAAAGACAACCTCCCACAATGGGTTGAGAAAATATGCAACGCTTGTTAATATTCATGGTACATGCAAAATGCTAGTACCGAATTTTATGTAGGTACATTCTTAACATTGTTTGTAACTATCAAATTGATTGGCAAGTTGCTTGGACTCTCACACCTTATTAACTTATCGACAGATTTCGACAAGCATCCATAATTATCTAAAATTACCTAATAGTAATAATCTACCAATGTTTATTTTCATGGCTTACAAATGTGTTAACGTTACTAAGATATATGCCAAAATACCAACTCTAATTTGACTATTTACCAACTTTTTATCTTACTTGATTATGAAGTACTAACATTTATTTACATTGCAAAAATCTCACACTATGTTAATGATCCATCAACATTTGTTTGTGATTAACCAACTATATTACTCATTTTTACACAAAATTACTAATCTTAATTTGACTATTAACCAACATCCATCGCGTTGTGGAGACTAACTAGTTTAAGTCACTTACCAACTTTTTATCGGGCTAGGTTTCGAAAAGTACCGACATCTACTTATAAATTATACTAATAACCTAACAACCTTTATCTTGGTGCATTATCAACGTGTTAAGTTCCTAACTTTCATTCGAAATTGTCAACCTTAATGTGATGGATGTACCCATATCGCTACATCATGCAACGGATGTCGGTGAATAAAAAATTTGGAGAAAATCCAGGAGTGAGTTAAGATTTTTCACATTATTTAGAAGCATGCGCTTGTGCGAAGGGAGTAACTCGACGTGATTGTGCTCCTTTGTTCCCTGAATTTTCATTCCCCTGAATTGTCATTTTTCCACAATGCATTTTGAAATATAAAATCATGGACAACTTTTTTTTATTATAAAATTCATTAGATTTAAACAAACCCAAATCTCAACCAATTTTGATAAATTTCACGTGAGGCTCACATAGTGTGATAATTTTGATGCACTGAGCTCACATGAAACCTCTGCTCCCAATAATTTCTCCAACCCATTCCAATTATAAAAATTAAATAAATAAGTCTCTCCATTCCATACCAAAAGAAAGGAATAAATAACGATTTTCATGAGACGGCCACTTTGACGGGGAAGTGTGTAACAGTTTCCATCATAGTAGAAGGAGAACGCCAGGGGAGTATAGAACTCCAAGTTTGACCGTCGCCCATTGCGTCTCCTAATCTTTGAAAGGGAGACTACAAAATAATCTTTGACCGGAAGCAACGTCAACGAAGTCACCATCTGCTTACCACAACACAAATGCAATTATAGGCGACTGGGATCCCCTCTAACAAAAAAATTATCAAAAAAAGTCATAAATCTATCGTAATTATGTCAATTTAGTCATAAACTTTTTTATGCCAATTCAGTCCTAATTTATTGCAATTGTGCTAATTCAATCCTAAACCTTTTTTTTTTTTACCAATTCAATTATAAACCTTTTACAATTATATGAATTCAATCTATTTAGCAAATTTTGATTGGTCGACGTTAACGTGGACGCCGGCCGGCGCCAGTTGTCCAGCGACATGATATTTTAATTATTTTTATGAAATTTCTTTTATTTTTTAATAATTTTTTGAATTTTCTTTTTTTTATTCTTGTCTTTTCTTTTCTTTCTCTTTCTCTTCCTTCTTCTTCCTCAATTCCAGTAACTCTTCCATCTTCTTCCTCAGTTCCGGCGACTAGCTAGAGGCACAACCAGTGAGTTTGACCTCGCCGACCTCAGGCGAAGCTCGCCCCCACCGGCCATTGGCGAGGGCGAGCATTGCCGAGAGTCGCTAGATCTAGGCTGGCGAGGCTCGGCCTCGCCCCTCGCCGTCCTCAAATTACTCAACAAATCAAATCGTGAAGTTTTCGCAATGCATTTTGGTTATGTCGATGTGTCACGAATCGCTTCCTTGCAATAACAATTCGGAGAAATTGGTTCCTTCAGCATCACCTTTCGATTGACCTGCGCACAATTTTGCACTGCGTTTCGGTTCTTTCTTTTGAGTTTTGAACTGGGTAATCGTTTTGATGCTTGACAGACCCTTCGTGGGGATGGAAACAGTTCCTGGAGGTGGTGTGCAAAAGCTCTAGCAAGCGGAGGAGGTTCGCAGCCAGCACGGAGGCCGGATTCGCCTTTCGGGTGATGAACAAGAAGCTGGAGAGTGGATCTCCCTTTGCTCTCTCTCGCTAGAACCAAGGAAGAATAAGGAAAATAAAAAAATTCAAAAAAATATTATGTAGTTGGATGGTTGACGCCGGCCGACCAGCCAAAATTTGCCAAATAGATTGAATTGACACAATTACAAAAGGCTTAGGATTGAATTCGTCAAAAAAAATTTAAGATTGAATTAATACGATTGTAATAGGTTTATGATTTTTTTTGTAATCCCTCTTCTAGATAAGGAGGTCATTATGGTCTTTGCACAATAGCCCCAATCGATCTTTCTATACTTCAACATATTTAATCTAAATAACGGACTTACACATTCATATATATTACAACATGAAAACTCAAGATCACCCAAATGCTGCATACATTACACTCCCTTCCTTATGATGCAACGACAATTAATTTCACAAGAAAAACTTCCCAATAAAAGATTAAAAAGAACATCCTCCACAGGTGTAAACAAATAAACAAAAATGTCCAAAAATGACGAAACTCAAACTAAGTTGTGTAATAGAATCCTCCTTGTGGCATCCCGTAAGGCATCGCCATGTTCCCAGGAACCGGACCATAATAACCAGAACCCATCTGATGCCCTTGCATCGCCCCCTCCCTCCCGTGGTTCTCCCACATCTGCTGCTCCTGCACCAGCAAGTGCTGCTTCCTCTCGATGTCCACCATCTGCACGTACGGAGGCGGCTGCTGTGGGAGCGAAGCCGAGAACGGGTCCTGTGGGCCCACTGGTTGGACCGTCCCGTCGGGGGCCGGCAACGCCAGCACCCGGTTCTCAGCCTTGCCCGGGACTACCTGCGAGGCCACACTGCTCGCGCTGCCTGTGCTCGATTGGTCGGCGCTCACGTGCTGCCTCATGGCCCCTTGGTCGTACATGCCGTTCAAGAGCAAGGGATCGAATCCGCCTGCCATGTCGGCTTTTTGCTTCGCTAGGTGGCTAGCCGTTTCGACTAGGAGTAGTTCCCAGTCGGCTTTAGTACCATCGGCGGCCGGCGTGTCCCATGCCGAGTTCACCTCGGGCTGTTCGTTCCATGGGAATGCTCCCCATGACCCATTAGTTGTTGCATTTGGTGCGCCCGAGAACAGGGCCACAGCCAACTTGTTGCCCTGTTCGTCAGCTGAAACGCCATCATCTCTTAGATCAATTAGTTCTGTGGCGTGCTGAGGCTGCGGCTCGGGTTGGGGTTCGACCAGAGGAGGCGCCAGGGTGGTGTGATTCTCTGGAGCAGGAAGTGCTCTTATCTCATTCGTGTTCGGTTCAGACCGCTCCTCGACTGGTGGCTCAAGATTCGCTTCCCCAATTCTCTTGGGGCTATTCTTGTTTGGCCCATTTTGGTTCATCTCCTTCAGCAGCTCTTCAAGAGTTCTCAGGACTTCATCAGTAACTCTCTGCACTTCAGGAAACTCGGACATCCGTGCAATCCCCGCGTCCCTGCACCAACTGTAGTGCCCCGTGAGCTCATTGATCAACTTCGCCGCACCGACGTTAGCATCAAAAGCCTTGACACAGTCTCCATATTCCATCAAGGCAAATCGATCTTGCAACACCTCCAAGGCCTCGCTAATCTCACCATAAAGCCCAAAGCTCTCCTTCAACACCTGGTAGAGCGCGACGAGCACCAATCGACTAGTCTTGGCCGCTCCGGCCGGCCTGCAAGCCAAAACCCGGTCAAGAATTCTCAGTTGGTTATTCAACCTGACCAAAACTCTCTCGGGCCTCATTTCTTTGATCGACACGATCTCTTTCTTTGCAGGACTTGACCTCCTGTCATCGTCAGATTCATGTCTCTCTTCATATTTACCCTCAGCATCGCCGCCACCCCCCTCCTGTCTCTTCTCAAACACCGAAAACTCGACCTTCTCCTCGAGATACATAGCGTAGAACCTCACGAAAGCTGAATGGTCCAACGAATTTGAATGCGCCTCATCCCGGAAGTGCGACATGTTGAGCAGCCGCATCCCCCGGCGAGAAACATAGATGATCTCATCTTCGAAACTGGGATGGCCATCAACCGCTAGCCGGTGTATGAGCAGGAGAGCCTTGAGGGCCACCATCCAATCGCGTGTCTTGCTCAACCGCTTCGAGATCAAGGCAATACAAGTCTCGAGGTACCCTTTGGAGTGCGCACTGAAGGCAAGGATCTCCCTGACGTGCCTCTCGTCGGCGGGGTCCTCGTCGTGGCTGGTGGCTTTCACCACCAGGATCTCGAGCTCCACCGCCATGTTGTTCGAGACCTTGGCTATGCTGATGCTCGTCTGGTCCTTGACGGCCCCGATCGCCTTTCGGATTGTACTAGGCGCCATCGAACACGAAAAACGAACACGACGTTGATCGAAGCGTGTCTTTGCTCAAAATTCTCAAAAGCAAACTTTCAAAAAAAGAAGGTGTCTTTGTATGAGTTTGAAGAAAATGGAGGACTAGAGATGTGCAACGATGGCGGAGGAGATGTGAGAATTAAGATGAGGTGAAGACATGGGATTTCGAAGTCTATATGTCAAAGGTGGAAGAGAGATAACGTGTTTGGTGTGGATGTTCAAAAGGAAGGAACCGCGTCATTAATGGGCGCGCATTTGGCTTCTAGAAGAGGAATACATTGTTTTATTCCCAATTTTTATTTGGCGAGCACGTTAATTGGACAGCATATATTAAATAAAATGGTTTTATACTATATCAACAGGATCTATTAGTTGACCAAATAAGTTTCTCCTTTCCTGTGATGTAATTAATTCATAATGGCCTGGACCTTCTTCTTCTTCTTTTCTGTCGAAATAAAGGGCTAGACTTCTAATGGTATATGTTCAAATATTTCAAACTAGCACCAAAGGGATGGGGAAAGAAAAAGCATACTATATAGTATATCCCACTCTACCATAATCCTAAACCTTCAGCCACCCTAAAAGCTATTCCCTGTCTCCCTCTCTACCCTCTGGCTACCACCTCCCCTACGTCGATGTCGTGCATAGCCTCCGGTTTATTGATCGTATGGACCGGGATTGTTTGAATCGTTGTTCATGTGGGTCTCACATAGGCTTACCCAAACCTGATCTCTCTCTCTCTCTCTCTGAAGCAAAATCAAGGTCATTGACCTTTGGAGAGAGAGAGACAATAGAGCAATGATAAGCAAATAGATGGGTTGCATGGTCTTCTTGAATTGAGAAGATCTTAATATACCGAGAGCATCTTCTTCTTTTTTCTGTATAATTGTCTTTTCCTTCCTCTTTTCCTCAATGGGTTTCGTGTTCCAGGAAAAAAGAAAGGCAAAGGGAATAATTGTGATAGGCAAATTGACATGGCCTAATGGTGCAAGAAAAGAATGTTTTGTGAAGCTGAACTCTTGGGAAAAAGGTCAATTCTTATGCAAAAAAAAAGGGTCAAACTTATTCTGCCCGCTTAATATTAGCTTTCAATGGAGACCTGCTGGCTTGAAGACTAACCTGTCCTAACTTGACGTGCTACTTGGAAACTAGGCTTTCGCCCTCGAACCCGACTTTCAAAGAAAAGTTTCAGCATTCTCATTTTTTTTTTTAGCAATACATGTTTTCCCTGAGGAGGTCACTTTTTCTCGGAATTTTTTTAAGTCTTCCCATAATCTAATCTCGACAGAGAAAAGAAAAGAGAGGAAAAAAAAGCTTCGGGTCAAAAGTCTAGCGGTTATAACATAGCACGAGTCTGAACTTTTTCTCATCGCGCAATCTAGTGTTCATATGTTCAATTAAGGGGGTAAATGGTAACCATTCTACTCCAGAAATTAACTTC
>BCNH02000003.1:9319443-9372592 GCA_001662345.2 Metrosideros polymorpha var. glaberrima
AAAATATTATAATATTATTATTTTGGCCAACCGGCGAGGGCTTCGCGGTCCTCGCCCTCACCGGCCACACTTCTTAACAAGAAGGAAAAATAATAAAATAATAATATTTTGGCCGACGGGCGTGCCACGTCATGTCAGCACTGGCCGACCAAATGAACTGAATTGGTACAAATACAAAAGGTTTAGGCGGTCTAGAAGAGAAGCAAGAAGTCATTCTTTCTCCAAAGAAGTAAAAAAAATTTACTTCTCTTTTAGGGTGCAAAACTCATTTTAGAGTAGAAAACTCATTCTGGAGTAAAAAAAAAAGAAGTAGTTTTAACAAACACATTTCTACTCCAGAATAGTTACCATACACCTTTTAAGTGTCTCAACTTTCGTAATATGGTTTGATATTAAGTTTTTGTATCAGATCGCATGATTTTTGCTGAAGTTGACGATTTGATAAAAATAAAAAAACACTCCTCCTCCTCCTCCTCCCCCCTTTCTCTAAGCATCGTTTTCGCCAAAATATCGACCTTCATGCCTTGCCACCAACCCCAAAACTGGCGATAGCGGTGTGGCTACGGATGGTGGCCACTAGGTGTGGTTGCTGGTGGCGGTTTTGGTGTCATTGGTGGGGGCGAAGGAAGGAGGAGGAAGAAAAACAAGAAGCAAAGGAAAAGGAAAAAGAAACAAGGAAAGTAATATATATATATATATTTCTGGTGTTGGGTTGGATCATGAATTAGCTTTTAACGTCATCGTTCACACTTAATTAGATAGTCGACATCAGAAAAGTCATACGACATGATGCGAAAGCCTAACATCGAGACACATTTCGATAGTTGAGGTGTTTAACTGATCAGAAATCAAATTTAGTTATTGGATTGCATAACGAGGAAAAGTTCGGGTTTTTATGGTGTCATTGTTCTTAACATTTACCTTTTGAGTATGTTTAATACGACTTTTCTGTAGTTGCTACTATTGTGTAAAGGTATATTGTACGTTCGGTTAAAAAATGCTAAAAAAAATGCAGCATCTTCAAAACTTCAGCAAATAGTAGTTTTTCCACTTCGGCTTACGCAAACCCATGAGGCCCGAAAGGCAAATGGGCGGGCTTAGATAATATCCTTACGGTAAAAAAATCCCGGCTTGCCCGACCTTCACCTGGAATTTATTTTATGGGTGGGCTTGAGCAATACGTTAGTCCCGACCTTCGGGCTTGGCCCAAATCAGGCCCGTATAATAATCACCTCTAATATATTTTTTTTGAATTCATGTTTTGTTTGGTAGATAGGTCAGTTTAGGCCTTAAATCTTTTTTTTTTGCTTTCAAATTGAATGTACTCGCCAATGTTAAACCTGGACGTATAATCATTTGATAATAAGTAAGAATGAGCTGATTACAAATGGTATACATCAAGAAGACATAATTAAGAATTGAATGTCAAAGGGTGGTCGTGGAAAGCCAGCATTCAGGGAGGGCTAAAATGATTGATTTTTTTTTACAATTCTCCTTTTTTTCCCACTATTTTCGATTGTCGTTATGGTATATTCCTAACTTTTCATATCTCATTAAGTATGCACCATCTTCACGCAGCTTCTGTGAATTATTTCGTTCATAAGCAATCGCGTAACGTGCTTTTTATCGTAATTCATGTGATTTCGAATTTGCTCAATGGAAATGTGATTTGGTATTATTAATACAAATTATAATCCGCATATTATCACTTTTGAATTTAGCCTTTTCAGTTATTTTGAACACACAAAGTGAATAAAAATGTTTATTGTGTAAATCTCAACTCAACAAGCATACCCACCTTCGATTAAATTTCTCCTGAATAATTATTTATACCTCATCAATTAGGTTTCTTTGGGAGAAAGTGGCAACATTCAATAATTCTAGGAAGAAGGCGTGAGCAATCCCTCTCAGTTCCCGCTGAGTTCCTTCTATCTGCTTCGCTCGCTCGCTCTTTGCGTCTTGCATCTTCCCCAACTCGGGGATTGGACTCAGCCAGCGATCACAGAAGCCCGAAGAAAGAAAGATGTTCTTCCTCCGGGTCCACTCAGTGGACAACGACCACCCTCTCGCCACCGACTACGGCGGCTTCTCCTCCTCCTCGCCGTCGCGGATCCCTAAGTTCACCGAGCGGAGAGGCATGGTCCACCTGTTCCGGACGCTCTCGCACGCGCCTCTCTCGAGCCCCGGCTCTCGCTCCACCATCCTCTTCGTCGTCGCCGTCCCCAATTACTTCTCCCCCGACGACTTCATCCGCTTCTGCGGTCCTCGGATCGATGACGTCTCCGAGCTCCGATTCATCAGGTAAGGCTTCAATTTTTTTTTTCCTTCTCCTCTTGTTTTTTTGGGATTTCGACTAGTTTTTTCAGTTGGTGAAATGAATTGGGCTAAACGAAAGAGGGAATTCGAGGAATTAGTTTGCTTCGCCATCGATTATAGTTCGCCGATGAGAATCTAAAAGCTTGACTCGATTATTGAGAAATTTGTCATGATCATGCCTTGGGGTGTCCGATGATGAAAGTTCAAATTTGTGGAAGCATTCCATCGGTGGAACCGAGTTTTCCAATCTGGTTTCTTTTGAAATGCTTTTCAATAGTTTCAGTGATCATTGTGTTGCGAATTGTGTGTTTGATGTAGGAATGATGGGATGGAAGATAGGTACAGTGTGCTGATCGAGCTGATCGATCAAAAGACTGCTGATGGTTTCTATTGCACCTTCAATGGCAAGAATTTTTCGCCTGCTGAGGTATTTGCAATTTCTGCACCTGTTGTTTCCTGTGAGATCACATAGTCAATTTTCTTTTCACTTTTCGTACTCTTCTTATGGACATTCAGGCTGAGGTATGCCATATTCTATTTCTGCACGAAGTGGACTATACGGAATCAGCTGATGTAGCTAGCACGCCCCCATCGGGCTTTACGGAGCTACCATCTTGTCCTGTTTGTCTTGGTAAGCCATGCTAGTGCTCCCTAGCTGATTATGTTTCCCTTTCCGTGAGACGGAGTTATAGAGAGTTGTTCACAGTTCCAATTTTTTTATTTATTTAATTATCAGAGAGATTGGACCCAGATACCAGCGGAATTTTGAGTACGCAGTGTGATCATTCCTTTCATTGCTCATGTGGTACAAAATGGACTTACTTGTCTTGTCAGGTTATGCATTCTTCCACTGATACAGATTAGATGAATTTATACTGTAATTTCTCAGCTACTGCCACTATCTTTCTGTTAATCTGCTGATTGTGGATTAGTTGTTGGTTTTTGAGAATTAATATTGGGTATACCAATTGCGGCAGTATTGTTTTTATCCTGTACTTTCACGTTTTTTCTAATCAAGTTCCTTGTACTTTTAATTTGTTAAAGAAAGTCCTTCTACTTTTACAAACTTTCTAATCAAGTCTCTTTGACACCAAATCGGGCCAAATCCAGCTGGTGTGACCATCAGATGACTTTGTTGTGTGACGTGGATAAAATTTTTCTAATGTGGACGTCCATTATTTTATCCATGTCACACTTTGAGGTTGTCTACATTGGCTAAATTTTTCCATACATGTCCACATGGGCATCTGCATATTTTATTGGCATCATACGTTGTCATCGTGGAATGGCCACTTCAATTGAATTTGGTCGGATTTAGTGTCGGAAAGACTTGATTAGAAATTTTGTTAAAGTAGAATGACTTGATTAGACAAATTAAAAGTATAGAGACATTATTAGAAATAGTGTGAAAGTATATGAATGAAAAGTAGAAATTTCCTTTACTCTATTGTGCTTGCTAAGTTCAGGATTTCTTTTAAATTATCATGACATTTATTTGGAGATTCGGAATAGGTCAATGGTGCGGCTTCTTGGAGTTATTTTTTTGTTGATTATCATATTCTGACACAAGAATTTTTGCAATGTCTCATCACGTGTATTTGATCAGATGGTCCATCACTCTCGTGTCAAATTTCTCGTGAGTGAAATAGTGACAGCAGTAATAGCAGTGGCCAAGCATAAACAATAAGTTTATGTGTGTGTTCACAAGTACAGGGGATCATACTGATGTCAAAATCCTGACTTTGACCTCAAACATCTCCTGTCTTGAAGCTAAAATGGTTCATGGTCATATTTTACATTTCAAGTGATGTTCTACTGATTATGATTATGCTCTGTCCATGTGAATTTGTAACTCATGTAATATCAAAAGGTGAAGATGTGCCATGTAGGAGATATATCAATGGACATGTGCATGCTAACTTTTGCTTGATTAATCAATCTTTATGGTTAAAATAAGTCAACATGATGTTCTCCCATGCTGGTGATGTCCCAAGGGTCTTCCTTTGATTTTTTTGCAAGGTTCAATTACATTGCTAAAGATGTCAATTACGGCACATATCTTGATTTGATTTCAAGGAATTACTTTTATCGGAAATGTAGTTTCATTTTGCAACATCATCAGGGATGCTCGTCTGTGAACTGATTGTGAAGTAGATTCTGTTTGTTTTTTTTCAGGTTTGCCGACTATGCCAACAGCAAGACGAGGTGCCAGCCTGCTTTATTTGTGGAACAATGGAAAATCTTTGGGTTTGTCTAATATGTGGTTTTGTTGGATGTGGAAGGTGATAGATCCAGTCATGATGTGCTGGAATTTCCACTCACTCTATATTTTTAGTGATTAGATAGGCTGTCTTTATTGTAGCTTTCTTTTCTGGCTTTGTAGATACAAAGATAAGCATGCAATCAGCCATTGGAAAAATACGCAACATTGCTATTCTCTTGATTTAAGAACACAGCAAATTTGGGATTATGTTGGGGACACTTACGTTCATCGGCTTAATCAATCAAAAGCTGATGGCAAGCTTTTGGAGATGAATTCATACTGTGAATCACTTGAAGGAGATTGTGGTAGCTATGGTTGTAGCGAGGATTCCGAAATTAGTGGGGCGCTCTTCAGCAGCAAAATTGAAGCAGTAGGTTCATGTGTCCTCTTATTTGTATGCTGTGAATATCTTTGTTTTCTGGTTCTCCTGTCCATGCAAAGATTTGGAGTTTGGACTCAGTTAAGTGAGATGTTTGAAGTTTTGAGGTGCATGATGCCTTTTACTGTTTTAGGTGCTGACAGATGACAATGAAAGATTCTGTTTCTGGTTTTGTGCTTCACATGTTCATTTTGTGGGCTAAACGTCACATGTTTATTATTCGGCCTGCAAAATGTATACCTCCATTGTAATTATCAGACTTTCATCGTTTACTCTGACACTGTAGCTTTACTTTTTTGTAGATTTACGCCGACTATATTCATCTAGCTTCAACTCAGCTGGAAGACCAAAGAAAAGTAAGTATGCATATACCGAGACAATTTCAATTCTCCATGTTTAACATAGTCTTTTATATTTTAATTTTTTGACTGATCAGCCACCGTTATAAGTACTACTCGTGAAAGCTTCTCTCGATTGTGTTTTTGCTATAGGTTATGGTTTTTAAGTGCACATTTTAGGAGAAAACCATGATAGAACATTAGTTTAGTTATTTCAGATTCAAAAATGTTTCTCCATTTTGTTTATTGTTTTTTTAAGTGAACTCATTTTACTCTTGGAACTCTATGGGATTCTCAGAATTGTTGGGAAGAGAAGGAAAGTAATTATGCTTGTGTTGTTTGATCTCAGCTTCGTTTGCTTTTATATAGTATACAACATTTTTTACCTGTCAATTTGCATACTGCATATGTCTAATGAGCTTATATAGGAAGGAAGTATTAAAGAATTAGTGGGCTTGCATCAGGTTCAGAGAATTGCATAATTTCTGCTATTCTTCTATTATTATTTTTTTCTCACTAATACGTCTGTGTTAGAAAATGAATTGAGTTGCCCTAAGGTTCCAGGACTCTTTTATTATTGACTTGTTGTGATGAATAGGCTTAGAAGGAACAGTATCTGAATTGAAAACTTGTTAATGTATTGGAAGTGGAATTACAAAAGCCATTGGTTTTATATCAACTGCCCATGCTTCTGCTGGTGATAGTGTTTTGTTTCTAACCCATGGTTGTCATTTTCGTTACGTAGACTGCCATCATCCTTGGACTGACTTTAAGGAATACATTTTAAGTCCTTGGACGTATCATCCCCTGTCAATTCTTTTGTTTACTCTTGTTTTTCTCTGTTAGCATTATGAGTCTCTCATGTTAGAAGCCAGAAATAGTAAAGAAAATTCCAGACTAGAAGCAATCGAGAAAGCTGTGACTTCAGAGATTCAAGACATCCATAGTAAGCTGGAGAAACTTGGTGACGAAAAGAAGGCCGTGGCAGAGGTATGGGTTTAGTGTTCTCTCTTTTACCTTTCGCGATTTTATGTTTAAAGCTTGAGAGGAGGGCTGCCTGAAGCTATGGCTGATTGTTGTTTTGCTTGTTTTTCACATGCTTCATTTTCAATATTACAATCAGATGCAATAGTTCTTCACTAGGACATAACAGTAACAGATGTCGCTCCTTGTGGTTGCAGCTTAATCAAACTCTTATCCAGAACCAAGATATAATGCGGAGAAAGGTTAAGGAAATTGAAGAGAGGTATGTTTCCTTGCCGATTTCTCTAGACAAATCTAAATAGCAATATCTGTCAACTCTGAAACACACCACAACACCATGCCCACCCCCCGCCCCCCAAAAAAAAAAAAAAACGTTTTCCTCCACACACGCATATCGTACCATATCTTGTAATTAGCACATATATAAGAGTTAGTTTCGCAGATTAATTCATGGGCATTCTGCATAACCCTGTATAGAAAATAGTTAACAAACAAAAGAATCCCATAGCATCCATAGTCTCATACAACATAACCAGTTAAATGAAGCAGCATTGTAGTAATAGTTCATGTAAGTGAGGTTGGTCATGAGAGAGGAAGTGGGAACAGAAAGAAAGAGACAAAATAGGGGGAAAAGGAGAAATGAGAGAATGCACCACGTGTGGAGAAAGTTCCATGTGTCAGCGCCTTATATTATTTTGTTCCTTCGTTTATATATGCTCCATCTGTAATTTTGTTTTCCATTGAAGTTTTAGTGCTACTGCTTTAGAGGTCGAACTTTATCACAGAAATCAATGTTAAAACTTCATGGTCGTGGTTCAATTTCAAAGTACTTTTTTACACACTAGTGAAATTTGAACAGTATTATGTGATGCTTAGGGACTGAAATTTTAATTGATACAGTTCAACATTGAAATTTTGCTAATTCCAATTGGAGTTCAATTGGTTGTTCATACTGTGTTGTGTTGACATTTCAACTTCCACAAAATAGAAAAAAAAGGAAAAGAAGATACACTTGGTAGACTTAAAGCTTATTTGAGCTTCACATGCCAAGCAATGTAGGTGTAGATGCCTTTTGAGTAGCTTAATATGCATACGGCATCTTCTTTATAGAGAATATTCATACAGCCTTTTGAAGTATGCTCGTCTTGTCTGTCTTCATTCAAGTTATGTGGGCTAATCTTTCCTGGATAAGCATTATTATCGATTGTACCGACACCTCCAGAGTAGACGAGTCCAGTCAATTTAAAGCTGTCAGGGGAACTTAGTCTTCCCTTCTGATTTGACATGAATGAAGGACACATGCGCTTCTGTGCATCTGCAGGAATACTCTGTCACTGAAGTCGAAGGATGAAGAGATACTTGACTTGGAAGAACAGGTTTACTTTTTAACCTTAAAAGTGTAATAATTTGTAGAGTTTTGATATAATATTGCGAAAACTCTGCGCGCACGCCCGTAGTGTGTGTTGACCGTAGTATGTCCTTGTCATCCTTCACAGATTAGAGATCTTAAGGTGTATATTGGAGCCCAGAAAACACTCGATAAGATGAATGATAAAGATGGCGTCAAAGGAGGAACCCTGTTACCAGTGCCTTTGCAGCAGTCAACCCCAGCCAGAAAGAGCACGAAGCCCAGTCGAAGACGGAAATAAGCAGGTGTCACTTTGTGTGCGGATGCTTGACAAGTAAACAAGAATGGCGTGAATGTAGTTAATTTTTTTCACTGTATCATCATTCGTCGTTAGTAAGGAGGAAAACTACTGTTAGCGGCACGTGCGGGATGCAAGGGGGGCCTGAGGATGGTATTTCACCGCCCCAGTGTTTCTTAATGTCAAGCACTTCTTAACATTGTAATTATGTACTCGGCCAAAAGATGAAAATTAAAGAAATTACCATTCTCAGTTTAGTTGTTGCAGTTCCACTGATCAAACCAAAGCATTCTTGATAGTATACTTAAAAAACTTACCGTAGAAACTATTTTTCTCCTCAAAATTGAACAAGTTTAGCTCTCGACTTCACTTATTCTATGTGTTGCTCTACTATGGAAATATATTTATAATTTTTGTCTTTGGAACAAAATAAAAAGTTTATATACCAACAGGAGTTTTGAATGAAATTTCGATTCTACCAACTGCCCTCAGTTTTGTGATTGTGGTATTGCTACTTCTTTTCCGTGATTAAACACTTTGATCCATATTATGTTGAGTTCTGACTTATTATACCTCACAAAAAATACTTGTTTTGCCAAGTTGCCTCCCAATGGCAATGGTAATCTCATGTGCTGAGAAATAATACCCTTTGGTGGCTGATACCATAGTAAGGGAAGGTGATTGGAATACAGATGAGATAATAAAAAAAAGGCTCGTTGTCATGCTCCTACCTGCTCGTGTTCATTTGCAAATGAAAATATCAAGTCGTCAAGCAAACTATAAAAGCTCGAGAAATGACTGACTTCTGTCCCCGACGATACAGTGTTTAGTCGACTGCGGTTAAAACACTGTCACCCTAAAAAAGATGGAACTTAATTCCTAAAGATTGCAGTTCAATAAGAAAATGTCGAGATAGACTGTGGTGAAGAGGTATTTACTGTCATCCAAGGTCTTGAGTGCTGTTGCACTCGAATCGCGTTCATAATAGGAACGCAGGAAGAAGATGAAGTTTTCCTTTTGCCACGAAACAACAAGAAAGGAGAACCTGCTGAGTGCTAAAAAATGCTACTTAAGCAAATTAAAAAGAATAAATAAAATTCATAAAAGATATACTTTCAGCATGACGCAGAAGGAACAAGAAAAGAAGCCACCTAAGAGAACTAACCCTGTTCCTCTGGTCCTTCAGCTTGTCTACTAAAATCAGATAAACCTGCCTCCAACTTGAATATGCAATGCCTTCTACGCAACGCCCTAATCTCATGCTCTTCTTCTTCACTTTCAGTCGGCCTAAATGAATATAACAAAACAAATTATTGCCGCTAGACTTGAGCAGAAGTCGATTAGGATGCAACTGCTTCAGAACAACCTCTTTTTTCGTACTTAATGGGATAGGATTAATTTGTCAACACAAAGTTTTCTGGAAGGATTTGTTCCGCTGGAGAAGGATGCCTTCATGACCTGACGTATGCTGAGGACATAAGCATCAATATATCCACAGTGAACATTAACCCTTTTATTTTTTGGAGCACTTTATACTACATTGCTCTCTCTGCCCAAAACTTAGGCATGTTTTACTTGGAAAGCAAGATGCAGCAGTGGTCTGGTACCTGAGAGTCAGCGCCAGAAGACGCAAGAACATTTAAGGCCTTAGAGAAGGCAAGGCCGGTAACTCTTTTCTGATGTCCTCTTAGTTTTGCCTTGAACTGAGAAAGTGAAACAGTCGTTATCCATAACTTTGTTGCGGATAACAAGGTTAACTTTCGACGACAATGAAAACAGGTCTCGCCTCATCAACTCGCACATTGTAGATTTGAATAGAGGAGTCCCCTCCATTCCTATTGCAATAATGGTATTGTCTCGAGGAAGGATAGCCAAAAATGTTGCTCCTTGTCATGCGGGAACAAATGTTGTCATCGTCTGGATATCAGCAGGCAGGATGGCATTAACAACTTTGTAAGTAACAGTGGGACATATGTGCCAAGAGGTACTTGCCTCAATGGCATCTCCCTCTTGGGAAAGGGAGAGAGCAAGTTCGACCATTACATCTCTTAATGGGTGAAAAGAGGCTCTCGCCTTCTTTTCTTTAACCAGTAAGAGCAAAAAGATTCCGTTGAAGACAGAGAAAAACCCTTGTCTCGCTTAGCAAGTGAAATAGGACATATGCTGCACTTCAGACCCTACCAAATAATCCCCATGAGAATCAGAGCAATTGCTTCTGTGGACCTCCTGACAATAGAGTTCAATACTTTCTACACGTGATAGAATCAATTAAAGCCAGAATGGCAGGACCTGAGTTTGTGTAGCTTAATCTCGAGACTTGCTTCATTTTATTAGCTTCACTGGTGACAGTTAAATGTAACACCCAAAGTGAAAAAGAAAGAGTCTAGAGAACTGGGCACTAAAGGATAGGTGCAGAAATTAATGCAAAGAGACACTCGGTGACGCACAGCTCCACCTGCATATGTATCCAAGAGTGTCTGTGTGCATAGGCATGTACGCATACTGTATCTTTACATGTGAACAGAGCATACGATACACATGACATCAAAACCCAGTTGAAACAGTCAACAAAAAAATTCTGGCAAAAAGTAGAACCTTGACTTGAACCGTCTTGCCGTATCATTATAGAACTAAGAGAACTCTGTGCGGTCTACAAGCAAAAATACAGTGCCTTCACCCATGCTACTCTTTTTCTGGGAATACCTATCCTTTTGCCTCTAGTGTTTGTGTAATTAGATTCAGCAGGTAATTTTCCACTCAAAGTTTATGGAAACTTGCAAGCTCAAAATAGCTGAATTCACAAGCTTGGCATTCCTGACAAGCATCAATGTGGTGCACAGTGTTATGCTTTTGCCTGCCATGTACAAAGCAAAATTCATCTTGTGAATACCGTGCCTTGTACCACATGTAACTGCATGAGAGTCCATAGAACAATCCATCTCATTGGATTCCAAGCAAAGGATTTGTGGTCCGAAACATCCGAGGTGTTCCATCTAAACGAGAAAGCCATTCCTGTGGGGGCTGGGAATATTTTTTTATGATTGAGAGAATATTCGGTGTTCCGTAGTATCACATCAGCAGCTAATGTAGTGAGCATTTATCTGTTTAGGTCCACTTACAAATTGACACATGTTCATAGTACTACACCAGCAGGTGATGTGGGCCATTGTTCGTGTTTCAGAGGTAGCAGATCACAAATAGAAGCACTTTGTGGGAATGGTAGCTTAAACCATTTCCAAGCTCGAAATTACTTGGGTTTACCGTGTTGAGAAGACCGACTCCTGACGTTCTAATGATACTATTCGGATTTGTGACCATCTTCCTGACAAAACCATATGGGAGAATAAATCTCTCTGAAAGTGCCTAGGTTGCGACTCATTCCGATTGAGCGTATGGATCATTTCTGTCACTTTATGTCCTTTCAAAGTAATTACATGCTTGTGCAAATATAATGATTTCACAATAAATTTGCATGACCAGAGTGTGGCTGCTTTACATGTTCAAAGGATGTCAAGGCTCAACGGAGACTTGAGCCACCCACTCGCAGATAAGAAATACCTGCCAATCATATTTAGGTCTTCGTCAAGCCTACCGGGAAAGTTGACTTGGTGCCAGTATATATTAAAGTCCCCAACCGGAGGAGTGAAAATTCCGAAACTCCCTTTTAGAGAGCCAACCATGGAGTCCAAGCTCTACGAAGCCGCCGTGAAAGGAAAGGTGCATTCTTTGCTTGAGTTGCTCGGAAAAGATAAGTTGCTTCTTGACCGAATCATGACCGGGAATCGCACCGAGACTCCTCTGCACATCGCAGCCATGCTCGGACACTTGGATTTCGTGGAAGAGGTCCTCGCTCGGAAGGCTGAGTTGGCAAATGAGCAGGATTCTCAGAGATCGACGCCTCTTCATCTTGCTGCAGCAAAAGGGTACCTTAACATAGTGGCAAGCTTGTTAAGAGTCAGCCCTGAAATATGTTTCGTTCGTGACAAATACGAAAGAAACCCTCTTCATGTCGCGGCCATGAAAGGCCATGTGGATGTGTTAGAATGCTTGGTTCGAGTGAGACCAGATGCGGCCCGTAGTGTCGTCGAACATGGCCAGACGATCCTACATTTATGCGTGAAGCATAACAAACTGGAAGCTTTGAAGCTTTTGATAGATATCTTGGGTGATGATCAGTTCATCAACTCGAGTGACGAATATGGCGACACTATTTTGCATTTGGCTGCTGCAGATAGGCAAACTAAGGTATGTTCATACAACCAAGCTTATGTAGTAGTCAGATTTAGTGAGCCTATCAAAAAAAGAGGCTATTCTAAGATGGGAAAATAAAACAAATAGTCCTTAAACTTTGGCCCAATATGCAATGTCATTTTTAAACTTTTAATTTGTATGACATGGTCCTTGAGCAATTCGTAAATGTTCGATCTAGTTAATTTGTTTCATATAGTCTCCCAACTTTCCATAACAAAGTCAAATAAGTCATTCGATACTATTTGTTGCCCAAATTTTAGAATATCTTTTCATTTCAATTAATATCCTAAATCAACAAAAAAATATTGTTTGTCTATTAGATTCGATAAATTGAAAGTTTAGAGACTAAATTGAATATTTAAGAATAGTGCAAGGACCACATTGAACGGATTAAAAGTTCAAGGATGACATTGCACATTGAGTCAAAGTTAAGTGACTATTTGCGTTATTTTCCCTTCTAGGATATTTGAGTGTTCTCGAAATTTTTGGAAGCTAAAAGGTATCCATTTATAAATCATAGAAGGTGATGATATTTGGAAAAGAAGTAACTGGTCTAGATAATTAACTACAATTTTACACTTTGCAATATTTTTATGTTAATTTTATCTAGAATAGAAGGAACATAAAACTAGATATAAGCAAAAGAGGTTCAACATGATGGAGATGAGATAGCAGAAGAGATTCAACAAGGCATGGGTTTCCCTTGTGAAGGCGTCAAATAATAGTCACAAACACTACAAGACTGGTAACAAATCTAATCCTGAAATGTATGTAACTGTTGTTTACCCTCTACAGACTATAGGCTTCCTGATTAATAAAGGAGTAAACCCGAACATTACGAACTCCAGAGGTTTCACGGCACTTGGCCTATTAGCACAAGGCGAAAGCCTGGGAAGAGCCTCAAAGATCAAGGATTCTGCCCCTCAAACTTTAGAGAATCACGACCCATCCAGACAAATAGTATGCACCGATAACATGGTCACCGCCTTCCATCCATCCTTTGGGGAGGAGGACGAAAGGGAAAGAAAGAGAAAGTGGCAAAACGGTATGCATAAGACGCTAATGGTGGTAGCGATATTACTTGCTACCATGGCATTTCAAGCCAGTATAACCCCGCCTGGCGGCCTTTGGCAAGAAGATGTCTCGGATGATGGAAAGATACCACATAATGCGGGTGAATCTGTGATGGCAGATAAGTACCCAATAGCGTACAAGAGATTCATAATATGTAACACGATAAGTTTCATTGCATCACTTAGCATCATTATGATTCTCATAAGCGGTCTTCCTCTAAAGCAACGTCGGATCACCACGTGGATTGCAATGCTGACCATGTGGGTCGCGATAACCTTCACGGCTGCGACTTATGCCATCTCCATATTTGTCTTCACACCGGCGAATGAAATGGATTCTATAGATGGAACAGTTGCATGGGCGGTGCTGGCATGGGTTATATTGATGGCTCTTCTCTTCCTATGCCACATTGTTCGCTTCATCCTGAAATTGGTACGCAAAGTCCTGAAATACGTCCGCAAAGCCTCGACAGAACGACGCAGGGAGGAGGATCTCATGGCTTAGTAGCTGTATATTGCTGCAAATGGGTTTGTCCCAGAAGAAGTGCCTTGACCCCTAAGGCCACGCAAGAGGAGATGCTGTCCAGTATGTGTTGTTAATTGTGCCGATTAGTATGCTTAGCTACAATGCATTAGAGTATGCATGCATGTGTGTCTGTGCTAGTGAAATGAATAAATGTTTTAAGCGTGTTGAATCAATGTGAAAGGTGGATGTAATGGATGGTTGTTTCATTCGATTTGATTTGTGGCGATTAGGATATGACTTTAATGGATTTAAAGTCCAAAAATCTCAGCCATGGGATCAATTTTAATTAATGTAACGTGGATCGTGCTTGGTTGTCTCTTCACGCGGACCCACGTCGCTCCTCCTCTCCACTTTGCTTGACCGCAAGGAGTCAAGGACCGTCAGCTGCTCTGAAACCGAAGCCCACGTGCTGTCCCTGCCTCGCATCTCGAGGATGTCGTCGGCCACTCCGAATTTACCGAATTTGCCACCCTCGAGCGCACGTGGCGCGCGTTCGAGCGAGTTCCCGTGCTCTCCCCAGCCGAGGCGACCGGGGGGGTTGGCCTTTCGGAGCGCGATTTCTTATGGCTTTTGAGAAAGGAGATGGGAATATGCAGCGCTCCTCGACAGCGCTATATGGCCAGACAGACATGGACTCGACCTTAACTGAGGTGGCCCCATATTTTGGCCTCTTTCTCCACTGACTAATGATACAAAATTAGGTTGCACTAAAAAATATGTGGAAAAAAGTCATAAAAAATTTTAAATTTTATCTATTGTAACATATTTTTTTAAACTTTTTTTATGTAACATCAAAAACTTTAAACTTGTATATGCATGACACATCTATCCCAAATACTAAAAACCCTAAACTTATACCTTCGTGACACATTTATTTTAAACTTTTTTTAATACTAAAAATCCTTAAAAAATTTATGACACCAATTTTTTTGGATAAATGTGTCACATGAATAAAAGCTTGAGATTTTTGGTGTCATAATAAAAAGTTTAAGATAAATGTGTCATATAAGTACAACAGTACAAGTTTGAGTGTCATAGTGGCATAATTTATGATTTTTTTTATGACTTTTACCCAAAATATAATAAATGTTTAACATTTAATAAATTAAATACACACACACATATATACTTTAAGTTAAATTACAGAAAGAATTGCATAAATATCTATGCGATATTAATTTATGTTAAACAAAAGTTGGACTGTGAGAGTAGCCAGAGAAGGGAAAGTTAGTATATGGAGAATTAGAGACAGGGTACAGGACGTGTGTTCGGTTCCTCGCATTTGGAAGCATAAACTGTTTCGTATTGGGGGACTTGTGTCTTGTCTGATCCTTTGTATTGGTGGAGAATTTGTTGATACGCGGATTTCCGTACCTAACTTGGGTTTCGTCGTTAAGAAAAAGCTAGAAGTCAAACCAAATAAATTGTTAAGACCTAAAATACATTCAGCACTGTACTCTAATGGCTCAAAGTAAATCGATTGCACAGGTAACTTCAAGTCAAACCTTATGCACCACAGCTTTTTTTTTTGCCAAGGCTAAACTTAATTCATTTGTGAAAAATGAGCTACCAGTACGTGCCCGTTTAGATAAAACTGAAAAATAATTACTGAAAATTCCTAGTGCTGAATTTCACTTATAGACCATTTTGTGTACTTAAAATGAAAGAAAATGTTGTTTGATAATAATTAATTTCCGCAGCATTACGCGGAAGGTGCATGGAACCTATGCACGTGCTTTCATTGAAATTTGAGATCCAAATCCGACTTGATTATAAAATCGGGGCGTGGAAACTAATTTTTACTGATAGTGGAGCACGCATGGGGCTTTCAAGATTCCTTCGCCTCTTCTGGCGAAGGCTTCACGGATGGATAAATTTGCAATAATATTAAGACAACACTCGAGGGCAAGTTGGGTTTTGTCATTTTTTATCGGTTAGTTATTTATAGGATAGAGTATTATTTGTCACTGTATTTGTCGCCATAATCACTTAAACAAGGTTATATTCTAGTATTTCACTTAATGTCTTAGCCATTAGTATGTGCATATATCTTTAAAAAAAAGGTATTGCAACTGACGCAATCTCAAGCTATTGTATAACTATTTTGAGAAGATACTCTTCTGCCACATCAGTTTTAAGACGGGTTCCAAAAGCAACACGTGTCAAAAGTAAATCTATCTATTAGAAATTTTAAAAAGCCTCTCTCTCCTCTCTCTAACCCACTCTATCCCCATTACTTCATTTACTCGTCCGTTTACTTTTCTCTCTCTGCAACTGCAACTGCAACTTCAAAGCTCAAACTCCAAGAAAGCGAGCTTCCTTACACCTCCATGATTGTCAGAGAGCTTAAAGGATGAGACTTTTTTCTTACAATTATAAACTGACCATTAACTTATTTCATAATCGATATGGAATAATTTCAACAATCTCCTTCTCATATATCGAGCATTGGATCGGAGTAGCGACAACCCGCATCTTTCTCGAGTGACTTTTGGGTATTTCTCCCGAGTGACTTTTGAGTCTAGACTTGTTGACAATTTAGGCTCTGATATTAGTGTTGGGTGGTCTTGGATCTCTCTTACTTCAAAAGTTAGTTCAAATGATAATGCTTTTTCTTACACTTATAAACTGATTACCAACCCTTTTTACAATCGGTATAAGACAATCTCAACATTTTTCACATTATAAAGTGTGGTTTTTTTCCCCAATGTTGCATTTATTAATTGGTAGGCGTTCTTGATGGATAAATCGCTCCCTTGGAAAAAAGAAAGAAAGAAATCCAAGATGTAACTAGGGCAAAAAAGTTTGTCAATCATTTATGTTGTCTAGAGAAAAGACAAACGTTGGTTCAAAGTATTTGGAGGATCAAGAACTCTAGCAGCAAAAGATGAAATTAGTGAGGTCCTAGACCTTTTACCTTGCATGGTACGCAAAATATTTAGAGTGAATGAACCAAAACTTCCATTATTAGAATGACAATATGGAAATTTGTCTACGTAGGTGGGGTTTCCTCTCCATCTTGAAATATATATGAATGGGTTAGTCAAATTATTTAGATAAAAAAAATTGGAATCATAGAAAGATCGATCGGGGCTATTTGTGCAAAGCACATAATGCTGAGTTCTAGCCGACCAACGGTCCAAGACTCTTCATGTCAATCCAACCGCCGTGAGGCTTCGGCCGAAAAATAGAAAAGAAGAAAAAAGGGATAATGACATAAATGATTTTTGAACTTTAACACAATGTGCAACGTAATTCTTGAACTTTTAATTTGACACAAATTATTCATGAACTTTAGCTTAATATTCAATGTGATCCCTGAACTTGAGCTAAAATTCAAGAATTATTTATGTCAAATTAAAAATTCAAAAGCCATATTATAAATTGAGTTAAAATTTAAAAATTATTTATGTCATTTTCTCAAGAAAAATCCTCTGTGAGGCATGCCGCGGATAGAACAGTCACAACACAAGTGATTTCCGCTAGGGGTGAGCATGGGCCGGGTGGGCCGGTCCTAGAGGTGGAACCTGTTCCCGACCATGTTATAACCGGTTCCCACTTTTTGGGACCGGGACCCGACCCTGTTTGCCTAGACCCTGTTTTGGACCCGACCATATTTTTTCGGTCCGGAAACAGGGTAAACAGGGTCGACTCTGTTTACACAATTTTTCCTTAATCCCGTAAAGATTTATGTAAAGCGAGCAGTGTTTTTTTTGTCGTCGAGCGTCGAATGAACTGATTAACGAGGAGACTCTAGCAATCGTAGTAATTGACATACGAGTGTATAGTCTATTTTAGGATTTATAATAGTCTACTCTAGGATTTTTATTTTTTTTACAAAACCGGTCCTATAAAATCGGTCCGGGTGGGCCTTCACCTGGAACCGGTTCCCAGACCGGTTAGAACCAGTTTCGAAAATTTGGAACCGGTTCCCGGACCGGTTTGTATGGGAACCGGTTCCCGGACCGGTTTTCCGGGTGGGTCGATCCGGGAACCGGGTGAACCCGATCCGGTTGCACACCCCTAATTTCCACAGCATTTGGCGGGAGGTGTGCGGAACCCAACGAGCAAATGCTCACGTGCTCACATGCAATCACGCGCGACGCCCACTTGCTCCCGGTGCTTCGGTCGAAACTTGAGACACACGACTTGACTTGACTTGCCTTTTGCCTTTTATATTAATAAAAGAAATTAGAAAAGAGAACTAACGAGCAATACTTACTCACGTGCTCCTCTGCTGGGATCTCCACCGATGCTCAGCGTCGAATGCGGAAGGTGAACGCACGTGCTTTCATTGAGATTTGAGATCCAGCACTGTCTTGGCTTGGCTTGGCTTGGCTGGGCTGGCCTTTTCCATTACTAAAAGAATAGAAAACAAAACGAACGACACACACTCACATGCTCCTGCTGCTATTGTACATGAGTCAATAACAAAAGCATATCAATCGTGGGATTATATAGGATTTTCTTATTAAAAGTTTGCAGGACGCTTTACTTTTTTTTATATCCACGATGGAATTTTTTTATTTTCAAAAGAGATTCGTTTGAAAAGGTAAATGCTAAACCGCGTCTTCATTTAACAGTTTAAGTTTTTAAAATAATTGACAGTGGTCTCACAAAATCTCACATAGTATCAGAGATGAAGGTCATGAGTTCAAATCTCTCCTAAATATGTCCACACTTAGTGGCGCAAGGGGATTTCATTTATGAACAGTTGTCAATGATTCTATAAAATCTCACAGTAAATCTCAAAATAAATCTCTTCCAAAATAATTTTCTCAAACTAGATTTCTCCTTGCTACATCATATTTAAAGATTATCTAGTCAATAGTCATTACCCTCCATCCAAGTCACTTTGATCTCTCTTCTTAAATTAATAGTTTTTAAGGTTTTATGTTGAAATCCTAACTTCTCCCCTATATTTCTTTCATATAGAGGCTCTGAAAGTCCATCTCTATATGCATCGTCATAGTGAAGAAAAAACAAAACCGTTGTAGTTAAGCAGAAAAAAGCTTCAAGATGCATATTTAAAGACTACGACACCAAGAGAGCTCTTCCTTGAGAGGCAGTGCCCTGGGTTAAGAAATTTTAAAATAATGTGTATATATATATTATATAGAGACTGGTCTGGGCCGGGCGGTCAGGTCCGATCCTATGCCCCTCGGAATCGGGGATCGGACCACCCGGCCATCGGTTCCACTTATAGGGACTAGGGACCGGCCGGTCCCGATTCGGTCCGAGCCACTTTGCTCACCTCTACATTTTACAGTCCACTTTAACTCCAACTAATGACTTTGAGACATATAAATCAATCTACAATGTCGTTGAACCCACATGTTCTCTAGCATGGCAATGATCCATCAATCCTAACAACAAAACCTAGACACTCTTACTGTTGAGGTTGTCAAGGGGCTAATAGTCAAGGGACATCCCCACCTTTTGAGCTAATTCCTTGGATGAGAGAGGCCCAAAACTGCCCAAAACCACCCAATACTAGTATTAGAGCCTAGGTTGCCAACAAGTCTAGATTCAAGAGTCACACATGAGAGGTACAGATTGTTGCTGCTCCGACCCAGGGCTTGATGTGTAAAGAGAAGATTATTGAGATTGTCCCACATTGATTATGGAAGGGGCTAGTGGTCAATTTAAAAATGTGAGGGAAAGCCATACCTTTTGAGCTAGCTTTTGGAGTAAGAGATGCTTAAGACCACCTAACACTTACTGCGTAGGGGCTAGCTTTTGAGGCACAGAGAGAACATGAGTTCTCTTTAATGTATTGCACACACTTTTCTTTAAAGTTAATACTACGTAAAATCCTAAATCGATATACATGTGACAAATTTATCATAAACTAATTTTTGACCACAAAAAACTCCAAAATGATATACTTGTAACAAATTTACCAAAAATTAATTTTTTGACCACCACAAAATCTAAACTGGTATACCTGTGACAAATAAAGGGTAAAACCCCAAATTAGTATATATGTCAACTGTTATGTGTCATTCAACTCAGTTATTTGACGATAAAATTTAACGAAAATTAACGGATGACAAATTTGTCACAGGTATATCAATTTGGGGTTTTTAGTGATTAAGAAATCAGTTTTGGGTAAATTTGTCACAGATGTATCAATTTGAAGTTTTTCGTGATATTAATCATTCTCTTTAATTGTGAAGGTGAATTTCTCAAATATTTTGTCTCCCTCCTTTTCCTCCTCTTTTACGTGTTGCGGTGTTATCTTTTTATACCTAGCTAGAGCTCCCCTAGGCAACCCTAATAGATTGGCCTCTCCTTTGCCGACTTCCTCTTGAGACTTCATATATTTCGGGATAAGTACAAAAAAAGTCTCAAACTTTTTGCAATTGTGACAATTCAATCCATTAGACCAATTTTGGCTGGGCAGCGCTGATGTGGATACCAGTGAGGTGGTCGCCATTGGCCGATCGCCGAGGTCCGGCAACCAACTGGAGGAAGAAGAAGGGGAGGAAAAGAAAAAAGAAAAAAGGACAAAAAAAATTATTAAAAATTTGACACGTGAGCATCGGCCGGCTGGCCAGCTAGCGTCTATGTTAGCGCCTGCTAGCCAAAATTGGCTTAATGGACTGAATTGGTACAATTCTAAAGATTTAGGACTCAATTGGCCAAAAAATTTCTTTCTTTCTTCACCGTTTTCTTCCTTTCTCTTTTTCTATTTTTGTTTCTTTCCTTTCAAATAGTGTTCAATTACTTCCAGTTTTGACTAAGAAAAATCAACTTGCCTACTTTAAGCATGATGTGCATCTTTAATATTGGAAAGAATTGGCCAGTTAATTCTCCCAAAAATGTTCAGAATATATTCCTCAATAACGAATGTTTGCTGAAGTCCCTATACTGCATATATGATATCTGGTCGAGCAAAGGAAATAAATGGGTTAGGCCGAATTTCTTAGTCTAATTAACTTAATTAAGCTCGGAATCTCCTTGCGCTAGTCTAATCTAAATGTAATTATATGTGGGCTTACTATTAAGGAATGCAAAATGCTTCTAATACGTATATGTAATTGAACTAGTATTTTTTTTAGGGACTGGGATCAATCTTTAATTTTTTTTTTATGTAATATATAACTAATTGGGTCGTCGTATAAAATTTCCCTCACAACTGCTAGTTTGGCTTAGAGACTTTGTTCCCTCTTGACGCATATGATGAGACAAGTTTATAGAGAGATGTTCACAGTTGTGACCTTTTCTTGGCTTTTGATGTCGTTGAGATTGGACCCAGATGCCAGTGGAATTTTGAGTACGCGGTGTGACCATTGCATTCATTGCTCATGTGGTACAAAGTAGACTTGCTTGTCTTGTCAGGTTAGCCATATGCTGATGCAGATTAGATTAATTTAGACCATAATTTCTCAGCTGCTGCCCTTTTTCTGATATTTGCTGATTGTGGATTAGCTGTTGGTTTTTTGTAATCAGTCTTGTTCTTATCCTATACTTTCACGTTTTCTCTATCGTACTTTTACTTTATCGAATTAAGTTCTTCAAATTTCACAAATTTTCTAATCAAGTTCCTCTAACATAAAATCCGGCCAAATCCACCTGACATGACCATGGATGATGTCGTTGTGTGACATGGGCATCCGTATCCGCATCATACCGGGGCGTTGTTCAACGGTCACGTTAGCTAAATTTGGTTGGATCTTGATTAGGTAATTTGTGAAAGTAGAAAGACTTGATTAGACAAATTAAAAGTATATGGACGTAATTAGAAAAAAAAAAGTGAAAGTACAAGGATGAAAAGTATAAATGTTTATTTATTTTTCATTCAGGCTTATGCTGGATCTTTACTCTATTGTGCTTACAAAGTTCTGGATTTCTTTTAAATGATTATGACATTTCTTTGGTGATTTGGAATAGGTCAATGGTGTGGCTTCGTGGACTTATTTTTGGTTGTTTCTCATACTCCGACACGAGAACATTTGCAGTGTCTCATCATGGTTATTAAATCTGATGGTCCTGTCACTCCTGTGTCAAATTTCTTGCCAGTCAAAGGGTGACAAAAGTAATAGCACTGGCCAAGCATGAAATATCGAGTTTGTGTGTTAAGTACTCACTGCTTACAAGTATAAGGTGATCATAATGATATCAAAATGCTGATCTTCGACCTCAAACTTCTCCTGGCTCTTAGATAAGATGGTGCGTGGTCATAGTTTACATTTCAAGTGATACTCTGCTGATTGTGATTATGCTCTGTCCATGTGAGTTTGTGGCAAAAATGTTTCTTTGAACTCGAGTATTTTTCAAAAGATGGAGAAGTGCCCTGTAAGAGATACATCGACGGACATGTGCATACTGACTTTTGCTTGATTCGTCAATCTTTATGTTTAAGATAAGTCAATATGATACTCTCCCATGCTGGTGATGGGCTAAGGGTCTTCCTTTGATTTTGCTGCAAGGTTCAATTGCATTGCTAAAGATTTCATGTTTGGCACATACTTGATTTGATTGCAAGAATTAACCTCTATCGGAAATGTGGTATCATATTGCAACTGTCATCAGGGATGCCCATTTGTGAACTGGTTGTGAAGAAGATTGTGGTTCCGTTCTTTATCGGGTTTGCCAACGTGCCAGCCTGCTTTATTTGTGGAACAATGGAAAAACTTTAGGTTTGTCTAATATGTGGTTTTATAGGATGCGGAAGGCGATGCATCCGGTCATGACGTGCTGGAATTTTCACTCTCTCTATATTTTAGTGACTTGATAGGCTGTCTTGTTACAGCCTTTCTTTTCTGGATATGTAGATACAGAGATAAGCACGCAATCAGCCATTGGAAAAATTGCACAACATTGCTATTCTCTTGATTTAAGAACGTGGCAAATTTGGGATTATGTTGGCGAAGCTTACGTTCATCAGACTTAATCGATCAAAAGCTGACGGCAAGCTTTTGGACATTCCGAATTCATACTGTGAATCACTCGAAGGAAATTGTGGTAATTGGGGTTGTAGTGAGGATTCCGAAATTAGTGGGGCGCTCAGCGGCAGTAGCTTCATGTGCCCTCTTATTTGTATGCTGTGAACATTTTTGTTTTCCAGTTCTTTTGAGTTTGGACTCAGTTAAGTGAGATGTTTGAAGTTTGTAGGTGCATGATGCTCTTACTGTTTTTAATTGCTGACAAATGACAATGAAAGATTCTGTTTCTGGTTTTGTGCGTCTCATGTTCATTATTGGGCCTGCAAAATGTATATTGCCTCCATTGTAATGATCAGACTTCCCTCTTTTACTCTGACACTGTAGATATACCTATCTCAATTCTCCCTGCTTAACATAGTCTTGTACATTTTTATTCTTTGACTGATCAGCCACGGTAATAAGCATTACTCGTGAAAGCTCTCTCACTTGTTTTTCGCTTTGGGTATTCAATGGTTCTAAGCACACATACGCTTGGAGAAAACCATAATAGAACATTAGTTTAGTTACTTCTGATTCAAAAAATTTCTCCATTTTCTCTTCCCTCTTTTTAATTGACCTCATTGTACTCTTGGAACTTCTGTGGGAATGACAGCATTGTTGCGAAGAGAAGGAAAGTATTTGTGTTTGTGTTGTATAATCTCAGTTTCGTTCACTTTGTTTGTTTTTTTTACTCAAGAAAAGATAATTTTTGCTTCTCAAAGTCTACTTTTATTCTGGTTGGGATAAGATATATTATACAAGATTTTTAATACCTGTCGGTCTGCAGACTACATGTGCCTAATGAGCTTATAGATGAAGTATAAAAGATTTAGTGGGCTTGCATCAGCTTCAGAGAATTGCAAAAGTTCTACCATTCTTCTAGTTTTCTTGTTTTTTCCTCACTATTTGGTAGGAAATGAATTGAATCGCCATGGGGTGCCAGGAATCTTGTATTATTGACTTGTTGAGATGCATAGCGTTGAAAGGAATAGGCATAAAGTTTGAACGAAACCGTTCTAGGATATAAAAATTAGGAACGATTTATGGCAATTTTTGGACAAGCGATTAATGTGGGCAGATTTTGGACTGGAGTTAAAAATGTTGAGTTTTTCTTAAACAAAAAAAAAAGTTCGGGATAGATCTGGGACTGAATCTAAAGTTTGGAGTTTTTTCAGAGACCAAAAAAAAGTTCGAGATAGATTTGGGATTGAACCTAAAGTTTAAGGCTTTTTCTAAGACAAAAAAAAGTTTGAGGCAGATTTGAGACTAGACCTAAAGTTTGGGAATTTTTTTAGACAAAAAAAAAATTTATGGCAAAATTAGGACTAAACCTAAAGTTGAGGGGTTATTTATGGAATTAGGCCCATAAATTTCTAACTAAATGATGCATTCACTCTAAAAAGGATTAAGTGATGCACTACTTGGCGACAAATATAATATGCTAATATGCCAAAACTCGATTAGCTCAAACATGCTACTAATTGTCGACATTGACTTAGATAATCTAACATCAAATTCTTCAATTCCTCTCTCAGCTTTGAAATTCCAGCACTACCCAAATGCTAGCTTCAATGGGAAAATTGTCCAAAAAGTCATAAACCTATTATGCTTTTATCAATTCAGTCCTAAACTTTTTAATTTTGCCAATTGAGTCCTAAAACCTTTTCACACTTTGCTAATTGAGTTCATCCGACCAATTTTGGCCGGAATTCGCTGACATGGACGCCGATCATCTTACGTGGCATGGCCGTCGCTAACGTTGATAATTTTTTTATAATATTTTTATAATATTTGGAATTCTTTTAATAATTTTTATATTATATTTTTTTCTCCCTTTCCTTTTTTTTTCCATCTTCTTCGTGGCCGGCGAAGGGCCACCTCCTGCGGGCAGTGGCCGGTGAGGCCGATGCTTGCCCTGGCCACGTCAGCCTTGTCAGGCGTCGCGTTGGCCCAAATGATGCCAGGCTGGCGAGGGCGACCCTCACACGGGCCACCGCCGCCTCACCGGGCAAAAATAACAATAAACTGTTCCCACTATCAGAGACAAAGCGATGACATTGACACTTCCAAGAAAGAAGTAAATCCTCACTTTACTTATTCTGAGCAAGCTATTAACTGGTTCATTCATTGATTGTCATACGCAAAAACCTATCAACTAAAGACGGGGGATAAGTATAACTTGCTCACTTCATATTGATTGTCAACCATCGATTTCCCTCGACAGCACGCGTGAAGTGGAATATGTCATGCACAGAGAATAAAGCAGGAAGTGGATGTCACAAACAAAATATGGTTTTAGTGGGTGCTCTTAGATTGATTACCTGCTTCTAGACAATAAAATTGACTCAGGTGGAGTAATTAATAACCAAAGTACAAGACAGGAATTGTGAGGCAGGTAACGCACAATGATTTTGTAACAAAGTACCGATCCCATGACGAATGGACTTCAAATCACTTGAAACGTCCATGATAACCATTCTATTTCTTTGTTTCTATTTCAGAAATAGGTTTGGAACAAAAATCCGTTTGGTAATACAATTTCATTTTTTTTTCTAAAACAAATTTTTAGTGAATTAGGTTTGAACAGAAAATGAATAGTAAAAATTTTATACTTCTCTATTTTTTGAATAGAAACAGAAACAGAACTAAAAACTTTTCTCTCTTCAAGACTCGTTTTCCTCTCTCTTCCAACTCCCCGCCTCCTCCCTCCCCTCCGCCAGTCGCCATTGGCCGCCACCAGTCATCAGTCAACGTCGGTCGCCACCGCCGCCGTCAAGGAAATAGAAATTTTATGTTGTTATCAAATAAATTTTTGTTCCGTCAACAGAAATTTTCTGTCGTTATCAAACGTTTTCCTGCTCAAAAACTTATCTAGTGAATAGAAATAGAAACAAAAAAATCTTTTTCTAGCCAAAAATTGATTTCAGAAACAGAATAGTTCTCATTTGCGTCCTCAGCTTTCCCGTCATTCTGTTTAAGAAGATGCACAAAGACCTGAACATAAAAACAAAGCAGTGAAGGAAATCGGAACATACAATCTTAGTTGGAACAGAAACAACCTGTTGGTATGAGGCGATCCGATTTTAACGACACGCGTTGGACATAGCGGTAATGTTTGGCGGCATATTCTAATGACAGTGCTGTCTCAAGCGGAGATCACTTGGGTAACCATTATGGTAAGGTTTACCACAGGAATTACAATGGCAAGGATGGACTACAAGGCGTGGAGAGAAGCAAAGCTTGGCGGTTGAGGAGATTGCGTGGCAACTTATGTGATCCTTTGGTGATCAGCGGTGGTCACCGGTGAGAGGAGAAGGCTTGGAGTCACTGGCACATACATTGATCTTTAGCGGCAAGGACGCAGATAGTAACCGGCCATAACATTGCTCCAGTTAGTGACCGTAAAATGTGTCGGCCGAAGTGCGTGATCTGAATTGGCATGATCGCGATTAACGCTCAGCGTCATTGCCTCGATTCTGTTTGACAGGGCGTACTATGATCATCGCCAAGGATCAATGCATGTGCCAGCGACTCCAAGCCTTCTCCTCTCGCCGGCGACCACGGCTGATCACCAAAGGATCACAAGAAGCACAGAGAAAACAAACGGAGAGTCAGTTTCATTCTAGGCAACTATGGCATATACTCGTAATCATTTCCAAAGATTAACAAATCACACAATATCATGTGAACACCACTAATGTGCTTTCAAATCGGACGATTGCTGGATTCAATTCCCAACAAGGTCTTAGGCACATTTCACCGTACAGATTACGGTCAATCAGTTGGGGAACAGATCATAGCCATTTCGAACTCAAATTTACAACTGGACTCAAGCTAAATCAGTACATGATGTTCGAAATGAAAGAAACAGATTCAAATATGATCATTTTCTTCATAACCAGAGAATCAGACTTTCGGCCTCTTACTAGTGACAACAGAGCAGGAGATGTTACCAGCTTAGTGAAGTGGATTGAGGCCGAGGTTGGTGCACGAATCACTGGAAGAAGCTCTAGAACGTATCGATGATCGAAACTGAACAGGGTGGAGAAGCTTTGAGCGGAAACGGAACATTTCGAAGCTCTCGGCCGCGGAACAGAGTGAAGCAAAGGAGAAGAGTTGCAGCAGTGAAGACGCTGTCGACACCAGCGGTGGCCACTGGAATCAATTTAGAACGTTTGAAATCACGAAATGAGTCGAACGGAATCGCTTTTTGAGATGAACTTTCCTTGCCCAATGTCCTTTTGTTCTGTAATGGTGCTCTCAATGTATTTATATGCTGCCTCTTTTATAAGGTGTTTGGCAAAGCAGCACTTCCAACTTTGACGTGCTGGAGCGGTAAAACATGTATTACCAGATATAGAAGTTACAACACTTCACATTACAACATAGTTACAATTACAATTTAAATACAGCTATACTAAATGGACTTAAAAATTCCCTTCTAAACTCCCTAGTCAAGAGCCTCCTCTCAAAAAGGAGGAAGATCCGATTTGCAAGTGGAACTAATTCCAGGAGTGACTCCAAAAGCATCAGAAGGCCGATTTTCCGCTGTCCTTAGCAGCGTAATCCCATCAGCATTTGCTAAAATTTTGATACTATCGTCACTCGTTGAGATGGCTAACAGAATTCCTTCCTTATTAAATCTAATACAAGGTGAAGCCTGCAAATTTAAAGAGACAGGCAATTAATAGAGAGGTTCGGTTAATTCAGTTAGAATAGATTAACCACAATGAATTACCGGCAATCCACCGTCGGCTTTGGTACTTGTCAAAACATTCTTATCGTCCATATCCCAAAATTTGACCATGAACTCGTCACCGGCAGACAAGAATCTGTTTTTGGTGGTATCGAACTGCACTACCCCGCCAGATCTACTTCCAAGTCCATGATACGTATGCTTGAGATCCCCCTCACTTTCATCCCATTCAACCAAGTATGACTCTCCTTCTTTATTGGTCCCACATGAGAACAACCTATGGCAAAATGAAATCGCTAAAATAGGTTGTTTCAGTAAAAAAAAAAAGAAGGACACAGTATGAAATCAAGCTTGAATGCTGTTGATCTGAACCTTGTTCCATCGGCACTGTATGCCATCACGGTAGAAGAGTGACCCGGTGCATCATAGTCAACTCTTGACCCCATGTTGTCATAAAGCCAAGCCTTAATTTTTCCATCCGTTGCTGTTGAGAAGATGTACTACACAAGAAAAAGATTGCATAATCAATTTCAATGGCATGCCCAGATAGATGGCTTCTTCAGCCAGGAGCACCAGGGATCTGAATAAAAGATTCCTAAGAGCACATCCACTTACAACTCTAGTTATGACATCATAGCATACTAGGACGATGGGTTATCATGAAATCTCTTTGTGATAGAGTGCACACAGCCATGAAAGTTCAAAAGATAACGAGAAAGATAATATCGCCAATTTCTGCTCCATCAGACACAGTAAACAGCCTTCTATTATAAATTTAACCAATCTTAAATGAAGGAAAATATTAAGGGAGATACATGTTGGAAGGCGAAAGGAGAATTTTCCTTCTGAACATATAATTAAGCAGAAAGGTCATCACTGTGAAGACCTTTATCCAGTTGTTAATGCTTAATAGCATCGCCTGAAAGAATCAAATTCGCAGATTAATCTATGGACCATGTCACCATTTTTAACAAGCACATTCGAATCAAGACAGGTTAAAAGTTGGAAGACTTGCAAAACCCTAGGAATAAAGAAGGTCCACAAAAACTACAGATTCACACTTCTCATACAAATTGAACCAAAACTTTTCACCTAACCAAGTTTTAGCAAACAGAAGTCCAGTGAATAGTCAAGGGTACTGCCCATTGGTTAGCATGCGAAATAACCAGGTACCTGAATATTTTCTTTGTGGTGTGTACATATGGTGTATACAAGTGCTTCATGACCCTCGAAACTGTATTGCTTAGCCCCGGTTACTGCATCCCATACCTGCATAACTACTAGCTTGGGTAAAAGGAATCAAACAGCTCAACACCATAACACTGGGGAAAACAATCAGAATATACCTTGATCGACCTGTCCTGTCCACAGGTAACAACACATAACTGCTTGTTTGGATATGAAAAGGAAAGATCATTAACACTTCCTACATGAGCCTCAATCTGTATCAGACATTAGGTTAGAGTCAAAATTAGGTTAAACTGTCTGCAGAACAAAGAAGCTTAATTTTTTTGTCCATGTTTAGCAACATACCTCAAGGTGGTTCCTTATGACATCACCACCAAGATATAAGTATATGTGCACCATGTGTTTGGAGTAAGCAACACCCAAAGAGAGCACCACAAATCATCAGAAATAGCAGCATATGAACACTTCTTCCTGAAAATATTGCAATGAAGTCTGGTTCTCGGCACCTTAGTTTTTTCATCAATATGCAAGTATGTGCTGCCTAATCTGCTAGTTGATATACAAGGAGAAATGACTTCTGTACATACCAAAAAGGATTCCATCGGGACTCCACGTTACACGGGTAACTGATGCTTTATAATCATTGGTCAGAGATGCCTACAAAAGATCAAATCCCATAATAGCATGGCCGGAAACAAAACACCATGATTTTATTCTGAATTGAACTTCTCTATACCTGCAGTGCCATTGAACATGTTCCTAGATCCCAAACCTTGAAATTTCTTTCAGCAATCCTTGCACTTCTGCCTACCTCCCATACAATGACATCACCCATATGTGTTCCCACTAAAAATTATTGATGCAGAAAATTTGAAGAATCAGATCCCATAGTTTCGAATAGCTGAAGCTAGTGTTAAAAAGACAACAAAAAGCAATCTTCCAAGCACCAAAGCACAAACTTATGGCCTACGAGGGAAACAAGTATATCCAACTGAAGAAAAGCAGAAGACACGTTCTTCATAGAGTAAGAAACATGTGCTAACCGAGCAGCAGAATTTGTTGCACTGGATGGAAATCCATGCTCTTAACAGGTGAACCTTGTTTTAGGGTCATGACTACATTTCTGGGCAAGTCATCTGAAGAATAAGAACTCTGACCGTGGCTCTGTCTGTTGTATGTGACAGGCACAATGTGTACCGGCAAATTATTCACCTAATAGAAAGTAATAAAGATTACAAAACCAGTGAGTTGCGATGGCACTAAAAAGATGCAAAACTTGTATGAGAGCCCCTCTTCTACTAGCATACATGAGCACAATACATGCATGCTGGGAGAAGACGTAATTCACACCTACCCGGTTCCTGCTCCTTATTAATGCTGCCAATATTTCACACAGACCATTTACACGACAATACCAAACACGAAAAACACAGACACAACCCAATATGACACATCACGATATGTTTAACCAGTTTATTGATGAGATATTTACATGTTTCTGTCTAATTCAATAGTTTGACATGTTTAATGAAAGTTATGATGTTCTACTTCCAACATGAATTGACACAATCACAAACACAGCAAAGACATGCAGACACGAATTGACAACCTTAGCTCTTTTGCTCGTTTTGCTCTTCATCATACTTTCTTGTATCCTTTCCAATTCTCAAATAGTTCATTTTCCAGCGTATAACGATCATTAGGTTATCATCATAAAAGTTAAGGGTATTTAGAAACCTCCAAACTAAAAGTTTCCCCTGAAGATTCTCAATGCATGATCATATGCTGCAATAGCACCAAAGCGAAAGTTCAGAAGGTTTTCTTTCAACGGCATGCACAGAAACATAATAAAGAAAGAGAAATGCAAAAGAAGGGGTGATATATTCCAGCTCCACTTTATAATTCAGGAAAACTGAAAATACCGACTTCCCTGAGCAGAGGACTTAAAATAGTGAGAAATACATGTAACAAGTCTGAGGAGATCTAGTTACGAATGTTGAGAAAAGCATTTCATACATAGCAGATAATTGATCACCCAATAAATTACTTCTCTTTGTAGATGGAACCATCCATTAATAACTGGAGAACGATAAAGAAAAAGCAAGATGAAATAAGTACTTCATCTGAGATTCCAAAAGGTCTTGATCTCTTCAAAACATGTTCAGAATCTGCTGTTTGGTAGTCCATGGCTGAGTTGTTGGCAGGAGGAGTCCTGGGACGCTTCAAGAGAACTGTATCGCAAGACAAAAAGTAAATAGAATGCCCAACTAACAGCTTGAACTTTTGGAAAATACAAAATCAAGTTTCACAGCTTTTCTACAACGTGAGTTTCTTGAGAAAGTTTAGTTGGGAAAGATTCGGCAATTGCGGGATCTGGCAGGTGATACGTAGAGATAGTACGCGAGAGCGCAATTCTGATAGTTTTTGAAGCTTGTCTAAATCAAGATCGTTTGGCAAAACCAGTTGACCTGTATTACTAGGTAGTCCTACCATATTTTTCCATCCTGAAGCTCTCAACCCTTGGAGTTTTGCCAATATTCCTCGGTCATCAAGCAATTCTATTATGGGAGTTCCACTAATGTCCAACATCCTCAAGTTCTGCATATTCCGAATGCTTTCAGGTAATTCCATAATAGCTGTAGATTTTAGATGCAGCTCAGTCAATGATGTCAACTTTCCAATCGAGTTTGGAATTTGTCTCAACGAGTGGCATCTCGACAATAACAAGTGCTGTAGCGACACAAGGGAGCCTATGGAGTGCGGAAGTTGAGCAAGTTTATGACATCCCATTAGGTCAAGGCGAGACAGAGATGCTAAATAGCCTATTAAGCTGGGTATGCGGACTAACAATGCACAATAAGAGGCATCTAGAGTTCCGAGCTCCTTCAAAGAACCAATGGATTCAGGTAATTCTTCAATGGCCATAGATTTCAAATGCAGCTCAGTCAATGATGTCAACTTTCTGATCGAGTCTGGGATTTGTCTTAACGAGTGGCATCCCGACAATAACAAGCGCGATAGAGACACGAGGGAGCCTATGGAGTCTGGAAGTTAGCAACTTTATGGCATTCCGTTAGGTCAAAGCAAGACAGAGCTACTAAATCGCCTATTGAGTTGGGTATGCAGGCCAACGATGCACAATAAGAGGCATCTAGAGTCTTGAGCTCCTTCAAAGAACCAATGGATTTAGGTAATTCTTCAATGGTCGTAGATTTCAAACGAGGCTTAGTCAATGATGTCAACTTTCAATCGAGTTTGGGATTTGTCTCAACGAGTGGCATCCCGACAATAACAAGCGATGTAGTGACATGAGGGAGCCTATGGAGTGCAGAAGTTGAGCAAGTTTATGACATCCCGTTAGGTCAAGGCGAGACAGAGATGCTAAATCGCCTATTGAGCTAGGTATGTGGACTAACGATGCACAATAAGAGGCATCTAGAGTTTTGAGCTCCTTCAAAGAACCAATGGATTCAGGTAATTCTTCAATGGCCGTAGATTTCAAATGTAGCTCAGTCAATGATGTCAACTTTCTGATTGAGTCTGAGATTTGTCTCAACGAGTAGCATCCTGACAATAACAAGTTCAATAGAGACACGAGGGAGCCTATGGAGTCTGGAAGTTGAGCAAGTTTATGGCATTCCTTTAGGTTAAGGCGAGACAGAGATGTTAAATCGCCTATTGAGCTGGGTTTGCAGGCTAACGATGCACAATAAGAGGCATCTAGGGTCTTGAGCTTCTTCAAAGAACCAATGGATTAAGGTATTTCTTCAATTCGTGTATTATGCAGATACATCTTAGTTAATGACACAAGGGAGCCCAAGGATTCTGGAAGTCGAGCAAGTTGTCCACAATTTGAGACATCTAGAGTCTCAGCTTCATCAAACAACCTCTTGAAATAGGAATCTCTCGTATATTAGTGTTATTTATGAGAAGCTTCCTCAATTCTTCCAATCTACCTACTCCTAGTGGTAGCTCCTTCAATTCCCTACAACTCTTGACATTCAAGGAGACGAGGGTCTTGATGTCCTCGATGGAAGGATGAATCTCTTCTAGATCCTTACAATCTTCAAGTATCAAAATCTCCAAGCTCTTGAAAGCGGACAACTCGGGAGTTGTTCTCAA
This sequence comes from Metrosideros polymorpha var. glaberrima, assembly GCA_001662345.2. Classification (NCBI taxonomy): domain Eukaryota; kingdom Viridiplantae; phylum Streptophyta; class Magnoliopsida; order Myrtales; family Myrtaceae; genus Metrosideros; species Metrosideros polymorpha. Next base: position 9,352,156 of record BCNH02000003.1, read on the forward strand.
AGCACAATTCGAAAGGTCGAGAACTTTGAGCTTGGTTGCCATCTGAAAGAAAGAGAGGATACCACTATGAGATTGGACAAAAATACCCATGCTCTACTGCTCCTTCACAATTGTCTTATTTAATTTTAATGTTTCTTTTCAGTAGTGTTTTGGCTACGCCAACATATAAATGTTTTTGAGCATATCATTGCAAAGAGAACGTTAGGGATGTATAAGTGCTAACTACAATTATTTGCAAATAACATTTCATAGAAAATATCATATTTAAATTTTCGAAGTTACGACTATGCTGTTATTTATTGATTAGAGATACGCAAATTTATCATCAAAAAACAGATGACAAAGTCAAATGGAAGACAAGAGATGCATTCATTTGGTGCCATGTTTTCCTTCAACAGTATGAAATTAAGAAATGGCTACTTTAATTATGAAAACCAATTTTTAAATGCTATATGCACAAGATATAAAAAAATGATATTAAAAATATTTAAATGTCATTGCAAGGATAATTTTATTACTCATATAACATTACTACTTTATAAATGTGTTGTACGGTGACTTCAGCAATCAACAATTACAATGAATAAATATTGTGTGCAACAAGTCAGAGCAGTTCACAAATTATTTCCATTACTCTAAAAGTAACAATGAATTCAGAATTTTAGTATGTATGTAAAACACAAGTCACTGTGAGGGAGTTTTTGTTTCTCCATGAAAGAAGATTGATATATACACATAACAAGAATTGCTAAAAAGACATACTTTTGCATGGGGAGAAATTAATTAGAAACCATATACCATTTAGAATAAAAATAGATGGGCACAGTATTGTAATTATATTTTTGATAGAGGTTAATTAATATAGTTAAATGTTAAGCATGACTGGTTGTTAAGATATTAAGGGGCATAAGCTTCTGACATATTTAAGTGCCTATAAGTTCCTCTTACGCGTAGAGGAAAATCCATAATATGAGAAAGGATCTTCAGAAGAAATAAAGGGAAACTTGTGCAATTAGGCCCGTCGACAACACATGTTTATTTATAAGAGATATGCCCTCTCTACATCTTACCTTTAGTGGACTCCATCCTCCCCAGTGCTCCGAAATCCTACTCCACGACAGATCGAGCACGATTAAATTCTTCGGGTGAAAATTGGCCGCTTCAAAATCCGAGTAATTACCCTGCCACTCAAGCCATCTTAACTGAGGAAGCAAGTTCTGAAAATTTCCGGTGAGATTCCCACGGTTCACTAGAAGGAACCTCAAGTTGATCAATTCTTTAAATTTTTCAGCTGTGTAGCTTCCTCTCCCATAATAGAAGTCAAGACGAAGGCCCTCGATCTTACTAGTGCCCTGCAATTAGGCAACATTGTAAATTGTAGTTTTGAATGATGGGTTGAAACCAACTGTATATTAGAAAAGATGTATTGATTTCAAATTTGCTGCCAAACTATTATGATTCAGAGGGAAAAGTGTAAAAAAAAATCCTAAACTTATTGCATTGGTGCCAATTCAATTCTAAAACTTTTAATGTTGCCAATTTAGTTCTAAACCTTTTGTATGTGTGCCAATTTAAGTCCTTTCGATCAATTTTGGCTGGAAATTGATGACGTGGACGCCGGCTGTGCCTCGTGTGGACATTTTTAATATTTTTAGTTTTTTCTTTTTCTTTTTCTTTTTCTTTTTCTTTTTCTTTTTCTTTTTCTTTACTATTTTTCTTATGGAGGGCTTAAGGGCGAGGGCGCCATGGCCCTTGCCAGCCCCAGGCGAGGGCATCGTGCCCTTGCCTAGACCCGACAAGGTCCACGGCACCCTCGCCTAGCTCAGATTCGACGAGGATGTCGCGGCCCTTACCCAGCGACCAGCGAGGACCATGACCCCCTCGCTCAGGGCCGGCGATGATTGTCAACCCTCGCCTGTGGCCGGCAGGGGTCGGCCGGCGAGGGTCGCCGGCCCTCAATAAGAAAAAGTAAAGAAAAAAACAAGAAAAAAAGAAGAAAAAAGCAAAAAAGTTATTAAAAAATCAAAAAAGTATTTAAAAATGTTAATGTCAGCACCGACCATGCCACGTAGGACGGCCAGCATTCACGTAATCGATTTCCGGCCAAAATTGGTCGGACTGACTCAATTGGCATAAATGCAAAAGGTTAATGACTAAGTTGGTACAATTAAAAGCTTTATGACTAAATCGGCACAAATGCAAAAGATTTATAACGTGTTAGACACTTTTCTCATGATTTAGACTTCTCACCTTCGACTTCATGATATGATAGATTGTGGTAATCTATGTAAAAATGTGAAGCTCTAGAGGGTCTTCTGAACTTTTCCTCTTTCAATTATGCCCTTCACAATTTGCACCTTTAAATTCCCAAAAGCCGCATCCTTTCAAAATTAAAATAGAAGGCCTCTTCATGCGCACACTACTTCAAATATATTTATCAAATCTCATGCCCTTTATATGGGAAACAACAAAACCCTAATTCCATATCCTTTATATGTGAAACAACATGTCTCTTACGGTTCAAATACATCTATCAAACATGCCATCGAAACTAAAGAATCCCAATTGTAGAATTCCCCTCTTTTTCTTATGTACCTTGTTTACAATTCTCAATAGCAAAATGAAAACCAGAATTCCATCCCAAGAAGTACGCACGTTTACATTCCTTTCTTGTCAGGTGTTTCTTGAATGAGTGTTTTTCATTGTATGTGGAAGAAAACATATCAAATGTTATATAAATGATTTTTACTTCTCTTTTTATTACTACATATGTTTGATGCTATCTTTTAATTTCGTATTGATTTTGTTACAAAGAAATAACAGTCACCGAATTTTATGATCAATTTTCCCATAGATTAATAATATCTTGCTAACAAACAGATTGTACATGAAGTTTAATTATATTATGTTAATATTACTTCTGTGCAAGCATATGGTTGTGAAATTGTTTAGTTTTATTACTAATTATCATTCTTTTATAAATTTTTAAAAAAATTGTAAGAGTGAAGTAATTTTTATCACTCAAATGTAAACTTTGATGATTATCTACATAAAAAAAGGTCTTGCATGTACCGTTTAAATATTTAACTTCCAATTTAATAAGTGTCATGTTAAAAAATTTAGTTTTGATAATACTTCAACATTAAATTTTTATAATTATGGGATTGAGGATATATGTTTTGTTGAAAATTATATTGCAAATATATATTCTTATAGAAGTATGACGTAATGTTGTAAACAAATCTACAGTTTCACCTCTAAAAATTCTCGTATGCATTTTTCACAGAAAATCGTGACTTGGGAATTAATTTTCAGATATGTCTATGTAAACAGAGATATCTAATAACTATTCTTCCATGAAATTGTCAGGATCATGAATATTTGATATCTTGATCACTTATTATATCATTAACATATAAAATATGAAATAATATGTAAATAGTCGATGAAATAGTGATTATGTTATCTTGATAACTCGTTATCACTTATTATGTTGAAAAATTACTTATAATATACTAATTAGCACAGTATACTGATTATTTGTAATATACTAATTGAATGAACTTCCAGAGTGTGTCCACTTCGACACATTAATTAACTATCGATTAATATTCCTAAGTTACTTCCATTTGTCTTTCCGCTTCTTTATTTTTTGTTCTTAATAGCACATTCTTCTTTATGCAACATGTTTTGCTTTTTTTTTTTTTCTTGGCGATAACTTCTTTATACAGTGTCGTCTTTATAATGCAAGAAAAGAATGTTTAGATTCTCTACTTTTCAAGTGTTGTACATTGTACTAGTAGTAGAAGTCTACTGTAATGTAATATCTCGTATTTTAGAGGATTAAGTAGAATGTAAATACGTGATTAACTCAATATGATTAGGCTACCTTTTGTGGAGAAGCTGTACAAAAAAGAAAAAAAAGAAAAAATACGCATGGATCAAAAGAAGAATGTGAGATGGGGAGTTGCATGAGTATGTTGCGGGGCATTTTTGCTTAGTCACCAATTATTTCATCAACCATTTGACACCTGTCCAATTCATTCCTCAAACCAATCAGGAGACATATTATGGGAAGAGCTAGAGAGATATAAATCAGAGTGATAGAGCATTATATTCGTATTTGATGGAGTTTCCTAGAAGTTGAGTCGGGATATTTCAAGTGTGGCAGTTTAGATTATCAGTGATCACCTTTAATTTTTGCAAATTGGTCAAATTTAAGACTAAGAGACAAGATCGAGATATTGAGACTAGACTGCGCAGCAAAAGCTATAGTATTTTGAGTGCTAAAAAATCAAAGCAAAAAATTTATGGCTCTATCAGTCCCGTTTATTGGAAATTTTCTACTTTGTACTTCGAACGTCTTATTTTGAACCAAAGATCATAACAAATAACATATACCATTTAGTTGTACACATATTAGTAACTAAGCTTTAGTTACATATATATTACGTAGCAATGTATTATTACAACACATTTAGATTATTAGAGCACGTTTCATTACAATAATGGCTATCATAGTCTATTACAATGTTTAATTGCAGTAATAGCTATTCCCAAAATTCATGTATTTTTTTCCCAATCACTCTATCAATGTTAGATTTCTAATAATAACTAAGACCTATATTAATTATAACCATATTTATTTATAATATACGAAAGCCACATCAGCAAATTGACGATGTTAACTAACGGTTGACTACAAAGGACTTGATTCCACAAACTGTGAAAGATAGAGGATGATATTGAGAAAAGAAAACTAGAAAGGGGACTAAGTCATACAAATAGTAATACCTGAGGGACTAAATCTATTCTTAACCCAACCTGAAAAATTCAGGACCCGAGATAGCTAATCATCACTAATGAATGGTCTCATTCATCATGGCAAATAGCTCATAAGAAGTCAATAGACAGTAAAAGAAAAAAAAGAACGGAAATACCTCAAAAGAATCAAAAGAAGAATCCAAACATCGAACATTTGCATCAAACAAATATGTGGGAAAAGCATGGCCCCCAACAATTATAGATATTGGATTTTCTCTAAAAGTGCTCTATCAAACTTTGTGTTTTTTAGTTTTGTTTTTGCATTGAAGTTACCAAAAAGGAGAGTATATATACACACAACGAGAGATTGCTCCTCAATTATGTCCTAAAGTCAGGCAAGAAGACCAATTAATTGCAAGAGCTCTTTTGCTAGTAGAAGCAGCAAGTTTTGGGGACTCAGGATTGACTATAATTATAATTTCAAAAAGAAAGAGAAAATGGGCTGACATTTAGTGATTAAGACAAGTATAGAAAACTCTTACCTTGTTACCGTGAAGCACATCTACGATATCCTCATGTTCCCACAATATGCTACGCTTTTTAGGCTTCTTTGGATTTTCTCGATGAACAATTTCCCTTCCAAGATCTCTCAATTGATCATGCATCATTAGATTGCTGTCCTTGTCAATTTTAATTAGGGACACAAGACTTAATACTTCAATCCCCTTCCCCGGAAAAAAACCACAAGCATCCCACATGTAAGTTGGATATTGTTTAGATTGTTCGATAAAAAAACATGCAATATCCAAAAATATCTATTGGTCCTCAAAATTTAATGCGTCATAACTGATCCTCAATGTCTCTTACACTTTCTTATTAGGCACTTTCTTTAATTTCTTTGACATATTTTCCCATGCTTCTTTTGTTTTTCCACATAAAAATGAACCTATAACTTCCACAGCTAAGGGAAGTCCCCCACTAGTAGATACAATATCACGAGTGATAACCTCATAATCACTCGGAGGAGAATCCTTTTGAAATGCGTGTCTACTAAATAAAACCAATGATTGATTAGAAAGCAACTCGTTGAGTTGATACTTGTGGCTTACCCTAGCCTTGTCAAGAATACTCTTGTCTCTAGTGGTGATGATGACTATACTTCCAGCTTTAAACCAACTATTGTCTTCGACCAAAGCATTCAATTGAGCATTATCATCCACATCATCAAGAATAATGAGGACTTTCTTACATGTACATCGAGATTTAAGGATACCGATTCCATCGTCGACATTAGTCACATCACAAGAGTCTCCATTTATGTTAGAAATGAGTTGTTTTTGTACGCATTCAATACCCTTGCGCTAAGATGTTTCTCGACCACGAAGCTACGATACTCATAATGACTAGAAAGTTTGTTGTATAACACCTTTGCAAGAGTTGTCTTACTGATGCCACCCATTCCATAAATTCCGATAATCCATGTACCATTGAATGTAGCATCTATTTTGCTCATAATCTGTTCCACACGATCATCAATTCCCACCAACTCTTTGGGAACATTTAGCAAAAACAGTCTTTTTAACTCGCTCATAACTCTTCTAACAATTGTTTTTACTAATTTTCCTTCATGCCTGTCAAATAACAATACAAATTTCAATATATAATGGCAATATTTATATTCTTTTTAAAGTAAAATCTAGTTATGAGAAAATAAACAGTGTTGTGGTGGAGAGTAATGTACCCGTTGTCAGTTTTCTCCGATTCCCATCCTTTCAAGTAAGTGACTTCTTTAAGCGCTTCTTCCCATTCCTTCACAATCATTTTGTCTATATTCTTTTTATGTGCATTGATAGAATCTCCCAATCTCCCCGTAAGATACCGCAACTGCGAGGGTTCAACTTTGTAAAATATGGGCAACACTATTTGCCCTCCATTTCTCTGGCACTTCAACATATGAGCCAACTCGCGAAGGCACCATTTACTGGAAGCATAGTCCTTCGAGATAATCGGGATTGAGATCTTAGACTGAGTAATACTGCAAAGAAGCTCCGGACCAATCTCCTCACCAACGCAGAGCTCATTGTCGTCTCTGAAAATGTAAATTCCCACATCGACAAGACTGGAATAGAGATTATCGGTGAAGTCTTTGCGAGTGTCTTTCCCTCTAAAGCTCAAGAACACATCGTAGTTATTCCCTTTCAGCTGTTCCTCTCCGCCTTCATAATCTCCTTCATGCGGAATCGTCGATGAGACAGATGCCCCGGGATTCGGATCTTCTGAATGAGTGGGTTTTTTTCTTTTGCATTTTGATTGGCAAGTTAAGTTGAGAGGGAAATGAGGGGAAAAGAGAAGAAAGGAATTGGAAAGAAAGGAGGAGAAGGGATTCGGATCCCCAGACAGACGTGGATTCGACGGGAACTGAGGTGGCTCCATATTTTGGTCTCCGTCTCTAATGGCTAATGAGGTGTATTACCTCTTTCGAAATAATAGAAAATTCTGGTACGCAACCCATTGAAAAATATTTAGATTGCACTTAAAAAGATATTAGATGTTTAACATTTAAAAAACGTAAAAATATATACACTTTAAGTGAAATTACAAAAAGAATTGTATAATTATTTATATGACGGTATTTACATATTTTGAATCTTTTAAGTGATTTATGTTAAACAAAAGTTCGACGGTGAGAGTTGCGAGAGAAGGGAAAGTAAAAATTAATATATGGAGACTAGGTACACAATGTGTGTTCGGTTCCTCGCATTTGTAAGCCCAAACTGTTTCGTATTTGGGGACTTGTGTCTTGCCTGATCCTTTGCATTAGTGGAGAATTTGTTGATTATGTGCCAAATTTGAGCTTCGTCCTTAAGGAAAAACTAAAAGTCAAACCAAATAAAATGTTGAGATCTAAAATATATTCAGCGCTGGACTCTAATGGCTTAAAGAAAACGATTGCACAAGTGATTTCGAGTCAAACCTTATGTACTATAGCTCGACTTTCAACTTGACTCAACTTGCTTTTTGGCCAAGGCTAAACTCAATTCATTTTTGAAAAATAAGCTGCGAGTACGTGGCACGTGCCCCGTTTAGATAAAACGGAAAAATATTTACTGAAAATTTCGAGTGCTGAATTTCAAATATGGACCATTTCAAGTACGTAAAAAGAAAATGTTGTTTGATAATAATTAATTTCCACGGCATTACGCGGCAGGTGCATGGAACCTATGAACGTGCTTTCATGGAAAGTTAAGATCCACCAAGACTTGATTATAAAATTGGGGCGTGGAAACTATTTTTTACTGATAGTGGAGCACACATATGAGGCATTCGCTTTCCTTCGTGGTGAAGGCTTCATGAATATTATGAAACCAACTATATTAGGAAAAATTACCAAAAAAGTCCTAAACCTATTGCAATTGTGTCAATTCAATCCTAAACTTTTTTTTTGCTAATTAAGTCCTAAACCTTTTGCAATTATTCCAGTTCAGTCTATCCGACGAATTTTGGTCAGTCGGCATTAACATGAATGCCGGCTGGCTGATGACATAATATTTTATTTTATTTTTTGAATTTTTGAATTTTTTCTTTCTTTTTGTTTTTCCTTTTCCTTCCCTTCCCATCTTCTTCCTCTGGCTGGTCGCCGAGGTCCGGCGACCGGCCAAAGATGGCAGTCGGCGAGGCTCGCCCGCCCATGGTGAGACCGAGCCTCGCCAGATTAGGTAGGGCAAGGCTCGACCTTGCCAAGTGGTGGATTTTTGTGATCAACCAGAGAGACTCACACAGGGAGCAACAAGCAGCAAGAAACAATGCTTTGATTTCAGCCATTTCAAGATCAAATGAAGTGTCGTGCCTCTATTGCTGTCGTCGTAGCTAAATGTCCTTGTGCCGTGTCCCATGGTCCTCCCAAGGTACCTCTCATTGGACCCCCTTCTTTCCCCTTCTTCGTCTCATCCCACCCAATTTTACTCTCTCTTTCTCGATTCCGCTTCGTTGCTCGAAACAACTCGATCTGAGTTTCTACTCGATGAATGTGGTGATCATAGGCTATGGCGAGGCCTCGCCGTGGCTGGGCAGGGCTGAGCCTCGCCAGATCTGGCGGGGGCGAGCTCGGCCTCACTATGGGTGCTTTTACTAATTGGTGAGCATGCTCAATGGATAAATCTCTCCCTAAAAAAAAAAAAATTGGAATCCAGGATGTGATTGGGAAATAAGAAATTTTATAAGTCATTTATGTTGTTTAGAGAAAAGATATATGTTCGCTCAAAGTTTTTTGAGGATAGAGATCTGTAGCAGCAAAGGATGAAATTAGTGAGGCCCTAGAGTTTTACTGGCTTGGAAGGCAAAATATTTAGAGTGAATGAACCAAAACTTATATTATTAGAATGATATACTGGACATATGTCTGCGTAGGTAGGGTTTCCTCTCCATTCGGAAATATAAATATATTTTTTTTTCTGCATATAATGCTGAGTTCTTGCCATCCAACGGTCCAAGACTCTTCATGCTAATCGAACCGCTGTAGGCATGCCATCACGTGCAATCACGTGCTCCAGCTGTGATCTCCACCGATTCTCAGCATTATGTGCAGAAGGTGAACGCACGTGCTTTCATTGAGATTTGAGATCTAGCACTGCCTTGACTAGGCTTGCCTTTTCTATTACTAAAAAGAATAGAAAAAGAAAACTAACAAGAGATTCCATTGAAATTGTCCCAATGGCCACTCTTTCCACTTCGAAAGGAGAAGGTGGGGGATTCGAATCTCCCACCTCGATGGGAACGTGTGAGGAGGGAGCAGGGTTTCACTACCTATACACACACATAGCATACACAGTTACTTGTATAATAGAACTAGGATATGATAAAACAAGACCAAAACAAAAAAAAAGATTCTGTTGGTTCCCGAGGATTTTGTTAGTAAAAATGTCCGGAGGGATGCATAAATTTGTTCTATCTACAATCTAACTATTATTTATTTCTCAAAACAATTTTAGGCCAAATTCCCTAAAAACACTCCAACATTATATTTAGTCCCAAATCTACCCCGAACTTTTTTTTTTGTTTCAGAAAAAATCCCAAATTTTAGGTCAAATCCCAAATCAGTCCCGAACTTTTCTTTGTCTCAGAAAAAACACTCAAACTTTAGGTCAAGTCCCAAATCTGCACCGAACTTTTTTTTGTCTAAAAAAAAACCTCAAACTTTATGCAAATCTCAAATCTGCCCAAAATTTTGTTTTGTAAAAAAAATCACAAAATTTCAATCAATTCTCAAATCTATCCCATGATCCAATTCCAACTTGGCACTACACTTCCACGTCAATAAAATCCACATCAATAAAGTAATGGGTTCTTTTTTACAAAGAAAAGTTTGAGGAAATTTTGGACCGAACCTAAAGTTTGGGGTTCTTTTTGGATCAAAAAAAGTTTTATTTGTTATCGTCTCTAACTTTCATATCCTATAACGGTTTTAGTTTGGAGAATTTCAACAATTTTTATTGGGGTGGTTTTGTTATCGATATGAATTTGTTATTAAAGTGGAAATGCCACCTCGATCGTACCTATCGCCCCATTACTTTGCTGATGTGGATTTGTCATTGACGTGGAAGTACCGTGCCAAGTTGGGATTAGATCTCGGGGGTAGATTTGTGAATTGATTGAAATTTGGTAAAATTTTTCTTGGACAAAACAAAATTCGGGGCAGATTTGAGACTAAACTTAAAGTTTGGGGTTTTTTCTAAGACCAAAAAAAAAATTCAAGGCAAATTTGGGACTAGACCTAAAGTTTGGGGTTTTTCTAAGACAAAAAAAAGTTTTGGACTTAATCTAAAGTTGGGGTTTTTTTTTATGGAATTTGGCCAACAGTTTCATCTAGGAAAGTAACTCTCAAAATAGACCTCTTCCAGAACAATCTTCTCAAATTAAATTTCTCCATGCCACATCATGCTTAAAGATTATGTATCCATTACCCTCCACGCGAGTCTCTTTTATCTCTTTCCTTAAATTAATAGTTTTCAACATTTTATGTGAATTTTATCCTTTCGGTGATGCGTTAATAAATTCTCGGCCAGCGGTTCTCCGCAGTCGATTAATTATTAGGCGATACTCTCTCTTTTTCCTTTTAATGTCATCTTTTGTCAGACTTTTTATTTCATGTAAAAAATTTTCAGCCAACGGGTTCTTCACCAAAGTGAGCATGAACCGTGCCGAAGGTGCACTCAAAAGCCAGCTCCTGAAGGCTGTTCGGGACAAAGCATCAACTTTCAACAATGTCCAAGACAACTCAATCAATAGAAGATTCCAACGTAGCTGGGGTATCTCAACTGCAATTTTTGGATAGCCAATGGGTGAGTTCACTCGCCTCCTTTTTTTTAGCCAAATGTTTGGCTTAGGCTTCTTTTTTTCCGTGGGGCGTTCGCCTCTCTTATTTTTCGGTTTGCCGTCGAGACACCTTCGTACCCGCATTGACAATTTAATGTCACTCCGAGCACGAGGGTTGTCCTCTTTGGTTCTCCTTTTGTAATGGGCTTTTTGGTTGGATAATATACTTAATTTACCAACAACAAAAAAACCGTGCCGAAGGTGCATAGAACCCACCCAGGCGATTCTATTCAAAGCGAGCATGACTTTGACTTCACTTGCCTTTTCTATTAATAAGAGAAATAGAAAAGAAAAGCAAAGGGCAATCCTTGCACGCGTAATTTCCACAGCATTTTGCGAAAGGTTCTTGGGAACCATCCTGTGCAGGTGCTTCACGACTTGATTTGTTCTTTCCATTAATAGGAGAAATAGAAAGGAAAACTAACCAGCAATAATCCCATGCTCCCGGTGCTAATATACACGAGTCAATCACAAGAACACATCACTTGTTAGATTATTATTCTCAATGCACAATCTGACTTTTTTCCTTTCAAAAGAGATTCCTCTAGAAAAGCAAATCCCTATATAAATTTCCCCCGATTCTCAAGCTAGATTTCTCCATACCGTATCATGATTGAAGATTATCTAGTCATCACCCCCTCACCCAAGTCACTTTTATCTCACTCCTTAATTTATTATTGTTTTTGACATTTTACATTAATTTTAACTTTCAAAGTCGCATTTAGAATTTCTCGGCTAACGAGTTAATCGCAATTGAATAACTATTTAGGGATTTTTTTTCCTTTTTCTTTCATTTTTGTCGAACCTTCTATTTCATGTTGACGCTCTTTTTTTCTTAACTTTTACTAAAGATTATCACTTATTCATCTAAAGGTGTTCGTCATTAGTGATCGGATATTATGAACCAACTCTATTACAATATCGTGACTTTGACCAATTATATTGTTCTTTACTATTGCATCAGCAGCAACTGCTTTTATTTTTTTTTTATTTTGTCTCCTCAGTAGAATCTAAAAAAAATGAGACGTGATAATACGGTAGACATTGTAGCCCATGAGGATGACTGTTAATTGATTACATGTTTCGCTGCGGAAGAAATAAACAAGCATATGCTTATAGAAAAGATTAGATAGCAAACATAAGAAAATGTAAATTACAGGGAAGAATATGAATGCAATTTTTTCACATTGTAAAGTGTGTATATATATATATATATATATTTTTTTTTTGCCTAATGGTACATTCAATCATTTGTGGGCTTGCTTGACCTCACTGGAAAAAGTTGAAATCCAAGATGTAGTTGGGGCAAAAAAGTTAGTATCATTTATGTTGTCTATAGAAAACATAAATGTTCGTCCAAAGTTTTTTGAGGATCGAGAACTGTAGCAGCAAAGGATGGAATTAGTGAGGTCCTAGACTTTTACTTGCGTGGAAGGCAAAATATTTAGAGTGAATCAACCAAACTTCCATTATTAGAATGAATAATGAAAATTTGTCGACACAGGTAGGGTTTTCTCTTCATCCGGAAATATATACGAATGGAGTAGTCATTTATTTAGATTAAAATTGTTCAAGCATTGAAAAATCAATCGGGGCTACCTGTGCAAACCCCATAATGCGCAATCCAGCGATCCAAGACGCATGCCGCATGGAAAGGACGATTATTGCACACCTAATTTCCGTGGCATTATGCGGAAGGTGCGTATTCTCCACCAACTAATTTAAATTAAAAAAGCAGATTGCAATAGCGCCTAATGGTGATGGTATGCGTATTAGCATATACTTGTGAGGAAGACACCTATTTTATCAGAAAATCAGAAGACGACCACCATATTCATGCGTATGGTCACCTCGTTACATGTTATTTAAGGTCAACTGAAGATTCGATGTTGACATTTTACGAGAGATGGGAATCGGGTGAGACTCGATATCCGAAATTTGAATGGAGCTACAAGCACATTAGCACATTTAATATATCAACAAGTTTGGAGAATCTACAGTATATGGAAATTTGAGGCAATTAAAAATCGACTGATAGTAAATACGAGAATGTTTGTTTGTACTTGCTTGGGCAAATTAGATGCTCATGACGATCTTATCTACACAATTAACAACCAATTGAGTTGAGGCGTTATGTTAATCCATCTCGTTATGTTAACGAGATGATTCTAGTCGACTCTTCTTTTTTCCTTTTCATGGGAGGTGGAATCACAAGTTCATATTTAGGAATACATGTTAATGCCATACCATCTCTGCACAAACTTTAAATAATCCAAACCTTATGATTGGCATCCTGCAATAGCATGTGAATAATGAAATCCATAGATGTGAAACTTCTTGGAAGTGCATGTAAAGTTTTGATTGAAATTTGAGATCCAGCACACTTACTTGACTTGCCTTGCCTTTCTATTAATAAAACAAACAGAGTTAAAGTTGTTTGTGATTAGTGATTGGATATGACGCACCAATTAAAGGTAAAGGACAATACAATGACTTAGACTTGCCTTTTCTATTAGTAATAAAAGGAATAGAAAAGAAAACCAAACGGCAATCATTGCAGCGTTATTTGCACAGCATTTGGCGCAAGGTGCGAGGAACCATCCCATGCAGGTTCTTCTTGACTTGACTTTTCTTTTTCCATTAATAAGAGAAATAGAAAAGAAAACTAACTTAGCAATACTGCCATGCTCCCGGTGCTAATATACGAATCAATCACTCGTTGGATTATTGTTTTTAATGCACAATCTGACTTTTTTCTTCTTTTAAAAGAGATCCTTAAAAAAGCAAATCCCAAAGTAAATCTCTCACGATTCTCAAATTATATTTCTCATACCATATCATGCCTAAAGATTATCAAGTCATCACTCCGTCACCCGAGTCACTTTTATCTCTCTCCTCAAATTATTTTTGTTTTTAACATTTTACATTAATTTTATACTTTCAATGTCACATTTAGAATTTCTTAGCTAAAGGGTTATCCGTGATCGAATAACTATTTAGGGATTTTTTTCCTTCTTCATTTCATTTTTGTCAAATTTTTTATTTCACGTCGACACTCTTTTCTTGTTAACTTTATAGTAAAATTATCACTTATTCGTCTGAGGCTTTTTGTTATTAGTGATCGGATATTATAAACCAACTATATTACAATATCATGACCTTGACCGATTATGCTGTTTTTTACTATTGCAACTTCAGCAACTGCTTTTATTTTTTATTTTTAAAGGAAAATGAGATATGATAATATGGTGGGCATTGTAGCCCACGAGGATGACTGTTTACTAGTTACGTGTTTCACTGTGAAAGAAATGAACAAGCATATGCATATGGTAAAGATTAGACAGCAAAGATAAAATAAAATTATATATAATTTTCGGGAAAGAATATGAATGCAATTTTTTCAAATTCTAAAATGTTTTTTTTTTTTTGGCCTAATGGTGCATTCAATCATTGGTGGGCTTGCTTGATCGATAAATCCCTCCCTGGAAAAAGTTGAAATCCATGAGGTAGTTGGGGCAAAAAAGTTTGTATCATTTATGTTGTCTAGAGAAAAGATAAACGTTCGTCCATAGTTTTTTGAGGATCGAGAACTCTAGCAGCAAACGATGGAATTAGTGAGGTCCTAGACTTTTTCTTGCGTGGAAGGAAAAATATTTAGAGTGAATCAACCAAACTTCCATTATTAGAATGAATAATGAAAATTTGTCAACATAGGTAGGGTTTTCTCTTCATCTGGAAATATATACGAATGGAGTAGTCATTTATTTAGATTAAAAATGTTCAAGCATTGAAAAATCGATCGAGGCTACCTGTGCAAACCCATAATGCGCCATCCAGCGATCCAAGATGCATGCCGCATGGAAAGGACGATTATTGCACGCCTAATTTCCGCTGCATTATTTGTAGACATTTTACCAGAAACGGGAATCGGGCAAGACTTTATATGCCAATTTGAATGGAGCTACGAGCACATTAGCACATTTAATATATTAACAATTCTGAAGAATCTATAGTATGTGGATATTGGATTATCGAGGCAATTAAAAATGGATGAATAGTAAATATGGGAAGATCTGTTTGTCCTTTGCTTGGGCAAGTTGGATGATTATGACAGTCTTGTTTGCCCAATACAACAACTAATTGAGTTACGGCCTTATGTTAAATCAATCTCGTTACGTAAACGAGATGATTCTGATTGACCCTTCTTTTTCCTTTTCTCATATTCACAAGGAATTATTGTTGGCCCCTCCTGAGTGGGTGGAATCGCGAGTTCATATTAAGGAATACATGTTAATGCCATGTAATCTCTGCACAAACTTTAAATAATCCGAACTTTGCAATTGACATCCTTCAACAACATGTGAACAATGAAATCCATAGATTTGAAGCTTCGAGCAAGTGCAAATGAAGCTTTGATTGAAATTTGAGATCAAGCACACTTGACTGGACTTGCATTTTCTACTAATAATAAAATATTGAAAAGAAAATTAAAAGGCAATACTCGTTAAAGTTCTCCGTTATTATGGATTGGATAGTATGAACTAACTGTACTACAATATCACGACCTTGACCAATTACACTGTTATAAATATATTATCATAACCAAATAATTTTTGTTTGTTTCCTAAGTAGAATAAATTTTGTTAAGATGTTTTAATACACTAGCTCAATTTACAAACGAAAAAAACAACAAAAAAAAAAAAATAAGACATGATAATATGGTGGACATTGCAGTTCATGAGGACGACAAAGTACTGGTTACGTGTTTCATTATGAAAGAAATAAACAAGAAGAAGCATTTAATAATAACAATTATATAGTGAAAGATAAAATGAAATATATTTTAGGGAAGAATATGGAATGCAACTCTTTTGCATATTAGAGTCGTATTTATTTTTTCCTAACGGTGCTTTTAATAATTGGTGGGCATGCTTGATGGATCAATCCCTCCCAGAGAAAAAAATAAAAATTGAAATCTTGGATGTAATCTAGGCGAAGAAAAGTTGGTCAGTCACTTATGTTGTCTAGACAAATGAATAGTATTGGTTCGGAGTCTTTTGAGGATCAAGAACTCTTGCTTGGAAGGCAAAATATTTAGAGTAAATGAACCAAATTTCCATTATTTGAATGAATGATGGAAATTTGTCTACCGAGCTGGGGTTTCCTCTTCATCCGGAGATATAATATGATTATCAGTGACTATATGTGCAAAGTCCATAATGACCTCCTAATCTATGATTGCAATTGTATTGTGGTGAGCAGATTGAGACTTCTTTCACTTGGCCTGCGGTCCAAAAATTAATTTTGTGGTGACGCTTTCAAAGTTTAGAAGATGCAATAGGCAGTCGTCAAACGTGGATTTCTATACTGCGCTGGCGTTTTCTTTCAACCAAGATGGACCATTTTCTTCTCAGTTCCACTTAAGACTAAAAATGCTTTTAGGTCTCCGACATAATGATACATCACTTTGGCCGTTGAAAGTATGATGCATCTCTCCCAAAACTAAACAAGTGATCCAAATTATTTGCACTTGTAAACACTTGTGTAGTTAGTCATATAAGGAACTATTATTCACTTCCCTGAAAAAGTGGTCATCTCATGGAAAATCATTTTCGTTCGATCTTTGGTATGGAGCAGAGACCTGTGTATATTTTATTTATTTAATCGGAACGAGTTCAATAAATCATTGGAGGCATTTGCTTTGATAAGCTCAGTGCATAACAATCGTTACATCATGTGGGTCTCTCATGAGATCTACCAAAGCTAATTGACGTCTCGGCTTATTGATCCATGATTTCATATTTCAGACTCTGCTTCTTTTGTATGTGGGATGAGATCGACCAGGACATGCGTTAAGAATGTGATCCAATTTTGCTGAAAATTCGGATCGTGGAAAATATCACTTCAGGGACCAAAGGAGCACGATCAAGTCTAGGATGCAAATAAGAGATACCTACCAATCATATTTAGGTCTTAGTCAAGCCTACAGGGAAAGTTGACTTGGTGACAGTATATATTAAAGTCCCCAAATGGAAGAATGAGTATTCCGAAACTCCCATTTTAGAGAGCCAACCATGGAGTCCGAGCTCTACGAAGCCGCCGTGAGAGGAAAGGTGCATTCTTTGCTTGAGTTGCTCGGAAAAGATAAGCTGCTTCTTGACCGAATCATGATCGGGAATCGCACCAAGACTCCTCTGCACATCGCAGCCATGCTCGGACACTTGGATTTCGTGGAAGAGGTCCTCGCTCGGAAGGCCGAGCTGGCAAATGAGCAGGATTCTTAGAGATCGACGCCTCTTCATCTCGCTGCAGCAAAAGGGTACCTTAACATAGTGGCAAGCTTGTTAAGAGTCAACCCTGAAATATGTTTCACCCGTGACAAATACGAAAGAAACCCTCTTCATCTTGCGGCCATGAAAGGCCATGTGGATGTGTTGGAACGCTTGGTTCGAGCAAGACCTGATGCAGCCCGTAATGTCGTCGAACATGGCCAGACGATCCTGCATTTATGCGTGAAGCATAACAGACTGGAAGCTTTGAAGCTTTTGATAGATATGTTGGGCGATGATCAATTCATCAACTCGAGTGACGAATATGGCGACACTATTTTGCATTTGGCTGCTGCAGATAGGCAAACTAAGGTATGTTCGTACAACCAAGCTTATGTAGTAGTCAGATTTAGTGAGCTTATCAACAAAAGAGGCGGTTCTAGGATGGGAAATTAAAACAAATAGTCCTTAAACTTTGGCCTACTATGCAATGTCATCTTTGAACTTTTAATTTGTATGACATGATCCTTGAGCAATTCGTAAATGTTCGATCTGGTTAATTTGTTTGATATAGTCTCCCAACTTTCCATAACAAAGTCAAATTAGTCATTCGATACTATTTGTTGCCTAGATTTTAGAATATCTTTTCATTTCAATTAATATCCTAAATCAACAAAAAAAAATTGTCTATCTATTAGATTCAATAAATTGAAAGTCTATGGACTAAATTGAATATTTAGGAATAGCGCAAGGACCACATTGAACGAATTAAAAGTTCAAGGATGACGTTGCACATTAGGTCAAAGTTAAGTGACTATTTGTGTTATTTTCCCTTCTAGGATATATGAGTGTTCTCGAAATTTTCAGAAGCTAAAATTTATCCATTTATAAATCATAGAAGGTTATGATATTTGGAAATGAAGTAACTGGCCTAGATAATTAACTACAATTTTACACTTTGCAATATTTTTATGTTAATTTTATCTAGAATAGAAGGAACATAAAACTAGAGATAGCAAAAGAGGTTCAGCATGATGGGGATGAGATAGCATAAGAGATTCAACAAGGCATGGGTTTCCCTTGTGAAGGCGTCAAATAATAGTCACAAACACTACAAGACTAATACCAAATCTAATCCTAAAATGTATGTAACTGTTGTTTACCCTCTGCAGACTATAGGCTTCCTAATTGATAAAGGAGTAAACCAAAACATTAGAAACTCCAGAGGTTTCACAGCACTCGGCCTGTTAGCACAAGGCGAAAGCTTGGGAAGAGCCTTAGAGATCAAGGATTCTGCCCCTCAAACTTT
This sequence comes from Metrosideros polymorpha var. glaberrima, assembly GCA_001662345.2. NCBI lineage: Eukaryota > Viridiplantae > Streptophyta > Magnoliopsida > Myrtales > Myrtaceae > Metrosideros > Metrosideros polymorpha. The sequence goes on from BCNH02000003.1 coordinate 9,370,870, forward strand.
AGAGAATCATAACCCATCCGGACGAACAGTATGTGCCAATAACACAGTCACCGCCTTCCATCCATCCATTGGGGAAGAGGACGACAGGGAAAGAAAGAGAAAGTGGCAAAATGGTATGCATAAGACACTAATGGTGGTTGCGACATTGCTTGCTACCATGGCATTCCAAGCCAGTATAACCCCGCCTGGCGGCCTTTGGCAAGAAGATTTCTCGGGTGATGGAAAGATAAAAGCACATAAGGCGGGCGAATCTATAATGGCAAATAGGTACTCGGGAGCATACAAGAACTTCATAATATGTAACACGATAAGCTTCGTTGCATCGCTTAGCATCATTATGATTCTCATAAGCGGTCTTCCTCTAAAGCAACGTCGGATCACCACGTGGATTGCAATGGTGACGATGTGGGTCGCGATAACCTTCATGGCGGCAACTTATGCCATCTCCATATTTGTCTTCACACCGATGAGCGAAATGGATTCTATAGATGGAACAGTTGGAAGGGCGGTGCTGGCATGGGTTGGATTGATGGCTTTTCTTTTCCTGTGCCACATTGTTCGCTTCATCCTGAAATTTGTACGTAAAGTCCTGAAATTCGTCCGCAAAGCCTCGACAGAATGACGCAAGGGGGAGGATCTCATGGCTTAGTAGCTGCATGTCGCTGCAAATGGGTTTGTCCCAGAAGAAGTGCCTTGACCCCTAAGGCCACGCGAGAGGAGATGCTATCCAGTATGTGTTGTTCAGTGTGCCGATTAGTCTGCTTAGCTACGATGCATTAGAGTGTGCATGCATATGTGTCTGTGCAAGTGAAATGAATAAATGTTTTAAGCGTGTTGAATCAATGTGAAAGGTGGATGTAATGGATGGTTGTTTCATTTGATTTGATTTGTGGCGGTTAGGATATGACTTAATAGATTTAAAGTTCAAAAATCTCAGCCATGGGATCAATTTTAATTAGTGTAACGTGGAGAAATTATTTGGTGGTTTCAAAAGCGCAGTAGATTCTGCTTAGTTGTCTCTTCACGCGGACCCACGTCGCTCCTCCTCTCCACTTTGCTTGACCGCAAGGAGTCAAGGACCGTCAGCTGCTCTGAAACCGAAGCCCACGTGTGGTCCCCGCCTCGCATCTCGAGGATGGCTTCGGCCACTCTGAATGTACCGAATTTGCCCCCCATCGAGCGCACGTGGCGCGCGTTCGAGCGAGTTCCCGTGCTCTCCCCAACCGAGGCGACCAGTGGGGTTGGATTTTAGGAGCGCGATTTCTTTTGGCTTTTGAGAAAGGAGACGGGAACATGCAGCCCTCCTCGACAGCGCTGTATGGCCAGGCAGACATGGACTCGACGTTAACTGAGGTGGCTCCATATTTTGGCCTCTTTCTTCAATGACTAATGATAAAAAAAAAGTTAGGTTGCACCTAAGAATATGAGGGAAAAAGCCATAAAAAAATTTAAATTTTATCTACTGTAACATATTTATCTAAAAAAAATTTTATGTGACATCAAAAATCTCAAATTTGTACTCATGTGACATATTTACCCTAAATTTTTTTTATGACAATCCCAAATTTATACTTGCGTGACACATTTACCTCAAACTTTTTTTTACACTAAAAACTACAAACTTTTTTCTATGACATCAATTTTTTGGGATAAATGTGTCACATAGATAAAATTTGGGAATTTATACAAATTTAAGGTTTTTAGTATCACAAAATTTTTTTGG